>CM065809.1:137367000-137967000 GCA_033398695.1 Orobanche coerulescens
TTTTGGAATTTAATATAACATAGTCCGAGCAAGGGTTCGCTTGCCTCAAGTCCAACGAGAGTTACTCCCTTGATAACACAACGGCTCTAACGAGCACACCCGAGAGCTCAACCTATTACATATTCGTTGATTAATACCTTATGGTGACAATGACGATTAGCGACAATTTCCCCATCCCATTAGGATTCTAAACCTAGTTTGTTTGTGACATCGATACCAAAATTTCATGCTTTAACCATAATGCGAATTACTAAATTCCTCGGTCCGCCAATTTAAAATTTATCATCTCGTTAAACAATAATGTTCTAATACAACATTTCTACGTTACGACTACGACTTATAGCCACCGTAATTTCATTACTTGCTCAAATTTGGAATTCTAGAATAGAACGACTAAGCACAAATCTCCCGAAATCCTAACATATTCGATAACCTATCCGATACGATAATTGTTAATTAATTCATTAAGGAATTACCAATGAGTTTACAATACGATAATTGGATTATAATCGCAATCCATAACAAGACGATTCTATGGTGTTGGCGATTTACAAGTTCGATTATGAGTTTTACAATCCAACTATGAGTACTACTACAATTCATTCAAAATACTAGCTTGATAGGCTTCGATTAACAATTGTGATTTGTTTTTACCGGTCCGATCATTATCGAAAGTTTTAAACTAGCCAAGGCATCCGAAATTTAGTAAGACTCATTTAACAACACTGAGATGAATTCAATATTTGATAAACTTACCTTACTTGACAAGAAACGAAAAAGGACGACGAAGGACGATGAAGAACCAAAAGTACAACACCTTCAAAACCTTCTCCGGAGATTGATCAATTCACTCTACTACAATAATACACGGCTAGGAAGGCTTAAAATTCGGGTTGGGGGGTTGGAGGATGATTTTTGGAGTAGAAGAAGTGTTCAAGGGCCAGAGGAAATGAAAGAGTAAATGTTATTTTATAACATCAGGCTAGCATTACGTACGTAATGCCTAAGGTTTTACGTGCGTAACCTTCGCTACGTACGTTACCGCCTATGGGCTAATGTACGTAAGTGTTCCTCGGGAGCTACTGCCCGAAATGTCATGGCCAATTACGGACGTAATGTGTGGCTGAATTACGTACGTAATGATCAGTTGACTAGATGTCGTTGTCGCGCCGAAAGTTGCCCTGACCACGTGGGATCGAGAATCTCGTCCGAAGACTGCATTACGTACGTAAAGTCTAAACTTTAACGTACGTAAAGCTATGAAAATAGCATACATACTGCTGCTCGAGTAACGTATGTAATGTTCGTTCAATACATTAAAGTTATAATATTACGTTTAATCCTTCTAACATGAATTCCCTTTAGACTCATCCAGCAATTTCTCGGGGAACAAGACGTTGGCCACCATCATATACATACCGATAATTGCTCAACGACATCAAGGTAAGTCACCGACATATCATCAACATCAGGAAATCACATCACAAAACAATTAAGTACTTTCAAGAACTTACATGCCACAACACGGTCTAAACATAATACGTAAAAGTAAAAGCATCACGATGGAGCACATTATTTAATTATTAAAACGAGTTACAAGGTTTTAAACAGCATGGAATACTCGTGGTATTACATAGTTAGTGTACGCTATATGGAAGCTTACGTACGTAAGACCCATAAGTTAACGTACGTAAGGACTCGGCAGAAACTTGGCAGAACCTAGTGTCCAAAACGCTGAGGACCATAACGTACGTTAACACTAAGGTTTAACGTACGTTATATGTGTATCAATAGCGCACGTAAGAAAGCATGAATAATGTACATTATTCATGCAGCAGTTCAACACTGTTGAATGCAGTTTATTGCTTAGGAAAATACGAAGTCGAAATGCAACCAAATATAGAATCCAAAACATAAATACGAAGTATTCGCAACGACGAAGCTAAATGCTGAAAGAAAGTACTATTCCGACTCCGGGAGATTTGAAATACAACAAAGGAGATCAAATTCCCTAAACTTATAGGAAATTACAAAACAGCCCAAACGTCCGAAAATCACGATACAATGTCGGATTATCAAACCGAAATTCATAACATGAATAACTCAACCATACAGACTCATGGAAACAAAGAAACAATGAAATCGAACATGTTTTACGAGAATCGAACATACATGCGACAAAACATGACACAAAGCGAAATTACGTAAAAACACCTCTGAAACTCGTCCAAATAGAAAAACACCAAGAAGAAAATAGATTCAAAATGTCGAAACAATTACAAGCGAGTCAATAAAAATATACATGAGCTAAAATAGAAACTGTTAAAAATAGACTGGTACGGATATTACAACTAACTCTACGACTGTTCCTGATACTGCCACTACGATGGCTCCCGTTGCTCCTATCATACCTACTCATCCGACTGCACATACTGAGAGATCGGAAAAATTTTCCGGTGTTGACTTTCAAAAGGTGGCAGCAAAAGATGATGTTTTATCTCACCATGCTGGGCTTGGTTAAATGTGTTACAGAGCCTACTCCGGTTGTGGCTGAAGATGAAATAGATACTAAAAAATGAATGGCTTTTGATACTTGGGGACAGAGCAATTTTCTGTGTCGCAACTATGTCCTGAATGGCTTAGACAACACGTTGTACGTGTATTGTCATAGAAAGACGGCCAAGGAACTGTGGGAATACTTGGAGAAGAAGTACAAAATAGAAGATGCCGGGACAAAGAAATTTTTAATCGGTAAGTTTATGGAATTCAAAATGGTGGACGGATGACCGTTGTAAGCCAATTGCAAGAGATTCAGATAATCTTGCATGATTTATTGGCTAAAGTAATGATAATGAATGAATCCTTCCAGATGGCTACTATCATTGAAAAATTGCCCCATGTGTGGAAGGATTTCAAAAACTATCTCAAGCACAAACGCAATGAGATGGAGCTGGAGGACTTGATCGTCAGACTGAGGATGAAGAAGTTAATTGAAAGTCAGCTTACAAGTCTAGTGAACCGGCCAAGGCAAATTTGGTTCAGCCGAAGAAGAATAATAAAAGGAAGCACTTCGGCGAAGGATCTTCACAAAATCAGAAATCAGAAGAAGAAGTTCAAAGGGAACTGCTTTAATTGTGGTAAAATGAACCACAAGGCTAAGGATTGTCGCTATCCGAAGAATGGAAAGGGTAAGAATCAAGCAAATGTGACAGAGGATCGTAATGTTCCCTTCGATATGTCTTAGTTGAATTTGTGCGCCATGGTGTTTGAAACAAATGTTGTTGAAAACACTAAGGCATGGTGGATTGATTCCCGTGTGACTCGACATGTTTGTTCTGAAAGGGACATGTTTTCGACATATTCTCCTGCACATGGCAAGAAGTTGTACATGGGAAATTCAGCAACCTCAGATGTGGCTGGAATGGGAAAAGTGGTCCTCAAGATGACTCCGAGAAAGGAGCTCACTTTGAACAATGTGCTGCATGTTCCTGATATTAGGAAGAATTTAATTTCTGGTTCTTTGTTGGTTAAGGTTGGTTTTTGAGGCTGGCAAATTTGTAATGACTAAGAATGGACAGTTCATAGGAAAAGGCTATGTTGAAAATCAACTGTTCAAGATGAATGTAATGCCTCTGAGGCGCAATGTTGTTGGCAATGAAATAAATAATTTTAATTATTTGGTTGAGTGTTCTAATTTATGGCATTGCAGATTAGGACATGTGAATTTCAATTCATTGTGAAAATTGATAAATTTAAACTTGCTTCCTTGGTTTAAATTTGATTCATAAGGAAAATGTGAAGTATGTGTTGAGGCAAAATTGGCCAAAACACCTTTTTCTTCAGTAGAAAGAAATACGAGTCCTCTATAATTAATACATACAATACATACTCATATATGTGATTTGAAAATGGTTTAAACTAGAGGAGGGAAAAAGTATTTTATTACTTTTATAGACGATTACATCAAGTACTGCTATATATATATTTTGAAAAGTAAAGATGAAGCAATAGATGCCTTTAAGAATTATAAGAATGAGGTTGAAAATTAACTTGGCAAGAAAATCAAAATGGTTCGAAGTGATAGAGTGGGAGAATATGTTGCTCCGTTTGAAGAGTTACATTCCCAATATGGAATTATTCATCAAACTACAACACCGTGTGCTCCTCAATCTAATGGCATTGCAGAATGTAAGAATCAAACAATAAAAGAAATGATGAATGCCACTGATTAATTCAGGCTTACCCCAGAACTTGTGGGGGGAAGCTATTCTCACTACAAACTGAATTCTTAATAAGATCCATCACAAGAAGATAAATCAAACTCCATATGAGTTATGGAAAGGTCGAAAGCCTTCTTACAAATACTTGAAAGTGTGGTGGTATTTAGCAAAGGTAATGGTACCCAAACCTAAACCGGTGACTATAGGTCCTAAAATGATAGACTACATTTCATTGGATATACTAGCAATAGTAGTGCGTATCGATTTTTAGTGTACAAATCAGCAATTCCAGAGATACATGAAAACACTATAATTGAAGCAAGGGATGCTAATCTCTTTGAAAGTATCTTTCCTCGGAAAGATAAGAAGATAGAAGAATCCCAAAAAATGGATAATGAAACTGAAATTGGTTCAAGTCAAAATAACAATGAAGTAGAACCAAAACGCAGTAAGAGAAACTGAAAGGATAAAAGTTTCGGTAGTGAATATCTAACATACATGTTATAAAATGAACCCAGGACAATCAAAGAAGCATTGTCCACTCCAGAAGCGCCGCTCTGGAAATGGGCTATCAAAGTGAAAATGATTCCATTATGCAAAATCATACCTAGGAATTGGTAGATCTCCCACTAGGTAGCAAAACTATAGGATGTAAGTGAATTCTTAGAAGGAAGTATAAAGATGGATCGATAGAGAAGTAAAAGGCAAGACTGGTGGCTAAAGGGTTTAAACAAAATGAAGGTGTTGATTTCTTCGGTATATATTCACCAGTCACAAGGATTACATCCATTCGAGTTCTTATTGCTATTGCAGCACTAAATAATCTTGAAATACATCAAATGGATGTCAATACAGCCTTTTTTAATGGTGAATTAGAGGAAGAAATCTACATGGAATAACCCGAAGGTTTATTGTAGACTCATTAAATCCCTATATGGTCTTAAACAAGCACCAAAGTAGTGGCATGAGAATTTTGATAAAATAATGTTATCAAATAGGTTTAAGATTAACGAGTGTGATAAATGTATCTATATAAAAGGCACATCAGAATCATATGTAATTATATGCCTTTATGTAGACGACATGTTGATCATGGTAATAAACACGAAGGTTTACCATAGGTGGAGATGCTGTATCTAGGAAATCATCTAAACAAATGTGCATAGCTCGATCCACGATGGAATCCGAGTTTATTGCACTAGACAAAGTCGCAGAAGAGGCTGAATGGCTAAGAGATTTCCTACAAAGAATTCCTTGTTGGGTAAAACCGGTACCCGCCATAATTATTCATTGTGATAGTCAATCGGCTATAGGCATGGCACATAATAGCATATATAATGGTAAGCCTCCTCACATTCGACGAAGACACAATACCATTAGGCAGTTGATCTCTACTGGAGTTATCACAATTGATTACGTAAGATCAAAGGGTAACATGGCTGACCCGTTTACAAAAGGCTTAAACAGAGATCAAGTAAGCTGCTTGTCAAGGGGAATGGGATTGAAATCCACAAAATAGTTACTTTCATGGCGGTAACCCTGTAACACCCGAGATTTTCATTTCCGGTTATGGGCGTTGAATTTTTTCTGCTATCTAATGGATTATTTGTTGTTCGTGCCTATATGATTGTGTGTCGTGCATTGACACATGTTGATCGCGGTTCAGATATCTGCGTATTTATCGTTCTGTTAGGAAGTATCATTGTTGTGGTGAGTTTTGGTACGATCCTACTGCCTGTGCAGTAGGAATAGCGCACGCTATGGGCAAGAGATAGCGTG
The DNA here is from genome assembly GCA_033398695.1 of Orobanche coerulescens. Classification (NCBI taxonomy): domain Eukaryota; kingdom Viridiplantae; phylum Streptophyta; class Magnoliopsida; order Lamiales; family Orobanchaceae; genus Orobanche; species Orobanche coerulescens. The sequence goes on from CM065809.1 coordinate 137,373,000, forward strand.
CGCTACTTGAGATTGCTAGCGCACACTAAGGCTCCGTTAGCACATGCTAACGGAGGGTGTATAATTGAGGCAAAAGCTATTGCTTCGACTGAGAGTTCAATAGCACACGCTACGTAGTGGCATAGCACACTCTAATGGCAAGAGTTAGCGCACGATATGGGTGGAATAGCGCACGCTAACTGTTGGTCAGGGACTGTCCAGAAGCCACTGGACTGGGTTGGAGGATTTGTTAGTGCATGCTAATATTCGTGATTAGCGCACGTTAACTGTGTAGTTGTGCAGAACATATTTTGTTGATGACTCGATAGAGCATGCTAATTTGGATGGTTAACGCACGCTAAGCTGTCCAGTATATAAGCTGGACAGCAGTCGTTTATTCTCATTTCTCCTTCTCTCAGCGGGTTTGAGACGAGGGCGAGTAGGGTTCGAGTTCTTGGCCGATTTTACTCTATCCAAATGTGTTTTTAAGAGTTCTAGGTGATTGTAACATCATCTAATCCATTGTTCTTCGTCGGATTGGGGTATTTTTCCCATTTTTCACTAGAGTTGACTTTTTGGATATTTGTTCTTGATTTCGAATCTAGTCCGATTTCGATGAATCCGTTGCTGTTATATGATGTTATTAATCGTGTTCCATGGATTGTATATCCATATTTCGAGTTTGTTTAACTCGATTGCCGATTTGAGTGTCCTCGGGAATTATTGAACATTTAATGTTCGATTAAATGTTTCAGTGAGTTTTCCTTTGATAGTTTGATGTGATTTTCATTGTTATAGGTTTTGATCGTCGTTGTGATCTTCATTGTTTCTTTCGGTAGTTGTAGGTTTTGAGGCACTTCACACGAGCCGTGTTCATCGGAGGATTTGTGTGCCGGTTTCGAGGCAAGTATCTTTCTTATACAACTTGTGTCTTGTGATTAGAAATCGCGTGTTGTGTTTTGATGATTGATTTGCCTTCATAAATATCGTTTGTGTTAGTCGGTTATGTGTTAGGCATTATGAAGGATTGATGATGAATGTGTCATTTTGGTATATGTATTGTGTGGTGTGTTATGCGTACAGAAGTGTGATATCGCGTTGGTTTGGTTGTACACATGTTTGTGCAATGGATTGTGTTATGATGGTTGAATTATTGATATTGTGTTATGTGTGCGTGGTACGTGAATTGTGGTGATCAATGTGATTGATTGACAATGTTCATTGTTGATGAAATGTGATTGTGAAAGTTATGTGTGACCGTTAAGTTCACTCGTGTGGGTTCGATGGAACCTACGAGGATTTGTGGTAGAGGATCACGGGATCAGAACTTAATGAGGTGATGAGGTCCAATCGTGTGGGTCTGACGAAGCCTACGACAACACATGGCGGGGATCATGGGTTTAGGGCACAGTACGTCCAGCCGTGTGGGTTCGACGGGACCTACGGTCACTCATAGTAGAGTATCACGGAGTCAGGACTGTTGTTTGATTATATGTTGGTTTAATCCGTGGAGGTTGTTGAACCTATGGAGACACGTGACGGTGGATCACAGTGTCAATATGGTTGATGTTTGGTTAATGTGTTTGGTTTAATCCGCGCGGGTTGTTGAACCTACGGAGACACGTGACGGTGGATCACGGTGTCAAGATTGTTGATGTTTGGTTAATTTGTTTGGTTTAGTCCGTGCAGGTTGTTGAACCTACAGAGACACGTGACGGTGGATTGCGGTGTCACGATTATGTTTTGAGAATTAAAGTTTTGAAAGGAAAGGTTTTATGGAAAGTAATGTTGGGCCGAGTCCCTAGTGATTTGTTGAAAAGGTTCTCCGCGTTGTATATTGTGAAATTTGGGCTAAGACCCTAACGTTTTTGAAAAGGGAATTTTGACAAACCTAGGACATGAGATCCTAAGGATTTATGTTTTGTAAAATCTCTAGAAGACAGTTATTTTTACAAGGACTCCACTTGTATTAGTGTCTAGTTTATTAAAACCTCTCAGGAATATGTGATTGGTTGAGTTGTGATTGTCTGACTTGTGATGGATAATTTGGTATGGTTATCGTATATGATTCGTAGTTGTTGATTACTTCCTACATTTTGTATGGTTATGATACTTGCACTAGCAAAATAGTGGAGTTTTGCTAACGCCCGAGTAATTGGGGGGTGGATGTCTGTTTTGCATCCAGGCACATGCAGGTGCGTGGGAGCAGTCACAAGATCGGCACAAAAAGATGATGGGTTGCGATACTAATCAAGAGTTATGGATTCAGTTGTTGTTGCTGTGTCGTTATATTATTCTCAGTCTTCCGCTGTGTTGTATCGTGTTGTATTTTGGACCCCTGCGTGGGTATGAGTTGTAAGAATTATTTTAGTTTGAATTTGTTATGTGACCTTATCGATCCGAGTTGTTATCCTGTTCGCCTCCGGCCGGTCGAACAATTGGTTGTTTTATTGTGTTTAGCCTGGTAGATCCTTGAGAAAAGGATTTACGGCGTGTAATAATCTCGATTGTATTATGGGGGTGTTATATTTATGGTATCAAAGCTTAGATTGTGAAAACCTCGGCTGTCAGGTCGAGTTGAGTCGTGTTTTATAGTGTCATTCGAGTCTTCGAGTGACAAATTTGAGTTGTGCATTGTCACAACATGTCATGTGTGCTGTCGGTTGAGATTAGTATCGTGGGCGACTGTCATCTTCATGCGACCGGTGGATGTATGTCTCCTCTCCTATGTGAGATATTTGTGTTTCATTATTTATGTGCATATTGTGAAAGGAAACCTATTTTCGGAACTTGTGATGTACTAAATGTTTTTGAGCTAAAGGTATTGATGGTTTGGACACCGAGTGGTGCAGTATGACGTGAAAGCCTTGAACATTGATGTGTTCCTGGTAGTGTAGTGATGGTAGAGTTGTTGAGGAACTCATATAGATAGTTTTGACACGTGTTTGAATTATACATTCACGATTTGTGTTTGTTGAGTTGGTGATTTATATGCCGGGTGGGCATACGTGTTAAGATAGATTCATTCTAGATAGTTGTTGTAATTATATCCGTTGCGTGTATGTTTGAAAATGATTTGTTTAAAAGGTCCCAAGACTTGAGTACGTTGGTGGAAAAACAAAATTTGAAATGGTTTTAACATTGCGGTCAAACAATAATTTGATGTTGATTTTGGAAACTGTTGAATTTCGGTGAACCAACCGCGTAATTTAAATGGAACTTTATGACGACATTTTTGGAAGGTGTGTTTTAAAGTGTTTTGGCAATTGTAAAATATTACCGTTGATGACCTTTTGTCGTGATTGAAAGGATTCTGAGAAAATTATTTTTGCGTATCCGTGCGATTTTCAAATGATTTGGGTAAATGAATTTAAAACCTTCACGCCATAAATTTTTTTGCATTTTTAAATCTAATGTGATTTTAATTTCGGAAAGGGTGAAGGATTAATTTTTTTTTTGTGAATTGCGTCAGTTAGCGCACGTTGATGTGATATAGTTAACGCATGCTAATCGTAGGCTTAGCGCGCGTTAAGATGCAACGTGTTGTATGGTTTAGATGTGATTGTTGATATGTGAGAATATTTATAGTATGTATGAATAGGTTGCCACACGGGGACGGTTCGATGAAACCTCTGGGGTCGATGCCAAGAGAGTATGACCACGAAATACCTTATGTATTGTCGATTTTGATGACGTGTGGTAACATGTGATTATTATATGTGCTGTTAATTCTGATGATGTTGAATGGTAGCATGTGATTACCTTTTGTGTTGATGTTGTGATGAGAATATGTGATGTCATGGTTGTGTGATGCTACGTTTCATTGTATTGGACGATTGCATGTCCAGTCTGCCGAGAGGTCGAGGTCAAGGCCGTGGTCGTGGTCGTGGACGTAATCAGGATCATGGTAGGGTGACTCGTTCGTTGCCGAGCATTAATCGGTATAGTACAGATGGTCAGGAGGACCAATCGCGTGATCAGGGACAACCAGTTGGGGTAATGTTAATGTTGGCGCCGTCGCCATCCTCCAGCAGGTGGTGACCCAGTTGGCACAGATGAATCAAGCAGTGCACTGGAATGAGCTTCCAGATGATGATAATGGAGCTAGTAAGTGGTTGCGAGACGTGATGAAAATGCACCCACCTGGTTTTGCGGGTTTCTCTTATTCATTAGGTTGGGAGAACTGGCTCTTCCAGTTGGGAAGAACATTTAATGCTGTAGCTTGTCCTGATTAGAGGAGGGTACCTCTTGCTCAGCACATCCTCGATAAGGAAGCTGCGGATTGGTGGGAGGCCGTAGCGCCTAGAGATCGTATGGATACTTGGGCTGAGTTCAAAACTGCCATGGGGGCTGAATATTGTTCGCCGTCTATTCGAGAGCGCAGGATTGTTGAGTTTTTATCGGCTATGCCCCAGGATGTGTCGATATCCCAAGCGATAGTCGATTATAATCAGCAGTTGTGTTATGTTCATGAGCAAGTGAGAAGTGAAGCGGATAAAATACGATACTTCAATATGCGCATGAAACCCCATATTCGTGATAGTATGGCTCCACTCATGTGTACCAATTTGAAATAGTATTAGGATCGAGCTTTAGCTATCGAGATGGTTGTTTCTGTGTTAGAGGCTAGTTCGGGAGGTAAGAGACAGAAGACCTCGGGTAATTTTTCTAGAGGTCAAAGAAGTGAGTTCTGTGAGCCTGTTGTTTCACATTATCCTTATGTGAGCACTTTTCATTCGTTTGGTCAGTCTAATAATCCTACTCCAGTGGAGAGTAAGGTGACTATTGTAAGGACTTCCTTCAACTGTAGCCGTGTGGGCCATGTGAGGCAGTATTGTCGCTCGCCCCCGGTTGATAGTTTCAAGTGCGATCAAGTGGGACACCAAGCAGTGCATTGTGAGACCGTTGCAGGGATGTTCTAGAGTAGGAATTCCGTTACTACTCCTGAAGGGCCTAGCGGTGCCCAGTTATTGTAATTTTTGTGTTCTGTTTGTGGAGTGTATCTGGCCCCGAGATTTGATAGTGATACTTGATGTTTGAACGTTTGTGTTTTGTTTTGTAGCACTGTGATGCTTTTGTTTTAAGTTTCGGGATGAAACATATTTTTAGTAGGGTAGAATGTAATACCCGAGATTTTCATTTCCGGTTCGTTTCCGGCTGGCGTTGAATTTTTTCTACTGTCTAGTGGATTGTTTGTTGTTCGTGCCTATATGATTGTGTGTCGTGCATTGACACGCTGATTGCGGTTCAGATTTCTGCGTGTTTTTTGTTCAGTTAGGAAGTATCTTTGTTGTGACGAGTTTTGGTGTGATCCTACCGCCTCTGCAGTAGGAATAACGCATGTTATGGGTAAGAGATAGCGCGCGCTACTTGAGATTGCTAGCGCACGCTAAGGCTCCGTTAGCGCACGCTAACGGAGGGTGCATAATTAAGGCAGAAGCTACTTCCTTCGACTGAGATTTCGATAGCGCACGCTACGTAGTGGCGTAGCATGCGCTAATGGCAGGAGTTAGCGCACGCTATGGGTGGAATAGTGCACGCTAACTATTGGTCGGGGATAGTCCAGAAGCTACTGGACTGGGTTGGAGGATTTGTTAGCGCACGCTAATATTCGTGATTAACTCTAGCTATGCAGTTGTGCAGAATGTCTTTTGTTGATGACTCGATAGCACACGCTAATTTGGATGGTTAGCGCATGCTAAGCTGTCTATTATATAAACTGGACAACAGTCGTTTATTCTCATTTCTTCCTCATCTCTCCGTATATCCGCGGGTTTGAGACGAGGGCAATTAGGTTTCGAGTTCCTGGCCGATTTTGCTCCATCCAAAGGTGTTTTGAAGAGTTCTAGGTGATTGTAACATCATCTAATCCGTTATTCTTCGTCGGATCGAGGTAATTTTTTCCCCATTTTTCCCTAGAGTTGACTTTTTGGAGATTTGTTCTTGATTCCGAATTCAGTCCGATTTTGATGAATCGATTGGTGTTATATGATGTTATTAATCGTGTTCTATGGATTGTATATCCCATATTTCGAGTTTGTTTAACTCGATTGCCAATTTAAGTGTCCTTGGGACTTATTGAATATTTAGTGTTCGATTAAATGTTTCAATGAGTTTTCCTTTGATAGTTTGATGTGATTTCCGTTGTTATAGGTTTTGATCGTCGTTGTTATTGCGTTTTCATTGTTTCTTTCGGTAGTTGTAGGTTTCGTGGCACTTCGGACGATCCGTGTTCGTCAGAGGATTTGTGTGCCGGTTTCGAGGCAAGTATCTTGCTCATACAACTTGTGTCTTGTGATTAGAAATCGCGTGTGGTGTTTTGATGATTGATTCGCCTTCGTAAATATGGTTTTTGTGAGTTGGTTAGGTGTTAGGCATTATGAAGGCTTGATGATGAATGTGTTATTTTGGTATATGTATTGTGTGGTGTGTTATGTGTACAAGAGTGTGATAATTGTGTTGGTTTGGTTGTACACATGTTTGTGCAATGGACTGTGTTATGATGGTTGAATTATTGAGATTGTGTTATATGTGCGTGGTACGTGATGTGATCAATGTGATTGATTGACAGTGTTCATTGTTGATGAAATCTGATTGTGAAAGTTGTGTGTGACCGTTAAGTTCACTCGTGTGGGTTCAACGGAACCTATGAGGATTCGTGGCAGAGGATCACGGGATCAGAACTTAATGAGGTGCTGAGGTCCAATCGTGCGGGTTTGACGAGGCCTACGATAACACATGGCGGAGATCATGGGTTTAGGGCACAGTACGTCCAGCCGTGTGGGTTCGACGGGACCTACAATGACTCGTGGCGGATATCATAGATTCGGGACTATTGTTTGATTATATGTTGGTTTAATCCGTGCCAGTTGTTGAACCTACGGAGATACGTGATGGTGGATCACGGTGTCAAGATGGTTGGTGTTTGGTTTAGTCCGTGCGGGTTGTAGAACCTACGGAGACACGTGACGGTGGATCACAGTGTCAAGATTGTTGATGTTTGGTTAATGAGTTTGGTTTAGTCCATACGGGTTGTTGAACCTACGGAGACACGTGACGGTGGATCACAGTGTCACGATTATGTTTTGGGAATCAAAGTTTTGAAAGGAAAGGTTTTATAGAAAGTAATGTGGGGCCGAGTCCCTAGTGATTTGTTGAAAAGGTTCTCCGTGTTGTATATTGTGAAATTTGGGCTAAGACCCTAACATTTTCCAAAAGGGAATTTTGACAAACCTAGGACATGAGATCCTAATGATTTACATTTCTAAAATCTCTAGATGACAGTTATTTTTACAAGGACTCCACTTGTATTGGTGTCTAGTTTATTAAAACCTCTCGGGAATATATGATTGGTTGAGTTGTGATTGTCTAACTTGTGATGGATAATTTGGTATGGTTATCGTATCTAATTCGTAGTTGCTAATTGCTTGCTATATTTTGTATGGTTATGATACTTGCACTAGTAAAACAGTGGAGTTTTGCTAAGCCCCCAAGTAATTGGGGGGTGGATGTCTGTTTTGCGTCCAGGCACATGCAGGTGCGCGGGAGCAGTCATAGGATCGGCACAAAAAGATGATGGGCTGCGATACTAATCAAGAGTTATGGATACAGATGTTGTTGTGTCATTATATTATTCTCAGTCTTCGCTGTGTTGTATCGTGCTGTATTTTGGACCCCTGCGTGGGTATGAGGTTTAAGAATTATTTCAGTTTGAATTTGTTATGTGACCTTATCGATCCGATTTGTTATTCTGTTCGCCCCCGGCCAGTCGAACAATTGGTCGTTTTATTGTGTTTAGCCTAGTAGATCCTTGAGACAGGGATTTATGGCATGTAATAATCCTGTTTGTATTCTGGGGGTGTTACATTTATGGTATCGGAGCTTAGGTTGTGAAAACCTAGGCTGTCGGGTCGACTTGAGTCGTGTTTTATAGTGTTATTCGAGTCTTCGAGTGACAAATTCGAGTTGTGCGTTGTCACAACATGTCATGTGTGCTGTCGGTTGAGATTAGTATCGTAGGTTACTGTCATCTTTGTGCGACCGATGGATGTAAGTCTCTTCTCCTATGTGAGATATTTGTGTTTCGTGATTTCATTTATGTGCGTGTTGTGAAATGAAATATGTTTTTGGTACTTGTGATGTACTACATGTGTTTTGAGATAAAGATATTGATGGTTTGGACACCGAGTGGTGCAGTATGACGTGAAATCGTTGAAGATTGATGTGTTCCTGGTAGTGTGGTGACGGTAGAATTGTTGAGGAACTCATATAGATAGTTTTGACATGTGTTTGAATTATACATTCACGATTTGTGTTTGTTGAGTTGGTGATTTTATATGTTGTGTGGGCATACGTGTTAAGATTGATTCATTCTAGATAGTTGTAATTATATCCACTGCGTGTATGTTTGAAAATGATTTTTTTAAAAAGTCCCAAGACTTGTGTACGTTGGTGGAAAAACAAATTTTGAAATGGTTTTGACGTTGTGGTCAACCAATGGTTTGATGTTGATTTTGGTAACTGTTGAATTTTGGTGAACCAACCGCGTAATTTAAATGAAACTTTATGACGACATTTTTGGAAGATGTGTTTTGAAGTGTTTTGGCAATTGTAAAATGTTACCGTTGATGACCTTTTGTCGTGATTGAAAGGATTCTGAGAAAATGATTTTTGCGTATCCGTGCTATTTTCAAATGATTTGGGTAAATTATTTTAAAACCTTCACGCCATAAAATTTTTTGCATTTTAAATCAAATGTGATTTTAATATCGGAAAGGGTGAGGGATGAATTTTTTTTGTGAATTGTGTCAGTTGGCGCACGTTGATATGATATAGTTAATGCACGCTAATCGTAGGCTTAGCGCACGTTAAGATGCAACGTGTTGTATGGTTTGGATACGATTTTTGATATGTGGGAATGTTTATCGTATGTATGAATAGGTTGCCACCCGGGAACGGTTCGATGAAACCTCTGGGGTGTAATACCCGATTGTAATTCAGTAATTATCGTTCAGTAATTACCATTTAGTAATTGTCACTCAGTAATTTTCAATCATTATTAATCACTCATCATTCATAGTCATTCATTGTATTCACCGTTCAGAGTCGGGCCGAGCGTATCATCATTGTCATCTTTGTAGTGGGCTGTGTGTGAGGAGTAGCGCACGCTACGTACTCTTCTTAGCGCGCGCTAATTGAGTACGGGTAGCACACACTACCTCTCAGCATTAGCGCACATTATAGTGGATCAGGCTCACTGTCCAGAAGGCACTGGACTGCAGTCGAGTTGTAGTAGCGCACGCTACGAATGGTAAGTAGCGCGCGCTAGTAGTTTGGGGTAGTGCACGCTACGCAATCGGTGTACCGCGCACTAAGGTCGATCAGGCAGAGTCCAGTGGGTACTGGAATGAATTGGAATAATTCATAGCGCACGCTATGAGTATATATTAGCGTACGCTAATGGTGTAGTAGCGCACGTTGAGTTATGGGTATAGCGCGCGCTATCGCGAGCAGGTCAGAGGACAGAAGGTTCTGGACTTCAGTTACTGGGCATCAGATATACAGTAGCGCACGCTAACATTTTGGGTTAATGCACGCTATCAGGAAGGCGTTAGCGCACGCTACCAAGTTCATAGCGTACGCTAACGAGGCAGTCAGAGCTCACTGGACTGTCCGGTTAACCCGCTAGCGCACGCTACATATCAGGTCATAGCGTGCACTAAACTGGAACAGTATAAATTGGACAGTCCAGTCCAGATTCGTCATTTTTTCATTTCACTTCATTCCTTCGATGGTTTTGGGTGATTTCGGATGTTTTGGAGAGATATATTTGAGCCGCATCCACCTATCAACATCTTCAATCTTATTATTCGGATTAATCATCATTTCATCCTCTCCGATACATCAAATCAAGGTAAATGATTCTTGAATCTAGAATTTCGGATTTTGAATGTTTTCCCCCCGATCTCTTCATGTAAGCTTGCTATTATGTTGGAATATGTTAGATATGGATTATATACCTTGGATACATGTATTCCTACAGATTTATTGGTGTATATTTCGTATTTGATGAATAGTTGGGGAATTTTTCAAGAATACTTTAGAGTTGACTTTATTATTCTTGGGATTTCCGATTATAGTTGTCGTAACCTTGAGTTGTGGATTCCTATTGGATTATTGATATCATTGAAGGTGTTTTGTTGGATTGAACTACTCATTTTGGAGTTTGGTTCCGATATAGTTGGGGATGATTATAATCAAAGGATGAATGTTTGCTAAGTGTTTGTCATAATGCCCCAATGAGTTTGGATATTGTAGTATCGACTTTTGAAGTGGGTTGTGATCATGTTTGAATCATTTATTGAGCGTATTATTGGTAATTGTGTTATTCAAGGTTGTTCGAGCGACCGACATATCTTTTAGGACATTGTTCGAGGAAGGACATTCTTCACCGGTGTTGTGTAAGTAAATTCTTACTCGGTTAAAGGGATATTCATTCCTTATGTTGTTGTTCATTTATACATGTAGTTCACTCATAATATATCATTCATGTCGAGACTTGTAATTATCCATTAATCATTCAATTCACGAGGAACGACGGTTCCAATCATTTCAATGTGCTACCATTCATTTCATTGTTATTTCTTCTAGGTGAGTCATTCTTGACCCTTGTCAGATTATTATTCATTAATGTTCATTGGTCACTCTTGTCCTTGTGCCTTCTAGGTTTATATTACGTGGCCGGGTGGGGATGTGTAGAATTTTTAGTGGGGCACTTGATCGTCATGTGATTGGGTTCACCAACACAATGGACTGTGCACATAGTAACATACCTCCGTGAGACTAATTAGGCACAAGGGCGGGTGTGTCCGGACACTTGCCTTGTGCACTTGCACATACCATTACGGGCATACTATGATACCCCTCTTCAGCTGGATTTCATAATGAAGATATGTGATTGTTGTATATTGTTCAACTCTTGAGGATTGTTGTTACGTATGGCGGCCGTTGGGGGATGTTGTTTTCAGGTCATGGCAAGGCTAAAGCACAGGAAGAGAACGTTGACGGCGAGGAGTCCCAGTGATACTAGTAGGGGGCCCCAGTCCTTTTCAGTCATTCGTGTTTCTTCATTTTATTTCCGCTGCAGATTTCGTTTGGATACTCATTTTCATTCAGTGTTGTATATTTTATCTTCCTATAAAATATACATGTATTCTGTATTATCTCGGGTGTGTTGTACTTGAAACTCCTCATCGGAGTAATTGATGATATAATGTGGTTCGGTACTGCAATTATATTATGTAAGTCATTAATTTTCATTCGCCTAGTGGGTCCCAGTCGGGGGTCCACGGCACTGTAATAGTCACCTAGTTTGGGGTGTTACAGAGTTGGTATCGGAGCGTGGTTTTGAATATTACTTTCCGAGTCATGTCTCATTTGAAATCATCGTTCATCAGAATAGTATCATTAGACTTTCGAATCACGTGTGACCTGTGCAAGAGCCGAGCCCCTCAGACCAAACAACAGTAAGATTTCTAACGCCATGGTATAATTTCTGGCAATAAGAATCACTCGTTCATCATTCAACAGTCAACAATCCTCAATCATCATTTTCATTTTTGATCATGTCGATCATGTTAACTCATTAATCACTCAGTTCATTTCATTGCTCAGTTGTTGATCTTAAGGATCGTATCATTAATCTTGTTAACTGCTCAAGATAATCATTTCAAGAATTTCATCAGATAATCATGTCACCTCAATTGATCATTCATGTAATCATTGTATTAGAGCGCGTATGCTCATTACTATCATTTCATGACGTAATCATAATGCGGTATTCATACGAGATCTATAACTATCATGTGACTTTCCTACTTCGGTATGGAGAGAGCTGGCAGAGGACGCGGGGGAAGAGGCTGCGTTGCGGGCCGAAACCCAAGAGCTCGTGTGAATATATGCGCGAGTGCGAGGAATAATGCAAATTCATCGAGCAGCGACGCTGCCACTCATTCACCTGGAAATGATTATTCACTGTCAGGGAGTCGTACCTAGGACACAGCTCAATCAGAAGGAGTTCGGGTTGATCACCTCGCTTTTATGCAGGGCATGATGGCCCAAATGACACAGATGGCACGCCTCATGGAGATGATGCAGAACTCAACCACACAGAATCAGCAGGCTCCTCCGCCGCCACCTCAGGGGCAAGAGAGGAGTGTGAGCAGTATTATTAGCGACATCTCTCACCAAATACCACCTACTTTTGAGGGCTCGTCTGAGCCAGCGGATATAGTTCACTAGCTTGAGCATTTCGAGAAGTTGTTTGCTATGGTGGAGTGTCCCGAAGGGCACAAAGTTTCAGTCGCGGCTTACTATCTGGGTAAGAGCACTCACTCTTGGTGGTTATCGTTGAAGCCCACCGACGGATCTTGTACTTGGGATCAATTTAAAACTCTCATGATGGAAAGATATTATCCGCCCCCACTCAGGGAGGCCAAGTTATCAGAATTACTCACTCCCAACCTCTCAGTGGACGATGATGTTCTCGCCATCGTCGATAAATTTTAGGAGCTACTTCCTTTCGCCTCATCTATTATTCACTCTGAGGTGGACAAGATCAAGTATTTCAGCAAGAGGCTGAAACCTTGTGTGCGGATGCAGTTGCTTAATCACAATTGCACCACTCTGGCCGAATTCATCGAGAAAGCTCTTACTTATGAGCTTACTGCTAAGGAGATTGCTAAGCAACAACCTTCATCTGCTAGCAACAAGTCTAAGAATCGTAATCAGTCTGAAGGCAGTCAGGCAACTTTCAAGAAGCCTCGTGCGGGCCCTACTTTTTCTAAGTGACCTTCTTTGGCACCTAGACCCGCGGAATCTCAGTCCCGAGTGGACAGTTCGGCCGTCACCTGTTTCAACTGTGAAGAACAGGGTCATTTCATCACCAAGTGTTCGAGGCAGATTATCACGTGCCATAATTGTGGGATTGCTGCGCATAAGGCCCGTTTTTGCCGAAGAGACTCTAAACCTACTCCTGCGATATCTCTATAATACCGGTGCTTTTTATTGACTGTTTGACCTTGTCGTTCGTGTTAGGAGTATGCCCTCGAATGCCACTCAGAGGTTGTTGAGTGAGGGCATTGTACTTGTAATTATGTAAACCATTTATATAAGGCAAATGAATGTTTCTTTATTTACTGGTAGTTACTGGCATTCCTAACTCGTAAACAAACATATAGAAACTAGTCCGTGTATTTGAGAGCAAAATGCTCCACTCCTTATTGGATAAGGGGGTAGGCACTGGAAAGGTTATAGCTCAAATACTTAATCGTTATAAGTCGATGAAACTTGATAGGCGTTAAGTTTATGTGAAGACTTGTATGACGTGTTCTTTGACATGGAGAGTGCACTCGAACACTAATGGTTAGTGGGAGCACACGTTATAGGTATGCTAATTGGATTAGTATACTCGAACCGACTCACCCTCGATTCGTCACATGGATTTCACTCCGGGACAGTCAATGACGGAATCGAAAGGTTGTGATAGGTATTCGTGAACCTTCGACTTGAGGATTTAGTAGGGATGTGCTTGTGACGTCAATATTTTCATTAGAGTAGCTCGACCCTATAAACCGGAAGGCGGGGGTCAACCTCGACGTGCATCTTGACGGGCAAGTAGCGAGTCTCTTGAATACCAAGATAGAATTCTTTCTCCCGTTAGTGAGCGGGTTATATGTCCTATGCGGTTATTGGCAGATGAGATCATAAGTCTTTGGCCAAAGCATTGGAGCTAGTTGTATTAGATACACGAAAGCTCGATGATCTCGATTTGCATTAACGCATGCATAGCGTCAAGTACAGATAGGGTTTGACTGACCGTGACCCTATAACTTGATCGGGACATTTGAAAGAAGGGTTTATACGTATACTGGTATTCACGACAGAATGGTTCTTGAATGATCCCAATCATTCGTTCTCGATTAAGTGCGGTGTAGGCCACCAGGCTGGCTAGGTGGTGCTACTACTCTTTGGTTCCTCCCATTGCTGACTGAGACCGACCTACCGAGTCGCGCATTAGGATTGACGACGGAATGAATCAAGCTTAATTCTCTCATTATGAATATTAGATATTGGATATCTAATTCGGGACATTGGATGTTTAAATTGATTTATTGGATAAATTAATTTACGGCCTAATAAATTAAATAAATTACTGGGTGATTAATTTAATTCATAGATATAACTATTTCTTGGAGAAATTAATTATGTTATTATGTATTTGATATGATTAATTAATTGGATTAATTGATCGATATAAATACATCGGAACGGAATTGGAGTTTATCTGTTTGGACTCACGGGAGTCCGAAACGAACCGAACTCGTCCTATTTCTTCATCATGGCCGCCCCCCCTTCCCCACACCTTGACAAGACTTTGATTTTTAAATCAATTGAAATCTTGATTAGGTGTTTAATGAATTGATATTTGATATCTTTTTCAAGGTGGGGTTAACATGAGTTGTTCTCATGTGGAAAGGAATAGAATAAGAAGAGAAGACTTGTCACTCTCTTGAAATGAATGAGCCATCCGTGAGATACATTGAGAGAGAGAGAAAGTGAGACTTTGAGTTCAAACACTTTTCTTCATCTTCTTCTTCAACTTGTTCTTGGTGATTCTTGGAGAAAAATCAAGAAATAAATGAGAGTTGTGAGTTATACACTTAGAGTGTGATAATCTCATATTGGAAGCTTCATCACTTAGCTCTAGCCGTATCCTCGGAGGATAGCAAGGTGATCGTCGTTCCGGTCGTTTCTCCGGCGCGTGGCAAGTAGAGACGCGGTGCTTTCGGCGTTGGATCATTCAAGAGCTTGGAGCGGATTGAATTGAAAGGAGATCGCCTAAAGCTTGGGGAATAGCTCGAGAGAAGATTACCATTAAATCAACGGACTTCGAGGGTATGTGTTTCTCGTATCTTCTTTGTTCATTCAATATTCGTATATATGTAGCTCGATCGATCCTCGTAGGGATTCAGATCGAATTAATTTTCGTTTTACCGCTTCCGCTGCGGCCTTCGATTTTAGGCGCCGAATCCCAACAGTGGTATCGGAGCGTAGGTCTTGCGATCGTATATACGATATTGGCATTTGGAATGCTTGATTAGATGGTGAATGATTTGGGATCATTTTAGTCATAATCGTGGTATATATTTTTACGTTCGTTGTAGTTATATTTTTCGTAAGTTTATGTCTAAATATAAATCTTAATTTCTTGGAAATATGATTTATATTGAAGATATGAATGTTGAAAAATATTGATATTGATATCGATGAAAATCGAGCTCAATCGTCGTCGGACGATTTTTTGGACAAAGGGCGAGTTCTTTGCCGGGGTGACTCGGCCGTGTCGATGACGGGCCGTGTCGGCAGTCCCAGAGCCATCGCCAGCGCACCGACCGTGTCGAGACACGGGCCGTGCCCGGCCGAAGCTGCCGGCGTGATCGGCCATGCCGGGCATGTCTGCCGGCATCTTGCCCGGCGATGACTTCGGCCATGGCAGCCAATTTCGCCCGCTAGATTTTTCGTGTATTCTTGAAAATTAATCTCGCATGTTAAATTGGATTTAATATGATTAAAATGATTTATGGTATTTCATTTTATAAGGGAAATTTGATTAATTGGAATATTTATGGTCGACCGATTATTTTGAACGTTATCATATTACCGATTGTGTGAATCGATTGGATCGGTTCGTATTGTTGATTGGATCAATGTATCTCTACGCTTTCCATTTATTTAGTATTTATTGAATGAATGCTTTTGAATGGGGATGTGGTTCGTGGACTTAGTTTTTGAATCGTTCGTTTTATTCGATTGGGTTGTAAAGGCCATTTTGAGCCTATTTATTTTACTAGAAAAATTTGTATCTAGGATGCAATTTTCAATGTAAAATTTATATGTAATGACGAAGACCGGAGGAAGATCCATTTCGATAAGACGAAGATTCAAGACGAAGACTTGTAATTAGATTACGGAGTTTTTGTTTTCTAGGAACGGTCCATGAACCACATGTTGGTAGCAACTAGGTTGTGAATGGTTGTTTCATATTGTATGAATGCACAAACGCGCTTAAACGATTAATGTGCAAAGTGTAACGTTAATCGCGATAATTCTCCCACAACAAATAATTAAGTTTATAAGGTTTCAAGGTTTTCCTTCCCTCCATCGAGTTTTCGGGAAATTAAAATCCAAACCGGATGTGCTATGCTTCCGAGTTATCGGGGTAGTCGTTCGGGGAGGACGGATAAATTACCGGGAGCGCATTGGATGCCTTCGGTTGGAGCAAATTTTATCCCTAGAAACGATAGGTTCTTAGGATAAGATTCAATTGTGGCGATTGCGTTGATGGTATAAACTTAACTTGTTCACGAACCATAGAAATCGTATAGGTTGAGGGGAGTGAACAAGGGGAAAAAGAAGATCGAATCATCCATTAGATGGGTTGGTGTTGGACACCACTTTATGAAAATTAATAGACTAGAAACCTGTTCGGTTGCCCTCTATTAAAATTTATAAAGAACTTGATCACCACTATGAAGTAGAGCGACGATACTTCCGGATATCACATGGGAGTGTGTTATTCCGATAAAAATAGTGGGAGCTGGGTAACAAGAATAGAAAAGACCTTAATTCTATACTCAGATCATAATATAACAAGTCACTAATTAATCTGTTATACTTAATGCAGACATAACTCTCAATATGACAATGAATCCACTCGCAATTCTACTCGAAAAGAACACCTTAATGGGACCTAACTTTGTGGATTGGCTCCGCAATCTGATGATTGTCCTCAGTATAGAGGCACTGGGATACGTCTTGGAAACGGACATTCCCGCACCTCCTGTGCGGACCCGAGCCAATCAGGAAGAGATTGAAAACCACGAAAAGTGGGTTAAGGATGACGTGAAAGTCCGTGCTTATATGATGGCTTTCATGTCTAATGAGCTTCAGAGAGCTCATGAGAAAATGACTTCTGCTAGGCAGATTCTGTTGGGATTCGGTGCCTAAAACGAAGGCCCAGCGGAAGCGGTAAAACGAAAATAAATTCGATCCGAATCCCTACGAGGATCGATCGAGCTACGTATATACGAATATATAAACGAAAAACAAGAGTCATAAGAAACTAACCCTCGAAGTCCGTTGATTAAATGGAAACCTTCTCTTGAGCTATTCCCCAAGCTCTTGAACGATCCAACGCCGAAAGTACCGCGTCTCTACTTGCCACGCGCCGGAGAAACAAACGGAACGATGATCACCTTGCTATCCTCCGAGGATACGGCTAGAGCTAAGTGATGAAGCTTCCAATATGAGATTATCACACTCTAAGTGTATAACTCACAACTCTCATTTATTTCTTGATTTTTCTCCAAGAATCACCAAGAACAAGTTGAAGAAGAAGATGAAGATAAGTGTTTGAACTCAAAGTCTCACTTTCTCTCTCTCTCAATGTATCTCACGGTTGGCAACTTGGAATGAATGAGTGAGAGATATCTTCTTCTTCATTTATTCAACTCTTCACATGTTACATCTCATTATTATGAGAATCCAAGCCCCACCACCTCAATGATCAAAACATAAAGAATGGGACAAGGGTCCATATGAAAGTGGGTGGAAATGTGGGGGGCGGCCCATGTAGAAATCGGACAAGTTCGGTTCGTTTCGGACTCCCACGAGTCCAAACAGATAAACTCCGATTCCGTTCGATGTATTTGTGTCGTTTAATTAATCCAATTATTTAAACATATCAAATACAAAATAACATAATTAATTTCTCCAAGAAATAATTATATTCATGAATTAAATTAATCACCCGTGAAATATTTAATTCATTAGGTAAATAAATCAATTTATCCGATAAATTGATTTAAACATCCAATGTCCCAAATTAGATATCCAATATCTAATATTCATAATGAGAGAATTAGCTTAATTCATTCCGTCGTCAATCCTAATGCGCGACTCGGTAGGTCCGTCTCGATCGGCAATGGGAGGAACCAAAGAGTAGTAGCACCACCTAGCCGGCTGGCGGCCTACACTGTACCCAATCGAGAACGAATGATTGGGATCATTCAAGAACCATTGTCGTGAATACCGAGAACGTATAAACCCTTCTTTCAAATGTCCCGATCAAGTTTTAGGGTCACGGTCACCAAACCCTATCTTTACTTGACGCTATGCATGCGTTAATGCAAATCGAGATCATCGAGTCATCGTGTATCTAATACAATGGCTCCAATGCTTTGGCCAAAGACTTATGATCTCATCGCCAATAACCGCATAGGACATATAACCCGCTCACTAACGGGAGAAAGAATTCTATCTTGGTATTCAGGACACTGCTACTTGCCGTCAAGATGCACGTCGAGTTGACCCGCCTTCCGGTTTACGTGGTCGAACTACTCTAATGAAAATCTTGACGTCACAAGCACATCCCTACTAAATCCTCAAGTCGAAGGTTCACGAATACCTATCACAACCTTTCGATTCCGTCATTGACTGTCCCGGAGTGAAATCCATGTGACGAATCGAGGGTGAGTCGGTTCGAGTATACTAATCTAATTAGCATACCTATAACGTGTGCTCCCACTAACTATTAGTGTTCGACAGGCACTCTCCATGTCAAAGAACACGTCATACAAGTCTTTACATAAACTTAACGCCTACCAAGTTTCATCGACTTGCGAACGATTAAGTATTTGAGCTATAAACCTTTCCAGTGCCGACCCCCTTATCCAATAAGGAGTGGAACGTTTTGCTCTCAAATACACGGACTAGTTTCTATATGTTTATTTACGAGTTAGGAATGCCAGTAACTACCAGTAAATAAAGAAACAATCATTTGCCTTATATAAATGGTTTACATAATTACAAGTACAATGCCCTCACTCAACAACCTCTGAGTGGCATTCGAGGGCATACTCCTAACAATCTCCCACTTGCACTCAATGCCACACACTATGGTATCTAATACCCATGTTCTCCAGATGACGCTCCAAGCTAGTCTGAGATAGTGGCTTAGTCGTGGATCGGCGTTGTCGGCCGAGTCTACTCTATGCGGACAATGTATCCCTTGCGAACAAATTCTCTTACGAGATGATACTTCCTCTCAATATGTTTGGTCTTTGTTGTGAAACCTCGGCTCCTTGGCTGCGCTGACTCGTCGTTGTCGCGATGCTGGAACAGGCGACTCGGCACATGGTATCACTTGAAGTTCTCCCGAAACTTCTTAATCCGTAACCCTTCCTTGGAAGCCTCAGGCCGCTTGATACTCGGCTGACAGTGGAATCGGCGATCGCGCTTTGCTTGGCACTACGCCAAGATATCGCTCCTCCATTAAGAGTAAATATGTAGCAGTGGACATCGAGTCGTCCTTCGGTCCTTGGAAGTCCGAATCGGTGAATCCCACCACATCCAATTCTCCACCTCCATACATCGTAACCATATCTCTAGTCCTTCTCAAGTACTTGAGAACGTTCTTTCTGGCGATCAATGTTCCCTACAGGTTTGCACGAAACCTACTCACCACGCTTACGGCATGCGCGATGTCGTCTTGTACACAACATAGCATACATAAGGCTACCCACGGCCGAAGCATATGGTATATTACTCATTTCCTTTCGTTGTTCCTCACTTTGAGGACACATCTTCAAGGTGAGTTTTATTCCATGTCGCATCGGTAGGAACCCTCTTTTAGAATCATCCATCTTAAATCGCTTTAAGATTTTGTCTATATAGAGGGCTTGGGAAAGACCTATTGTTCTCTTCGCTCTATCCGGTAGAGTCGAATACCAAGAATATAGGTAGCTTCTCCCAAGTCTTTCATGGAGAAATTACTCAAAGCCAAGCTTTCGTAATCGAGCATTCCCACATCATTTCCTATTAGTAGAATGTCATCTACATATAGTACTAAGAATGCGATCTTGCTCCCACTAACCCTCTTGTATACACAAGGTTCCTCTTCATTTTGCACGAAGTCAAACTCTTTGTTGCCTCGTCAAAACGAAGATTCCAACTACGCGACGCTTGCTTGATCCATAAATGGAACGTGAAGCTTGCACACTTTCGAATATCGACTTCGGATACAAAGCCTTTAGGCTGCTCCATATAGATTTCCTCCTCGAGGAATCCATTAAGGAAAGCCGTCTTTACGTCCATTTGCCATATCTCATAATCGTGGTAGGCGGCTATAGCAAGCATCATGCGAATAGACTTGATCATGGCTACGGGCGAGAAGGTATCGTGTGTCGATTCCTTCCTTCAGGTATAACCCTTTGCCACTAGCCCGGCCTTATAGGCGTCAACCTTGCCATCACCATCGGTCTTTCTCTTGTAGATCCACTTGTTCCCAATAGGCACTATGCCCTTGGGGCGGTCTACTAGAGTCCAGACCTGATTGACATGCATCGAGTCTATCTCAGCTTCCATAGCTTCACGCCATTTCGCGGAGTCTACATCCACCATCGCTTGGTCATAGGTCGTCGGGTCGGTCTCTTGGCTATCACTTGGAACCTCATGGAGACCCAGCTCCTCCAAGTGCACAAGCCCATACCTCTCAGGTAAATGAGACACCCTACTAGACCTACGAGGTGGTTGTACTTGTGTTTCGAAAGTTCGGTTCAGTTTCTTGCACAGTGTCTCTCGAGGAGTTTCATTGTATTCTTCTAAAGAAATACTTCTACCTGCTCCGCCTTCCTGAATGAACTCATCTTCCAGGAAGTGTGCTTGTAAAGCAACAATGATCCTTCGATCCTCGGGCATGTAGAATAGATATCCCATCGTCCCAGACGGGAATCCAATGAAACGTCCCTTCGCAGACCTAGCTTCCAACTTTTCCACCTTAGTCTTCTTGACATAGGCGGGACATCCCCAAATCCTAATATGATTAAGACTTGGTTTCCTTCCCTCCACATCTCATGTGGAATTTTAGGAACGGATTTGGAAGGACATCTATTCAAGATATACGCGGCAGTCGAGTGCATACCCCCACGTAAATCGGCAAGTCAAGATAGCCCGGCATGGAACGGACCATGTTCAACAGGTCCGGTTCCTTCTTTCGACACACCATTTAACCGAGGAGTACCTGGAGGTGTTAGTTGTGAATCTATTCCATGTTCCTTAAGGAAATCGTCAAACTCTTTAATCATATACTCGCCACCTCGGTCCGAGAAGTGCTTTGATATGATTACCGGTTTGTTTCTCGACTAGGGCCTTGAATTCTGGAATTTCTCAAAGGCCTCGGATTTATGTTTCATTAAGTATACATAACCATACCTAGTATGATCATCTCAGAACGTAATGAAATATTGATATCCGTCACGTGCCGCTTCTAAAGCACCACATACGTCGGTATGGATTAATCCCGGTTATCGGCTCTTTCAAAAGTCCTGTGAAGGGGACTTAGTCATTTGCCTTTAAGGCAAGATTCACAAGTAGGAAAGGGATCCGATCCCAATGGACCCATAAGTCCATCTTTTCCATCTTGTAAACCTTGGTCGACCAACATGACCAAGTCTAAGATGCCATTTCAAAACTTGATTGGTTTCATCCCTACCACGTTTTCTAGTCATAGTATTCACAACTACTTTGTTCTTTGAGATTTAGATGATACAATCCATTCAACAATGTAGCGGTACCCACTAGTTTATTTCTAAAATAAATTTTGCAGAACCATCACCAATGAAAAATGAAAAGCCTTTTCGGTCCATGACCGAATGGATACAATGTTTTGTGCCCCTTGGGCAAAACAAGTACATCTTCTAAAGTTAAAACAAAGCCGGATTCTAAACCCAAAAGAAGTGATCCTATGTCGGTCGCCTCGACACTATGCCCGCTTCCGACCGTGATCATAACTTCTCCGGTTCCAAGCTTCCTACTTTGTTCCGCATCCCGATTCACGGTACAAATATGAGAACTAGCACGAGAATCCAAGATCCAGAAGTAGAAAATACAAAGAGAACAATTTGTTTCCAAAACTAAAAGTTCTCACCTGAAGTGCCATGAAGAATCGGACAGCCTCTAGCCCAGTGGCCCACTCACCGCACTTGAGACAAGCATCCTTCTTCTTCTTGTTCTTTGGAACCATCGGGGCCTTGCCCTTACCCTTAAGGTCCTTAGCTTGTGGTCCATCCGCTTCTTGGTCTTTTTCTTCTTATTATTAGACTTAGAAGTCGTAAGAAATCACAAGAGCAGACTCCTTCATACGCGGAGTCTTCATCGAGACGAGCAGTCACAAGTTTGTTCATTAGCCCGGCTAAATTACATGCAATCTCATTGCGTTGAAGTTCATAACAAAGCGTGAGAAGGAATCGGGGAGACTAGGATAAGGTCGGTTTGGAGAGAAGTATCCATTTTAAAATCAAGAGCCTCCAATCTCTCGATCATGGATATCATTTTGAGGACGTGTTCCCCAACCTTCTCACCTTCCTTCATCCTTGCCGACGATTGCTTGGATATCTCATATCTAGCAGTTCTACTATGCTCACCATAAAGCTCGGTTAAGTGAGATAAAATCGCCTAGCGAAGTCATTTTCTCATGAGCTCTCTGAAGCTCATTAGACATGGAAGCCATCATATAAGCACGGACTTTCACGTCATCCTTAACCCACTTTTCGTGGTTTTCAATCTCTTCCGATTGGCTCGGGTCCGCAGAGGCGCCGAATGTCCGTCTCCAAGACGTATCCCAGTGCCTCTATACCGAGGACAATCATCGATTGCGGAGCCAATCCACAAAGTTAGGTCCCATTAAGGTGTTCTTTTCGAGTAGAATTGCGAGTGGATTCATTGTCATATTGAGATTTGTCTGCATTAAGTATAACAGTTAATTAGTGACTCATTCAATTATGTTCGAGTGTAGAATTAAGGTCTTTTCTATTTTGTTACCCGGCTCCCACTATTTTTATCGGAATAACACACTCCCATGTGATATCCTAAGTATCGTCGCTCTACTTCATAGTGGTGATCGAGTTCTTTATAAATCTTAATAGAGGGCAACCGAATGTGTTTCTAGTCTATTAATTTACATAAAGTGGTGACCAACACCAACCCAACAAATGGATGATTCGATATACTTTTACCCCTTGTAAAATCCCCACAACAAATACGGTTAATATGGTTCGTGAACAAGTTAAGTTTATACCATCGACGCAAATCGGTTTCACAATTGAATCTTATCCGCAACCTATCGGGTTTCTAGGGATAAAATTTGCTCCAACCGAAGGCATCCAATGCGCTCCGGTAATTTATCCGTCCTCCCGACGACTACCCCGATAACTCGGAAGCATAGCACATCCGGTTTGGATTTCAATTTCCCGAAAACTCGATGGAGGGAAGGAAAACCTTGAAACCTTATAAACTTAATAATTTATAGTGGGAGAATTTTCGCGATTAACGTTACACTTTGCACATTAATCATATTAGCGCGTTTGAGGCATTCATACAATATGAAAAAACCATTCACAACCTAGTTGCTACCAACATGTGGTTCATGGACCGTTCCTAGAAAATAAAAACTCCGTAATCTAATTACAAGTCTTCGTCTTGAATCTTCGTCTTCTCGAAATGGATCTTCCTCCGGTCTTCGTCATTACATATAAATTTTACATTGAAAATTGCATCCTAGATACAAATTTTTCTAGTAAAATAAATAGGCTCAAAACGGCCTTTACAACCCAATCGAATAAAACGAACGATTCAAAACTAAGTCCACGAACCACATCCCCATTCAAAAGCATTCATCCAATAAATACTAAATAAATGGAAAGCGTAGAGATACATTGATCCAATCAACAATACGAACCGATCCAATCGATTCACACAATCGGTAATGTAATAACGCTCAAAATAATTTGGCCGACCATAAATATTCCAATTAATCAAATTTCCCTTATAAAATGAAATACCATAAATCATTTTAATCATATTAAATCCAATTTAACATGCGGGAGATTAATTTTCAAGAATACACGGAAAAATCGAGCCGGGTGAAACGGCCAAGATGACCGAGTCACCCTCGGCGGCCTACCCGGCAATACTCCCGGCTTGGCGAGTCACCCTCGGAAGATGCGGCCAGACACGACCGAGTCACCCAGACACGGTCGGGTCGCTCAGCGATGACTTGGCAGATCGCCGGACACGACCGTGTCATCCAGACACGGTCGAGTCACTTCGGCGACACGCCGTGTCTCGACACGGCCGGGTCTCGTGCAAAGGCCTCTGCCACATCGCGGACACGACCGTGTCACCCAGGACACGGTCGAGTCATCCTCGGCCAAAATACCCTATTTGTCCAAAAAATCGTCCGACGACGATTCGGGGCTAGATTTTAGACCGGATATCCAATATCTATATTTTCCGACTTTCATATCTTCAATATAAATCATATTTCCCAGAAATTTAAGATTTATATTTAGACATAAACTTACGAAAAATACAATTATTACGAACGAAAAACATATACCACGATTATGACTAAAATGATTCCAAATCATTCACCATTTAATCGAGCATTCCAAATGCCAATATCGTATATACGATCGCAAGACCTACGCTCGATACCCTTTGTTGGGATTCGGTGCCTAAAACGAAGGCCCCAGGCGGAAGCGTAAAAAAAATAAATTCGATCGAATCCCTACGAGGATCGATCGAGCTACGATATACGAATATATAAACGAAAAACAAGAGTCATAAGAAACTAACCCTCAAGTCCGTTGATTAAATGGAAACCTTCTCTTGAGCTATTCCCCAAGCTCTTGAACGATCCAACGCCGAAAGTACCGCGTCTCTACTTGCCACGCGCCGGAGAAACAAACGGAACGATGATCACCTTGCTATCCTCCGAGGATACGGCTAGAGCTAAGTGATGAAGCTTCCAATATGAGATTATCACACTCTAAGTGTATAACTCACAACTCTCATTTATTTCTTGATTTTTCTCCAAGAATCACCAAGAACAAGTTGAAGAAGAAGATGAAGATAAGTGTTTGAACTCAAAGTCTCACTTTCTCTCTCTCTCAATGTATCTCACGGTTGGCAACTTGGAATGAATGAGTGAGAGATATCTTCTTCTTCATTTATTCAACTCTTCACATGTTACATCTCATTATTATGAGAATCCAAGCCCCACCACCTCAATGATCAAAACATAAAGAATGGGACAAGGGTCCATATGAAAGTGGGTGGAAATGTGGGGGGCGGCCCATGTAGAAATCGGACAAGTTCGGTTCGTTTCGGACTCCCACGAGTCCAAACAGATAAACTCCGATTCCGTTCCGATGTATTTGTGTCGTTTAATTAATCCAATTATTTAAACATATCAAATACAAAATAACATAATTAATTTCTCCAAGAAATAATTATATTCATGAATTAAATTAATCACCCGTTGAAATATTTAATTCATTAGGCGTAAATCAATTTATCCGATAAATTGATTTAAACATCAATGTCCCAAATTAGATATCCAATATCTAATATTCATAATGAGAGAATTAGCTTAATTCATTCCGTCGTCAATCCTAATGCGCGACTCGGTAGGTCCGTCTCGATCAAGAATGGGAGGAACCAAAGAGTAGTAGCACCACCTAGCCACTGGCGGCCTACACTGCACTTAACCGAGAACGAATGATTGGGATCATTCAAGAACCATTCTCGTGAATACCAAGAACGATAAACCCTTCTTTCAAATGTCCCGATCAAGTTTTAGGGTCACGGTCGACCAAACCCTATCGTATTTGACGCTATGCATGCGTTAATGCAAATCGAGATCATCGAATGCCGTGTATCTAATACAATCGGCTCCAATGCTTTGGCCAAAGACTTATGATCTCATCGCCAATAACCGCATAGGACATATAACCCGCTCACTAACGGGAGAAAGAATTCTATCTTGGTATTCGAGAGGACTCGCTACTTGCCCGTCAAGATGCACGTCGAGGTTGACCCCGCCTTCCGGTTTACAGGTCGAACTACTCTAATGAAAATCTTGACGTCACAAGCACATCCCTACTAAATCCTCAAGTCGAAGGTTCACGAATACCTATCACAACCTTTCGATTCCGTCATTGACTGTCCCGGAGTGAAATCCATGTGACGAATCGAGGGTGAGTCGGTTCGAGTATACTAATCTAATTAGCATACCTATAACGTGTGCTCCCACTAACTATTAGTGTTCGACAGGCACTCTCCATGTCAAAGAACACGTCATACAAGTCTTTACATAAACTTAACGCCTACCAAGTTTCATCGACTTCATGACGATTAAGTATTTGAGCTATAAACCTTTCCAGTGCCGACCCCCTTATCCAATAAGGAGTGGAACGTTTTGCTCTCAAATACACGGACTAGTTTCTATATGTTTATTTACGAGTTAGGAATGCCAGTAACTACCAGTAAATAAAGAAACAATCATTTGCCTTATATAAATGGTTTACATAATTACAAGTACAATGCCCTCACTCAACAACCTCTGAGTGGCATTCGAGGGCATACTCCTAACAGATTCTATCTCACTTAACCGAACTTTATGGTGAGCACAGCAGAACTGCTAGATATGAGATATCCAAGCAACTGTTCGGTGCAAGGATGAAGGAAGGTGAGAAGGTTGGGGAACACGTCCTAAAAATGATATCCATGATCGAGAGATTGGAGGCTCTTGATTTTAAAATGGATACTTCTCTCCAAACCGACCTTATCCTACAGTCTCTCCCTGATTCCTTCTCACAGTTTGTTATGAACTTCAACTGCAATGAGATTGCATGTAATTTAGCTGGGCTAATGAACTTGTGACCGCTCAGTCTCAGATGAAGACTCCGCGGATGAAGGAGTCTGCTCTTGTGATTTCTTCTGGACCTCGGAGGTCAAAGAACAAGAAGAAAAAGACCAAGAAGCAAACTGGACCACAAGTTAAGGACCTTAAGGGTAAGGGCAAGGCCCCGATGGTTCTGAAGAACAAGAAGAAGAAGGATGCTTGTCTCAAGTGCGGTGAGCTGGGCCACTGGGCTAGAGACTGTCCGATTCTTCATGGCACTTCGTGCAGAACTTTAGTTTTGGAAACAAATTGTTCGCTCTCGTATTTTCTACTTCCTGGATACTGGATTCTGGTGCTAGTTCTCATATTTGTACCTTGAATCAGGATCTGGAACAAAGTAGGAAGCTTGGAGCTGGAGAAGTTATGATCACAGTCGGAAGCGGACATAGTGTCGAGGCGACCGACATAGGATCACTTCTTTTGGGTTTAGAATCCGGCTTTGTTTTGACTTTAAAAGATGTACTTGTTTTGCCCAAGGGGCACAAAAACATTGTATTCATTCCGGTCATGGACCGAAAAGGCTATTCATTTTTCATTGGTGATGGTTCCTGCAAAATTTATTTTAGAAATAAACTAGTGGGTACTGCTACATTGTTGAATGGATTGTATCATCTAAATCTCAGCAACAAAGTAGTTGTGAATACTATGACTAGAAAACGTGGTAGGGATGAAACCAGTCAAGTTTTGAAATGGCATCTTAGACTTGGTCATGTTGGTCAGACCAAGGTTTACAAGATGGAAAAAGAAGGACTTATGGGTCCATTGGGATCGGATCCCTTTCCTACTTGTGAATCTTGCCTTAAAGGTAAAATGACTAAGTCCCCCTTCAAGGGACTTTTGAAAGAGCCGCTGATAAACTGGGATTAATCCATACTGACATTTGTGGTGCTTTGGAAGCAGCACGTGACGGATATCAATATTTCATTATGTTTACAGATGATCATACTAGGTATGGTTATGTATACTTAATGAAACATAAATCCGAGGCCTTTGAGAAATTCCAGGAATTCAAGGCCCTAGTCGAGAAACAAACTGGTAATCATATCAAAGCACTTCGGTCGGACCGAGGTGGTGAGTATATGAGTATGGAGTTTGACGAGTTCCTTAAGGAACATGGAATAGTTTCACAACTAACACCTCCAGGTACTCCTCAGTTAAATGGTGTGTCAGAAAGAAGGAACCGAACCCTGTTGAACATGGTCCGTTCCATGCTGGGCTATACTGACTTGCCGATTTACCTGTGGGGGTATGCACTGATCGCCGCGTATATCTTGAACAGATGTCCTTCTAAATCCGTTCCTAAAACTCCACATGAGATGTGGGAAGGAAGGAAACCAAGTCTTAATCATATTAGGATTTGGGGATGTCCCGCCTATGTCAAGAAGACTAAGGTGGAAAAGTTGGAAGCTAGGTCTGCCAAGGAATGTTTCATTGGATTCCCGTCTGGGACGATGGGATATCTATTCTACATGCCCGAAGATCGAAAGATCGTTGTTGCTTTACAAGCACACTTCCTGGAAGATGAGTTCATTCAGGAAGGCGGAGCAGGTAGAAGTATTTCTGTGGAAGAATACAATGAAACTCCTAAGGAGACACCTGTGCAAGAAATTGGAACCGAACCTTCTGAAACACAAGTACAACCACCTAGTAGGTCTAGTAGGGTATCTCAATTACCTGAGAGGTATAGTTTTATGCACTTGGAGGAACTGGGTTTCCTCGAGGTTCCAAGTGATAAACAAGATACCGACCCACGACCAATGACCTAGCAATGGTGGATGTAGACTCTGTGAAATGGACTGTAGCAGTCTTCATGTAGTTGGGACCTTCATTTTGATGAGACGGTCAAAGAGTTTGACTTCGTTAAAAATGAAGAGGAATCTTGTGTATACAAGAGGGTTAGTGGGAGCAAGATCACATTCATAGTACTATGTGTAGATAACATTCTACTAATAGGAAATGATGTGGGAATGCTCAGTTCTGTGAAAGCTTGGCTTTCGAGTAATTTCTCCATGAAAGACTTGGGAGAAGAAACCTATATTCTTGAGATTCGACTCTACTGGGATAGATCGAAGAGAATGATAAGTTTTTCCCAAGCCCTCTAAATAGATAAAGTCTTAACTCGATTTAAGATGAATTATTCTAAAAGAGGGTTCCTTCCGATGCGACATGGGATAAAACTCTCCTCGAAGATGTGTCCTCTAGGTGAGGAACAATGAAAGGAAATGAGTAATATACCATATGCTTCGTCCGCGGGTAACCTTATGTATGCTATATTGTGTACGAGACCTGACATTGCGCATGCTGGGAGCGTGGTAAGTAGGTTTCAGGCAAACCCAGGAAGGGAACATTGGACTGCCGTAAAGAACGTTCTCAAGTACTTGATAAGGGCTCGAGATATGGTTCTTATATATGGCGGTGGAGAACTGAATGTTGAGGGATTCACTGATTCGGACTTCCAAGGACAGAAAGACGACTAAATGTCTATTTCTGGCTATTTATTTACTCTTAATGGAGGATCAGTATCTTGGCATAGTGCCAATGATAGCGATCTTTGGTTCCACTGTTAGGATGAGTATGTAGCCTCTGAGGCTTCTAAGGAAGGGTTCTCGATTAAGAAGTTCTTGGGTAAACTTCACGTGACACCACGGGCCTAGGGGCCGAGGTTTCACAACAAGACAATCACATTGAGAGGGAGTATCATCTCGTAAGAGAATTTGTTCGCAAAGAGATACATTATGTTGCATAGAGTAGAATCGACCACGCCGCCGATCCATCGACCAAGCCACTTTCTCAGACTAGCTTGGAGCGTCATCTGGAGAACATGGGTATTAGATACCATAGTGTGTGGCATTGAGTGCAAGTGGGAGATTGTTAGGAGTATGCCCTCGAATGCCACTCAGAGGTTGTTGAGTGAGGGCATTGTACTTGTAATTATGTAAACCATTTATATAAGGCAAATGAATGTTTCTTTATTTACTGGTAGTTACTGGCATTCCTAACTCGTAAACAAACATATAGAAACTAGTCCGTGTATTTGAGAGCAAAATGCTCCACTCCTTATTGGATAAGGGGGTAGGCACTGGAAAGGTTATAGCTCAAATACTTAATCGTTCGCAAGTCGATGAAACTTGACTGGGCGTTAAGTTTATGTGAAGACTTGTATGACGTGTTCTTTGACATGGAGAGTGCCTGTCGAACACTAATGGTTAGTGGGAGCACACGTTATAGGTATGCTAATTGGATTAGTATACTCGAACCGACTCACCCTCGATTCGTCACATGGATTTCACTCCGGGACAGTCAATGACGGAATCGAAAGGTTGTGATAGGTATTCGTGAACCTTCTACTTGAGGATTTAGTAGGGATGTGCTTGTGACGTCAATATTTTCATTAGAGTAGTTCGACCCTATAAACCGGAAGGCGGTCAACTCGACGCATCTTGACGGCAAGTAGCAGTCCTAATCAATACCAAGATAGAATTCTTTCTCCCGTTAGTGAGCGGGTTATATGTCCTATGCGGTTATTGGCAGATGAGATCATAAGTCTTTGGCCAAAGCATTGGAGCTAGTTGTATTAGATACACGAAAGCTCGATGATCTCGATTTGCATTAACGCATGCATAGCGTCAAGTACAGATAGGGTTTGACTGACCGTGACCCTATAACTTGATCGGGACATTTGAAAGAAGGGTTTATACATTATCGGTATTCACGACGAATGGTTCTTGAATGATCCCAATCATTCGTTCTCGGTTAAGTGCAGTGTAGGCCACCGGTGGCTAGGTGGTGCTACTACTCTTTAGTTCCTCCCATTCTTGATCGAGACCGACCTCTGAGTCGCGCATTAGGATTGACGACGAATGAATCAAGCTTAATTCTCTCATTATGAATATTAGATATTGGATATCTAATTCGGGACATTGGATGTTTAAATTGATTTATTGGATAAATTAATTTACGGCCTAATAAATTAAATAAATTACTGGGTGATTAATTTAATTCATAGATATAACTATTTCTTGGAGAAATTAATTATGTTATTATGTATTTGATATGATTAATTAATTGGATTAATTGATCGATATAAATACATCGGAACGGAATTGGAGTTTATCTGTTTGGACTCACGGGAGTCCGAAACGAACCGAACTCGTCCTATTTCTTCATCATGGCCGCCCCCCCTTCCCCACACCTTGACAAGACTTTGATTTTTAAATCAATTGGAATCTTGATTAGGTGTTTAATGAATAGATATTTGATATCTTTTTCAAGGTTGGGTTAACATGAGTTGTTCTCATGTGGAAAGGAATAGAATAAGAAGAGAAGACTTGTCACTCTCTTGAAATGAATGAGCCATCCGTGAGATACATTGAGAGAGAGAGAGAAAGTGAGACTTTGAGTTCAAACACTTATCTTCATCTTCTTCTTCAACTTGTTCTTGGTGATTCTTGGAGAAAAATCAAGAAATAAATGAGAGTTGTGAGTTATACACTTAGAGTGTGATAATCTCATATTGGAAGCTTCATCACTTAGTGTTGGGATTCGGTGCCTAAAACGAAGGCCCAGCGGAAGCGGTAAAACGAAAATTAATTCGATCCGAATCCCTACGAGGATCGATCGAGCTACGTATATACGAATATATAAACGAAAAGCAAGAGTCATAAGAAACTAACCCTCGAAGTCCGTTGATTAAATGGAAACCTTCTCTTGAGCTATTCCCCAAGCTCTTGAACGATCCAACGCCGAAAGTACCGCGTCTCTACTTGCCACGCCGGAGAAACGACCGAACGACGATCACCTTGCTATCCTCCGAGGATACGGCTAGAGCTAAGTGATGAAGCTTCCAATATGAGATTATCACACTCTAAGTGTATAACTCACAACTCTCATTTATTTCTTGATTTTTCTCCAAGAATCACCAAGAACAAGTTGAAAAAGAAGATGAAGATAAGTGTTTGAACTCAAAGTCTCACTTTCTCTCTCTCTCAATGTATCTCACGGTTGGCACAATGATCATTTTAGAGAGTGACAAGTCTTCTCTTCTTATTCAATTCCTTTCCACATGAGAACAACTCATGTTTAACCCCACCTTGAAAAAGATATCAAATATCTATTCATTAAACACCTAATCAAGATTCCAATTGATTTAAAAATCAAAGTCTTGTCAAGGTGTGGGGAAGGGGGGCGGCTATGATGAAGAAATACGACGAGTTCGTTTCGCTTAGGACTCGTGAGTCCAAACAGATAAACTCCGATTCCGTTCCGATGTATTTATATCGATCAATTAATACAATTAATTAATCATATCAAATACATAATAACATAATTAATTTCTCCAAGAAATAATTATATCCATGAATTAAATTAATCACCCAGTGATATATTTAATTCATTAAGCCGTAAATCAATTTATCCGATAAATCGATTTAAATATCCAATGTCCCAAATTAGATATCCAATATCTAATATTCATAATGAGAGAATTAGCTTAATTCATTCCGTCGTCAATCCTAATGCGCGACTCGGTAGGTCCGTCTCAGTCAGCAATGGGAGGAACCAAAGAGTAGTAGCACCACCTAGCCAGCCTGGTGGCCTACACTGTACCCCAACTGAGAACGAATGATTGGGATCATTCAAGAACCATTCTGTAGTGAATACCAGTATACGTATAAACCCTTCTTTCAAATGTCCCGATCAAGTTATAGGGTCACGGTCAGTCAAACCCTATCTGTACTTGATGCTATGCATGCGTTAATGCAAATCGAGATCATCGAGCTGTCGTGTATCTAATACAACTAGCTCCAATGCTTTGGCCAAAGACTTATGATCTCATCTGCCAATAACCGCATAGGACATATAACCCGCTCACTAACGGGAGAAAGAATTCTATCTTGGTATTCAGTAGGACCTGCTACTTGCCCGTCAAGATGCACGTCGAGGTTGACCCCCGCCTTCCGGTTTATATGGTCGAACTACTCTAATGAAAATCTTGACGTCACAAGCACATCCCTACTAAATCCTCAAGTCTAAGGTTCACGAATACCTATCACAACCTTTCGATTCCGTCATTGACTATCCCGGAGTGAAATCCATGTGACGAATCGAGGGTGAGTCGATTGAGTATACTAATCCAATTAGCATACCTATAACGTGTGCTCCCACTAACCATTAGTGTTCGACAGCACTCTCCATGTCAAAGAACACGTCATACAAGTATTCACATAAACTTAACGCCTACCAAGTTTCATCGACTTGCGACGATTAAGTATTTGAGCTATAACCTTTCGAGGCCGACTCCCTTATCCAATAAGGAGTGGAACGTTTGCTCTCAAATACGGACTAGTTTCTATATGTTTATTTACGA
The DNA here is from genome assembly GCA_033398695.1 of Orobanche coerulescens. Classification (NCBI taxonomy): domain Eukaryota; kingdom Viridiplantae; phylum Streptophyta; class Magnoliopsida; order Lamiales; family Orobanchaceae; genus Orobanche; species Orobanche coerulescens. Next base: position 137,406,206 of record CM065809.1, read on the forward strand.
GTTAGGAATGCCAAGAACTACCGGAAATAAAGAAACATTCATTTGCCTTATATAATTGGTTTACATAATTACAAGTACAATGCCCTCACTCAACAACCTCTGAGTGGCATTCGAGGGCATACTCCTAACAATCTCCCACTTGCACTCAATGCCACACACTATGGTATCTAATACCCATGTTCTCTAGATGACGTTCCAAGCTAGTCTGAGAAAGTGGCTTGGTCAGTGGATCGGCGACGTTGTCGGCCGAGTCTACTCTGTGCAGTACAATGTATCCCTTGCGAACAAATTCTCTTACGAGATGATACTTCCTCTCAATATGTTTGGTGCTGTTGTGAAACCTTAGCTCCTTGGCCTGCGCTACAGCTCCGTCGTTGTCGCGGTATAGCGGAACAGGCAGCTCAGCACATGGTATCATTTGAAGTTCTCCCAGAAACTTCTTAATCCAGAACCCTTCCTTGGAAGCCTCCGAGGCTGCTTGATACTCGGCTGACAGTGGAATCGGCTGATCGCGCTTTGCTTGGCACTACGCCAAGATACTGCTCCTCCATTAAGAGTAAATATATAGCCAGAAGTGGACATCGAGTCGTCCTTCAGTCCTTGTAAGTTCGAATCAGTGAGTCCCACCACATCTAAATCTCCACCGCCATACATAAGAACCATATCTCTCGTTCTTCTCAAGTACTTGAGAACGTTCTTTACAGCAGTCCAATGTTCCCTACCTGGGTTTGCCTGAAACCTACTCACCGCGCTTACAGCATGCGCGATGTCAGGTCTTGTACACAACATAGCATACATAAGGCTACCCACGGCCGAAGCATATGGTATATTACTCATTTCCTTGCGTTGTTCCTCACTTTGAGGACACATCTTCAAGGTGAGTTTTATTCCATGTTGCATCGGTAGGAACCCTCTTTTAGAATCATCCATCTTAAATCGCTTTAAGATCTTATCTATATAGAGGGCTTGGGAAAGGCCTATTGTTCTCTTCGATCTATCCCGGTAGAGCCGAATACCAAGAATATAGGTTGCTTCTCCCAAGTCTTTCATGGAGAAATTACTCGAAAGCCAAGCTTTCACAGAACTGAGCATTCCCACATCATTTCCTATTAGTAGAATGTCATCTACATATAGTACTAAGAATGTGATCTTGCTACCACTAACCTTCTTGTATACACAAGGTTCCTCTTCATTTTGCACGAAGTCAAACTCTTTGACCGCCTCGTCAAAACGAAGGTTCCAACTACGCGACGCTTGCTTCAGTCCATAAATGGAACGCTGAAGCTTGCACACTTTCTGAATATCGACTTCGGACACAAAGCCTTTAGGCTGCTCCATATAGATTTCCTCCTCGAGGAATCCATTAAGGAAAGCCGTCTTTACGTCCATTTGCCATATCTCATAATCGTGGTAGGCAGCTATAGCAAGCATCATGCGAATAGACTTGATCATGGCTACGGGCGAGAAGGTATCGTGGTAATCGATCCCTTCCTTCTGGGTATAACCCTTTGCCACTAGCCTGGCCTTATAGGCGTCAACCTTGCCATCACCATCTGTCTTTCTCTTGTAGATCCACTTGTTCCCAATAGGCACTATGCCCTTGGGGCGGTCTACTAGAGTCAGACACGATTGACATGCATCGAGTCTATCTCGGCTTCTATAGCTTCACGCCATTTCGCGGAGTCTACATCCACCATCGCTTGGTCATAGGTCGTCGGTCGGTCTCTTGGCTATCACTTGGAACCTCATGGAGACCCGGCTCCTCCAAGTGCACAAGCCCATACCTCTCGTAAATGAGACACCCTACTAGACCTACGAGGTGGTTGTACTTGTGTTTGAAAGTTCGGTTCCAGTTTCTTGCACAGTGTCTCTCGAGGAGTTTCATTGTATTCTTCTAAAGAAATACTTCTACCCGCTCCGCCTTCCGAATGAACTCATCTTCCAGAAGTGTGCTTGTAAAGCAACAATGATCCTTCGATCTTCGGGCATGTAGAATAGATATCCCATCGTCCCAGGCAGAATCCAATGAAACGTCCTTGAGACCTAGCTTCCAACTTTTCCACCTTAGTCTTCTTGACATAGGCGGGACATCCTCAAATCCTAATATGATTAAGACTTGGTTTCCTTCCTCCCACATCTCATGTGGAGTTTTAGGAATGGATTTGGAAGGACATCTTCAAGATATACGCGGCGATCAGAGTGCATACCCCCACGTAAATCGGCAAGTCAAGATAGCCCGGCATGGAACGGACCATGTTCAACAGGTCGGTTCCTTCTTTCCGACACACCATTTAACCGAGGAGTACTGGAGGTGTTAGTTGTGAAACTATTCCATGTTCCTTAAGGAACTCGTCAAACTCCGTAGTCATATATTCGCCACCTCGGTCCGACCGAAGTGCTTTGATATGATTACCGGTTTGTTTCTCGACTAGGGCCTTGAATTCTGGAATTTCTCAAAGGCCTCGGATTTATGTTTCATTAAGTATACATAACCATACCTAGTATGATCATCAGAAACGTAATGAAATATTGATATCCGTCACGTACGCTTCCAAAGCACCACAAAGCGTCGATGCGGATTAATCCCGATTTATCGGCTCTTTCAAAAGTCCTGTGAAGGGGACTTAGTCATTTGCCTTTAAGGCAAGATTCACAAGTAGGAAATGGATCCGATCCCAATGGACCCATAAGTCCATCTTTTTCCATCTTGTAAACCTTGGTCGACCAACATGACCAAGTCTTAGATGCCATTTCAAAACTTGATTGGTTTCATCCCTACCACGTTTTCTAGTCATAGTATTCACAACTACTTTGTTCTTTGAGATTTAGATGATACAATCCATTCAACAATGTAGCACTACACACTTGTTTATTTCTAAAATAAATTTTAGGAACCATCACCAATGAAAAATGAAAAGCCTTTTCGGTCCATGACCGGAATGGATACAATGGTTTTGTGCCCCTTGGGCAAAACAAGTACATCTTCTAAAGTCAAAACAAAGCCGGATTCTAAACCCAAAAGAAGTGATCCTATGTGGTCGCCTCGACACTATGCCCGCTCCGACCGTGATCATAACTTCTCGGCTCCGTGCTTCCTACTTTGTTCCGATCTGATTCACGGTACAAATATGAGAACTAGCACGAGAATCCAAGATCCAGAAGTAGAAAATACAAGCGTAACAATTTGTTTCCAAAACTAAAAGTTCTGCACGAAGTGCCATGAAGAATCGGACAGTCTCTAGACGGTGGCCCACCACCGCACTTGAGACAAGCATCCTTCTTCTTCTTGTTCTTCGAACCATCGGGGCCTTGCCCTTACCCTTAAGGTCCTTAGATTGTGGTCCATCCGCTTCTTGGTCTTTTTCTTCTTATTCTTAGACATCCGAAGTCCGTAAGAAATCACAAGTGCACTCCTTCATCCGCTGAGTCTTCATCCGAGACCGAGCGGTCACTAGTTTGTTCATTAGCCCGGCTAAGTTACATGCAATTTCGTTGCGGTTGAAGTTCATAACAAAGCGTGAGAAGGAATCGAGGAGAGACTGTAGGATAAGGTCGGTTTGGAGAAGCATCCATTTTAAAATCAAGAGCCTCCAATCTCTCGATCATGGATATCATTTTGAGGACGTGTTCCCCAACCTTCTCACCTTCCTTCATCCTAGCACCGAACAGTTCCTTGGATATCTCATATCTAGCAGTTCTGCTGTGCTCACCATAAAGCTCGGTTAAGTGAGATAGAATCTGCCTAGCAGAAGTCATTTTCTCATGAGCTCTCTGAAGCTCATTAGACATGGAAGCCATCATATAAGCACGGACTTTCACGTCATCCTTAACCCACTTTTCGTGGTTTTCAATCTCTTCCTGATTGGCTCGGGTCCGCACAGGAGGCGCCGGAATGTCCGTCTCCAAGACATATCCCAGTGCCTCTATACTGAGGACAATCATCAGATTGCGGAGTCAATCCACAAAGTTAGGTCCCATTAAGGTGTTCTTTTCGAGTAGAATTGCGAGTGGATTCATTGTCATATTGAGATTTGTCTGCATTAAGTATAACAGATTAATTAGTGACTCATTCAATTATGTTCTGAGTATAGAATTTAAGGTCTTTTCTATTCTTGTTACCCAGCTCGCACTATTTTTATCGGAATAACACACTCCCATGTGAAATCCGGAAGTATCGTCGCTCTACTTCATAGTGGTGATCGAGTTCTTTATAAATCTTAATAGAGGGCAACCGAACAGGTTTCTAGTCTATTAATTTTCATAAAGTGGTGTCCAACACCAACCCATCTAATGGATGATTCGATCTTCTTTTTCCCCTTGTTCACTCCCCTCAACCTATACGGTTTCTATGGTTCATGAACAAGTTAAGTTTATACCATCGACGCAAATCAGTTTCACAATTGAATCTTATCCGGCAACCTATCAGGTTTCTAGGGATAAAATTTGCTCCAACCGAAGGCATCCAATGCGCTCCCGGTAATTTATCCGTCCTCCCCGAACGACTACCCCGATAACTCGGAAGCATAGCACATCCGGTTTGGATTTCAATTTCCCAAAAACTCGATGGAGGGAAGGAAAACCTTGAAACCTTATAAACTTAATTATTTATAGTGGGAGAATTTTCGCGATTAACGTTACACTTTGCACATTAATCATATTAGCGCGTTTGAGGCATTCATACAATATGAAACAACCATTCACAACCTAGTTGCTACCAACATGTGGTTCATGGACCGTTCCTAGAAAACAAAAACTTAATCTAATTACAAGTCTTCGTCTTGAATCTTCGTCTTCTCGAAATGGATCTTCCTCCGGTCTTCGTCATTACATACAAATTTTACATCGAAAATTGCATCCTAGATACAAACATTTCTAGTAAAATAAATAGGCTCAAAACGGCCTTTACAACCCAATCGAATAAAACGAACGATTCAAATCTAAGTCCACGAACCACATCCCCATTCAAAAAACATTCATCCAATAAATACTATATAAATGGAAAGCGTAGAGATACATTGATCCAATCAACAATACGAACCGATCCAATCGATTCACCTGATCGGTAATTCGATAACGTTCAAAATAATTGATCGACCATAAATATTCCAATTAATCAAATTTCCCTTATAAAATGAAATACCATAAATCATTTTAATCATATTAAATCCAATTTAACATGCGGGAGATTAATTTTTAAGATTACGGAAAAATCGAGCGGGGTGAAAGCAGACGGCATGACCGAGTCACCTCGGCGACTACCGGCGATCACGCTGGCTTGGCGAGTCACGCTCGGAAGAATCCGTCCGAGGACACGACCGAGTCCTACGACACGGTCGGGTCGCTGGCGATGACTTGGTAGAGCTAGGACACGACCGTGTCATCCAGACACGGCCGAGTCACTTCGGCGGACACGCCCGTGTCTCGACACGGCCGGGTCTCCGTGCGATGGCTCGGCCACCTTTGCGGACACGACCGTGTCACCCAGACACGGTCGAGTCATTCTCGGCCAAAATACCCTTTTTGTCCAAAAAGTCGTCCAAACGACGATTCGGGGCTAGATTTTCGAGGATATCAATATCAATATTTTACGACTTTCATATCTTCAATATAAATCATATTTCCCAGAAATTTAAGATTTATATTTAGACATAAACTTACGAAAAATACAATTATTACGAACGAAAAACATATACCACGATTATGACTAAAATGATTCCAAATCATTCACCATCTAATCGAGCATTCCAAATGCCAATATCGTATATACGATCGCAAGACCTACGCTCCGATACCACTGTTGGGATTCGGTGCCTAAAACGAAGGCCCAGCGGAAGCGGTAAAACGAAAATTAATTCGATCCGAATCCCTACGAGGATCGATCGAGCTACGTATATACGAATATATAAACGAAAAGCAAGAGTCATAAGAAACTAACCCTCGAAGTCCGTTGATTAAATGGAAACCTTCTCTTGAGCTATTCCCCAAGCTCTTGAACGATCTAACGCCGAAAGTACCGCGTCTCTACTTGCCACGCGCCGGAGAAACGACCGGAACGACGATCACCTTGCTATCCTCCGAGGATACGGCTAGAGCTAAGTGATGAAGCTTCCAATATGAGATTATCACACTCTAAGTGTATAACTCACAACTCTCATTTATTTCTTGATTTTTCTCCAAGAATCACCAAGAACAAGTTGAAGAAGAAGATGAAGATAAGTGTTTGAACTCAAAGTCTCACTTTCTCTCTCTCTCAATGTATCTCACGGTTGGCACAATGATCATTTTAGAGAGTGACAAGTCTTCTCTTCTTATTCAATTCCTTTCCACATGAGAACAACTCATGTTTAACCCCACCTTGAAAAAGATATCAAATATCTATTCATTAAACACCTAATCAAGATTCCAATTGATTTAAAAATCAAAGTCTTGTCAAGGTGTGGGGAAGGGCGGCTATGATGAAGAAATACGACGAGTTCGGTTCGTTTCGGACTCGTGAGTCCAAACAGATAAACTCCGATTCCGTTCCGATGTATTTATATCGATCAATTAATCAATTAATTAATCATATCAAATACATAATAACATAATTAATTTCTCCAAGAAATAATTATATCCATGAATTAAATTAATCACCCGGTGATATATTTAATTCATTAAGCCGTAAATCAATTTATCCGATAAATCGATTTAAATATCCAATGTCCCAAATTAGATATCCAATATCTAATATTCATAATGAGAGAATTAGCTTAATTCATTCCGTCGTCAATCGTAATGCGCGACTCGGTAGGTCCGTCTCGATCGGCAATGGGAGGAACTAAAGAGTAGTAGCACCACCTAGCTGACTGGTGGCCTACATCATACCCCAATCGAGAACGAATGATTGGGATCATTCAAGAACCATTCTGTAGTGAATACCGGTATACGTATAAACCCTTCTTTCAAATGTCCCGATCAAGTTATAGGGTCACGGTCGGTCAAACCATATACGTACTTGACGCTATGCATGCGTTAATGCAAATCGAGATCATCGAGCTGTCGTGTATCTAATACAACTAGCTCCAATGCTTTGGCCAAAGACTTATGATCTCATCTGCCAATAACCGCATAGGACATATAACCCGCTCACTAACGGGAGAAAGAATTCTATCTTTGTATTCAGTAGGACCTGCTACTTGCCCGTCAAGATGCACGTCGAGGTTGACCCCCGCCTTCCGGTTTACAGGGTCGAACTACTCTAATGAAAATCTTGACGTCACAAGCACATCCGTACTAAATCCTCAAGTCTAAGGTTCACGAATACCTATCACAACCTTTCGATTCCGTCATTGACTATCCCGGAGTGAAATCCATGTGACGAATCGAGGGTGAGTCGGTTCGAGTATACTAATCCAATTAGCATACCTATAACGTGTGCTCCCACTAACCATTAGTGTTCGACAGGCACTCTCCATGTCAAAGAACATGTCATACAAGTCTTCACATAAACTTAACGCCCAGTCAAGTTTCATCGACTTGCGAACGATTAAGTATTTGAGCTATAACCTTTCCAGTGCCGACTCCCTTATCCAATAAGGAGTGGAACGTTTTGCTCTCAAATACACGGACTAGTTTCTATATGTTTATTTACGAGTTAGGAATGCCAGTAACTACCAGTAAATAAAGAAACATTCATTTGCCTTATATAATTGGTTTACATAATTACAAGTACAATGCCCTCACTCAACAACCTCTAAGTGGCATTCGAGGGCATACTCCTAACACTTAGCTCTAGCCGTATCCTCGGAGGATAGCAAGGTGATCGTCGTTCCGGTCGTTTCTCCGGTGCGTGGCAAGTAGAGACGCGGTGCTTTCGGCGTTGGATCATTCAAGAGCTTGGAGCGGATTGAATTGAAAGGAGATCGCCTAAAGCTTGGGGAATAGCTCGAGAGAAGATTACCATTAAATCAACGGACTTCGAGGGTATGTGTTTCTCGTATCTTCTTTGTTCATTCAATATTCGTATATATGTAGCTCGATCGATCCTCGTAGGGATTCGGATCGAATTAATGTTCGTTTTACCGCTTCCGCTGCGGCCTTCGAATTTAGGCGCCGAATCCCAACAGTTCGTCCTATTTTGTCGCTATGTAAACTCTTGGTGATGTTGTCGATGTTTATCTAGAGTTTCGTGCCTTGTTTGGATCTTGATCGTGCTGTTTAGACCTTTCGGAAGTGTTCTAGGTTAGGGAGATAGCGCACGCTAGGCCTATGCTAGCGCACGCTAATTTTACTTGAGTAGCACACGCTAGCATTGAGCCTTAGCGCGCGCTAACGGACCAGATAGGGCAAAGGCAGTAGATAATTCCACTCTCTGATCTAGCAGTTAGCGCACGCTAGGAGTTCGCTAGCGCACGCTATTTGTGGTCAGTAGCGCACGCTAACATCGTCCGTAGCGCATGCTAACGAGCTGAGTCGGCAGAGGCAGTGAGGTTTTCAGACTTTCTGGACTAGCAGGTAACGCACGCTAAACAGCGGCTAGCGCACGTTATATGTGTTGCGTAGCGCGCGTTACTGCTCAGTGTTAACGCACGCTAGCAGTCTGAGACAGTGAATTGGGACTTTGGCAGGACACCAGTTAGCGCACGCTAAGGATGTTGAGTAGCGCGCGCTAACGTCTGTGGACAGTAGCCACTTGACTACCGGGTGACCCCGTTAGCGCACGCTAATATTGAGGCGTAGCGTGCGCTAGACTGGGACAGTATATAAGGGGACAGTCAACCCCTGCACTTGTCATTTCACATCATTTCCACTTTTTCCGATCGGGAGAGCTCGGGAGAGGCGATTTGGGGAAATTTGAGGCGGTCCTTCTTCAGATATCATCATCTTGGGTTGGATAACAAGGATTATACAACATCTAATACATTTCTATCCTCCAAATCAAGGTAAATTCCTTAGAACCCTTGTTTTTGGGAATTTTGGGGATTTTCGTAGATTCGTCCGATTTGTCTGCTTTGAATCTTGAGAACCTTGATATTATGATGTATCTACCCCGTATCCCTATTTCCCCTACGATTTTATGGATTGTTTTGTACCGTGTTCGTACGTGAGAGGGTTTGGGTGATTTTCCAACCTCTAGATGTTTATACATGTAGTTTCGTGAATCGTAGGTAGGTTTCGGGAGTTTTTTCGTGTGTTATGAGTATGGATTATTGATTATCATATTCCTTGCGAATCGTTTAGGTGCCGGAAGTGCGTTCTCGGACCTACCGAACTTATACTCTTTTCCGTTCGAATTCTCGATGTCTCAAAGGCAAGTATATATTAATGATTATACGTTCTCGACTTTGAAAGTAAGATATATGAATGGTATGATTGGATATATGAATGGTATGATTGTTTATATCCACTCTGGGGCTGGCCGACTGGTCCCCTGAGGGTTTCGTAGCCTCTGGTGCGATTCCACGGATAATTTGGGTTAACCACTCTGGGGTGGGCCGATGGGTCCCATAAGGGTTCCGTAACCTCTGGTGCGGTTCCACGGTTGATCATGTATGCATTGTTGTGATGCTATGAGATTTAGTTATTTCGGAATACTAGTCTTGAATTGATGAATTGACGGTTACCTTTACTTTATTGTTGAGGAGTATTGTGTTTCATACTTGATATACTAGCACTAGCTATTCGACGGCTATTATGTATTTCAGGTCCCAGGAGAGCGGATAGGCAGGTATTGGGTCGGCATGAAGATGATGGGCTAGCGTGATACTGTGTCTTATCTCCAGTTATGTTTTGTGTTCCTCCATTCAGTGTTGTTGTACTAGAATGGTTATTGAATACTCGAGTATTGTTTGTTTTCAGTCTTCCTTGATGTTCCGGCCTGTGTTGCCGAGGTTTTGATTCTGTACTGTGATGTATTTGAATACATTAGACATGGTTTGAATACCCTTTGTATAGTCTTTCATTTCATTGTATTTGGACCTTCTCGGTCAAGTTTTATAGTTTCGTGTATGATTAGACTTGTGGGTCCCACGGTGGGGTTCACGGTGCTGTAATATACCCTGAATAACTTGGGGGTGTTACAGGATATAGTATCCGAGCTTAGGTTTATGGATACCTAGGCTGTCGGTCTTTTGGGTCGATTGAGTCATTATTTATCTACAGTATTACTACTTTGCCATCATCACAGTGCAGCCGGTACTTGTAAGTCCTATTACTCTTCTTGTGTTTTCTTAATCGCTTTGATTTTAGTTTGATATTCTTGAGAATCGGTCACTTCGAGGACGTGCAATTTGGATTGTACGTACGTACTTTGTGTATCCTTTAGAATATCTACTGCCAGGGGATAGAAACAGGACTGTGGTCGCGGACGCGGAGTTTTATTTGAGATATTTTCAAAATTGCTAATTGCGTATTGAGTGTTATGTTGAGACTCTTTATGGGAGTCGGATACTAGTATCATGGGAGGTCATTGAATTCATGAACATGTAAGTATACTGTTTTGGTTATTCGCTCGTGGCGACGATTGATTGCTCTTCTAATGAGTTTGGAAATTTTGGGTTGATCTGTTGTTGGTTGATAGTTATAATTGAGGATATCGTGTATCAGGTTGTTTAATTTTGATATCGGGTATATCATATGAGAATGTTATTGAATCAAGTATATGTATTCATTATGTTGTATATATGTGTCCAGTATGTCGAGGCAACGGACATGAAAAATTGGAATTGGTTAAGTGTAACCTGATTAGCACACGCTAATAGTGAAGCATAGCGCACGCTAGTGTACAAACTTAGCGCACGCTAAAGGCTTAGACTAGCACGCGCAAGGCCATGTCAGAACTTATCTGAGTGGTTGGCAAAGTTGTCGACAGCTTCCGGGTTTCATGCGTCAACGACATTTAGCGCACGCGGGACATAAGTATTAGCGCACGCTAAATGTAGAACAGTCAAGGGGATCCTAGCAATCGCGGGTGCTTTCGGCATGTGGGGCACATGCATCTTCTAGGTAGGTGCAGGCTGTCAAGTCAACACTATGTTATGTACACTATGGCAAGGGTTTTACTTACGTAACACTTGGCACGAAATAAGGCAGTAGCCTCTGGACCTCGATAGCGCACGCTAACAAAGTCAGTTCGTGCATGCTATGGCAAGTAACGTGCGCTATTTTGTGAGAGTAGAGCACGCTAGTAGTGTGCAATTGAGTAATGTTATCCATTTCGGCCCGTTCTTTCTTTTCCAACGATAGAGAGAGTTCTTGGAGGATATTTTGAGGTTCTAAATACTTGCGTAATCATGGAGTTGATCGTTTTTAACAACACTAAGCTTGGAATCGATTGGAAATGGATTCAACCTTGAGAATCAGTCCATTTCTTCGAAGAGGTAATTAATATTCACCTTGGATTTGGTTTTGGATTGAATATCGTTGTTCTTGAGTTGATAAGTATGATTATGGATGGATTACCGCGTTATGTTGATATTGTTGTTGAAGTGTGGATATTGATATGATTTGTGTGGTTTTGAATAGTTGTTTATCTTCAAGAGATATGTTGGTTAATATCTCCAGACATTTCGACTTTGACGTTCTTGTTGAGTTCGTATGATAATAGTTTATGGAGGCGTTATGATGATTCTTGGTATCCCATGGGAAGTTTGTTAAGGAAGATGATGACATGATGACTTATATGTTGGATTATGTTATGTTGTCATGAGCATGGTTAGGGAATCATAGTGTTCTTGGCAGTATTATTGCGATTCCTGATGTTATGATGATATATACCTTAGACTATGAGTTAGATGATGGCTTAGATGTTAGAGCATTGGATTTTGTCGTTTGGTCGATTGTGGACGTGATTTTGGATTAATTCATGATTCTTGAGAGACTCTTGAATTATATGAGATGATGAATATTTATAAGAAGTGTGGGTGTTTTGGATATGAATATGGAATATTCATGTCTAGAGCTGAATTACGTGTTTTGATATAATATTCGCATAGGAATACGAATATGATTATGAGTTTGATGAAATTATTATTCATCTCTGAGTTTGGAAGTCCATACATATTGAACAAATGTTCAAGTCGAATGATTGGATTGGTTGATAACCTTAAAATATAATTATCTATAATGTTTAACTAATTGGATGGTTCGAATTAATGATGATCATCGGAAAATTTTAACTATGGATTTACAAGAAGGAACCTTGTTAATTCGTATTTAAGAATTTAGTTTGGAATCAATAACATTTAGACCCTTGTTGGTTAGAATTGGTTGCTGATATGATCATCATATTTCGGCTCGTATTGTGGACAGGGATTTGTAAGTGTCTGAGTTGGATTGTTCAGACTGTGTTTAATCGAGATATGGTGGAACTGTTGAGTTTGTGGCTTGGTGGTATTGATATCGATCGTTATCGAACTTGTTGATTATTAATCCTTCTTTATACAATAAGTTGTGATTTCTGATCGTGGATTATGACTGTTGTGATACGGTTGAGGTTGAAGAGTTCGTAGATTACTTTGGTCGGGGCTGAGGAACTCGTAGACAAAAGCAACTGAATTGGTAACAGTTAGTTGTATTGATATCGAGGCAAGTTTTATACTTTTACTAGTCAATGAGATTGATGTTATCATGTATGTGCATGAATGTGTGTATCATGTCGAGACTTGGTCTCTTTGTGATTTTGTTGATATCAGGGGATTGTTTGATACGATATCATTCAGAATATTATGCCAAATGTTATTGTTGTTCGTAAACGGCCGGTTCAGGGCATTACGATACTTGTTGATTATATTGATGTCAATAGCCGGTTCGCTGTATTGATATATCGACTGTTGTTGTTATTGATTTTGGTGCTTCGCTATTGGCGTTGTATTGGCCGATTCAAGGGATTGATGTATTCGATTGTCATCTTCGTTATCGATAACCGATTAAAGGTGCCGAGACATCCATTGAACTGTTGTTATTGGTTGGCCATTCTAAGGCAATCGAGGTATTGAATTGGGATTATCGAGGATAGTTCCCATCTGTTGTGTCGTTATTATCGATTGACCATTCTAAGGCAGTCGAGGTATTTGAATTGGGACCGCTGAGGACGATGCCCATCCGTGAGTTATTGTTGTCGTGTTGGCCGACTCAAGGCTGCACACTATCATTCCTGTGAACTTTGTAATTTTGTGATCATTGAGGTTTGAGGATTCCAGGAGTGTTGCGTTGTGATTGTTAATCGTGTTAATCGGTCCGTAGGCATTGTGATCCCAGGATGGTTGTTTTGGATATTGTTGGTCGTGTCGATCTTTCATTATCTGTGTGTCATTGTTCGCTTCGGTGAGTCTTTTGAATCCGTATCGGATGTGTTATCCTTTGAGTTTCGTTGTCATGTTGCATCATGACATATCTGGAATCATATCTGTGTGCCGATTGATTATGTGTATGAATTTTAGCCAGGCACGCGATGGACATGCATGGATGTTTCCGCATTGGACCGTGCACACGAGATGTAGTTCGTGAGGCTAATTAAGTACATTGTCCCACGTATATTCTGGATTCCGTATACGGGGTGGACATGTGCACGGACACATTTTCGGATCGAGCTTATTGGTTTGGTCATTCGTAGTCCATGTTGTATTGGATATGTCCGGCGATTTGCGACTAGTTGTTCATACGCCGAAGGGTATGTTCCACAGTCGGGGTTATTTCTTTGAGATCTGTTATTGTTGATTGTTTAGAGTTTACCTTGTTGATGGTACTCTCAGTCGCTATTGATCCCTTGTTGATCGTGTTGGAGTTTATCATGTTGATGGTATTCTCGATTATGTGGATCTTTCTCTGGTAGCATTGGAGTTTATCATGTCGACGATATTCTCGGTTAATTTATTGGTTGATCATTGTTATTGACCGTGTGAGTGTTCAGAATGTACGTCAATGTTTCGGGTCTTATTGTCATTGTTTTGTGTATTATTGGTTTTTGTCCATATTGAGTTTTATCGGTGCAATCCGACGGACAGGAATTGGCATAGATAGTTCATTCTACACTTATGAGTTATGATGATGTTTTGAGAATCCTTGGTATTGTTGGAACGTAGTACTGATGGTTATAGTTGAATTCATTTTTTATTTTGAGAATACCCTTCAGCATGTCAAATCGTATGCCGATACTCGTCGCCTACCTTTGGAATTCGATTTTGGAGACCATGTTCTACTCCAGCATTGGGGCTTATCCATAGCGTTTTTCATGTTTCTCACTTGAGAAAGTATGTGCCGGATTCAAGTCATGTTGTTGACAATAGGGGGTTTGACGTAACCGAGGATGTTAGCTTTCCGGAGAGACCAGTGAAGATTCTTGAACGTCGTGAGGAGCAGCTTCAGCACAAAACCATCCAGTTGGTTAAAGTGCAATGGTCTAGACATGGAGTCAAGAAAGCGACTTGGGAGACGGAAAATCATATGCGATCGGATTACCCCGAGTTTTTGTATTTCTTAAGTTTCGGGACGAAACTTCTTTTAGAGGGGGAGAATGTAATACCCGTGCTTTTCATTGATTGTATGACCTTGCCGTTCTTCCTATTTTGTCGCTATGTAAACTCTTTGTGATGTTGTCGATGTTTATCTAGAGTTTCGTGCCTTGTTTGGATCTTGATCGTGTTGTTTAGACCTTTCGGAAGTGTTCTGGGTCAGGGAGATAGCGCACGCTAGGCCTATGCTAACGCACGCTAATTTTGCTTGAGTAGTGCACGCTAGCTTTGAGCCTTAGCGCGCGCTAACGGACCAGACAGGGCAAAGGCAGTATCTAATTCCACTATCTGATCTAGCAGTTAGCACACACTAGGAGTTCGCTAGCACACGCTATTTGTGGTCAGTAGTGCACGCTAATATCGTCCGTAGCGCACGCTAATGAGCTGAGTCGGCAGAGGCAGTGAGGTTTTCAGACTTTCTGGACTAGCAGGTAACGCACGCTAAACAGCGTGTCACGGGGTGCGGCTCACTGAGGATCAGGCCATCGAATTCGTGCAGCGGATCATGAATCACCCGTGCGCCTAGGAGACTTCCGAGTCTCCGTCCGGCTACCATCAACGAGATAGAATACCAACATTAGAGATATCATGCACTAGTCCATTGTGCTGCGTAAAACGCTAGGCACCCGCCTGTCCTTTGCCTCCGACCAACTAAGGTCCGGTATCTCATACCCTTCAAGCTTAACCCGAAATGGCACTCGGCACTAAGGGTCACTCGCGTGCCCGTAGTGCAATTCCTCGTGCTCGACACTCACTCGGGACTTCCTAGGTGCAGTACCTTGGCGCCCTTGAGAGTACCTCACCCGAGACGGGCAACCTTTTAGATCTTGGCTTAGATTCATGCCATCAATAGATATTTGCCCCTCACAATGTTTGGGACTACTTCTCATACCGACATATTACCTTCAACCGCAATGTGGTGTTGTCTCGCAACCACATGTACAAGCCAAAGATCCCCCGCAACATAGCAGGAACCAATAGCTAATGCTTACGAGTAAGCTCACGAGGCGTATGATTTAGATGAGTGCCTCGATTGACCAATCGAAATAGAGGAAGTGTTATATGGCCGATGGCATCCCTCCGATCACACTAGAGCCTCCATGCTAACCTTAAGCCCAACACAGACCACATAGGTCCTACGCCGCCCTAACGATTTCCAACTCTCTCGGGAACTCCTCGCACACTTCGAATGCTTAGAGTTGGCTCCCTAGAGGCCCCCCTTACCTCTAGGAAGATTCCACACTTGGTGCTCGACAGCACGAGGAAGACTGGCCGCTTGCCCACCATTGCCCATCTAAGGACTGTCCCCCTATAATAGGCTTAGAAAAATAATGCCTTGTAATTGCACTAGACATTGATTGGCCGAAGAAGCACATCGAGTGTAACTCCCTCATCCGAACTCCAAATCCTTATCCGCTTGAACTTTAGAGTAGCTTACGACATTATGTCTAAGTTCTAAAAGTTTCAGCCCGATACGATACTCAAGGAGTGAGGAATTGCCTCTGCAATATTCTAAAACTACTACAATGCCACTGCACTACAGCATGTCGATACTTCGCATCGTTCGCTACTCTAAAGGAACCGTCTAGCTGTGAAACTTGGTGGAGATCTTCCCAACACTCCAAGGAACTCCCCGTTAGAAGCATTTCACTAAACTCTTCTCCTAAAGCCCTCTGATCAACGACTCAAGATCCTGCCCGTGCACGGACACACTCCAGACACCGACCACTGTCGCACGTCCCCAACCTTATTCGTGTCGCAGGGCAACTATCCAACATAATCCTTTGTAAGTCCGGGGCAATACCGGGTACTCCGAATAATGTGGAAAGCGCCCTGTGACATCCTCCCCCTCTCGATCCGTTGACGTCCCCGTCAACACATGCACACCCAACCTGCTCTATGTACATGCGCTGCCCTTCTCATCATGAAAATACTTGGGCAACGAACCTGACTCTCTACCTCCATCTCCTCAACTCGTGTGCCTCAGCACATCTCCCTTAGTTCCATCGAGTGGCACCTGCTTGTAAAGTCGGTGGCCCAACTCGAGGAACGCCTTCACGGCAACTCGATGATCGCAATTTCCCGCCGCTCGCTCGGCAACTCTTGCGCATCGCGCATTCAAACTCATTGCTCGTAGGGATGTAGTGCACGTGATCAATGCACTCTCCCTCCACCCGGATGTTGCCGCTCTCTCGGCACACACCCACTCTAATCTTGGCAGGAATCATTCTCTCCATGCCTCGATATAACTAAAAACCCACCGATGGTGTTAGATTGCCACTCTAGCTCAAATCAAGCTACTCCATCATTGTCAAGTCTGAGACTAGCGACAAGTTCTACGAATTAAACCGGGTCGATTTTCCTGAACGTCTGAAGTGCATGATACTTCTAGGAGTGCTCACTAACACCAAGAACCCATCCAAAGGAGCTTTGCGCTCCGCTCAAAATACCACCGCAGCTGCCCTCTCAAAAATCCTTACCAATCATACCCCATAATACGGATTCCGAATTCTATCAAGGACGAGCCAAACCCAATCTGAAACTCTGTAAGACAAGTTCCCTCTACCACAAGTCGAAAGAGGCCTACACGGCTGCACACAGATCACTAAACTCTCGGCCCTCAGGCCACTGCACTTCTACGGCAAGGAGCTTGAAGGGTGTGCGCGTGATCAACGCACCCTCCCCCGCTCGAAGGTGATGCCTAACTCTCGGCACACCGCGTCACTGGCCTTCAGTCTGGTGTGATGAAAACTCGTGGGTTGGTCTCGCTGGTCCTCTGACTTAGATGAAGACACGAACCCAGGCCCTCCGGCCTAACTCGTAACCTGGCCGTTTGGCCTTATTGCTCAACACACAATTGTGTACTCCGTACGAGCACACCCCATTCGGATTGCTCCCATCAGAAATCCTTAGACCAATAATTCCCATTTATTGGCTTCCAAATTACTTCCAAGAACAGCCATCTCAAAATCGCTCACGTGTGTGTCCAGGATGGGCACACCTCCTCGGTAACCAAGGAGCCCAATGCTCCATATAACTCGGTCCCTTTCAGAGAATCCCTCAACCACAGAGCCCATACTCTAGGCTTTGGAATCCCCTTAAGGAACATCGTTCTCGAATCAGCCCATTTCGTCTCGAGAGTCTGGCCCTCCCCCACTCATGTTGGAGGACAGACCCAAATCTCTTGTCCCTCATAGACTGCTAGGACATGCAACACCACACTTGGAGCATGCCCATTCTCATATCTGCCTGACTCAAACCAGGAAGACTGAACACTCCACTCTTGCAACTTCCGTGGTGGCTGTGTTACGATTGCACCCCATGTGCGAAAGCGCTTTGTGCATAACAATTTAAATCTCATGTAACCAACGTAACTGATGCACCTTAAGTGCTATGACGCTTGCGCGCACTAAAATTCAGCCCAAGTTTTGCACCTGAACGTGCTGTGACGGATTTCCGCACTGAAGTTCTCGCACAAATAGGTCTCAAACCCAAATCACCTCTCAATCTGCGGCGCTACGCAAACATGGCTGCAACTTGCCAGATGTGGCTACTGCACACCACCCGGCTCACCAGCATGTTTCCTTCTAGGAGATCAAGATGTCTTATAAGCCTACAAAAATTGGCCAACATAAAGTTTCTGATCAGATTACACCAACACCGTTACTCACACGTCCGCAATTTACCGATGAGAATGTTCCCCTCACATGAACCATCTGCCAACCGTACTCGCAGATAAAAATATAGTCATTAAACACGTCGTAACTCAGTTATTACCATTTGCTGGAGTCACTACTGCCAACAACTCGCACCGAACAAAGCCTTCGAACATCACCGACAGAAACCATACAACCAGGGTACTACCATTCGCCCAATTGCAAAGCCAACTCGAGGTACTACCATTCGCTCAAGTCCCACTGCCAACTTAACTCTCAACTCTGCCACAATACGTAAGAACGCACTGCAAGCCCTTCGCTGAAATGCCACTACAATGGCTAATAAAAAAAATTCGGCACAATTTTGGTATCCGGCTCTCAAGGGGAAGCAAGATATTCAACAATGTTCAATGCTCAGCTAAACCTGGATGTGACATTCCAGGCTCCGATACTACTTGTCACGGGGTGCGGCTCACTGAGGTTCAGGCCATCGAATTCGTGCAGTGGATCACGAATCACCCATGCGCCTAGGAGACTTCCGAGTCTCCGTCCGGCTACCATCAACGAGATTTCATAGAATACCAACATTAGAGATATTATGCACTAGTCCATTGTGCTGCGTAAAACGCTAAGCACCCGCCTGTCCTTTGCCTCTGACCAACTAAGGGCCATTATCTCATACCCTTCAAGCTTAACCCGCAATGGCACTCGGCACTAAGGGTCACTCGCGTGCCCTAAGTGCAATTCCTCGTGCTCGACACTCACTCGGGACTTCCTAGGTGTAGTACCTTGGCGCCCTTGAGAGTACCTCACCCGAGACGGACAACCTTTTAGATCTTGGCTTAGATTCATGCCATCAATAGATATTTGCCCCTCACAATGTTTGGGACTACTTCTCATACCGAAATATTACCTTTAATCTGCAATGTGGTGTTGTCTCGCAACCAAATGTACAAGCCAACGATCCCCCGCGGCATAGCCGGAACCGATAGCTAATGCTTATGAGTAAGCTCGCGAGGCGCATGATTTAGATGAGTGCCTCGATTGCCCAATCGACATAGAGGAAGTGTTATATGGCCGACGGCATCCCTCCGGTCACACTAGAGCCTCCATGCCAACCTTAAGCCCAACGCAGACCACATAGGTCCTACGCCGCCCTAACGATTTCCAACTCGCTCGGGAACTCCTCGCACACTTCGAATGCTTAGAGTTGGCTCCCTAGAGGCCCCCTTACCTCTAGGAAGATTGCACGCTTGGTGCTCGACAGCACGAGGAAGACTGGCCGCTTGCCCACCATTGCCCATCTAAGGACTGTCCCCCCTATAATAAGCTTAGAAAAATAATGCCTTGTAATTGCACTAGACATTGATTGGCCGAAGAAGCACATCGAGTGTAACTCCCTCATCCGAACTACAAATCCTTACCCGCTTGAACCGTAGAGAAGCTTACGACATTATCTCTATGTTCTAAAAGTTTCAGCCCCATCTGATACTCGAGGGGTGAGGAATTGTCTCTGCAATATTCTGAAACTACTACAATGCCACTGCACTGCAGCATCTCGATACTTCGCATCGTTCTCTACTCGAAAGGAACCGTCTAGCTGTGAAACTTGGTGGAGATCTTCCCAACACTCCAAGGAACTCCCCATTACAAGCATTTCACGAAAATCTTCTCCTAAGGCCCTCTGCTTGACGACTCAAGGTCCTGCCCGTGCACGGACACACTCCGGACGCCGACCATTGTCGCACATCCCCAACCTTATTCGTGTCGCAGGGCAACTATCCAACATAATCCTTTGTAAGTCCGGGGCAATCCCGGGTACTTCGAATAATATGGAAAGCACCCTGTGACACAGCGGCTAGCGAACGTTATATGTGTTGCGTAGCGCGCGTTAGTGCTCAGTGTTAACGCACGCTAGCGGATTGAGACAGTGAACTGGGACTTTGGCAGGACACCAGTTAGCGCACGCTAAGGATGTTGAGTAGCGCGCGCTAACATCTGTGGACAGTAGATGCTTGACTACCGGGTGACCCCGTTAGCGCACGCTAATATTGAGGCGTAGCGTGCGCTAGACTGGGACAGTATATAAGGGGACAGTCAACCCCTGCACTTGTCATTTCACATCATTTCTACTTTTTCCGATCGGGTGAGCTCGGGAGAGGCGATTTGGGGCGATTTGAGGCGGTTCTTATTCATATATCATCATCTTGGGTTGGATAACAAGGATTATACAACATCTAATACATTTCTATCCTCCAAATCAAGGTAAATTCCTTAGAACCCTAGTTTTTGGGAATTTTGGGGATTTTCGTAGATTCGTCCGATTTATCCGCTATGGAGCTTGAGAACCTTGATATTATGATGTATCTACCCCGTATCCCTATTTCCCCTACGATTTTATGAATTGTTTTGTACCGTGTTCGTACGTGAGAGGGTTTGGGTTATTTTCCAACCTCTAGATGTTTTATACATGTAGTTTCGTGAATCGTAGGTGGGTTTCGGGAGTTTCTTCGTGTGTTATGAGTATGGATTATTAATTATCATATTCCTTGCGAATCGTTTAGGTACCGTAAGGGCGTTCTCGGACCTACCGAACTTATACTCTTTTCCGTTCGAATTCTCGATGTCTCAAAGGCAAGTATATATTTATGATTATACGTTCTCGACTTTGAAAGTAAGATATATGAATGGTATGATTGTTTATATCCACTCTGGGGCGGGCCGACAGGTCCCCTGAGGGTTTTGTAGCCTCTGGTGCGATTCCACAGATAATTTGGGTTAACCACTCTGGGGTGGGCCGACGGGTCCCCTATGGGTTT
Source organism: Orobanche coerulescens (assembly GCA_033398695.1). NCBI lineage: Eukaryota > Viridiplantae > Streptophyta > Magnoliopsida > Lamiales > Orobanchaceae > Orobanche > Orobanche coerulescens. The sequence goes on from CM065809.1 coordinate 137,427,170, forward strand.
CGTAGCCTCTGGTGCGGTTCCACGGTTGATCATGCATTCATTGTTGTGATGCTATGAAATTTAGTTATTCCGGAATACTAGTCTTGAATTTATGAATTGACGGTTACCTTTACTTTATTGTCGGGGAGTATTGTGTTTCATACTTGATATACTTGCACTAGCTATTCGACGGCTAACCCCTTTATGGGGGAAATACTTTTTATGTATTTCAGGTCCCAGGAGAGCGGATAGGCAGGTATCGGGTCGGCATGAAGATGATGGGCAAGCGTAATACTGTGTCTTATCTCCAGTTATGTTTTGTGTTCCTCCATTCAGTGTTGTTGTACTGGAATGGTTATTGAATACTCTAGTATTGTTTGTTTTCAGTCTTCCTTGATGTTCCGGCCTGTGTTGCCGAGGTTTTGATTCTGTACTGTGCTGTATTTGAATACATTAGACATGGTTTGAATACCCTTTGTATCGTATTTCATTTCATTATATTTGGACCTTCTCGGTCAAGTTTTATAGTTCCACGTATGAATAGCCTTGTGGGTCCCACAGTGGGGTTCACGGCACTGTAATATACCCTGAATAACTTGGGGGTGTTACAATCTCAGGCCCCGAGACAGTCAGCGGTTCAGAATCAGGCCACTCAGTCCGCGTCGTTCAAGACGATGGGGGCAAACAAAGGTGGAGCCAAAAGCTATCAGTCGGGAGCGTCCGGTTCAGGGGCCGGCAAGCCCCTAATTTATGAGATGAAGAAGACCGACGATCCAGAGGCCCGGATGATCTCAGGTACACTCGAAATTCTATCTCAACCTGTGTGTACCCTTTTTTATACTGGTGCATCGCATTCATACATTTACGAGTCATGCTTGAGTAGACTTCATCTGGATAGTGCTACTAGTTGTGAACCTTTTATCATTGGTCTACCTGATGGTAGAAGAATTATCAGGGATCGTGAGATTGAGAATTGTCTGATTCAGCTTAATTGCCGTGTTTGGTTGGCAATCCTGATCGTAGTAGATCTACCGAGAGATGATGTTACCTTGGGTATTGATTAGATGGATCGTCAAGATGCCATCATTAATGCCCGCAAGCGTATGGTCACTATCATTTCAGACGATGGAGTCGAATGTGTATTCCAGGGAGGAAATCCCAGTTGTTCCGGTAAAGTCATTAATTTGATGAAAGCAGTGAAATTAATCTGTCGGGGGTGTGTTGGTTATTGGTGCTATATGACCAAGACCGAGAAATCATCAATAATGTTGGAGGATATTTCGGTAGTGATAGAATATGCCGATGTATTTCCAGACGAGTTACCTGGTTTGCCTCCACAGAGAGATGTGGAATTCACAATAGAGTTGGAGCCTGGTACAGTCCCAATATCGAAGGCACCGTATCGGATGGCCCCGACAAAAATGTAAGAACTAAAGAATCAATTGTAGGATTTGACCGAGAAAGGTTATATCCGACCGAGTGCGTCCCCATGGGGAGCACCTGTGTTATTTTTCAAGAAGAAGGATGGTTCGTTTCACTTGTGTATTGATTATCGGGAATTGAATAAGGTGACGATCAAGAATAAATATCCCCTACCCCGCATCGATGATCTTTTGGATCAACTTCAGGGAGCTTCAGTATTTTCCAAAATCAATTTAAGATCTGTATATCATCAGTTGCGAATTCGAGAGTCGGATATCGCAAGGACGGCGTTTTGAACGTGCTATGGTCATTATGAGTTCGTGGTAATGCCGTTTGGGTTAACTAATGCACTTGCAGTGTTCATGGAGTTAATGAATCGGGTTTTCATAGACTATTTAGATCAGTTCGTGGTTGTTTTCATAGACGACATTTTGATTTATTCTCGTGACCGAGGGGAGCACGAAGTTCACCTTCATCAGGTTCTCGACGTGTTGAGACGAGAGCAACTCTATGGGAAATTTTCCAAATGTGAGTTTTGGATGTCCGAAGTGACGTTTCTCATACATGTAATTTCATCAGACGGTGTACGCGTCGACCCTGAGAAGACGGAGGCTATCCGAGATTGGCAACCTTCGAAGAATGTTAAGGAAATCCGAAGCTTTCTCGGATTAGCTGGTTATTATCGGCGATTTGTGGAAGGATTTTCTAAAATCGCTCAACCCATGATGAACCTTTTGCGGAAGGATAAGAAATATGAGTGGTCCGATGCGTGTCAACAGAGTTTTGAGTAACTCAAGAGCCGATTAATTTCAGCACCTGTCCTTTCCTTGCTACAAGGGACGGAAGGATTTGTGGTTTATAGTGACGCGTCCGGACACGGTCTTGGATGTGTATTATGTTAGATGTATTTTTGTGCGCTTAATTATCATTATTTTATCTCCATATTGTGTTTAAATCTGCTTAAATGAGCTTTTAATGCTTTATATTTATATGTTTTGTAGAAAATTAGAGCCCGAAAGCTTAAACGAAGAAAAACGGGCCAAAACGACATTTTTTGGTCAAGGGCCGCGTCACATCGAGCCAGAGCCGCGGCACAGACTCACCCAGAAGCACACCTGTACAAACCGTACCGGGGGCCGCGGCATGCTCATCCTGAGCCACGGCCCGTAAAGAATATTGCACCCAGGCCTGGCAGCATTAAAATAGGGGCCGCGACACACTAAAGCCGGGCCGCGGCCCGTGGCGCGGTATTGACAAGCTGACAGCGCAATTTTGGGCTGTTTTGGAGGCTATCTTCGACCTAATTACCGGACGCATTTTGGAGACGAATGAAGGTTATAAAGGAGCATTGAAGGTCAGAAAATTAATGATCGAAGAGGAGGAGAAAATACCTAGTAGTAGGAAGCAAGGCCAGAGACGGAAGAAGCAAGTCTTCAATTGTGTTTGATTTTTCTTCCTTATGTTGAATTTGAATATTTGTATATTGTTTTCTAGCATGTCGGGCTAGACCCCCTTTTCTAGGGTTGTGATGAAACTGAGATTTTGATAGATTAACTCTTGATTTTACATAATTTATATATTTCGCCTTTCTATTGAGTTTTCCCAATTGTTCTCATTGCGTTCAATTATGTGGCCTATGATTGAATTATTTTAATTACGCAACTCGAATCGGGAGAGGAGAGTTAGTAGGAAATTGGTGAGAACCGTTTTGTCTTGTGAGATAGGAATATACTCATAGGAATTACGTAGCTCGTTTGCAGATTCTATACTTTTTGGCTATTGTTGAATTAACTCACCTAGGAATAGAGTGATTTATTCACCATAGAAAATTCTATTGTCCTCGGGAGAGGCATTAGATTATCTTAGAAATCTTCGTTGTCTATAAATTGGGAAATTACATAAATTAGATTAATCAAGATTAATTCGGATTAATCGAGGCAGATTCTCAATCCTAGATTCTTCTCTTATTTGATCATCTTTTATCGGACTATTGACTTTATTAGTTATTTTTAGTTTATCGCATCATTTAGTTTTTAATAATTCTTCCACCTCCAAATTCGATCGTTCAAATAAAACTAGAATACAAATAAATTGGTAATTAGTACGTCAGTCCTCGAGGGAACGATATCTTTCTTATCACTTTATTACTTGATTACGACAACGTGCACTTGCGTTCACTAAAATACATAACAAGTTTTTGGCACCGTTGCCGGGGATTGATTGTTTTTACTAAATCAATTTCAGTATTTTTAGTCTTAATTTGAACATTATTTTATTTTTGTGTAAATTTTTTTTATTTGTTTTCCTTTCAGGAGTTTCGTTTAGTGCATGAGAAAATTTGGTGACGAAGGTCTACTCCCTTTGGATACCGAACTCGAGCGCACCTTGCGGAAAAACTGGAAGGAAAGGCGTGAGTTGTCAACTATGATTACCATGGCTGACAACACCAGAAACCAAGGTATCGATAATCCCATTTAGCAAGATCAACCGGCATTGGCACTCCGTAATTATGCACTGCCACAAAGCAACGCAAATTTTTCAGGGATTCGGCGTCCAACCATCCAAGCAAACAAGTTCGAGATTAAGCCAGCTATAATTCAAATGGTACAAGCAAGCCAATTTTGCGGACTAGCGAATGACGACCCTAATGCTCATATTTCATCCTTTCTCGAGATATGCGATACATTCAAGAATAATGGAGTTTCTGATGACGCCATTCGTCTACGACTTTTTCCATTCTCTTTGAGGGACAAAGCCAAGTTTTGGTTGAATTCACTCCCGCCGGGCTCTATCACGACTTGGGCGGAGTTAGCACAAGCCTTTTTGGCTAAGTTCTTTCCGCCGGCAATGACAGCAAGACTTCGGAATGAGATAACTAATTTCGGGCAATTTGAGATGGAATCGTTTCATGAAGCTTGGGAGCACTTGCCCACACCATGGTCTACCGGATTGGCTACAAATTCAAACATTCTATAAGGGATTGAGTGCTTCTACACGCACTCTTGTTGATGCAGCCGCTGGAGGATCTTTAATGGGCAAGACGATGGCTGAAGCTCATTCTCTATTGGAAGTGATGGTTGCAAATGCTTATCAGTGGCCTTCTGAACGGGTGAACCCAAAGCGAGTTATGGGAATTTCCAAAAACGATCCAATCTCTACACTATCAGCCCAAGTTGCAGCTCTAACTCAACAATTGCAAGCTTTTTCACATACCCCTTCTACCAACACCATGGAAACATGTAATTGGTGCAACGGGTCTCATCCTAGTGCTGAATGCCAAGTCGGAAATCCTTTCGAGCAATCTCATATGGAACAAGCTCAGTTTGTGGGGAACGGAAATCGCCAGAACAATCCATATTCTAACACTTACAACCAAGGGTGGCGAAATCATCCCAATCTTTCGTGGAGGAACGGGCAAGCTCTAACTAAACCTCCGCAAGCTCAATTCACTCAGCCCCCACAGTAGACCCCTCAACCACCGAAAGTCTCTTTGGAAGATGCTCTTGCTCAAATGGCGGCTAACACGAGCCAATTCATGACTCGCACGGAGACTACTCTACAAAATCATTCCGCTTCTATTCGAAACTTGGAAGTACAAATGGGGCAGATCGCAAATTTATTATCATCTCGACCTCAAGGTGTATTACCAAGTGCTACCGAGATGAATCCCAAGGAAATGTGCAAGCTATCGAACTACGGAGTGGAAAGGAGCTACACGAGCAGCCAAAGAGTAGCAAGGAAAAGAGCAGCCCCAGTGAGAAAACCAAGGATGAAGAGCCCAAGTCAAAAGCAGTCTCGACTACCCATCCCACACCACCAATCCCATTCCCACAACGCCTGCAAAAGCAAAAATTGGACAAGCAATTTTCCAAATTTCTTGACGTCTTCAAGAAATTACACATCAATATTCCATTTGCCGACGCCTTAGAATAAATGCCGAGCTATGTAAAGTTTATGAAGGAGATTTTATCGAACAAAAGGAAGCTTGAAGAGTATGAGACAGTGGCATCGACGGAAGAGTGCAACGCTATTTTGCAGAAAAAGCTCCCACCTAAATTGAGGGATCCGGGAAGTTTCACTATACCATGCACCATTGGAAATTCGTCCTTTGACAGAGCTTTATGTGACCTAGGAGCCAGCATTAATCTTATGCCCCTTTCCATTTTTCAGAAGCTATGTATTGGGGAGGCCAAGCCGACTACGGTCTCTTTGCAATTAGCTGACAGATCTATCAAGTATCCGAGGGGGGTAATAGAAGACGTTTTGGTCAAGGTCGATAAATTTATCTTTCCTGCCGATTTTATTGTGCTCGATATGGTGGAGGACCATGACATCCCAATTATCTTGGGAAGACCATTTTTAGCAACCAGACGAACTCTCATTGATGTGGAAAAGGGAAGCTAACTCTATGAGTTCAAGAGGAGCAAGTTACATTTAATATATTTCGATCTATGCAACATCCTAGCGATGTTGAGAATTACTTTCAAACTGACGTTATTGACTCATGTGTAAGAAGAGATTTTCGGGAGAGCTCTCCATCAGATCGATTGGAGTCCATTTTAGTTGGATCCTCTACCGAGTTAAATTTAGAGCATGTAGCCTATCTACGACACATGGATGCTTCACCACCATTTTTCACTCGTCGACCATGTAAGAGCTCTGAAGTTCACCAACTCGACCCGTTCCATCAATTGAGAAGCCCCCAAATCTAGAGCTCAAGCAGCTGCCGAATCATTTAAAATATGCATTTTTGGGACCCGACGATTCCCTGCCGGTCATTCTTTCTGCCACTTTGGCGGGTGATCAAGAGGAGAAATTATTGAGAGTTTGAGGGAGTACAGATCTGCCCATGGATGGTCTATTGCGGATATCAAAGGAATCAGCCCCTCCATTTGCATGCATAGGATTTTGATGGAGGAAAACTACAAACCATCTGTGGATCACCAACGTCGTTTAAATACAAACATGAAAGAGGTGGTAAAAGTCGAGGTTTTAAAACTCCTCGACGCAGGTATGATCTTTCCTATTTCTGATAGCAAGTGGGTAAGTCCGGTTCAAGTTGTGTCAAAGAATGTGGGATAATGGTTATTCAAAACGATAATAACGAATAATTCCCACAAGAATTGTTACGGGGTGGCGTATATGCATAGATTATAGGAAATTGTATTATAGAAAATTAAATAAAGCCACTAGAAAATACCACTTTCCTTTACCATTTATTGCTCAAATGTTGGATAGATTAGCCGGACACGATTTTTATTGTTTTCTTGATAGTTATTCTGGGTATAATCAGATTTCTATAGCCCTAGAAGACCAAGAAAAGACGACGTTTATATGTCCTTATGGCATTTTCGCTTATAGGCGCATGCCTTTTGATTTATGTAATGCGCCGGCCACTTTTCAAAGGTGTATGATGGCTATTTTTTTTGACATGGTTGAACATTGTATTGATATTTTTATGGATGATTTTTCTATTTTCGGTGACTCGTTTGATTTATGCTTGCAGAATTTGCAGAAAGTCCTGAAACGATACGAAGAAACAAATCTGGTGTTGAATTGGGAAAAGTGTCATTTTATGGTCCAGGAGGGAATTGTACTAGGCCATCGCATATCTGCCCATGGGATTGAAATCGACCGTGCTAAAATTGAAACAATCTAGGAGATGCCTCCGCCTACTTCGGTAAAGGGGGTGAGGAGTTTTTTGGGACACGCCAGTTTTTACCGCCGTTTTATTAAGGATTTTTCGAAGATCACGAAGCCGTTGTGCAATTTACTCATGAAGGATGTCCTGTTTGATTTTGACGAGTCGTGTAAAGAGAGCTTCGACCTATTGAAGAAGGCTCTAAGCACCGCCCCCGTCATAGTCGCTCCAGACTGGAGCCTTCCATTCGAGTTGATGTGTGATGCTAGCGATTTTGCCATTGGGGCTGTTTTGGGACAGAGACGAGGGAAAGTGTTCCACGTCGTGTATTATGCAAGCCGAACTCTTGACGACGCCCAACAAAATTATGCCATGACAGAAAAAGAATTATTGGCTCTGATTTTTGCTTTTGATAAATTCCGGGCTTATTTATTGGGAACAAAAGTAGTCGTGTGGACTGACCATTCGGAGATTAAATACCTTTTGGAGAAGAAGGACGCTAAACCAAGGTTGATTAGATGGGCGCTTCTCCTACAAGAGTTCAATTTGGAAATTCAAGACAAGAAGGGGACCGAGAATGCCATTGCCGATCACCTTTCACGCTTAGAAAATCCCCTGAAAAGGCGGAGAGTCATCCACAAATTGCGAAAAACTTCCCCGATGAACAGCTCTACAAGGTGGGTTCGCAACAAGAACCTTGGTACGCTGAGCTAGTGAACTATCTTGCAAGCAAAATAATTCCGAATGATCTCTCGCGTCATCAAAAGAAAAGGCTGATTTCAGACGCTAAGTGTTACTTGTGGGGCGACCCTTTTCTTTTTAAAAGTTGTCCTGATCGAGTCATTTGCAGATGTGTTCCGGAGGAAGAAATTCGCAGTGTGCTGAATCATTACCATACATCACCCTACGGAGGGCATTTTAGCAGAAATAGAACAGCCGCAAAGGTCTTGCAATCAGGTTTCTATTGGCCATCATTATTCAAGGATGCTCATTCCTTTGTGTCCACGTATTACTGGTGTCAACGGATGGGAAACATCTCAAAACGACATGAAATGCCGTTGAACACCATACTTGAGGTTGAATTGTTCGACGTATGGGGATCGACTTTATGGGTCCATTTCCTCCATCAAATAAAAACCTTTATATTCTAGTAGCAGTAGACTACGTCTCGAAGTGGGTCGAAGCGGTGGCACTACCAACAAATGGGTCCAATGTCGTGATCAAATTCATAAAAAAATATATTTTCACGCGTTTTGGGACCCCACGTGCTATTATCAGTGATGGTGGCTCACACTTTGACAACAAGTTCCTTGATGCGGTTTTAAAGAAATACGGAGTCACTCATCGTGTTGCTACAGCCTATCATCCCCAGACAAGTGGTTAAGTCGAAATATCTAATCGAGAGCTAGAGTGGATCTTAGAAAAAACAGTCAGCTCGTCTCGAAAAGATTGGTCCATTAAACTTGATGATGCACTTTGGGCATACCGTACGGCATACAAGACACCTATCGGCATGTCACCATATCAATTGGTTTTTGGGAAAAGTTGTCATTTGCCGGTAGAGATGGAACATCGTGCATATTGGGCGATAAAGAAACTAAATTTTGATCTTAAATCAGCTGGTGAAAAGCATTGTTTGCAATCGAACGAGCTGGAGGAGATACGTCATGATGCTTACGAGAATGCGAAACTTTGTAAGGAGCGGACCAAGAATTAGCACGATAATCACATTACACATCGAGAGTTCGTTCCGGGTCAAGAGGTGCTATTACTTAATTCTCGGTTGAGGCTGTTTCCTGGAAAATTATGTTCACGATGGTCGGGACCGTTCACTGTAGTTCAAGTATTTCCACATGGAGCAGTGGAAGTACAAAAAGATGACCGAAAATTTAAAGTAAATGGGCAGAGGTTGAAGGTTTACATGGGAAATCCAATGGACATGCAGAAGTCGACAGTCGTCCTATCCGCTGCAGAGTGAATTCTAGCAAAGTCTAGCTGAAGACTATAAACTTAGCGCTTCTCGGGAGGCAACCCGAGTATTAGCATAGATTTTAGTTTTTTTTGCTATTTTCGTTCGTTTTAGGAGTCTACTGTTTTGCATTTTTGGCTATGTTATGCTTATCTCTCATGTTCTAGGTGTTTTCATGTGAAAATTCTGTGCAGGAACTCTCCAGGGCAAAAATTTAAGCTTAGGGTCGCGGCACATACATAGCGGGCCGCGGCACACACAAGTCTAAAATTTTGGCTAACAATATGTACTCTGTGACGCGGCACGACAGTGCTGAGCCGTGGCACACATTCCCTAAGAGCCATGGCACGATGAAGCCAGGCCGCAGCACGCTGAAGTCCCACAAATGTGCCCAGCAAACTTACCCTGTGCCGCAGCACGAAGGAGCTGAGCCACGGCACACTAAGCCCAGAAGCCGCGGCACCCATGCAATGAGCCACGTCGAGATACCCCAGTGCCCAAACTTAATTGTACTATGGGCCGAGGATCACTTGATCCATGCCGCGGCCCCTGCTGAGGAATTTAAACATCCAGGGCAAGAGTTATACATCAGTCGGCCGAAAACAATTGGTAAAACTCCTCCAAATCCTTTCCTCCTCCGCGCAGCACAAGATTACCTTCTCTGAAGTTCTTCTTCTTCTCCTATTTTTCAATCCCACACCAGGTACTCCTTAAACTTTAGTTTGATTTGCAATAAGGATTGAAAAGTGAGGTATTGTTTGTTTCACCCATTAAGGAATTTGTTTCTCTTTTCTAAGTCTATCAAGAATTTGATCAAAATACATGATGATTATCGATTGATTGTGGATTATTTTTCATTGATTTGTCATGATTCTTGAGATATTGTTGTTGTTGGGGATTGAATTGAGCAATTATAACTTTTGTTCTTCATTTATGTTTATGCATGCAAGGTGTTCGATGAAATGCCCCAAGGAAATTTTTTGAGCTAAACATCTCCAATTTGTCTGCAACGAATACGATTATAGGAATAAGATGTCCCCCTAACCCTTATGTCAAGTTTGAGTTTAAATTTTTTGCATCATATCCCTCGTACGGAAGTGCAAGCTTTTGTTGATATATCCGTTTCCCGCACGTCATAAGTTGAGATTTGTGTAATATTATTTAAAGTCATCTAAACTATCCTGCGTTTATTTTTCAGGACATCGCTATGGATCGGAAGAGAAAGTTGAGCACAAGGGCTAGGACGCGATCATCCCCCACGAGAGGGGAAACATCACAAAACCGAGCGGAAGGAGAATCCCACCAATTTTCCGACCCCAAAATCCATCGAATTTTCAACGAGAGAATCCGTCCTCGTCCTATAATTCCTGAGCGGGGATTCACTCCCGCTCCCCAAGACGGCGAGCAATTAACAATGATTAATGAAATGGGATGGACTCGATTCACTGCACAGCCCGAGCCAGTGGTCATTTCTATCGTCCAAGAATTCTACGCCAGCGCGTTATTACGGCATATCTAGGTAGGGCAGATGAAGGGATGACCGGATACACGTACTGAGGTCATCTTCCGTGGCCAAAAAGTGGATTTCTCGACAACTGCAATACGGAGATTATACGAGCTTCTCGAGGTTGACGAATCGGTATACACACAGACAGTGAGTAGCCTCTCGAGGGAGGCTTTGCTAGAGGCGCTTGCTCAGCCGGATTCGGTTTGGGAGATGCACATCCCAGGATCGACGACCTTCTTCTTCAAGAGTTCCTGCCTCAGTCGGCTCGGGCGAGCTTGTCTTTATTTTCTCTGCTCGCGAGTCGACCCGACTTCGCAGATCCGCTCGTCTTGTTTCCTCGTGCCCGACTTCTTTATGCCATTACGGCCGGACTGCGATTCGATGTGGCCCCACGGCTGGTCCGGTCTATTCTACAGTGCATCCAGGGAGGGGCCAAGATGGGGCTGAAGCATCCTTCTGTCATTTGTGCCTTATGCCGCCAGTCCGGTGTGACTTGGTCGGATGACGAGCCGACGCTAGCACCCCAGGGTCTGATCGATCATCGCATTATCTCTCACTTCGACCAGTGGGGTGGTGCGCGGGTACATTCGTAGGGATGAGGATTTCTTTTGGACGAGCCGCATGAGCACTCCCCCGAGCCGCTTCTTCTGACACATGATCCGGCGGATGAGACTGAGGATCAAATCGAGTCTACCCCGCCGCCAGCGAGAGATCACGGTCTTCAGGCGATGTTTGATAGCTTGAGGGAGGAAATGCGAGCGGAGAGAGATAGTGTCCTTGCAGCCATTCGAGAGGAGATCCGCCGGCCCAACCGGCATGCGGAGAGACGCTTAGCTGCGAGAGACGCCTATCACTGGGACTTTTTAGCTATTTGGACGGAACACATCCTTCGCCCGGACGGACTTTTCATTCCTCCGGTCAGGCCACCTACACCACCCTCTTCGCCGGACGAGGCCGATGCCAGTACCTGAGCTTACCTTAGGGGAGTACTTGACCTTTCTCTTACTGCATATTATTATTTGTTGTCCATTGAGGTCAATGTACATCCCAAGTTTGGGGGGGTACTTTTTAGTTGCTATTTATTTTTTTCGTTGTTATTGATTCTAGCCTTGCTTGTCTTCAATATTCTGGACTTTGTTTGCATTTGTGAATATTTCGTGCAGCCTTGTGTAAGACTGATTATATGAGACTGATTTCTTTTTGAAGAAACGGATGAGTAGTGGTCGAGTTCGCATTATGTGATTTTTGTTTCCCTCAAGTATTCATTTCGGTCTGAATTTTGTTTGCATCATTGTGGTAATCTTGGCATACAAGAAATGAGACAAACGTGTTTGTAGTGTCCGCATTACACGAGTCGTCGTCTATATGTTTGGTTATGCTTTTCACTTAGCTAGCCGTCCAGTAACATTAGTCTTGTTGGCATTAAATTAAGTACCTAAGTTTAGGCTTTGAGTCGAACAGTTGTAATTCCCAAAATTTAAGAAATTTTGCTTGTTCTATGATGGGAAGTCTAGTAACCGGGGGTCTTCGCATGAGTCGTTGTTTACTCTCGCATAAAACGACAACCCTGAATAGACGAATGGTTCAGAAAAATCGCATCTCCGATGATGGGAAGCCTAGTAACCAGGGGTATTCACGTGACCCGTTGTTTACTCTCGCATAAAACAGCAACCTTGAATCGGACGTGCGGGAATAGCTATTCGAGTTTTTTCTCCACTGTAGAGGGAGACTTAGTAACTAGAAGCATTCATGAGCCCCATGGGTGTCTTTTACGTCAAACGGTTCCCCAATACATGAGAATGGAAATCCACCCTAGGGTTATTTCATGAAACATCCTAACTCGAATCATTATTATATATAAGGGAGCGTTGTCCGAGGAATATTATGAGATTCTTGTGTTTTTGCCATGAGACTTTGGGACTGGGCGTGTTGGCTTGTTTAATCTAAACATTCATATTGGCGGCCGCCTCAATTCACGTTTGTTAATCTCTGAGCCTTGATTTTCTTCATGAGCTATTGATTTGCACTAGAAATGTTTACCTTGTGAATCATTGTCCGTACTGTGACTCAATGGTACGATATCCGTATTATTCTTTGAGATTTTCAGGGTAGTATTAATTAGTTGAGCACTATAAATTTGCACAATTGCCCACGATGTTTGTCATTTTATTTGAAATTGATGTTTGCTTGAGGATAAGCAAAAGCTTAAGTTTGGGGGTATTTGTTAGATGTATTTTTGTGCGCTTAATTATCATTATTTTATCTCCATATTGTGTTTAAATCTGCTTAAATGAGCTTTTAATGCTTTATGTTTATATGTTTTGTCGAAAATTAGATCCCGGAAGCTTAAACGAAGAAAAACGGGCCAAAACGACATTTTTTGGTCAAGAGCCGCGTCACATCGAGCCAGAGCTGCGGCACAGACTCACCCAGAAGCATACTGGTACAAACTGTACTGGGGGCCGCGGCACGCTCATCTTGAGCTGCGGCCCGTAAAGAATATTGCGCCCAGGCCTGGCAGCATTAAAACAGGGGCCGCGGCACACTAAAGCCGGGCCGCGGCCCGTGGCGCGGTATTGACAAGCTGACCGCGCAATTTTGGGCTGTTTTGGAGGCTGTCTTCGACCTAATTTCCAGACGCATTTTGGAGATGAATGAAGGTTATAAAAGAGCATTGAAGGTCATAAAAATAATGATCGAAGAGGAGGAGAAAATACCTAGCAGCAAGAAGCAAGGCCAGAGACGGAAGAAGCCAGTCTTCAATTGTGTTTGATTTTTCTTCCTTATGTTGAATTTGAATCTTTGTATATTATTTTCTAGCATGTCGGGCTAGACCCCCTTTTCTAGGATTGTGATGAAACCAAGATTTTGACGGATTAACTCTTGATTTTACATTATTTATATATTTCCCCTTTTTATTGAGTTTTCCCAATTGTTCTCAATGCGTTCAATTATGTGGCATATGATTGAATTGTTTTAATTATGCAACTCGAATCGAGAGAGGAGAGTTAGTAGGAAATGGGTGAGAACCGTTTTGTCTTGTGAGATAGGAATATACTCATAGGAATTACATAGCTCGTTTGCAGATTCTATACTTTTTGGCTGTTGTTGAATTAACTCACCTAGGAATAGAGTGATTTATTCACCTTAGAAAATTCTATTGTCCTCAGGAGAGGCATTAGATTATCTTAGAAATCTTCGCTGTCTATAAATTGGGAAATTACATAAATTAGATTAATCAAGATTAATTCGGATTAATCGAGGTGGATTCTCAATGCTAGATTCTTCTCTTATTTGATCATCTTTTATCGGACTATTGACTTTATTAGTTATTTTTAGTTTATCGCATTATTTAGTTTTTAATATTTCTTCCACCACCAAATTCGATCGTTCAAATAAAACTAGAATACAAATAAATTGGTAATTAGTACGTCAGTCCTTGAGGGAACAATATCTTTCTTATCACTTTATTACTTGATTACGACAACGTGCACTTGCGTTCACTAAAATACGTAACATATTAATCCAGAACGGGAAAGTTATTGCCTATGCTTCACGGTAGCTGAGACCTTACGAGGTCAACTATCCGACCCACGACCTAGAGTTAGCGGTCGTGGTATTTGCATTGAAGATTTGGCATCATTATCTTTATGGCGTCACCTATCAGATTTTCACCGACCATAAGAGTTTGAAATATATATATATATATTTACTCAGAAGGAGTTAAATATGCGACAGAGGCGGTGGTTGGAACTAATCAAAGATTATGATATTGAGATACTATACCACCTGGGCAACGTGAACGTTGTCGCCGACATCTTGAGTCATAAGTCCGTTCAGGAGCAAATGCTTGCTCGTTTGACTGTTCAGAAGGAACTTCAATAGGAATTCCTAAGATCCAAGGTCGAGGTTTGGTTACAACGAGTACAAGGGCAACTTTGTACGTTAGAGATTTCATCGCCACTTGAGGAGGCGATCAGAGTGAATCAGGGTTCGGACCTATCTTTGTTGCGCATTCGAGATGATGTGACTCAGGGGAAAGCCCCTGGATTTATGGTCCACGAGGATAGACTTTTGCGATTTAAGAACCGGTTATGCGTTCCGGCGAATGATGAGTTGAAAAACTCGATTTTGAGGGAAGCTCATGCTACCCCTTATTCCATTCATCTGGGGTCTATCAAGATGTACAAGGACTTGAAACAGAATTACTGGTGGAGTAATATGAAGCGAGAAGTCGCAGAATTTGTTTCAAGATGCTTAACCTGTCAGCAAGTCAGGATAGAACATCAGCGACCGACGGGTATGCTGAAACTGCTCCCTATCCCAGAGTGGAAGTGGGAAGATATTTCTATGGACTTCATCAAGAGTTTGCCGATGAGTCATCGTGGCATGAATACAATTTGGGTAATTGTGGACTGTTTAACTAAGTTAGCTCATTTTCTTGAGATTAAGGATACGTGGGGTCCCGAGAGACTTGCCTAGTTGTTCATCAAAGAGATAGTGAGACTGCATGGTACTCCTAAGAGTATCGTTCCTGATCATGACGGGCAATTCGTGTCGTATTTTTGGAAATCAGTTCATCGTGCAATGGGAACTCAGCTTAATCTCAGCACAGCTTTTCATGCTCAGTCCAACGGACAATCAGAGAGGACTATTCAGACGTTGGAGGACATGTTGAGGGCATGTGTTCTCGATTGGAAGGATGATTGGGATGCCCAACTACCGTTGATCAAGTTCGTGTATAATAATAGTTGGCATGCTTCGATTAAGATGGCTTGTACGGTCGTCGTTGTCGATCTCCTTTGTGTTGGGATGACTTATCAGAATCAATCGGCACCGAGCCCGATATGCTTATAGCCGCCCGTGAGAAAGTAGCTCTGATCAGAAGTCATTTGTTGACCGCTCAGAGTCGAGAGAAATCATATGCATATAATCGTCGTTGACCATTTTCGAGGCAGGTGACCACGTTTTGGTCAAGGTATCCCCGAGTCGAGGTATCTTCCATTTCGGGAAGCGGGGAAAGTTGAGTCCGAGATTTATTGGACCGTTTGAGATTTTGGATTGAGTAGGCAGTCTGGCTTATCGATTGGCTTTACCTCCGGCGTTGAGCCGAATTCATAATATTTTTCACATCTCTCAGTTTCGGAAGTATGTTGCCGATCCGAGTCACATACTTTAGTTCGACGAAATCGAGATCGCGGATGATTATTCGTATGAGGAGCGTCCTATACGAGTTTTAGAGCGGCGAATCAAACAGTTGAAGAACAAGACGATTCCTTTGGTTAAAATTCGGTGGTCTAGACACGGAGTCGAAGAGCCTACTTGGGAAACTGAGGATAGTATGCGGGAGAGTTATCCCGAGTTGTTTGACCCTTAGTTTCGAAGACGAAACTCTTTTAAGGGGGGAGTATGTAATACCCGGTTATAATTCAGTAATTATCGTTCAGTAATTACCATTCAGTAATTGTCACTCAGTAATTTTCACTCATTATTAATCATTCATCATTCATATTCATTCATTGTATTCACCATTCAGAGTAATTTGCATCGTGTATCAGTTATTATTCGTCTTTAAACCCGGTTGAAGAGTCGGGCCGAGCGTATCATCATTGTCATCTTTGTAGTGGGTTGTGTGTGAGGAGTACCGCACGCTACGTACTCTTCTTAGCACGCGCTAATTGAGTACGGGTAGCGCACACTACCTCTCAGCATTAGCGCACGCTATGGTGGTTCAGGCTGACAATCCAGAAGGCACTGGACTGTAGTCGAGTTGTAGTAGCACACGCTACGAATGGTAAGTAGCACGCGCTAGTAGTTTGGGGTAGCGCACGCTACGCAATCGGTGTAGCGCGTGCTAAGGTCGATCAGGCAGAGTCCAGTGGGTACTGAACTGAATTGGAATAATTCATAGCTCACGCTATGAGTAGATATTAGCGTATGCTAATGGTGTAGTAGCACACGCTGAGTTATGGGTGTAGCGCGCGCTATCGCGAGCAGGTCAGAGGACAGAAGGTTCTGGACTTCAGTTACTGGGCATCAGATATTCAATAGCACATGCTAACATTTTGGGTTAACGCACGCTATCGAGAAGGCGTTAGTGCAAGCTACCAAGTTCATAGCGTACGCTAATGAGGCAGTCAGAGCTCACTGGACTGTCCGGTTAACCCGCTAGCGCACGCTACATATCAGGTCATAGCGTGCGCTAAATCGAATAAGATAAATTGGGCAAATCCCGCATTTGTCATTTTTTCATTTCACTTCATTCCTTCTACAGTTTTGGGCGATTTCGGACGTTTTGGAGAGATCTCTTCAAGCCACATCCACCTATCAACGTCTTCAAGCTTATTATTCAGATTAATCATCATTTCATCCTCTCCGATACATCAAATCAAGGTAAATGATTCTTGAATCTAGAATTTCGGATTTTGAATGTTTTCCCCCCGATATCTTCGTGTAAGCTTGGTATTATGTTGGAATATGTTAGATATGGATTATCTACCTTGGATACATGTATTCCTACAGATTTATTGGTGTATATTTCAGATTTGATGAATAATTGGAGAATTTTTCTAGAACACTTTAGAGTTGACTTTGATATTCTTGGGGATTTCTGATTATAGTTGTCGTAACCTTGAGTTGTGGATTCCTATTGGATTATTGTTATCATTTAAGGTGTTTTGTTGGATTGAACTTCTCATTTTGGAGTTTGGTTCCGATATAGTTGGGGATGATTATAATCAAAGGATGAATGTTTGCTAAGTGTTTGTCATAATGCCCTAATGAGTTTGGATATTGTAGTATCGACTTTTGAAGTGGGTTGGGATCATGTTTGAATCGTTTATTAAGTGGATTATTGGTAATTGTGTTATTCAAGGTTGTTCGAGCGACCGACATCTCTTTTAGGACGTTGTTCGAGGAAGGACATTCTTCACGGTGTTGTGTAAGTAAATTCTTACTCGGTTAAAGGGATATTCATTCCTTATGTTGTTGTTCATTCATACATGTAATTCACTCATAATATATCATTCATGTCGAGACATGTAATTATCAATTAATCATTCAATTCACGAGGAACGATGGTTCCAATCATTTCGATGAGCTACCATTCATTTCATTGTTATTTCATCTCGGTGAGTCATTCTTGACCCTTGTCGGATTATTATTTATTAATGTTCATTGGTCACCCTTGTCCTTGTGGCCTTTTGGGTTCATATTATGTAGTCGGGTGGGGATGTGTGGGATTTTTAGTCGGGCACTTGATAGTCATGTGATCGAGTTTACCGACACAATGGACTGTGCACACGGTAACATACCTCCATAAGACTAATTAGGCACAAGGGCGGGTGTGTCCGGACACTCACCTTGTGCAATTGCACATACCATTATGGGCATACTATGATGCCCCTCTTCAGCTGGATTTCATAACGAAGATATGTGATTGTTGTATATTGTTCAACTCTTGAGGATTGTTGTTCTATGTAACTGACCCCGTTGGGGGATGTTGTTTTCAGGTCATGTCAAGGCTAAAGCACGGGAAGAGAACGTTGACGGCGAGGAGTCCCAGTGATACTAGTAGGGGGCCCCAGTCATTTTCAGTCATTCGTGTTTCTTCATTTTATTTCTGCTGCAGATTCCGTTTGGATACTCATTTTCATTCAGTGTTGTATATTTTATCTTCATATAAAATATACATGTATTCTGTATTATCTTGGGTGTGTTGTACTTGAAACTCCTCATCGGATTAATTGATGATATAATGTGGTTCGGTACTGCAATTATATTATGTAAGTCATTAATTTTCATTCGCCTAGTGGGTCCCAGTCAAGGGTCCACGACACTATAATAGTCGCCTAGTTTGTCGTGATTGAAAGGATTCGGAGAAAATTATTTTTGCGTATCCGAGCTATTTTCAAATGATTTGGGTAAATGATTTTAAAACCTTCTCGCCATAAATTTTTTTGCATTTTAAATCAAATGTGATTTTAATATCGGAAAGGGTGAAGGATGAATTTTTTTTTGTGAATTGTGTCAGTTAGCGCACGTTGATGTGATATAGTTAATGCACGTTAATCGTAGGCTTAGCGCGCATTAAGATGCAACGTGTTGTATCGTTTGGATACGATTGTTGATATGTGGGAATGTTTATCGTATGTATGAATAGGATGCCACTCGGGAACGGTTCGATGAAACCTCTGGGGGTCGATGCCAAGAGAGTATGACCACGGAATACCTTATGTATTTTGTCGATTTTGATGACGTGTGGTAACATGTGATTATTATATGTGTTGTTAATTTTGATGATGTTGAACGGTAGCATGTGATTACCTTTTGTGTTGATGTTATGAGAATATGTGATGTCATGGTTGTGTAATTCTATGTTTCATTGTATTGAACGATTGCATGTCCAATATGCCGAGAGGTCGAGGTCGCGGCCGTGGATGTAATCAGGATCGTGGTAGGGTGACTCGTTCATTGTCGAGCATTAATCGGTACAGTACAGATGGTCAGGAGGACCAATCGCGTGATCAGGGACAACCAGTTTGGGGTAATGTTAATGTTGGCACCGCTGCCATCCTCCAGCAGGTGGTGACCCAGTTGGCCCAGATGAATCAAGCCGGAATGAGCTTCCAGATGATGATAATGGAGCTAGTAATGGTTGCGAGACGTGATGAGAATGCACCCACCTCATTTTGCGAGTTCCTCTGATTCATTGGGTTGGGAGAACTGGCTCTTCCATTTGGGAAGAACATTTGATGTTGTAGCTTGTACTGATGAGAGGAGGGTACCTATTGCTCAGTACCTCCTCGATAAGGAAGCTGCGGATTGGTGGGAGGCCGTAGCGCCTAGAGATCGTATGGCTACTTGGGCTGAGTTAAAAACTGCCATAGAGGTCGAATATTGTCCGCGGTCTGCTCGAGAGCGCAGGATTGTTGAGTTTTTCTCGGCTACGCCCTAGGATGTGTCGATATCCCAAGCGATAGTCGATTATAATCAGCAGTTGTGTTATGTTCGTGAGCAAGTGAGAGGTAAAGCGGATAAAATCCGATACTTTAATATGCGCATGAAACCCCATATTCGTGAGAGTATGGCTCCACTCATGTGTACCACTTTGAAAGAGTATCAGGACCGAGCTTTAGCCATCGAGATGGTTGTTTCTGTGTCAGAGGCTAGTTCGGGAGGTAAGAGATAGAAGACCTCAGGTAGTTTTTCCAGAGGTCAAAGAAGTTAGTTAGTGAGCCTGTTGTTTCACATTATCCTTCTGTGAGCACTTTTCATTCGTTTGGTCACTCTAAGAATCCTACTCCAGTGGAGAGTAAAGTGAGCATTGTAAGGACTTCCTTCAACTCTAGCCGTATGGGCCATGTGAGGCAGAATTGTCGCTCGCCCCCGGTTGATTATTTCAAGTGCGGTCAAGTAGGACACCAAGCGGTGCATTGTGAGACCGTTGCAGAGATGTTCGAGAGTTGGAATTTCGTTCCTACTCCTGGAGGGCCTAGTGGTGCCCAGTGATTGTAATTTTTGTGTTTTTTTGTGGATTGTATCTCGTGCCGAGATTTGATAGTGATACTTGACGTTTGAACGTTTGTGTTTTGTTTTGTAGCACTGTGATGCTTTTGTTTAAAGTTTCGGGACGAAACTTATTTTAGTAGGGTAGAAAGTAATACCCGAGATTTTCATTTCCGGTTCGTTTCTGGTTGGCGTTGAATTTTTTCTACTATCTAGTGGATTGTTTGTTGTTCGTGCCTATATGATTGTGTGTCGTGCATTGACGCGTTGATTGCGGTTCAGATTTTTGCGTGTTTATTGTTTCGTTAGGAAGTATCGTTGTTGTGATAAGTTTTGGTGCGATCGTACTGCCTGTGCAGTAGGAATAGCGCACGCTATGTGCAAGAGATAGTGCATGATACTTGAGATTCCTAGCGCAAGCTAAGGCTCCGTTAGCGCATGCTAATAGAGGGTGCATAATTAAGGCAGAAGCTACTACCTTCGACTGAGATTTCGATAGCGCACGCTACGTAGTGGCGTAGCGCACGCTAATGGCAGGAATTAGCGCACGCTATGGGTGGAATAGCGCACGCTAACTATTGGTTGGGGATAGTCCAGAATCCACTGGACTAGGATGGAGAATTTGTTAGAGCATGCTAATATTCGTGATTAGCGCACACTAACTATGCAGTTGTGTAGAACGTCTTTTGCTGATGACTCTATAGCGCACGCTAATTTGGACGGTTAGCGCATGCTAAGTTGTCCAGTATATAAACTGGAAAGCAGTCGTTTATTCTTATTTCTTCCTCATTTCTCTCTCTTCGGGGGTATGAGATGAGGGCGATTAGG
This sequence comes from Orobanche coerulescens, assembly GCA_033398695.1. Taxonomy (NCBI): domain Eukaryota; kingdom Viridiplantae; phylum Streptophyta; class Magnoliopsida; order Lamiales; family Orobanchaceae; genus Orobanche; species Orobanche coerulescens. The sequence continues at coordinate 137,448,023 of CM065809.1, forward strand.
GTTCGAGTTCCTGGCCGATTTTACTCCATCCAAAGGTGTTTTTAATAGTTATAGGTGATTGTAACATCATCTAATTCGTTGTTCTTCATCGGATCGAGGTATTTTTTCCCATTTTTCCTTAGAGTAGAGTTTTTGGAGATTTGTTCTTGATTCCGAATCCCTTCCGATTTTGATGAATCGGTTGGTGTTATATGATGTTATTAATCGTGTTCTACAGATTGTATATCCATATTTCGAGTTTGTTTAACTCGATTGCCGATTTGAGTGTCCTTGGGAATTATTGAACATTTAATGTTCGATTAAATATTTCAATTAGTTTTTCTTCGATAGTTTGATGTGATTTCCATTATTATAGGTTTTGATCATCGTTGTGTTTTCATTGTTTATTTAATTAGTTGTAGGTTTTGAGGTACTTCGGACGAGCCGTGATCGTCGGAGGATTTGTGTGCCGGTTTCAAGGCAAGTATCTTGCTCATACAACTTGTGTCTTGTGATTCGAAATCGCGTGTTGTGTTTTGATGATTGATTTGCCTTCGTAAACATGGTTTGTGTGAGTTGGTTATGTGTTAGGCATTATGAAGTCTTGATGATGAATGTGTAATTTTGGTATATATATTGTGTGGTGTGTTATGTGTACAGGAGTCTGATAATCGTGTTGGTTTGGTTGTACACATGTTTGTGCAATGGATTGTGTTATGATGGTTGAATTATTGAGATTATGATATTTGTGCATGGTACGTGAATTGTGGTGATCAATGTGATTGATTTACAGTGTTCATTGTTGATGAAATGTGATTGTGAAAGTTGTGTGACCGTTAAGTTCACTCGTGTGGGTTCGATGGAACCTACGAGGATTCGTGGCAGAGGATCACGGAATCAGAACTTAATGAGGTGATGAGGTCCAATCGTGCGGGTCTGACGAGGCCTATGATAACACATGGCGGGGATCATGGGTTTAGGGCATAATACGTCCAGCCGTGTGGGTTCGACGGGACCTACGGTGACTCGAGGTGGAGGATCACGGAGTCGGGACTGTTGTTTGATTATATGTCGGTTTAATTCGTGCGGGTTGTTGAACCTACGGAGACTCGTGGCGGTGGATCCCGGTGTCTAGATGGTTGATGTTTGGTTAATGTGTTTGGTTTAGTCCGTGCGGGTTGTTAAACCTACGGAGACACGTGACCGTGGATCACGGTGTCAAGATTGTTGATGTTTGGTTAATATGTCTGGTTTAGTCCATGTGGGTTGTTTAAACTACGGAGACATGTGACGGTGGATCACGGTGTCACAATTATGTTTTGAGAATCAGTGTTTTGAAAGGAAAGGTTTTATGAAACGTAATGTTGGTCCGAGTCCATAGCGATTTGTTGAGAAGGTTCTACGTGTTGTATATTGTGAAATTTGGGCTAAGACCCTAACATTTTCGAAAAGGGAATTTTGGCAAACCTAGGACATGAGATCCTAAGGGTTTACAATTTCTAAAATCTCGAGATGACAGTTATTTTTACAAAGACTCCACTTGTATTGGTGTCTAGTTTATTAAAACCTCTCGGGAATATGTGATTTGTTGAGCTGTGATTGTCTGACTTGTCATGGATAATTTGGTCTATCTACTTCGTAGTTGCTGATTGCTTGCTACATTTTGTATGGTTATGATACTTGCACTAGTAAAACAGTGAAGTTTTGCTAACCCCCGAGTAATTGGAGGTGGATGTCTGTTTTGCGTCCAGGCACATGCAGGTGCGTGGGAGCAGTCATAGGATCGGCACAAAAAGATGATGGGCTGCAATACTAATCAAGAGTTATGGATTTAGTTGTTGTTGTGCCGTTGTATTATTCTCAGTCTTCCGCTGTGTTGTATCGTGTTGTATTTTGGACCCCTGCGTGGGTATGAGTTGTAAGAATTTTTTCAGTTTGAATTTGTTATGTGACCTTATCGGTCCGAGTTGTTATCTAGTTCGCCCCCGGCCAGTCGAACAATTGGTCGTTTTATTGTGTTTAGCCTGGTAGATCCTTGAGAAAAGGATTTTCGACGTGTAATAGTCCCGGTTATATTCTGGGGGTGTTACAAACCCAATCATGCTGACTGGAGATCCCAAGAACTTGGTTCAATGGGAAAACTAAGTTGTGAAAGTGGAGTTGGACACTTTTACCAACTTTTAATCTATTCCCAGGACATAAGAGTGTTGCCTACCATGTGGTGGGGTTAAGCGATAAGTTTTTAATGATTCATATACCTAAAAGGCGAAGTATGGTGGTAGGATACTTTTAATAGGAAATCAACTATATAAGTGTGAAGACGGGCCGCTTCAAATGAAACACTTATGAATCCCAAGATAGTGTCCATGGCCAAAACGGACACACCTCTCAGAACTAAAAGATTATGAGGATGATCATTGTGTGAGTATCGTTGTCTTGGTTAACACAAACGGCTGGACAGTTCAAGACATAGCGTTCACTAAATAGCTAGTAAATCCGATGGTATTTCACTACGGAAGATTCAAAGCCACAAGCTATATCTCCCGATGCAATGGTTATCCGACGGAACTCCTTTTTGTCATTAGCATGTGCATCGCATGTATCTCATTCATGTGGAGATTGTTGGAAAATTGTTTCATTTATCAATTTAAAATAAATAATTGAAGTAGACATCTTTGACGTAAATATATAAGAAATTATATATTTGGAATGTACATTTGATGTAGATGAATTTAGCATTTTAAATTTCTCAAAATCAATTTCGGGTGAATGAGATATTAATGATCAAAGATAGCTATTGGGAGTAAAAAATGGAAGTTGAAGTGATGAGAAAATGTTCCATCTCCCCTTGGAGAGGAAAAACAATTTTGAAGGTTTAATTTACCCTTGGTTTGAGTATTGAGTTTGGGCCCCAAGGGGCACCCAAGTTTTTAGAAGGAAGAGGACCTACACACATGTAGGTTCGGTGAAGCCGACACGCGCGCGCACGCCGCCGGCGGCGGCGGCCAGGCGGTCGTGCTATGCCGCGCTCGCGCCCGGGCTCGGGCTCGGGCTCGGGCGTGGGCTTGAGGTTTGAGGCATGAGCATTGGGCTTTGGGCTTCAAGGCCTATTGTTTTTTTATCTACGAAAATTAATAACTAAATTAATTAATTATTAATTTAAATTACCTCTGAAAAGTTATTACTCAAATGGACATGAACTTTTATATATTACGAAAAGATTCATCAGAATAATGTAAAAGGCACAACCTTTCGATTATTATCAGATTGGCCCCTAAAGATTCCAGCGGGTTCTATTGGAACCCTTTCAACTTCAGTAGGTGCCTTTTCGGTCCAAAAAAGGTGTATCTTTTTAGTGCAGAAAGTTGCAACCTCTGAAGCAACTTTCATGAATTATAAATACCCTGCATGGCTGAGGTCTTTCCGTACGAATTTTTTACCATATTGCACATAATATCCTTTTGTCATTTCATATACCTTTCTGCATATTAAAAAGAGAGTTCCACATAAGTCTAGTTCGTTTGTTTCCTGAATTTATTGTGCTGCTATTCAAAAAAGTTATAAGTGGTTGTATCTTGGGAGACGATTGCCATTCAAACCGAAAGCACTCGTACAGGGCAAATTCCTCTTAAAGACGAAGAGTTCACTCTTGCCTCTACTTCCTACTTATTTTCTGTTTTCTGTTTTTTTTTCTCGGTTTAAAGCCATTTTATTCACAATATACCCAACAAAGAAGATTGAAACCCATCCCCGCTCGACTATCATCTTCTCAACAAACCCGATTCGCAACCCTCATTCGAACATAAGTCTCTCAGGCCGTGAACCATCGCTGAGTCTAAAATCTAACTGTCGCCGCCACCTGTAGCTCCCCCCCAGCAGCCGCTGTCCACCATCTCTGACCAAGGTTCGGAAAAAAGCTAGGCGGTATCCGTTCGGATTGAATTAATCAGACTAAATGGACGTATTTTTGAATATTTGATGAGGGTGGTCAATTTTCTGCAATTGGTCCCTTGGAGTTTGACATTTTAAACATTGACAATCAAAAAGACTAATACGGTGCGATAGAAGTCAAACGGGCAACAAACTGTCTCGATAATTCTTTTGGGACTGTAAAGTTAATTCTTTTAAACTATATCCATGAATCTGAGGGTCACCACATTATATCCATGTCTGTTAATCCTTTATTATTATTTTAGTTATTTTGATTATATAAGTAAACTAATTAATATAATTATTTTAATAGATATATAATTAATTAAATATTAAATTTGAAGCGTTGATATAAGTATCAATATGTCTCATAATATTCCAATTATCAATTTATAATATTATCAGAAAAAAGCTAACCGCGTAGTTGTGGCTTTTTTGGCTCCGCCTAGCTCGTCTTTCTAGATGTCCGTCTAGACGTTCAATAATCGCCCAAACGTTCAATACAAGCGTCTCATAATCGAAATGGCTGAGGAATTTCTAGGAACTAATCGGAAGATTAATTGATTTGGACATGAACTTTTACAATACTGCATCTGGCCCACGCCACCATCGCAGTCCAATACCGCCCATGCCTTCGTAGTTTGTTGGTAGTTCGTTCATGACGGGTTAGTGTGTGCGTCTGTGTGTGCGTCTCTCTCCTCCCATGTGTGCGTTTCAATCCGGAGAGTAGAGAGAGAATTAGTGTTGCCACAGTTTAACAGGAACCGTCGGTTCCGAAATCGGCGATTCACGGCCCGGTGGCAGCACTAGAGATAGGGGTGTCTAAATGGTTTCGGGTTCTCGGTTAGAACCAGAACCGAAGCAGTTCCGGTTAACCGGAACTATATATTCGGTTTTCGGTCCGGTTGTATGTCTAAATTTTTCGGTTTTCGGTTAGAACCGGAACCGAACGGTTTAGAACCGAAAATCAATTTTGTAATAATATATTATACATTTATTAAATATTAATCTTTAATAATTTATAATTTTAAAAATTAAAACCCTAAATGACTAAATCCCTATTTTCAATTTCTCTCTCTCTCGTCTCAAACAGGTTTTCAATTAAAACAGTTTTTCGAATTAAATAGTATATTTTCATTAAATAGTATATTTTCGTTAAATAATTTTTTCAAATTAAAACAATTTATTAAATAATATATTTTTAATTAAAACAGTTTTTTTCCAAAAAAACGGTTTTTTTCGGGTTAACCGAACCGGAACCGAAAATAATCGGTCAGGTTCCGGTTAACCGAAATTTTATATGGTCCGGTTCTTGGTTTTCATTTTTGGGCAATTATGGTCCGATTAACCAAAAATTTCGGTCCAATTAACCGGAACCGAACCGTTCTGACAGCCCCAGCCAGAGAGAATCGATGAGAGAGAGAGACGAGACGAGAGTTCTGGAGATAAATGAGAATGAGATCGACAGAGAGGCGAGTGGATATTTTAGAATTGGGCTCCCGATTCTTTCTTTCAGTTGGGCCGTCAGAATATTTTCTGGATATTGGGTTTACTATCCTTTAATTTTTGTTGGTCCCATATGTTCTTTTTTTCCAACCATTTAATGGATTAGGATTAAAATACAAGTCGAGCAAATCATATCGCCTGTCAAATTCAGCCCTAATGTTTCGACCCAACTTCAGTCCATCCTATTTTTCAATTACTATCTGGAATTAATACTCACATTAAATTATGTATTTATTAAATAATTTGTAAATCTATCTATACATAAAAATTGAGTTGCAAGTTAAGCATTTATTGAACATGAGTAGTCATGGTATAAACTAAGCAACTCTATTATGATGATTGAGCTAACCAAGTAAGCTTCTTTCAAAGCTTCTAAGAGCTCTTAATATTAATACATTAAACACAACAAATTAACAAACGATGTGAATGTCTAATGGCTCAATTATGATGGATGTCTTTAATACAATGTCAGGATAACTCCTTCCATTCCATCTTCCTAAACCGATGATCCTTTCATCTCCTCAATAGTTAATGGTTGCAGGTATTTCTCATGTTCCTGGATCTGCATAAATAGCCCTTTTGGATGTTATGGGACAGCCACACTTTCCAGCTATACCTTTTGTAGCATCATGTCTAAGTCAAACAAAAAGGCAGTCAAAAATTACACTCTTGATTAGTTGACAGAAGGCATCGAGGGCCCTGTTGTGGTGATTATATGCAGAACGTAGGATGTTCATAACATCAATGGTCGATACCTTAGTACTGACTTTGTTGTTTCAGATGAAAAGGTGAAGCTGATATCAGAATGTTGGATAATTGTAATTGTTTACATTTGTATGTATTGATCAACTGATGTGAATTCTCTTTCAGGAAAATGTCATGCATTGTACCATGAAAAACAACGTGTCCCATTGTTTTCTTGACAAGATCCAGCCTGGTGTTGTGGTCTATATGAGGTCTTTTGCTGTGCACCGGAGGGATGAGTACCACATAATCAGAGAGAATGATTACTGCATTGAGGTTAATAGCTCGACAACAGTATGCAAAGTTTGCAACAAAGTCAGTGGATTCTTAAGGTATCCGTTCCAGTTTATGGAGTTTGAGAGTATCCAACCTACCGAAAGAAAATATCTTATTGGTACACATTTTATAACTTAAACCCCGTTAAGAGAAGTAACACTTAAATTTGTATTTGTAGGTTTATATTCATGGTTTTGATGTTGCAGATGGAATTGGATTTGTTACAACTGTTGGTAGATCTGCTCAGCCAAGAACCGGCTCAAAGAACATTGATTTTCCGCTTATAAATGAGAGGTATTGACTCCTTTCTATGCTCATATTTGCATGCTAAGTTTTGATGGTCCCATCTTTTAATATAGAAAATTAAATAGCCTGTGTTTACCTAAAACAGGGGCGCCCCTGAAGGGTCACCTTATGAGGAAAGTTGGGTGATAAATTCTTAAAGATGATGTCTACTCATTCTGGAAAGTACACTATCATCCTAACATCCATGACTGCCAAATATTATAATGGTTAGTTTGCGGTTGTGCCGTTTAGCATTAAAATCCCTGTTGCTCCTATCTTTATATCCGTGATAACCTAACAGGTCAAATGGGCATATCCAGCTGTTCATCTACTCTTATCCTGGATAGCGATGAAATTCCCGCCATTGTTGTATTTAAGTCTCAAATAAGGCATCCGTTATCTTATGTTCATCAACATTCATGGTTTTATAAAAGCAAAATCATAACAATAGCAACAAATTACAGTGGTATTGATGATGCTGAGCCGGCTTTGCCTATTACATCGACTAAATTACAAGATGGGACACTCGAGGATATATTGGAATTAGGTCGTGACAGACGAAAAGATGTAATTTGTTTTTTAACAATAATATTGAATGATACAAGTAATGCAGTGTTACCTATTAGGCTTTTAACCCGTTGTTTATTAGGACGCTACAACATTCCATTGACAGGCTGAGATCATAAGCATCCATACAAAGAACAGCTGGTACTACCTGGCTTGCGGGGGTGGGAAATGCAAGAAGGGTGTGACCCGCCAGGAAGGCCAGCTATGGTGCGACGCGTGCAACAAACCTGTGAACTATCCTAAACCAAGGTTATAACCCAGACTTAATCTTCATTAAGCATGTATGAAAAGTTGGTATTTACCGTTGGATTCATGTCTGCACGTGCCGAAAGGTTTAGGCTTGAAGTTGTTAGAGGGATGCAACTACCCAGGTTATGATTGTGATGTGGGATGAAACGGCTACCGAACTGGCAAAGGAGAGTACAAATCATTTGCTCGATGGGATTAATGATAGGGATGAAGATGACACTCCTACACTACCGGCTGCTCTGACAAACCTGTATGGTACAAAACACGTGTTTGAGCTCAAGTCTCATACATATTATAATTCCGGTGATTTTGAAAGCTTTACCTGCTCTGGCGTGTTTCGTGTTGACGATACCATTGATTCAGATGTCCAAGAGGTGTCTGTGATTTCTGATGACTTAGCGCAGGAAAGCAGCAAGAGCGAATTGAAAGTTCCTATGAAGCGGCTGGTGAGGGGTCCTCAGTTAAACACCCCATCAAAACCTGTTGAAGCAAAAAAACAGAGAAGGTTGATGTTCAGTTTTGAATATGAACATCCATACTTGACACTGATAATTGCACGCAATAACCCATGTTTTTATGCTCACTATTTAAGGTACATTGAATAGGATTTAGATGTGGAGGAGACAACTGATGCAATAGTGCATAAGGATAACCCTATTAAAGAGGACGCAAAATAGGGCGGCTGGATCACAATAGTTTTTCGGGTCTAATAAAATGTCTTCAAAGAACAATAATGTGTTATGTTTGATTCTATCTTTAAGTGAACTTTTTGGTGTTTGGTGTTTGATTCTTTTAGGCCAAAGTATGGATGATAAGATGCAACAGTTGTTTTGTTCTTGGTTTTTTGAAACAACATTTTAACTGCTGTCCTACATGCACATTTCACTTTGCTTGGTTTTTTATTATAAAACTCATATCTGATATACAATTGTCTTTTGATTCCTATTTGTGCTGCTCTTTTTCATTTTGTCACAGGACTCTTCAGAACGTGAGAGAGATTCAAATGCAAATACGCACCTGATGCAGCAGTGCATTTGGAAAGGCTTGCTATGGATCACGAAGATTAGTAAACTCCACTCACAACATGTGTCCGTCAAGGAGTCAACTGTTACACCAAAAAAACATAGCTTATATTTTGAATAATATTAGACACAATTTGTATAATAAAGTTTGCATAATCTGTTGTCGTTATTGTTTCAACTTAATGTTTAATTAATAATATGTTTGATGATAAAAACATCGACAAGTCATGTGTTAAATGTACAACATACATCAATACAGGGTGTACATATCAGTTATGTGAGATTTTAAACTTATGTAGGCAAAAAAAAAATGGAATTAAGATGCAAAAATGATTAAGTCAAAAATGATTCCCACATATTGCCCTATCAATCTGAGACATTTGGTAAGAAAGAATGAATTATCTTTCTTGGAACCAACTACTCAAGAATATAAAGAGGGAGTGTATTAACGATTTAAAGGAAGGCGTGAACTATGTCTTGGACCATTTGAATGAAGGGGATTAGTGTTTATTATGACATTCTAGAAACCCAACATTACTTCCTTCACTCTGGAAAATACAAAAATAAAATACCTAAGGGATTAAAAAACAAGAATATTTCATTCCTATAATCAAGAGTCAGAATTTAATCCTTAAATCCCACTGGTAGTCTTAAATAATGCAACTTTTGGGTAATGGTATCCATATGAACAGTCAGTCAGAATTTATCCCTCAAGTAGTCTTAAATAATGCAACTTTGGGTTAATGGTATGCATATGAATAGCCATCATTTGTCTTCTCATGTTCTAACGTAAAACAATTTTGAATTTGGCTATATATTTGATAGTTTCTCATATTAATACACGCATACACCAAATCTAAACTACAGTCTCTAATATTTAGTTTATTTAATGGGACGATTTCAGGTATTGGATCAGCTTGCTGAACTTTAATGATCATACAACATCAAAATTTAGAGATCAGATCAGGATATATAATGGCATGTTTTGCTTCACTTCTTTTTAACGAATAAATAAAGAACCTATCTTATTCTTCGCTAATGATTGTAACACGTCTATCCTAAATGATAACACTACTGCCTACATAAAAACCTAATTGTTTTGGTTCATTTTAGCAGCGTTGCATTCTTCCTCACGGACACCAGCTTGGGCTTGAATCAGCAAATTGGTCAACACTCCAAGCATGGCCCGATGCCTTTCTTGAGTTCGCATCATAGCATCTGAACAACCTGGACTAACTGCACCATGAACTAATGTTTCCAGGTCCACCATCATAACTCGATTCTTTGTCATGACTCTCCTAAGATGCTCACAGCAAGCAAACAGTAAGCTTGCAAATGCTGAGTCCTCGGTAGCCTGCTGCACAAACCATACACGCATCCCGTCGTGCAGGTTAACAGAGCCAGCAAGTTCCATTAGGTGATTTAGGTTTTGGAATTGTGCCATCTTAACACACTTTGATGATAGTTAAGATATGTTTATGAGTGGTTGTGCCACAAGTGAAAAAATAGTTAACTCAATTTATAGATATTTACTTGGGTAGCTTGAAAGCCATTATTACCAAATACCCTTTTAATGACAGTCCTAAATTATTCTGTTACAGCACCAGCAAAACTGTCTATTGATAAATAAGGAAGACTAAACATTGATAAGAATTAAGTTCCATCATCTTTTAAAATTCCTGCCAAAATAATAAATTATGAAAATAACTTTTCAAATTTCCCAGCTTTAGTTATTTATATACAAAAAGATCATCAGCTTCGGGCTCCAGAATTACAAAAAGGGTGTTACGCAGACTTATCAAACACTGTACTCTCTTGGAATTTTATTACAAAGATGGCTCAAGGTTTGTACTCAATATAATCATTCTCATGCCTCCATAAATAATAATCTGTCTAGAGCTATTGGTCTATTACTAACACAAATCTTGATAGGATGAATGTTTTGAATAAATATAACCATATTATAGATTTTCTAAAAAATTTGGTTTCAATAAGAATCAGGATTTGTATTCAATTCAATAATTAATTCTTGGTACCATGCTAAATTTATATGCTGAGACCTAAATTCCCATAAGTATTTGTAGACTCAAATACCAATGTCAGAAATATTACATTCATCCCCAACATGATAGACAACTCACTAAGCGTACATTTGGAGACTACTATAAGACCATACAGTAGAGTCAGTGCTTTTTGTGGACTCAAGTTGACAGACTTGGCCACGCAAGAACAAGGTGAGATAAAATGATCATGCATTACTTTATAATTACAAAGTTATAAACAAATATTGAAGATGGCATTTGTATATTTATACTTATAAATTGGGTAAACTATTTAGGTGAAACATCCGCTGCATACGATTCAGGAATTGGACCATCACACGCAACAACCTACAGCCCTAAATCTAACCAGGAAATAAATCATAAATGGACACAAGCAGGTAATTGATTCACGTGTTTTTATCAACTGTCAGATCTATTGACCATTTTTAATTACTAAGTCTAAACCAGCTTGATATATACCTTAGACCTTAAGTATGACGTTTTATCATTATTCCAGGTCCAGGTAGAAGGCGTCGTATAAAAAACCCAAAAAGAGCAGCTCTCATCTCAACAGGCAAGCTAATACTTTTTTACAAACTATTAATTCAATTAATATGTGTTATTACTAAAATTGATTTGACAATCAAGCCTAAACATATATTGTAAATTGTGTAATCGACAAGGTGTACAAGTTGCTTACCATAACCTTGGGCCTCCATCAAGAAATTTTTAAAATTGTAGAGCCTACATGTGACGTGAAGAAAGAAGCAAGAAAGCAACCAGAGTTGCAACTCGGTCGTTTTCCTTTTCCATATGCTGTCAAGATGGTAAAGTACGATTGCCCAAGTTTAAAGATCCCCCTTCACCGCTCGACCGGTTGCTGAACTTTAATGATCCTACAACATCAAAATTTAGAGATCAGATCAGGATATATAAAGGCATGTTTTGCTTCACTTCTTGTGGAGGAAAGATAGATCACTCAATAAATCAAGTCCGGGGGCCATATACATTTCGAATTAATGGGCAAAATTATCACTGGATAGGGCTCTACTTCCGGAAGACGGGGTTCAGCCCAAAGTTTCTCAACTTTATTTATTTGATACACACAGTGAGACATTCAACCGCATGTCGGATTTCAATGGCGATCAGACAACAGAAGGCCCAGAAGAATCGATAGTCAGAAGCCTGATTGATATGATGAATGAATTTAAATATGTTGCCAAAGCATTTCGGATGGCTAGAGATTGGTGCGCCCAAAATAATTCATATGATTTCCAGTTGCGGCTTCTTGGGCAGAGAACAAATTCAAGACAATATAACGCGCCAACTGTATCGGAGGTGGCAGTTCTAATAACAAATGATTTTGGGGATGCTAATGAAGCGAGAGGTATGATTGTAAACAACAAGAGATGTGGCCTGAAAAGAATATCAGAATTGCTTCCATCATACATGGCACTGCAATATCCTTTGTTATTTCCATATGGAGAGGACGGTTTTCATGATAAAACACCTTACCAATCCAACTCAGGAAAACGGAAAACTAACCGTGATTTTCTGACTATGCGAGAGTACTATTGTTATGTCATTCAGTATAGAGATAATGAAGGAACTACTTTGCTCATAGGTGGACGTTTATTTCAGCAGTTCCTGGTGGATGCCTACACAACCATTGAGGAACACAGGCTTAGATGGACAAGAAACAATCAAAGTGAGTTGCGTGTAGAACTGTATCATAATCTATCTGACGCTGTCACGAGAGGAGATAAAAGAGATGATGCAATTGGTCAAAGAATAGTTTTGCCCTCAAGTTTCACCGCTAGCCCGAGGTATATGCTGCAGAATTATCAGTATGCAATGGCTCTATGTCGCACATATGGCAACCCGGATCTTTTCATAATTTTCACCTCAAATCCAAAATGGCCTGAAATTCAAGAAATGTTGTCCCATATTCCAGGGCAAAAATCCCATGAACAACCCGAAGTTGGCACCAGGGTTTTCAAGATGAAGTTGACTAACTTTCTCGATGATCTTACGCAGAAGCAGTGTTTTGGCAAGACCCAAGCAGGTACTATAAGGGTCTTTACATACAGAACTGTCTATTTTTTACAATCCTATATCAACAATACTTTGTTTATCGCGCTATTGCACAGTTATGTACGTGATCGAATTTCAGAAACGTGGGCTCCCACATGCCCATATCTTGCTATGGATTGAGGACATATACAAATGCAAAACCCCAAGCGAAATAGATGATACAATATCAGCTGAAATACCATCACCTAGGGCTGTCTAAAAAGTTCATGGTTAGTGGTTTTAACCGGAACCGAATCGAACCGGCGTGGTTCCTGTTAACTAAGAACCACTATTTGTGGTTAGGATGCGGTTTGTGGTTCCTACTTCAAAAAAAGATATGGTTAGTGGTTAACCGGAAACCGAATAGTTCCAGAACCAAAAACCACAAACCGAAATTATGATAAATTAATAATTATAATTATATATTTTTATCCCAAAAAGAAATTCAATTGAATTAATAATATGTAAATTAATTTCCCCTATATCAATTCTCCGTTTGTGATTGTTTTGCATTTTACTTGTTGGATTTATGGATTAATTTTGACTTATAGTTGTTGGATTTATGGATTAATTATGTTGTTGTTGACTATTTTTGTTTTAAAAGATTAATTTTAGCATTTTAGAATTGATTATTTCAGTTTTTTTCGGATCAAAAAAAGAAAAACGATTTTTAAGGTTAACCGAACCGGAACCATATATAATGTGTGGTTTCGGTTAACCGAACTTTAAAGTGGTGGGGTAAGTGGTTCCTATTTTGGGGCGTTTATGGTTCCGATTAATCGAAAATTATGGTTCGGTTAACCGGAATCGAACCACTCGACACCCCTACCATCAGCAACACGCGATCCAGAAGGGTACAAGGCTGTTACAGAATACATGCTTCATGGTCCATGTGGCACACAAACGAATAGTGCTTCATGCACGGTAGAAGGGAAATGTATGAAACATTACCCCAAGATGTTTTATGGAGAAACAACAATTGATGCTGATGGGTATCCTGTTTACCGGGGTAAATGCTGTTAAAGGTAAATACACATACGACAATTCATATGTCGTCCCACACAATAGATACCTTGTCATCAGATATCAGGCACATATTGTAATGCCCGGATAATTAATGTGTATTTATCCTGTATTCGATCTTGTAAGATTCGACTTTGTGTCGTATTAATCGATGATCAGTTTCCCGTATTTGTATCCCTACGTTTTTGTATACTTTACCATGCATGCATACATGCATGGTTCTGCACGTCCTTACACATGCTAAAACATAATCTTAACGTACGCTACATGTTCGAGGTAACATACGTTATAGTTGGTGCATTACGTACTTAAGGGTCAGTCAACTCGAGATCCGACAAGAGTCGGCATGTGGGGGCCAGGGGAGATTCGTGAGATGCTCCGCGTGAACCTGGATGGATTTCCAGCTATGCAAGTCAACAGACTTAACGTACACTAAGGGGTAGTTTTAACGTACGCTAAGGTCATAGTTGTTACATACGTAAAACCTTTATGCTAACGTACGTAAACCAATGCCAGAAACAGGACAGTGAGCTCTGGCAGACGTTAACGTACGCTAATATTTGAGCATAGCGTATGCTAACTCTATTACATACGTAAGGGATGTTGGGTAACGTACGTAATGTTTTAGATGTCTATTTATAGATTTCAACCCCATTTCATTTCTCACCCTTGCCTTGGCCGATTTTTGTGTTCTTGAGATTATCCCTCACCTAATATCCATCATATCATCATCTTAATCCGATTTTGGGGAGCTTAGACCTTGGGATTGGTGATCAAGCTTCCGGTGAAGAGTTTCTTAAAGGTTTTCATTGTTCTTCCATATTTTTGAGGTATGTTTACTCTACACCAGATGGGGACCATGTTCTTTGTTATATTATGAACTTTTCCGAGAGATTATTGAGCTTATTATGTCGTAATGAATCCAACACCATGTTTAGGAGGATTGTTTTGATTGAATTAAGGTTTCAAAGGTGAATGGTTGAGCCATAATCTTTATCAACCTCAAGAATGGAAATTTCTGAGATGAACACACCTTGTTGATGCTTTCGTGACACTCTTTTTATGAACATAGTGTTGAGGATTACCCCCTATGTAAGAAATTCGTAGAGTTGAACGTAAAGTGTGTTTAATTATAATTCTTGCCTTGGATGAGCTTGTTGTTAATCTTCTTGGATGATTAGAACCATGAAAGGATATTTGGAACAATAATGTTGAATGAAGAATTTGATAAGAAGAATTACCTGCGGAAGAACAAGAATTGTAGAGTTGAATTAACCTAGAACTAGATTGTATGTGATTATCTCGTTATGTATCATTGTAGCAACCGAACCAAGCATTCGAGTTAATAATCGAAATTAGAGTATGGAGCATGGGATATAATGATATGATGAATGTCTTTGGAATTGTAGACAACGACTTCGTGTTCCGTTACGATCTCTTGAATTCACATGCCTTTTTCCAAACTTAGTACTCGTCAGAAAAATAGGACCGAGAACCGATTGTCCGTTATTGATAACTCGATTTTAACTTAAGGCGTTCGGTACTCGTGTGTTAGTTTCGGGAGGTTTATTGAATTCCTTGTTATTCCCTTGTACAAGGTGATCGATCGAGGGGCGACAACCTTCAGATGTGTGACATTCGTGGGAGTATTTAATTCTTGCCATATTTGAGGCAAGTACCGTATTTTGTAATTGGTTTATATTGGAACTTTGATCATGCATATGGTTTATTCATGTTGTTGAACATGAGATTATTTCCTCTGAATTGCCGTGTCATTCATTATTGATATCTTGATTGTTCATGTCGATGAACATATCGATTTGCATATGTGTATGCATAATTGTATTGTTTATGTTGTAAATGATCCGATGGGGTCATGAGGATCTATGCTGAGGGCGCTGGATCGGATGTCCACCATGCGTTGGTCCGACGGGATCATCATGGGGATCTATGCTGAGGGCGCTGGATCGCTGGACGGGTTTTCCACCATGCGTTGGTCCAACGGGATCATCGTGGGGATCTATACTGAGGGCGCTGGATCATTGGGTTACCCTGTATTGTGCTGATGGAATCGTGAGGATTCGCATCGTTGGATTCCGATGATGGAAGTCCGTTTTGTATGTTTTTGATGCATTGTTGATTTATATATCATGATACTTGTACTAGCATCGTTTGCTAACCCCTTCGGGGGTGGACATTTGTTTTGATGTTCAGGTAGCCGAGGAGCGGGGAAGCAACCACAGTACCGACATGACGATGAAGTGGATCAGTGATGTGGATCATGTTGTCTTGTTTTATGGTTATTTTTCAGTACTCGAGTATGCATATGTTGTTGATGATTTTGGGGATGTTTTGTAATAATGGACTCTTTTAAATTGTTGAACTGGTTTTGAATTTAACCTTAATGACACTTTAGTATTATTTTCCGTATTTCTCAAATTAGCCTTGTAAATTCTTATATAAAGGATTTACGGCACTGTAATTATTCCGAAAATATCAGGGTGTTACAGAATATGGTATTAAAAATAAGATTCTTGGATATCTTGGCAGTCGGGTTTAGTTGGTTCTATTTATGTCATTCGATTTGTGGGTTTAGAAAATTTTGCCCTGGATATTGAGTATTCATGTTACAGTATGTTGAGGGGAGGTCGTGGACGCGGACGCGGTCGTGGACGCGGACGTGGTAATGCAAGACAGGAGGATTCAGCGACTACCTCAGAATTGTCAGCTAGTCGAATAGACTCCCATTCTGGAGGACAACAAGGATCAACTAATAATAACGCACATCCTAACATGCCGGGGGTGCTTCAGTAGGTGGTCGCTCAGATGACCCAGTTCGCTCAGGTGGTTGACCGCATACAGACCGCGATGGGCCAACAGCGTAATGAGGATAACCGAGAAGACATATGGCTTGCGGAAGTGGTCAAGTTACACCCACCCAAATTCGATGGTTCTACCGAGATGCCTACTTGGGATCACTGGCTGAAGGAGTTAGAGAAGATATTTGCAGGGATTAACTGTCCCGATGACCGGAAGGTTCTGATCGCCCAGTACCTTCTGACTGGGGAGGCTTTCGACTGGTGGGAGGCCGTTCGACCAGAGGATCATAATGCTGACTGGATGGAATTCAAATTAATGATGGAAACACAATATTGTCCTCGTCCAGTTAGAGCGGCTAGAATCCACGGGTTTTTCTCACCGCAGAGTTCGGAGGCATCTATGACAGATGTAATCAAGACTTTTAATCACCAGCTGACCTGTGTGTGGCATTTGGTCAGAACCGAGGTAGAAAATATTTTCCATTTTGATATGCAGATGAAGCCGGAGATTCAGCAGTATATGTCCGTATTCGAGTGTACTACCTTGCGACAGTATCAGGACAAAGCGCTGGCCTACGACATGAAAGAGGAGGCGGTGGAGAAATCGATGGAGGCAAAGAAGCAGAAAGTGTACGGCAACTTCATGGAGAACAAGAGTACTAGGCCACGCAAGGGCCAGTCTTCATTTTATTCGTCTAGGAAACTTCCGCATCCTTCTCGAGGTGGAAAGAAGTTCCGGGCAGCATCAACAGTTTCAGACACAACGAGGAAGTGTTATAACTGTGGCAAAACAGGGCATGTTCGGCGTGATTGTTACGCACCTGCTGTGACCTGCTTCGAGTGTGGATAGGAAGGACATCATGCAATGTTTTGTGGAAATGCGACTAGACATATTGGTACTCGCACTCCTGCACCAATTCCGAAGGATACGAGTGTGAACCAGACGCAACAAAGTGGTTTCCAGCAGCAGAATGTTGTGAAAAGAGAGGCGTCCAGTGCTGGGTCCGTTCCTCCGCGCCTTTACGAGATGAGGAGGTCAGACGATCAGAACACTACTGTTGCATCAGGTACGATTCAGATCCTTTTGCAACCAGTTAGTGTCTTATTCGATTCAGGAACTACGCATTCTTTCATATCATTGAACTGTGTTAATCGTTTGAAAATCTCGTGTTTATATGATTGTGAGCCTTATGTTGTGGGATTACCGAGCGGAGAGAGAATTGTGGGAAACATAGAAATGAGAGATTTTACAGTGTCTATAGGAGGGAGAGATTGGCCATCAAACCTTATTGTGTGGTCGACATCCAGGGTGACGATCTAATTCTCGGAGACGATTGGCTCAATCGTTATGGGGCTATTTTGAATTACCGAAAGAGAGTCATTTCTATCATTGCTGACGACGGAACTGAACATTTATTCAAAGAATGGAGACCGGGAAGCTCAAGAAAATTGATCAAAGCCATGAAGGCAGTGAAATTGCTGAAGCATGGCTGTCACGGATTATGGTGTTATGCCATGAAGAACGAAGAAGGAGTAGAAATATCATCTATCCCAGTTGTGAACGAATTCTCAGATGTATTCCCTGACGAACTACCTGGGTTACCTCCACGGAGAGAAGTAGAGTTTAATATCGAATTAGAGCTTGGAGCCGCTCCTATTTCCATAGCACCATACTGTATGGCGCTAACCGAGATGTACGAATTAAAGAAGCAGCTGGATGAATTATTAAAAAAGGGTTATATTCAACCTAGCGTTTCTCCTTGGGGAGAACCTGTTCTCTTGATCCCTTCGATTGTGTATTGATTACAAGGAGCTAAACAAGGTGACGATCAAGAACAAGTACCCATTACCTCGGATCGATGACTTATTTGATCAACTATAGGGGGCAAGGGTATTCTAGAAGATCGACTTAAGATCAGGATACCATCAGTTGAGAATTAAGGAATCGGATATACCGAAATCTGCTTTCAGATCCGATACGGACACTACGAATTTGTGGTGATGCCATTCGGACTTACTAACGCTCTTGCAGTGTTTCTGCAATTGATGAATCGGGTATTCCTAGAGTACTTAGATAAATTCGTGGTCGTTTTTATTGATGACATCTTAATCTATTCGAAAGACCCAGAGGAGCATGCAGAGCATTTGCGTATCATTTTGAGTACTTTGATAAATGAACAGCTTTATGCGAAACTTTCTAAATGTTAGTTCTGGCTTAAGGAAGTAACCTTCCTTGGCCATGTGATATCAGCTGACGGAGTTCAGGCGCACCCGAAGAAAGTCGAAGCAATCTTGGAATGGGAATCTCCTAATAACGTGAAAGAAGTCCGAAGTTTCTTTGGACTTGCTGGATATTATCGCTGTTTTGTAGAAGAATTTTCCAAAATTGCTCGCCCACTTACTCAGCTGTTGCAGAAGACTCAGAAATTCGTGTGGAATGATAAATGCCAGGCTAGTTTTGATGAACTTAATAGAAGACTGACGACAGCGCCTATACTAGCATTACCAGATGGAACCGATGGATTCATGGTATACAGCGATGCTTCAAATCAGGGTCTGGGATGCGTGTTGATGCAAAAGGATAGGGTGATCACCTATGCCTCTCGATAGTTGAAACCATACGAAGTTAATTACCCGACTCATGATTTAGAGTTAGTAGTTGTAGTCTTTGCCTTAAAATTTTGGCGACATTATTTATACGGCACTCATTGTCAGATCTTCACAGACCATAAGAGCCTTAAGTATATTTTCAGTCAGAAGGAATTAAATATGAGGCAGAGAAGGTGGCTGGAATTAATCAAGGATTACGACCTGGAGATTTTCTATCATCTAGGCAAAGCAAATGTGGTAGCTGATGCACTGAGCCGCAAACCTATTTCTCTTCCAGTATTGGAAGCGCTTACGTCCCAAACCAGCATCCAACGAGAACTGATCTGCGAAGGGATTGAAGTATGGTCACAAGGAGTCCAAGGGAAACTATACGTGATGGAACTAACTTCGTCATTAGTTGAGGAAATCAAATCTAAGCAGTTGAATGATTCTCTAATTCTTCGGTTATGTGAAAAGTAAAGAAAGGGAAGGCCCTAGGATTCGTGATACAATATGATGGAGTTCTGAAATTTCAGATTCGACTGTGCGTTCCCGATGATAATGTTTTGAGGCAGACAATTCTGAAGGAAGCTCACAGCGCGCCCTATTCTATTCACTCGGGCACCAGTAAGATGTATAAGGACCTAAAACAAAATTTCTGGTGGGGAAATATGAAGAAGGACGTAGCGGAATATGTTTTGAAATGCTTAACCTGTCAGCAGGTTAAGATTGAACATCAGCGGCCTGCCGGGATGTTAAAGCCCCTTCCGATTCCTGAGTGGAAGTGGGAGGATATATCGATGGACTTCATCACCAATATGCCGAGGACCAGGACGGGAATGAACATGATTTGGGTTATCGAATAACCAAGTCAGCTCATTTTCTGGGTATTAAAGACACTTGGGGACCCGAGAACTTAGCACGAGTGTTTATTGAAGAAATATTCCGACTGCATGGTACACCGAAGACCATTATTTCGGATCAAGATGGTCGCTTCGTATTGCATTTCTGGAAGGTAGTTCATAAGGCCTTGGGAACCGAGCTGAACTTTAGCATGCCCTATCATCCCCAGACGGACGGTCACTCCGAAAGGACTATATAAACAGTAGAAGATATGCTAAGAGCTTGTGCCTTAGATTTTTCAACCGATTGGGAAGTTCATTTGTCATTGATCGAATTCACCTATAACAATAGTTTGCATGCTTCCATTAAGATGGCACCGTTTGAAGCATTGTACGGAAGGAGATGCAGATCACCTCTGTGTTGGGATGACTCTTCTGACTTGATCGGAATGGAACCAGAGTTAATAGTTCAGACTCAGGAGAAGGTATCTCTGATTCGTGAAAGGCAGTTGACTGCCCAGAGTCGACAGAAGTCGTATGCTGATGTGCGCTGTCGCCCGTTGGAATTTGAGATTGGGGATCACGTGCTATTGAAGGTTTCTTCTACCTGGGGAATTTTCCGATTTGGGAGGAAAGGAAAGCTGAGTCTGAGATATATCGGGCCATTCGAGATCATTGAAAAAATTTGGGAATTGGCGTACAGGCTGGCTTTACCACCATCACTGAGTCACGTTCATAATGTATTCCACGTATCCCAATTGCGGAAATATGTATCGGATCGCAGTCATATCATTGATTTTGGCGAGATTGAAGTAGCTAATGATGGCTTGTTCGAAGAAAAGCCAATAAAGATACTTGAGAGTTGAGTCAAGCAATTGAGGAATAAACCAATCTCCTTGGTTAAAGTTCAGTGGTCTCGACATGGAGTTGAAGAAGCAACTTGGGAGACTGAAGATAGTATGAAGTCGAGATATCCGGGTTTGTTTTCATTTTAAGTTTCGGGCTAAAACTTCTTTTTAGAGGGGTAGTATGTAATGCCCGGATAATTAGTGTGTATTTATCCTGTATTCGATCTTGTAAGATTCGACTTTGTGACGTATTAATCGATGATCAGTTTCCCGTATTTGTATCCCTACGTTTTTGTATTCTTTACCATGCATTCATGGTTCTGCACGTCCTTACGCACGCTAAAACATAAGCTCCACGTACGCTACATGTTCAAGGTAACGTACGTTATAGTTGGTGCATTACGTACGTAAGGGTCAGTCAACTCGAGATCCGATAAGAGACGGTGTGTGGGGGCCAGAGGAGATTCGTGAGATGCTCCCCGTGAACCTGGACGGATTTCCATCTATGCAAGTCAACGGACTTAACGCACGCTAAGGGATAGTTTTAACGTACGCTAAGGTCATAGTTGTTACGTACGTAAAACCTTTAAGCTAATGCACGTAAACCAATGCCAGAAACAGGTCAGTGAGCTCTAGCCAGACATTAACGTACGCTAATATTCGAGCATAGCGTACGCTAACCCTATTACGTACGTAAGGGATGTTGGGTAACATACGTAATGTTTTAGATGTCTATTTATAGATTTCGACCCCATTTCATTTCTCACCCTTGCCTTGGCCGATTTTTGTTCTCTTGAGATTATCCCTCACCTCATATCCATCATATCATCATCTTAATCCGATTTTGGGGAGCTTAGACCTTGGGGATTGGTGATCAAGCTTACGGTGAAGAGTTTCTTCAAGGTTTTCTTTGTTCTTCCATCTTTTTGAGGTATGTTAACTCTACACCAGATGGGGACCATGTTCTTAGTTATCTTATGAACTTTTCCCAGAGATTATTGAGCTTATTATGTCGTAATGAATCCAACATCATGTTTAGGAGGATTATTTTGATTGAATTAAGGTTTCCGAGGTGAATGGTTGAGCCATAATCTTTATCAACCTCAAGAATGGAAATTTCTGAGATGAAGACACCTTGTTGATGCTTTCGTAACACTCTATTTATGAACATAGTGTTGAGGATTACCCCCTGTGTAAGAAATTCGTAGAGTTGAACGTAAAGTGTGTTCAATTATAATTCTTGCCTTGGATGAACTTGTTGTTAATCTTCTTGGATGATTAGAACCATGAAAGGATATTTGGAACAATCATTTTGAAAGAAGAATTTGATAAGAAGAATTACATGCGGAAGAACAAGAATCGTAGAGTTGAATTAACCTAGAACTAGATTGTACGTGATTATCTCGTTTGCAACCGAATCAAGCATTCCAGTTAATAATCGAAATTAGAGTATGGAGCAGGGGATCGATTCCGGTTAACCGAACTTTAAAGTGGTGGGGTAAGTGGTTCCTATTTTGGGGCGTTTATGGTTCCGATTAATCGAAAATTATGGTTCGGTTAACCGGAATCGAACCACTCGACACCCCTACCATCAGCAACACGCGATCCAGAAGGGTACAAGGCTGTTACAGAATACATGCTTCATGGTCCATGTGGCACACAAACGAATAGTGCTTCATGCACGGTAGAAGGGAAATGTATGAAACATTACCCCAAGATGTTTTATGGAGAAACAACAATTGATGCTGATGGGTATCCTGTTTACCGGGGTAAATGCTGTTAAAGGTAAATACACATACGACAATTCATATGTCGTCCCACACAATAGATACCTTGTCATCAGATATCAGGCACATATTGTAATGCCCGGATAATTAATGTGTATTTATCCTGTATTCGATCTTGTAAGATTCGACTTTGTGTCGTATTAATCGATGATCAGTTTCCCGTATTTGTATCCCTACATTTTTGTATACTTTACCATGCATGCATGCATGCATGGTTCTGCACGTCCTTACACATGCTAAAACATAATCTTAACGTACGCTACATGTTCGAGGTAACATACGTTATAGTTGGTGCATTACGTACTTAAGGGTCAGTCAACTCGAGATCCGACAAGAGTCGGCATGTGGGGGGCAGGGGAGATTCGTGAGATGCTCCGCGTGAACCTGGATGGATTTCCAGCTATGCAAGTCAACAGACTTAACGTACACTAAGGGGTAGTTTTAACGTACGCTAAGGTCATAGTTGTTACATACGTAAAACCTTTAAGCTAACGTACGTAAACCAATGCCAGAAACAGGACAGTGAGCTCTGGCAGACGTTAACGTACGCTAATATTTGAGCATAGCGTATGCTAACCCTATTACATACGTAAGGGATGTTGGGTAACGTACGTAATGTTTTAGATGTCTATTTATAGATTTCAACCCCATTTCATTTCTCACCCTTGCCTTGGCCGATTTTTGTGTTCTTGAGATTATCCCTCACCTAATATCCATCATATCATCATCTTAATCCGATTTTGGGGAGCTTAGACCTTGGGATTGGTGATCAATCTTCCGGTGAAGAGTTTCTTAAAGGTTTTCATTGTTCTTCCATATTTTTGAGGTATGTTTACTCTACACCAGATGGGGACCATGTTCTTTGTTATATTATGAACTTTTCCGAGAGATTATTGAGCTTATTATGTCGTAATGAATCCAACACCATGTTTAGGAGGATTGTTTTGATTGAATTAAGGTTTCAAAGGTGAATGGTTGAGCCATAATCTTTATCAACCTCAAGAATGGAAATTTCTGAGATGAACACACCTTGTTGATGCTTTCGTGACACTCTTTTTATGAACATAGTGTTGAGGATTACCCCCTATGTAAGAAATTCGTAGAGTTGAACGTAAAGTGTGTTTAATTATAATTCTTGCCTTGGATGAGCTTGTTGTTAATCTTCTTGGATGATTAGAACCATGAAAGGATATTTGGAACAATAATGTTGAATGAAGAATTTGATAAGAAGAATTACCTGCGGAGGAACAAGAATTGTAGAGTTGAATTAACCTAGAACTAGATTGTATGTGATTATCTCGTTATGTATCATTGTACCGAACCAAGCATTCGAGTTAATAATCGAAATTAGAGTATGGAGCATGGGATATAATGATATGATGAATGTCTTTGGAATTGTAGACACCGACTTCGTGTTCCGTTACGATCTCTTGAATTCACATGCCTTTTTCCAAACTTAGTACTCATCAGAAAAATAGGACCGAGAACCGATTGTCCGTTATTGATAACTCGATTTTAACTTAAGGCGTTCGGTACTCGTGTGTTAGTTTCGGGAGGTTTATTGAATTCCTTGTTATTCCCTTGTACAAGGTGATCGATCGAGGGGCGACAACCTTCAGATGTGTGACATTCGTGGGAGTATTTAATTCTTGCCATATTTGAGGCAAGTACCGTATTTTGTAATTGGTTTATATTGGAACTTTGATGATGCATATGGTTTATTCATGTTGTTGAACATGAGATTATTTCCTCTGAATTTCCGTGGCATTCATTATTGATATCTTGATTGTTCATTTCGATGAACATATCGATTTGCATATGTGTATGCATAATTGTATTGTTTATGTTGTAAATGATCCGATGGGGTCATGAGGATCTATGCTGAGGGCGCTGGATCGGATGTCCACCATGCGTTGGTCCGACGGGATCATCATGGGGATCTATGCTGAGGGCGCTGGATCGCTGGACGGGTTTTCCACCATGCGTTGGTCCAACGGGATCATTATGCGGCCGGATCGTTAGATTAGCCTGTATTGTGTTGATGGAATCGTGAGGATTCGCATCATTGGATTCCGATGACGGAAGTCCGTTTTGTATGTTTTTGATGCATTGTTGATTTATGTATCATGATACTTGTACTAGCATCGTTTGCTAACCCCTTCGGGGGTGGACATTTGTTTTGATGTTCAGGTAGCCGAGGAGCGGGGAAGCAACCACAATACCGACATGACGATGAAGTGGCTCAGTGATGTGGATCATGTTGTCTTGTTTTCTAGTTATTTTTCAATACTCGAGTACGCATATGTTGTTGATGATTTTGGGGATGTTTTGTAATAATGGACTCTTTTGAATTGTTGAACTGGTTTTGAATTTAACCTTAATGACACTTTAGTATTATTTTCCGTATTTCTCAAATTAGCCTTGTAAATTCTTATATAAAGGATTTACGGCGCTGTAATTATTCCGAAAATATCGGGGTGTTACACATATGAACGTGGAATGGTGCAACAGATCAAGAGCAATCAAGTATTTGTTTAAATATTTAAACAAAGGACCAGACCGATCCACTATAGTTATATAAGAAAATATCACCTCGGAATCAGGGACAGAAAGGGTCGTAGCAGTAGATGAAATAAAGAATTACTTGGATTGTCAATTTTTGGCCCCGTGTGAAGCAGTATGGCGTATATACCTGTTCGATATCAACCAGTGCTACCCATCAGTCATGAAGCTCATTTTCCATCCACCAGACCAGCAAACAATTACACTACATGATTCGGAAAATCTCCCGGAATTATTTGGGCGAGAAACTCTCAGAGATACTATGTTTACAAAGTGGTTTGAATTGAACAAAAGAGATGCAAATGCGCGTGAACTAACGTATGCCCAGATACCAACGAAGTTTGTTTGGCATGAGGATAGCAAAATGTGGAAACCACGCAAATAGAGAGAATGCATCAGTCGCATCATTTATTGCCACCCCGCAGCAGGCGAGCACTACTATCTAAGGATGTTGTTAAATATTGTTAAAGGTGTTGAGTCGTCAAAAGAGATTAGAACTCACGACACGATATATGCAACATTTAAAGAAGCTTGCTCAGCTAGGGGCTTTACCAGTGATGACAAGGAATGGACCCAGGCTATACTCGAAGCAAGCTTCTGGGCTTCCGGATCACAACTAAGGGATCTGTTTGTAACAATATTGCTATTTGTGAACTGAATAGCCCCCGACGCTTATGGGACCAAACTTTGGAAGCCATCTCCGATGATATTTTGTATAAAAGGCGAAAATAATTTATGTATCCGGTGTAGGAACTAACAGATGAGCAGACGCAAAACTACTGCTTGGGGGAATTACAGGAGCTCTTGCACAGGAATGGAAAGTCTTTATTAGATTTCCCTAATCTTCCA
The DNA here is from genome assembly GCA_033398695.1 of Orobanche coerulescens. Classification (NCBI taxonomy): domain Eukaryota; kingdom Viridiplantae; phylum Streptophyta; class Magnoliopsida; order Lamiales; family Orobanchaceae; genus Orobanche; species Orobanche coerulescens. The sequence goes on from CM065809.1 coordinate 137,474,015, forward strand.
TAACCTGACCCATCACTGTTAACAAACTTGGACAACCATATGATCAGAGAAGAGTTAAGCTACAACATGAAGCAACTTAAAATGGAGCATGAAACACTCCATGCATCGCTGAACCCAGAACAGCGTATAATCTACGACAAAGTCATCAACTCTATGTAGCAAAAAATGGGAGATTTTATCTTTGTATATGGTCCTGCGGGAACCGAAAAAACATTTTTATACAAGACCATCATCTCCCGATTAAGATCAGAAAAAATGATTATTCTTGTCGTTGCATCATCAGGTAAACACCAGGAAATAAACCATTATCTTAATTTAATCAGCTAATATACCAGGTACTAAATAACATGTTTTGCTTTCTCATGTACACAATGCCTCAGGAATAGCTTCGTTACTTCTTCCTCGCGGGAGAATGGCCCACAACAGATTTTTTATACCACTTGAGTTAATGGAGAATAGTACGTGTGGTATAAAACAGAACACACATCTGGCAGAGCTAATGAAACAAGTCAGTTTAATAATATGGGACGAAGCACCAATGACTCGAAAGTACGGATTTGAAGCATTGGATAAAACACTTAGGGACATACAAGGGTACCCAAATGTGACAAACAGAGAACGCATGTTCGGAGGCATGACTGTGTTACTTGGAGGAGATTTTAGACAAATTTTACCGGTTATCCCAAAAGCGAAAAGACAGGAAGTGGTCAAGTCTTGCATAAAGAGGTCAAAATTGTGGTCAAAATTTCACGTGTTTCAGCTCACATGCAACATGAGGGTGTATGAATACGACACGCAAGGACGCATTGACACTGATAAGCAGAAGTTTAATTAGTGGGTTTTAGATGTTGGTGATGGAAAGGTGCCAGTGAAATTAAAAGAAGGAGAGGATGAACCAACTAGGATCCAAATTCCCTAGAAATTCCTCATCAAAGATTGGGAGTGCCCCATAGCAGAGATTGTTAAAGTAGCATTTCCAGACTTCATTGTAAGACAAACAAACGAAGGCAATTTAAGAGAAAGGGCAATATTGACGCCGAAGAATGATGATGCAGATGACATCAATGAACATATGTTTAAAAAGCTGGGAGGACAATATGTTACCTACAAAAGTTCAGATGAAATATGTAAAGCATCGACTGATTCACTCGATCAGGAGCAGTCATACCCACTGGAATTTTTAAACTCTTTGAAGTTTCAAGGGCTTCCACCGCATGGACTAAACTTAAAAAATGAGCTACCGGTAATGCTGTTTCGGAACGTCAATCCAAGCCAAGGTATGTGCAACGGAACAAGGCTTATGATCACACATCTGGGTGATTTTTTCATACAGGCGAAAATCATCATCGGATCTAACATTGGAGGCGTGGTATTGATACCAAGAATTACACTCACATCATACAGAAATCAGTGGCCATTCATTGTGAAAAGAAGACAGTTCCCCATTAAACCATGTTATGCAATGACAATCAACAATAGTCAAGTTCAATCACTTGATTTTGTCGGCCTGTATCTACCAACCCCAGTATTCAGCCACGGCCAACTCTATGTGGCGATATCTAGAGTCACCAGCCCGGAAGGACTGAAAATTCTATTGATGGAAGACACCGACAAGAACTTAAAACATCACACGCGGAACATTATCTATAAAGAGGCTTTTAAAAACCTATACTAGCACAACAAGGTATGCCTAATAACTCTATAATCAAAACATATTACTTTCGGTCTCAAGAAAAACATGGCCAAGCATTGATCGATGAAAAACAAAAAACTAAACATAACATGTAAATCACTATCAGTGTCAATTACAATCGAACACATACAATTTAAAAAGAGTTCAAACCTGAAAAGAATATCTTGAGTTGTTGATTGAAATCGACCAATAATTAGGGATTTTAGGTTTGACCGGTAGTTCACTTTGGTTTGATGGTGGCTGTGCCGCCATGCGCCATTGTGGGTGGTGTCAAGATGCTCCATGTGGTTTCATGGTTCTCACAGATACAATCAAGTTGAAGGAATGGAAAAGTAAAGAAGCTACAAAAGAGTTTTTAAAAAATGGAGTTCTCAAAATTAGATTATAAAAGTTTAATTTTTATTTATTTACTTATTCTAACTACAAAAATTAAAAAATGATAACTCATAAAATATGTTTCTAAGATATTAATATGTTTGTATAATAAGTAGTTAACATTAGAATGTTTATACAATAAACTAATATAAACAAATAAAATTTAAAAAATTTTAAAACGTGTGTTTCAATTTAAATATATCATCTTCCTAAATTTTTGTTTAAATTATTTTTACAGAGTATCAGTATGGAAGGACGATCAAATCGAGGAACATCAAAGCTGAGTACCACTAAGGAAGCAAATCAAACGTGCATTTACTACTTACAAACACGTGTACTAATGGTCAAACGCATCTTTAAGTACCTTTCATATGAACCATTTCTATTTGTAAAAGCTTAATCTATCTATTTATACATAAAAATTGAGTTGCAAGTTGAGCATTTATTGAACATAAGCATTCATGGTATAAACTAAGCAACTCTATTATGATGATTAAGCTAACCAAGTAAGCTTCTTTCAAAGCTTCTAAGAGCTCTTAATATGAATACATTAAACACAACAAATTAACAAACGATGTGAATGTCTAAAGGCTCAATTATGATGGATGTCTTTAATACAATGTAAGGATAACTTCTTCCATTCCATCTTCTTAAACCGATGATCCTTTCATCTCCTCAATAGCACTATAAAAATAAACGTCAAAGACTTCGGATAATATCTGAAGTATAAACGTCATAATTACCAAAGTCTATGTTCGTGTAGTAAAAGGTATACTTTAGACTTCGTTTTTTATGCAAAGTCTAATATCCTAATAACCGAAGTCTATCTCGGTTTTTTTCTAATTATGATCCAAATGTGGGGAATAAGTGAAGTAAAATAATGCCTTTAACTAGAGATGTTAAACGGGCTCGGGCCCGTAGGGCTGGCCCATTTAACCCGCCAAAAAACCGGGTTAGGGTCAATATTTTCTAGCCCGTTTAAATCCGGGCTTTTTTGGCCCGGACCGTTTAGCCCGAAGCCCGTTAGGGCTAGTCTGCCCCGCTAGGCTAGCCTGGCCCGCTAGGCTAGCTCGGCTCGATATATATATATATACACACTATATTAATATTATATAAATAATATATATTAATATTATATATAATATATATTATTACTGTATTTGTTAATATAGTGTGTATATATATATATACACACATAAAAGTGTATTTTTTGTTATATTTATTATAGTATAGTTGTTACTATATATATAAAATATATTGTTATTGTTTTATTTTTGACTTATAAAAAAATAAAAAATAGATTTTTTAAATATTTAGCCCGTTTAGCCCGTTTAGCGCGAAACCCGTTAGGGTTAGGGTTAGGGCCAATATTTCCTAGCCCTTTTAAATCCGGGCTTTTTTAGCCCGGACCGTTTAGCCCGAAGCCCGCTAGGGCTAGCCCGGAACCGCTAGGGCTAGCCCGTTTAACATCTCTACCTTTAACTTCGATTATTTTATAATTGGCGTAGTAAATAAAGAACTTTTTACCTCTGTTATATATATATTAGTGTTTTCTGCAGTAATATATATTAATAGTTCACATTTCAATTTAAAATTCAATGCCAAAATCTACATTCAACTATAACTAACCATCAACCACAAGAGCTCAATAATATAAGAACCAACAATTTCATATCATCCCATCTTAAGAAAAATAAGATGCGTTCCAACCAATTAAAAACCAGTTACATATCATAACAAAGACAAAGAATGTGTAATAAGTTTCTATCTATTTCATCATGAATACCACAAATAGGACAAAAAGGATTAAAAAAGATCATATACTTCGAAACGACAAAATCTCTCTTCAGCACATCCAGAAAACCAATTTTCTTCACATCCAGAAGACCAATTTTCTTCCGACACATCCCCGGTCTTCAGCCCGAGCTGTATGAGGCAGAAAATGAATTGTCTTTCGACCGTACGACATTACTGGAATTCCTTTTTGATTTGGGTCTATATGCAGAAATTTTTATCATTATCGCAAGAAAAGTCAGTTTCTTAGAAACAAATGAAAACTAACAATTGTATTTAGATGTCTACAACAACTTCTACCTCTTCATGGACTCGTGGCGTGACTCTATACTCTATTTTTGCCTTCCAACTAATCAGATCCTGGCGAGATATAAACCTATTATAACATTAAACAATACGATTGTTGGTTAAAATAATACAAACATTATCTTATTCTCCATCTTTAGCCGCCAGTGGACTAATGAAGGGGGGTAATTGAAATTTAAGACTTGAGGTACCTCTCGGGAAAAAACTTGGAACATCCTTGGTCTCCGACATTCGAATTCAAACTGGAATTTCTATCTGACAGTTTGCTTCTTATAACACCATCTTCAGCTAGAGCTAAATTCAGGCTTCAACACACAATTTATACGATACTTTATTTATTTTTTATTTACCAAAGACAGGATCACAAACCGGGTGATTTCTTAACCAAGTCTTACACTGAATATATTTAAAATCAGGGTCTTCAATCCCCACATCATCAAAGGCGGTAATTCTAGATCCAGAAAGTACAGCTGACGCATTTATACGATGCTTCCTACTCCTGCGAACCGAGTACAGCATGGGTGATTGAGGATCATATAACAGGACTTAGTTTAAGATTATAAATGTATGAATCTACGAGTACCTCTCCAGTTGTGAATTCGCCCGAACTAACCACCGAGCATTATTCTCATCTGGTACATAGTTCATCTGCTTTAACATCATCTTCAATAATCTGCAAAACTTAACCAGAACAGTAAGAAGAAAAGCGCAAAACTGAGAAATATATGTTACGATGAAATATATAAGAATACTGGCTTATAAGTTGTGAAAATAGAATTATCCAACTGAAAAATAGTACTCTCTCCGTTCCACGTAAAGATTCCACTTTAGACGACGCATAATATTACCCATTTTTTCAATTATATCCTTACTTATTAGTTAGGGAATTATTTCATACCCCACATGTCCATATAGACATGACATGTAAGAAAATAGAAACATGACTCATTAAAAGGAAACGTAATTTATTTTTGGAACATGACTCTTTATGTGGAACATATAAAATAATTAAAAAAAAAAGAACTTATGTAAATTGAACGTTGTAGAAGATAAAAGTATTATAATGTGAAGCCACTGAAAACATATACCTTGAGTGTCTTTAGGGACATGAGAGCTTCTTGTTGAGCAGAATCGACAGCAAGCGGAACTATAATACGCTCGAGCTTTTGTTCTTTCATGGTATTTAAGCTTGTCTCTTACATAAATGAAGCACATATTAACTCGATAGGGACACTAAGATATAGAAAAGTAATACAATGATAAAATCGACTCAAGAAAGATGCTACCTGATGCTACAAATATGGATTCACTCTAACCAAAAATCATTTTACAGTATTGGTAATTAGACAGTGTCTTTTCAAAGTGCATTAGACCTTATTAGAAATTACGTGGATTAACTTCAAAATAGCCTGTTAGCAAAAATCACATATCCTCACAATTGAATCTAAAACATCAATCACATTTTCATCAGGCACCCGAGCATCTCCAAATAACACATCATGAATAACTTCTTCACTTTCAGTATCATCTGTAATCGTTGAAGAAGGTGCTGGAAATCCATGTAAAGTACTAAACGGGCTTCTGAGACGAAACATATAACCTGATGAAGCAAAAGCAAGGTCAACTACACTTGAAATTAACCTAATAATACATTAAGTGGAAACCTTATTGATAGAAAAACTCAACCTCTGTTGGAGAATGAAAAATATGCAAGTAAACCAAGAACTGCAACAACTGAACTCGCAAGACCGATTACAGACAATCTGCAAAAACCTACAAAAACCCATTTCACAACAATCCACACTACTTAAAAACTACAACAAAATAAAACAAAAATAATCCAAAAGTAAGGTTTACAAAAAGCCCATGTATCAAACACTTACCCGTCTTTTTAACAGGTTTGGGAGAAGATTCTTCAATGGCCCAACCATTATAGTCATCAAGGGCAATTTTGTCCCACAAAATCTAAGAAACTTTAAGGCTCGACTTTTGTCAAGAATCGAGCCGACAAAGAAATGTGGTTAGGGTTTTTCGGCCCGAAGTATAATGGGTTGCCCGGAAAAATGAAATTAGAATGGTGGCGTAACAGAAAAGGGATCCTCGAGGGCAAGCAGAACGATAAGATTGACATTGAAGAGCACATTGTTTAGGGTTCTCCTTTTTCTGTAACTTTCTTTTCCCCTTGTACTTTTTTTATGCGGGCCGATGAAACTATGTGAAGGGTTAATGGACCTTCTTCATACATGAAAATTTCAATTAATGGGAGTACGAATCGATACTGTAAAAGTGTACGGGGCTCTTCATTATTTCCATTATGTTCAGTTCAACCCCTAGTGAAATAAATGAAAAGGTTAAAGATGAGAGTCCAAACTCTAATGTCGCCTCAGGCCCTCAACCATTTTTTTTTGTTCTATTTTTCTGATTCTTGAAAATAAGGGGACTTCTAGAAGTGGTCTGCGCAAACTTGGCAAAGAAAATGTTATTTACCTTGGATCAATTTAGATTGAAATGGTATATTAAAAATGTCGAATTAAATTTAAATTTACTTTTTTAGGTTAATTCAATCTAGCCCTCAAGTTTCAGAACTTATGATTTTTAACCTCAGTCAGCTTCTAATCTCTTCAGATTGAACCTCAAAATATTAATTCCCGGTATCAAGACATACACTTCGCTATTGTAAAATTTTTTTGGTAAAAAATAAAATTTCACATTTTTTACTTCAGTAATTATCAAATTAGCGAAGTCTTTATAACTTAAAATTTCTAACTAGCTCCTACTTTTTTGTTTGGTACCATTTACTGAAGTCTATGTGGGTTTTTTACTTCAGTAAATTGAAAAGCGAAGTTGTTGTTTGTTTTTACTTTGCTAATATACATTACCGAAGTGAGATTTACCGAAGTCTTTGATGTTTATTCTACTAGTGTAGTTAATGGTTGCAGGTATTCCTCATGTTCCTGGATCTACACAAATAGCCCTTTTGGATGTTACGGGACAGCCACACTTTCCAGCTATACCTTCTGTAGCATCATGTCTAAGTCAAACAAAAATACAGTCACAAATTACACTCTTAATCAGTTGAAAGAAGGCATCGAGGGCCCTGTTGTGGTGATGATATGCAGAACGTGGGATGTTTATAATATCAATGGTCGATACCTTAGTACTGACTTTGTTGTTTCAGATGAAAAGGTGAAGCTGATATCAGAATGTTGGATAATTGTAATTGTTTACATTTGTATGTATTGATCAACTAATGTGAATTCTATTTCAGAAAAATGTCATGTATTGTACCATGAAAAGCAATGTGTCACATTGTTTTCTTGACAAGAGCTAGCCTGGTGTTGTGGTCTCTATGAGGTCTTTTTCAGTGCATCGGAGGGATGAGTACCGCATAATCACAGAGAACGATTACTGCATTGAGTTTAATGGCTCGACAACAGTATGAAAAGTTTGCAACAAAGTTGGTGGCTACTTAAGGCATCCATTCCAGTTTATGGAGTTTGAGAGTATCCAACCTACAGAAAAAAATATCTTATTGGTACACATTTTATAACTTAAACCCCGTTAAGAAAAATACCACTTAAATTTGTATTTGTAGGTTTATAGTCATGGTTTTGATGTTGCAGATGTAATTGGATTTGTTACAACTGTTGGTAGATCTGCTCAACCAAGAACCGGCTCAAAGAAAATTGATTTTCCGCTTATAAATTAGAGGTATTGACTCCTTCCTGTGCTCATATTTGCATGCTAAGTTCTTATGGTCCCATCTTTTAATATAGACAATTAAATAGCCTTTGTTTGCCTGAAACATGGGTCGCGCCTTAAGGGTCATCTTATGGGGAAAGTTGGGTGCTAAATTCTTAAAGATGATGTCTACTCATTCTGGAAAGTACACAATCATCCTAACATCCATGACTGCCAAATATTATATGGTTAGTTTGCGATTGTGCCGTTTAGCGTTAAAATCCCTGTTGCTCCTATCTTTATAACCGTGATAATCTAACAGGTCAAATGGGCATATCCAGCTGTTCATCTATTCTTATCCTGGATAGCGATGAAATTCCCGCCATTGTTGTATTTAAGTCTCAAATAAGGTATCCGTTATCTTATGTTCAGCAACATTCATGGTTTTATAAAAACAAAATCGTAACAATAGCAACAAATTACAGTGGTATTGATGATGTTGAGCCGGCTTTACATCGACTAAATCACAAGATGGGACACTCGAGGAGCTATTGGAATTAGGCCGTGACAGACGAAAAGCTGTAATTTTTTTTAACAATAATATTGAATGATACAAGTAATGCAATGTTACCTGTTAGGTTTCTAACCCGCTGTTTATTAGGATGCTACAACATTGCATTGCCAGGCTGAGATCATAAGCATCCATACTAAGAACAGCTGGTACTACTCGGCTTGTGGGGGTGGGAAATGCAAGAAGGGTGTGACCTGCCAGGAAGGCTAGTTATGGTGCGACGCGTGCAACAAACCTGTGAACTATCCTAAACCAAGGTTATAATAACCCGGACTTAATCTTCGTTAAGCATGTATGAAAAGTTGATATTTACCATTGGATTCATGTCTGCACGTGCCGATAGGTTTAGGCTTGAAGTTGTTGTGAGGGATGTAACTACCCAGGTTGTGATTGTGATGTGGGATGAAACGGCTACCGAACTAACAAAGGCGAGTGCAAAAAGTTTGCTCGATAGGCTTAATGATGGGGATGAAGATGACACTCACGCACTACCGGCTGCTCTGAAAAACCTGTATGCTACAAAACACGTGTTTGAGCTCAAGTCTCATACATATTATAATTCCAGTGATTTTGAAAGCTTTACCTGCTCTGGCGTGTTTCCTGTTGACGATACCGTTGATTCAGATGTCCAAGAGGTGTCTGTGATTTCTGATGACTTAGCGCAGGAAAGCAGCAGGAGCGAATTGATAGTTCCTATGAAGATGCAAAAATGATTAAGTCTAAAATGATTTCCAAATGTTGCCCTATCAATCTGAGATATTTGGTAAGAAAGAATGAATTATTGTTCTTGAAACCAACTACTCAAGAATATAAAGAGGGGGTGTATTAACGATTTAAAGGAAGGCGTGAACCTATGTCTTGGACCATTTGAATGAAGGGGATTAGTGTCCATTATGATATTCAAGAAAGCCAACATTACTTCTTTCACTCTGGCAAATACAAAAATTAAATACCTAAGGGATTAAAAAACAAGAATATTTCATACTTATAATCAAGAGTCAGAATTTAATCCTTAAATCCGACCAGTAGTCTTAAATAATGCAACTTTTGGGTAATGGTATACATATGAATAGTCAGTCAGAATTTATCCCTCAAGTAGTCTTAAATAATGCAACTTTGGGTTAATGGTATGCATATGAATAGCCATTATTTGTCTTCTCATGTTCTAACGTAAAGCAATTTTGATTTTGGCTCTATATTTGATAGTTTCTCATATTAATACTTACATACACCAAAAGTATCTAAAACTACAGTCTCTAATTTTTAGTTTATTCATGTAACACCCCCAAGTTATTCAGGGTATATTACAGCGCCGTGAGCCCCTCCGTGGGACCCACAAGGCAAATCATACATGGAACAATAAAACTTGACCGAGAAGGTCCAAATACAACGAAATGAAGGACAATACAAAGGTATTTAAACCATATCCAATGTATCCAAATACATCCCAACACAAAATCAATACATCGGCAACACAGGCCGGAACATCGAGGAAACTGAAAAACAATACTCGAGTATTCAATAACCATTCCAGTACAACAACATTGAATGGAGGAACACAAAACATAACCGGATACAAGACACAGTATCACGCTTGCCCAACATCTTCATGCCGACCCGATACCTGCCTGTCCGCTCTCCTGGAACTTGAAATACATAAAAAGTATTTCCCCCAAAGAGGGGTTAGCTGTCGAATAGCTAGTGCAAGTATATCGAATATGAAATACAATACTCCTTGACAATAAAGTAAAGGTAACCATTAATTCATCAATTCAAGATTAGTATTCCAGAATAACTAAATCTCATAGCATCACATCAATACATACATGATCAACCGTGGAACCGCACCAGAGGCTACGGAACCCTCAGAGGACTCGTCGGTCCATCCCAGAGTGGTTAACTCATATGATCCGTGGAATCGCACCAGAGGCTACGAAACCCTCAGAGGACCCGTCGGCCCATCCCAGAGTGGATATAAATAAACATGCCATTCATATAACTTACTTTCAAAGTCGAGAACGTACATTCATAAATATATACTTGCCTTTGAGACATCGAGAAATCGAATGGAAAAGAGTATGAGTTCGGTAGGTCCAAGAACGCACTTCCGGTACCTAAACGATTCGTAAGGGATATGATAATCAATAACCCATACTCATTATTCATGAAGAAACTCCCGAAACCCATCTACGATTCACGAAAATACAAGGGTAAACAACTATAGGTTGGAAAATCACCCAAACCCTCACAAGTCCAAACACGGCACAATCCAATCCATAAAATCATAGGAAAAGCATGTATACGGGGTAGATATATCATAATCTCAAGATTCTCAAGCTTCAAATTGGATAAATCAAACGAATCTAAGAAAAACCCCAAAATTCCTAAAAATAGGGTTCTAAGGATTTTTACCTTGATTTGGAAGATGGAATGGGTTAGATGTTGTGAAATCTTTGTTCTCCAACCAAAGATGTTGTTATCTGAAGAAAGATCGCTTCCAAACTCCCCGAATTGCCCAAACCTGCTGCTCTCGATCGGAAAACGTGAGAAGAAATGAGAAAAATGACGAAATGGAAGTCAACTGTCCAATATATACTCGCCCAGTCTAGCGCACGCTACGCCTATAATATTAGCGTACGCTAGAGGGGTCACCGGGTAGTCCAGTGGCTTCTGTCGGTCCCGTTAGCATGCGCTAATCGCCTTCCTTTAGCGTGCGCTAGCCGAAAATGGTGTTCAGGACTTGGAGTCCAGAACCTACTGTCCTATGCCCTGCTCGAGTCTTAGCGTGCGCTACCGCTATGGATTAGCGTGCGCTACGCAGCCCATATAGCGTGTTCTAGCCGATGCCTAGCGTACGTTACCTGATAGTCCAGAAAACCTGACAACTTCACTGCCTCTACCGACCCAGCCCATTAGCGTTCGCTACGGAAATATTAGCGCGCGCTACTAACCATGGATAGCGTGCGCTAGCTAACTCCTAGCGAGCGCTAATTGCTAGTCCAGAGAGCAGAATAAGTTACTGGTTCTGACCTGACTGGTCCCTTAGCGCGCGCTACGGCTCAAAGCTAGCGTGCACTACTCAAGGAGAATTAGCGTGCATTAGCCTAGGCCTAGCGTGCGTTAATTCTCTGACCCAGAATTCTTCTGCAAGGTCTAAACAACATAATCGTGATCCAAACAGGGTACGAAACTCTATAACAATATCGACAACATCACAAAGAATTTACAGAGCGAAAAAATAGGAAGAACAGCAAAGTCAAACAGTCAATAAAAAGTACGTGTATTACATTCTCCCCTCTAAAAAGAAGTTTCATCCCGAAACTTAAGAAATAAAAAGTTCGGGGTACTCCGACCGCATCTTCTCTTCCGTTTCCCAAGTCGCCTCCTCGACTCCATGTCTCTGTAACACCCACAAGATATTCGAGGTATATTACAGCGCCGTGAATCCCTACATGGAACCCACCAGCCTAAACAACCAACATACTCATCGACTTGCAGAAACCACAAAATAACACCTCGTCATAAAGACGCAACCAAATAATCCACCCGGTTCGACCGGTCAACACAACACAATCATCCGACACAAACACAATAGACAACGATAGAATCCGTACAAACAAGAATCTCCTAAGTACTCGAGTACTTCTATTAGTTTACAAATCGACGAATGGTAAAAAGGTAGAAAGTAATAAGACACTACTCGTGCACAATCATCACGCACGGCCATCATCCCCATACTGGTCCAGCGCCCGTTCGTCTCGGAGAATTTGACCTGAAATTCATGAAACGAATTTCCCCAAAACAGGTCCCCAAAGGGGTTAGCAATTACGCTAGTACAAGTAACCAAATGTACAACTTACACCTTACACATATAGTCAAGCATGCAATACAGAAAAACATCAGTTGAAACACACATTTCCGGAAACGCCATAATCCAAAACACATTTATAAAATGCACCACAATTAACCGTCGATCCACACCTCCGTGGACCCATACCGAGATCCCGTCGGATCTAACCCATAGTGGTTAAAAGCAAAGCTCGTCGATCCACACCTCTGTGGACCCCTACCCAGATCCCGTCGGATCTAACCCATAGTGAGTATACACACACACACATAATTTCTCATGCAAAACTAACATGTCAAGATTGTAAGTTCATAAGGGTACTTGACTCGATCAATAGACGGTGACACGAACGAAACGGAAGAATCAAACACGACTGCGAGGAACCGATGAAACCGAACCTAACAATTCGAAGAATACAATTACAACCAATCCTAAAAGAATACGGAATTGGAATACACCCTAAAACCCGCCTACTTTCATGTATATTCGTATAAAAACAACAACGAGGGCAGACCACAACCAAACCCTCTCGATTACAAAAATATCACGAAATATACCATGAATCCGTAGGAAAACTAACAATACCAACGAGATTAATCATTTTCATCATGAATTAATCCATCATACGGAACGAATCGGACGAAAACGTGGAAATCCCCAATTTACCCAAAAACAAGGTTCTAGGAGTTTTCCTCGAATTAAAGACGAAGAACTCGATTAGATGTTGATAATATACTCCAAAAACTCGAAGAAGATGATGGCTCGGAGTTTCTAAGCTTCAAATCACCGGAAAACACCAAGAAAGTCGCCAACGAGTTGGATGAGAAGAGAAGGATGAAAAATGACCGAAATCGGTCAACTCCTGGGTTTATAACCCAGGACGAGTTACGTACGTTAGCCACCAATTGCTAACGTACGTAAGTAGTGTTACGTACGTAAGCCATAAGGGCCTTAACAAATACGGATAATGATCATACTCCATTATCAATATCATCATTCCCAAAATAATACAGGGTTCAAAGTACAGATGAAATACACAGTAATAAATCCGGTTATTACATACTCTCCTACTAAAAAGGAGTTTCGTCCCGAAACTCAAGACGAAAATAACTCGGGATATCTGGACTTCATTCCATCTTCCGTTTCCCATGTGGCTTCTTCCACTCCATGGCGTGACCATTGAACTTTGACTAAAACGATGGGTTTGTTTCTCAACTGCTTAACTCGACTCTCGAGTATCTTGACCGGTCTTTCTTCAAACGTCCCACCCTGCGCGACCTCGATCTCGCCGAAATCAATGATATGACTGGGATCTGGTATATACCTCCGTAATTGGGATACGTGGAACACGTTATGTACATGGCACAATGACGGTGGCAATGCTAATCTATATGCCAACTCTCCAACTCTCTCAAGGATCTCAAATGGTCCGATATATCTCGGACTTAGCTTTCCTTTCCTTCCGAAACGGAATATCCCCCGAGTAGGTGAAACCTTTAAAAGTACGTGGTCTCCAATCTCGAACTCCAAAGGGCGACGACGTGCGTCTGCGTAAGATTTCGCGACTGGGCGGTCAACACTTTCACGAATCAAGGCTATCTTCTCTCGAGTCCATGCGATCAACTCGTTACTGTTCCGATCAAGTCCGATGAATCGTCCCAGCATAGGGGCGATCTTCATCTCCTCCCGTATAAGGCCTCAAACGGTGCCATCTTAATGGAAGCATGCCAACTATTGTTGTAGGTAAATTCAATCAACGGTAGATGAATTTCCCAATCAGTTGACCAATCTGAGGCGCAGGCCCTTAGCATGTCTTCCACCGTTTGTATAGTTCTTTCCGATTGTCCGTCAGTCTGCGGGTGATAAGCTGTACTGAAGTTCAATTCGGTCCCCAAGGCCTTATGAACTGCTTTCCAAAAGTGAGACACAAAACGGCCGTCTCGATCAGAAACAATGGTCTTCGGCGTACCATGCAATCGAACTATCTCCGAAATAAATACTCGTGCCAACTTCTCTGGTCCCCATGTATCTTTAATGCCTAGAAAATGAGCTGATTTGGTTAAACGATCAACTATCACCCAAATCATGTTCATTCCTGTCCTGGTTCTCGGCATATTAGTGATAAAGTCCATCGATATGTCCTCCCACTTCCATTCAGGAATCGGGAGTGGCTTTAACATTCCGGCAGGCCGTTGATGCTCGATCTTAACTCACGACAAGTCAAGCATTTCGAAACATAGTCCGCTACATCTTTCTTCATGTTGCCCCACCAGAAATTTTGCTTCAAGTCCTTATACATTTTACTGGTGCCTGGGTGGATAGAATAGGGTGAACCGTGAGCTTCCTTCATAATCGTCTATTTCAGAATATCGATATCAGGAACGCAGAGTCGGTTCTGAAATTTCAAAATTCCATCATCATGAATTAGGAATCCGGGGGCCTTTCCCTTGATTACTTCATCACGTACCCGAATCATTAGAGGATCATCCGCCTGTCTGGATTTGATTTCTTCGGTTAATGATGAAGTTATCTCCATCACACACAGTTGTCCTTGGACTCTTTGTAACCACACTTCGATTCCTTCACGAATCATCTCTCGTTGAAGGCTAAGTTGGGAGGTCAGTGTCTCCAGCATCTGAATAGAGACAGGCTTGCGGCTAAGTGCATCGGCCACTACATTCGCTTTGCCTGGATGATATAAAATCTCCAAGTCATAGTCCTTGATCAGCTCTAACCATCTTCTTTGTCGCATGTTCAACTCTTTCTGACTGAATATGTACTTGAGACTCTTATGATCCGTAAAGATCTGACAGTGAGTCCCGTACAGATAATGTCTCCAGATCTTCAAAGCAAAAACCACTGCTGCTAGCTCCAAATCATGTGTTGGGTAATTTACTTCATAAGGTTTCAGCTGTCGCGACGCATAAGCGATCACCTTATCATTCTGCATCAATACGCACCCAAGTCCTTGGTTCGAAGCATCACTGTAAACTATAAATCCTCCAGTTCCCTGCGGAAGTGATAGAATCGGTGCCGTCGTCAGTCTCTTCTTCAATTCATCAAAGCTAATCTGACACAACTCATTCCATTCAAACTTTTGAGTTTTCTGAAGGAGTCGAGTAAGTGGGCGGGAAATTTTGGAAAACCCTTCCACGAACCGACGATAATACCCAGCGAGTCCTAAGAAACTTCGGACTTCTTTTACATTCTTTGGAGGCTTCCAATCCATAATTGCTTCGATCTTCTGAGGATCTACTCGGACTCCTTCAGCTGACACCACATGGCCGAGGAACATTACTTCTTTTAGCCAGAATTCACACTTGGAAAGTTTGGCGTACAATTGCTCGCTTCTCAAAAGTTCCAATACAATCCGCAAATGTTGCGCATGTTCTTCCGGATTCTTAGAATATACCAGAATATCATCAATGAACACGACCACAAATTTATCCAAATATTCGATGAACACTCGGTTCATCAACTGCATGAATTCAGGAGGCGCATTAGTGAGTCCAATTGGCATCACTATTATCTCATAGTGTCCGTAGCGAGTTCTAAATGCGACTTTGGAACATCGATTCCTTAATCCTCGGTGATGGTATCCACGATCTTAGATCGATTTTTGAAAACACTGTTGCTCCTTGCAACTGGTCAAACAGATCATCAATTCGTGGCAACGGATACTTGTTCTTAATCGTCATCTTGTTCAGCTCTCGGTAATCAATACACAGTTGAAGCGATCCATCCTTCTTTCGAACAAAAAGAACTGGTGGTCCCCAGGGTGAAACGCTTGGCTGAATATAGCCTTTGTCCAGTAATTCTTCGAGTTGCTTCTTCAGTTCGTACATCTCCGTAGGTGCCATGCGATACGGTGCCTTAGAAATTGGTGTAGCTCCGGGTTCTAGCTCAATCGTGAATTCTACTTCCCGTCGTGGAGGTAGTCCAGGCAACTCGTCAGGAAATACATCTGGAAATTCGTTCACAATAGGAATAGATGAAAGTTCCACAATTTCATCTTCTCTCTTCATTGCATAACACCAGTACCCGATACAGCCCTGTTTCAACAATTTGACAGCTTTCATTGCTTTGATCAACTTTCCTGAGCTCCCTGGTTTCCATCCTTCAAACAGTACTTCGGAGTCATCATCAGCGATTAACGAAATATTACTCCTTCGGTAATTCACAATTGCTCCATATCGATTAAGCCAATCGTCTCCGAGTATTAGGTCATCTCCTTGCATTTCTATCACAATTAGGTTTGAGAGCCATTTCTTACCCCCAAATAATACAGGAAAATCTCTAGTCTCTAAGTTCCCAACAATCCTCTCTCCACTCGGTAAACCAACAACATAAGGTTCACAAGTATGAAAACCAGAAATATTCAAACGATTTACACAAGACAAAGAGATAAAAGAATGCGTAGCTCCTGTATCGAATAAAACGCTAAGCGGTTGGGAATGAATGCGGGCCGATGCACGATGCGGCAATGACATCACGATCGTCTGTCCTTCTCATCTCATACGGGCGTGGGGGAACAGATCCGGCACTCGATGCTCCCTTTTGGTCCCATTGTCCTCTGCCTCGTCCACGGCCAAAATTTTGAGGCATCTGAACACTTTGCGCGTCTGTTGAATACTAGCTTCCTTCGAACGGGCCGTGACGAACGGGTTCCTTTGTATTTGGTGGCGTCCTTGCGAACGTCGCACGGTGCCCTTCCCGTCCGCAGCCAAAGCATGTAATGGGTGCGCAAACAATCGCGCCAAAGGTGGCACAGGCGACCACAATTAAAACACTTCCTAGTTGTATCCGTCGTGGTGACAGCGATCCGTAATTCTTTGTTCTTGGATGGGTGCGGAGGTTTCTTGAAAGAAAAGAAGTCCGGCCTTGCGGGGCCTTTGCTTTTGTGCTTTGTAAAAGTACCAGAGACTTTCTGTTTCTTCGACTCCATAAACTTCTCCATTGCTGCTTCTTTAATTTCATACGCCAACGCCTTATCCTGGTATTGGCGGAGAGTGGTACATTCAAAACCGGACATGTACCTCTGGATTTGGTTTCATTCTCATTTCAAAATGAATCATCATCTCTGCATACATTACGACCGGATGTCGAACAAATGCTAATTGTTGGTTAAACGTCTTGATAAATGCAGGATACGGGTTCATCGATGGGTGGCAGAGAAAAATTCTCGAATTTTGGCTTCCCTCACGGGACGAGGGCAATCGAGCCTCCATCATCATTTTAAATTCCGCCCAATCGGCATCATGATCTACGGGTCGGATAGCTTCCCACCACTCGGACGCTTCTCCTGTCGAGAAATCTTGGGCAATAGGAGCTCTCCTGTCATTTGGGCAATTAATTCCGGCCAAAAATTTTCTCCAGTTCCTTCAACCAATGGTCCCAAGTGGGAGTCTCGGAAAAGCCGTCAAATTTGGGTGGTTGCATCTTTGCCACCTCTTGTAACCATCGGTCACCTCGATTTCCCATTTACG
Source organism: Orobanche coerulescens (assembly GCA_033398695.1). NCBI lineage: Eukaryota > Viridiplantae > Streptophyta > Magnoliopsida > Lamiales > Orobanchaceae > Orobanche > Orobanche coerulescens. The sequence goes on from CM065809.1 coordinate 137,491,768, forward strand.
GAATCCTTTGTTGTCCATCTCTCCTTGAATTCCTGCCGCCACTTGCATTCGGTCCACGACACATGCGAACTGAGTCATCTGGTTCACGACTTGACGAAGGATTTCTGGTACACCAGGTTCCGGTTCGTTATTGATGGATTGCTGCAGCTTGCCTGAGCTATGACTAGCCTGATTAGAAGGCGACGCCTCCCTTTCAGCATTCCTCCGTCCGCGTCCACGACCGCGACCACGTCCACGTCCGCCTCTCAACATACTGTAAGTACAAGTACTTAATATACAGGAAACAACATTGTTCTAATGTTCAAGTATAAAGAGACATAACATGTAAAGAATGAGATAGAGTTTTAGGAACTTACAACCACCGTTCGCATGAAGACGTAGGCAGTGCAGTGATGTCATTCACGGCCGGTTACCTCAAAAGACATAAATGACCCCTACTTTAACCCAACGGCCAAGATATCCATAATCTTTGCTCCGATACCATATTCTGTAACACCCCCGATGTATTCAGGAATATTACAGCGCCGTAAATCCTTTACATAAGGATTTACAAGGCTGATTAAAAGAAAAGACAATAACAGGTACCGCTTTATGAAATTACTGAAGCAAAATACAACCGTCTGGTTCAAAAATCGAAATACAAATATCCAATGAAAATTTATTACATCATTAAAATCCCAACATTATAAACGGACGACGTACTCGAGTACTTATTGAAATATCCAACAAATAACAGACAGTAAACCCGGCGAACATCACTTTGCACCCTCGTCGTCATGCATTTCCGGTGGTTGTTTCCCGCTCTCTGGATCTGAACAAACAAAATGTTCACCCCGAAGGGGTTAGCACAACGATGCTAGTACAAGTACAATAATCATACAACGGTGATATAATCAACAATTATATCATACAAGTTTCTCGAGAATATCCACAACACATAACATATCATAACAGTTTCAACATGCGATGGTATTCCAACGATCCAGTACACCTGACTATAGATTCCCATGATGATCCCGTCGGACCAACACATGGTGGAACTACATCCCAACGATCCAGCGCACACAACTATAGATTCCCATGATGATTCCGTCGGATCAACACATGGTGGACATATAATCACAACATATTTACACGATACAATCACATTGTCATAATATAAACATTTCTAATTAGAATACTTGCCTCGGTTCAAGACAAGAATAATACTTCCACGAGAACGAAACGCTCGAAGGTTGCCCCTCCCGATCAATCACGTAGCAAAGTTCGAACCTTAAATAAGAGAAATAACATGGAATTCACCTTAGGTCGAACGAACATCTAACAATCCGAATTACGGTTGAGAGTCTATAAAACGAAACTGTCTGACTTGAATAACGTACGTTACATGTCCTCTGTAACGTACGTTAAGCTTATTCGTTAGCGTACGTAAACTATGAAGTATAGCGTACGCTAAACATATACCAACAGTTCCTCTCTGATCGATGCGATAGTGTAACGTGCGTTACGTACCGAACGTAGCGTACGTTAACAAGGTCATATAACGTACGTTAGTAACCAAACTTAACGTACGTTAATCATGCATGTCAGTTTCTCACTGGACGGATGACTGGCTCGATTAGTGACGAAGTATTACGAAATTCTTAGTGAGTAATCTAATATACCTTCAAATATATATATCATACTCATGAATGATCTTCGGATTAATATCTTCAATTTCAAGGATACGGATATCATCGTAATACTATTTTCAACCTTGATCGAAATACTCATACAAGGTTCGGTTGGTCTAAGGTTGATGTAATTGATCTAATATCGTCATTAAATCCAGGCTTATACCGATGGCGAACTACTTATTCATCTATGCAAGCAAGATTACAACTATGATGATTCTTTCCAAAATCCATTGGTAAAAGTGGAAATTGACACTCAGTTTACAATCAACATGACGATAACATTTGATACGGTTAATAATTCACTACCCTCATCTATGGCATAACCAGGTTCAACTACGGTGTTCTACACCATAATAGTTCGATCATTATAGTTTAAATATGATGCATATGTCGTCAAAGTGATCTACTGTTCTTGGTAATGCGATCATATCATCTTAATAAACATAACTTCAGGATTGGAAGTAGTATAACATACCTTAAGAGGAAGATAATACTGAGACTCTAAGTAAAAATCCAACTCCGGTTGCTTCAACGCCGACTCGCGATGATTTCTACTCCAAAGTCCAATATAAGTTGTCTTCAATGATCAAGTAGTGTCATACCAGCTCAATGATTCAGTAACAATTGATATAAAGGTGTTAAAAGAGGCTGGAAATCTTCTGGGGACGAATATGATGAAGTTTAGGAGCAAAAGGACGAGTTGAAATGAATTGGGGTGCTGCTCCTTTTATAACTTTTTGAGTGTTACGTACGCTAGGGCTACTTCATAACGTACGTTATCGCCCAAAATAGTTCACTGTCTGATTTCTGAACTTCATTACGTACGCTATACTAAACTCGTTACGTACGTAACCCATATAGTTTGCGTACGCTACACAATGTTCGTAACGTACGTTAAGCCGTTGACTTAAAAGGGTGTCCAGATTCATGCCGTGCGAATCTGGTGGGTATCTTGGTCGAGCCCACCACCATGTACTCCATGTGCTAGCTGGCCCATCCAATAATTGACCGCATTACGTACGCTACGCTTCATCCATAGCGTACGTTAACATTAACAGATTACGTACGTTAAGTTACACTCTTAACGTACGTTATCACGTATATACATGGAGGAAAATTTATATGTTGCCACATCCATGAATAAGGATACAAATACGATAATGATCATACTCCATTATCAATATCATCATTCCCAAAATAATACAGGGTTCAAAGTACAGATGAAATACACAGTAATAAATCCGGTTATTACATACTCTCCTACTAAAAAGGAGTTTCGTCCCAAAACTCAAGACGAAAATAACTCGGGATATCTGGACTTCATGCCATCTTCCGTTTCCCATGTGGCTTCTTCCACTCCATGGCGTGACCATTGAACTTTGACTAAAACGATGGGTTTGTTTCTCAACTGCTTAACTCGACTCTCGAGTATCTTGACCGGTCTTTCTTCAAACGTCCCATCCTGCGCGACCTCGATCTCGCCGAAATCAATGATATGACTGGGATCTGGTATATACCTCCGTAATTGGGATACGTGGAACACGTTATGTACATGGCACAATGACGGTGGCAATGCTAATCTATATGCCAACTCTCCAACTCTCTCAAGGATCTCAAATGGTCCGATATATCTCGGACTTAGCTTTCCTTTCCTTAACGGAATATCCCCGAGTAGGTGAAACCTTTAAAAGTACGTGGTCTCCAATCTTGAACTCCAAAGGGCGACGACGTGCGTCTGCGTAAGATTTCGCGACTCAGGCGGTCAACGACCTTTCACGAATCAAGGCTATCTTCTCTCGAGTGCATACGATCAACTCGTTACATTCGATCAAGTCCGATGAATCGTCCCAGCATAGGGGCGATCTGCATCTCCTCCCGTATAAGGCCTCAAACGGTGCCATCTTAATGGAAGCATGCCAACTATTGTTGTAGGTAAATTAAATCAACGGTAGATGAATTTCCCAATCAGTTGACCAATCTAAGGCGCAGGCCCTTAGCATGTCTTCCACCGTTTGTATAGTTCTTTCCGATTGTCCGTCAGTCTGCGGGTGATAAGCTGTACTGAAGTTCAATTCGGTCCCCAAGGCCTTATGAACTGCTTTCCAAAAGTGAGACACAAAACGGCCGTCTCGATCAGAAACAATGGTCTTCGGCGTACCATGCAATCGAACTATCTCCGAAATAAATACTCGTGCCAACCTCTCTGGTCCCCATGTATCTTTAATGCCTAGAAAATGAGCTGATTTGGTTAAACGATCAACTATCACCCAAATCATGTTCATTCCTGTCCTGGTTCTCGGCATATTAGTGATAAAGTCCATCGATATGTCCTCCCACTTCCATTCAGGAATCGGGAGTGGCTTCAACATTCCGGCAGGCCGTTGATGCTCGATCTTAACCTGCTGACAAGTCAAGCATTTCGAAACATAGTCCGCTACATCTTTCTTCATGTTGCCCCACCAGAAATTTTGCTTCAAGTCCTTATACATTTTACTGGTGCCTGGGTGGATAGAATAGGGTGAACCGTGAGCTTCCTTCATAATCGTCTATTTCAGAATATCGATATCAGGAACGCAGAGTCGGTTCTGAAATTTCAAAATTCCATCATCATGAATTAGGAATCCGGGGGCCTTTCCCTTGATTACTTCATCACGTACCCGAATCATTAGAGGATCATCCGCCTGTCTGGATTTGATTTCTTCGGTTAATGATGAAGTTATCTCCATCACACACAGTTGTCCTTGGACTCTTTGTAACCACACTTCGATTCCTTCACGAATCATCTCTCGTTGAAGGCTAAGTTGGGAGGTCAGTGTCTCCGAGATTCGAATAGAGACAGCTTGCGGCTAAGTGCATCGGCCACTACATTCGCTTTGCCTGGATGATATAAAATCTCCAAGTCATAGTCCTTGATCAGCTCTAACCATCTTCTTTGTCGCATGTTCAACTCTTTCTGACTGAATATGTACTTGAGACTCTTATGATCCGTAAAGATCTGACAGTGAGTCCCGTACAGATAATGTCTCCAGATCTTCAAAGCAAAAACCACTGCTGCTAGCTCCAAATCATGTGTTGTGTAATTTACTTCATAAGGTTTCAGCTGTCGCGACGCATAAGCGATCACCTTATCATTCTGCATCAATACGCACCCAAGTCCTTGGTTCGAAGCATCACTGTAAACTATAAATCCTCCAGTTCCCTGCGGAAGTGATAGAATCGGTGCCGTCGTCAGTCTCTTCTTCAATTCATCAAAGCTAATCTGACACAACTCATTCCATTCAAACTTTTGAGTTTTCTGAAGGAGTCGAGTAAGTGGGCGGGAAATTTTGGAAAACCCTTCCACGAACCGACGATAATACCCAGCGAGTCCTAAGAAACTTCGGACTTCTTTTACATTCTTTGGAGGCTTCCAATCCATAATTGCTTCGATCTTCTGAGGATCTACTCGGACTCCTTCAGCTGACACCACATGGCCGAGGAACATTACTTCTTTTAGCCAGAATTCACACTTGGAAAGTTTGGCGTACAATTGCTCGCTTCTCAAAAGTTCCAATACAATCCGCAAATGTTGCGCATGTTCTTCCGGATTCTTAGAATATACCAGAATATCATCAATGAACACGACCACAAATTTATCCAAATATTCGATGAACACTCGGTTCATCAACTGCATGAATACAGCAGGCGCATTAGTGAGTCCAAATGGCATCACTATAAACTCATAGTGTCCGTAGCGAGTTCTGAATGCTGACTTTGGAACATCAGATTCCTTAATCCTCAGCTGATGGTATCCTGATCTTAGATCGATTTTTGAAAACACTGTTGCTCCTTGCAACTGGTCAAACAGATCATCAATTCGTGGCAACGAATACTTGTTCTTAATCGTCATCTTGTTCAGCTCTCGGTAATCAATACGCGATGGGCGATCCATCCTTCTTTCGAACAAAAAGAACCGGTGCTCCCCAGGTGGCAGCTTGGCTGAATATAGCCTTTGTCGAGAATTCTTGAGTTGCTTCTTGATTCGTACATCTCCGTAGGTGCCATGCGATACGGTGCCTTAGAAATTGGTGTAGCTCGGGTTCTAGCTCAATCGTGAATTCTACTTCCCGTCGTGGAGGTAGTCCAGCAACTCGTCAGAAATACATCCGAAATTCGTTCACAATAGGAATAGATGAAAGTTCCACAATTTCATATTCTCTCTTCATTGCATAACACCGATTACCCGTCTGACCTGTTTCAACAATTTGACAGCTTTCATTGCTTTGATCAACTTTCCTGAGCTCCCTGGTTTCCATCCTTCAAACAGTACTTCGGAGTCATCATCAGCGATTAACGAAATATTCCTCCTTCGGTAATTCACAATTGCTCCATATCGATTAAGCCAATCGTCTCTGAGTATTAGGTCATCTCCTTGCATTTCTATCACAATTAGGTTTGAGAGCCATTTCTTACCCCCAAATAATACAGGAAAATCTCTAGTCTCTAAGTTCCCAACAATCCTCTCTCCACTCGGTAAACCAACAACATAAGGTTCACAAGTATGAAAACCAGAAATATTCAAACGATTTACACAAGACAAAGAGATAAAAGAATGCGTAGCTCCTGTATCGAATAAAACGCTAACTGGTTGGGAATGAATCTGGACAGTACCTGATGCGACAGCAGCATCCTGATCGTCTGTCCTTCTCATCTCATACAGGCGTGGGGGAACAGATCCGGCACTCGATGCTCCCTTTTGGTCCCATTGTCCTCTGCCTCGTCCACGGCCAAAATTTTGAGGCATCTGAACACTTTCTTTGCGTCACATTGAATACTAGCTTCCTTCTGAACTGGCTGTGACGAACGGGTTCCTTTGTATTTGGTGGCGTCCTTGCAGAACGTCGCACGGTGCCCTTCCTGTCCGCAGTCAAAGCATGTAACTGGGGTGCGCAAACAATCGCGCCAAAGGTGGCCTGGGCGACCACAATTAAAACACTTCCTAGCTGTATCCGTCGTGGCTGACACTGATCCGTAATTCTTTCCGTTCTTGGATGGGTGCGGAGGTTTCTTGAAAGAAAAAGAAGTCTGGGCCTTGCGGGGCCCACTGCTTTTGTGCTTTGTAAAAGTACCAGAGACTTTCTGTTTCTTCGACTCCATAAACTTCTCCATTGCTGCTTCTTTAATTTCATACGCCAACGCCTTATCCTGGTATTGGCGGAGAGTGGTACATTCAAAACTGGACATGTACCTCTGGATTTCTGGTTTCATTCTCATTTCAAAATGAATCATCATCTCTGCATCTGTTCTGACCAGATGTCGAACAAATGCTAATTGTTGGTTAAATGTCTTGATCGTCTGGGATACGGGTTCATCTGATGGCTGAGCAGAGAAAAATTCTCGAATTTTGGCTTCCCTCACAGGACGAGGGCAATACTGAGCCTCCATCATCATTTTAAATTCCGCCCAATCGGCATCATGATCTACGGGCCGGATAGCTTCCCACCACTCGGACGCTTCTCCTGTCAGAAAGTACTGGGCAATAGGAGCTCTTCTGTCATTTGGGCAATTAATTCCAGCAAAAATTTTCTCCAGTTCCTTCAACCAATGGTCCCAAGTGGGAGTCTCGGAAAAGCCGTCAAATTTGGGTGGTTGCATCTTTGCCACCTCTTGTAACCATCGGTCACCTCGATTTCCCATTTCTGGAATCCTTTGTTGTCCATCTCCCTGCTGAATTCCTGCCGCCACTTGCATTCGGTCCACGACCTGTGCGAACTGAGTCATCTGGTTCACGACTTGACGAAGGATTTCTGGTACACCAGGTTCCGGTTCGTTATTGATGGATTGCTGCAGCTTGCCTGAGCTATGACTAGCCTGATTAGAAGGCGACGCCTCCCTTTCAGCATTCCTCCGTCCGCGTCCACGACCGCGACCACGTCCACGTCCGCCTCTCAACATACTGTAAGTACAAGTACTTAATATACAGGAAACAACATTGTTCTAATGTTCAAGTATAAAGAGACATAACATGTAAAGAATGAGATAGAGTTTTAGGAACTTACAACCACCGTTCGCATGAAGACGTAGGCAGTGCGGTGATGTCATTCACGGCCGGTTACCTCAAAAGACATAAATGACCCCTACTTTAACCCAACGGCCAAGATATCCATAATCTTTGCTCCGATACCATATTCTGTAACACCCCCGATGTATTCAGGAATATTACAGCGCCGTAAATCCTTTACATAAGGATTTACAAGGCTGATTAAAAGAAAAGACAATAACAGGTACCGCTTTATGAAATTACTGAAGCAAAATATAACCGTCTGGTTCAAAAATCGAAATACAAATATCCAATGAAAATTTATTACATCATTAAAATCCCAACATTATAAACGGACGACGTACTCGAGTACTTATTGAAATATCCAACAAATAACAGACAGTAAACCCGGCCAGAACATCACTTTGCACCCTCGTCGTCATGCATTTCCAGTGGTTGTTTCCCCGCTCTCCTGGATCCTGAACAAACAAAATGTTCACCCCCGAAGGGGTTAGCACAACGATGCTAGTACAAGTACAATAATCATACAACAGTGATATAATCAACAATTATATCATACAAGTTTCTCCAACGAGAATATCCACAACACATAACATATCATAACAGTTTCAACATACTGATGGTATTCCAACGATCCAGCGCACACAGCTATAGATTCCCATGATGATCCCGTCGGACCAACACATGGTGGAACTACCTGTCCAACGATCCAGCGCACACAGCTATAGATTCCCATGATGATTCCCGTCGGATCAACACATGGTGGACATATAATCACAACATATTTACACGATACAATCACATTGTCATAATATAAACATTTCTAATTAGAATACTTGCCTCGGTTCGAAGACAAGAATAATACTTCCACGAGAACGAAACGCTCGAAGGTTGCCCCTCCCGATCAATCACGTAGCAAAGTTCGAACCTTAAATAAGAGAAATAACATGGAATTCACCTTAGGTCGAACGAACATCTAACAATCCGAATTACGGTTGAGAGTCTATAAAACGAAACTGTCTGACTTGAATAACGTACGTTACATGTCCTCTGTAACGTACGTTAAGCTTATTCGTTAGCGTACGTAAACTATGAAGTATAGCGTACGCTAAACATATACCAACAGTTCCTCTCTGATCAGTCGTCTGATAGTGTAACGTGCGTTACGTACCGAACGTAGCGTACGTTAACAAGGTCATATAACGTACGTTAGTAACCAAACTTAACGTACGTTAATCATGCATGTCAGTTTCTCCTTTGGACGGATGGTAGCTCGATTAGTGAAGTATTACGAAATTCTTAGTGAGTAATCTAATATACCTTCAAATATATATATCATACTCATGAATGATCTTCGGATTAATATCTTCAATTTCAAGGATACGGATATCATCGTAATACTATTTTCAATCTTGATCGAAATACTCATACAAGGTTCGGTTGGTCTAAGGTTGATGTAATTGATCTAATATCGTCATTAAATCCAGGCTTATACCGATGGCGAACTACTTATTCATCTATGCAAGCAAGATTACAACTATGATGATTCTTTCCAAAATCCATTGGTAAAAGTGGAAATTGACACTCAGTTTACAATCAACATGACGATAACATTTGATATGGTTAATAATTCACTACCCTCATCTATGGCATAACCAGGTTCAACTACGGTGTTCTACACCATAATAGTTCGATCATTATAGTTTAAATATGATGCATATGTCGTCAAAGTGATCTACTGTTCTTGGTAATGCGATCATATCATCTTAATCAACATAACTTCAAGATTGGAAGTAGTATAACATACCTTAAGAGGAAGATAATACTGAGACTCTAAGTAAAAATCCAACTCCGGTTGCTTCAACGCCGACTCGCGATGATTTCTACTCCAAAGTCCAATATAAGTTGTCTTCAATGATCAAGTAGTGTCATACAAGCTCAATGATTCAGTAACAATTGATATAAAGGTGTTAAAAGAGGCTGGAAATCTTCTGGGGACGAATATAATGAAGTTTAGGAGCAAAAGGACGAGTTGAAATGAATTGGGGTGCTGCTCCTTTTATAACTTTCTGAGTGTTACGTACGCTAGGGCTACTTCATAACGTACGTTATCGCCCAAAATAGTTCACTGTCTGATTTCTGAACTTCATTACGTACGCTATACTAAACTCGTTACGTATGTAACCCATATAGTTTGCGTACGCTACACAATGTTCATAACGTACGTTAAGCCGTTGACTTAAAAGGGTGTCCAGATTCATGCCGTGCGAATCTGGTGGGTATCTTGGTCGAGCCCACCACCATGTACTCCATGTGCTAGCTGGCCCATCCAATAATTGACCGCATTACGTACGCTACGCTTCATCCGTAGCGTACGTTAACATTAACAGATTACGTACGTTAAGTTACACTCTTAACGTACGTTATCACGTATATGCATGGAGGAAAATTTATATGTTGCCACATCCATGAATAAGGATACAAATACGATAATGATCATACTCCATTATCAATATCATCATTCCCAAAATAATACAGGGTTCAAAGTACAGATGAAATACACAGTAATAAATCCGGTTATTACATGAATAACATAACTTAGTCCCGTAACATATACCACGATTGTGTTTTAGACATGAGTTCAAATGTTTAGCACATTCCTATGTGTGAAATTAACTATAAGATCAACTGAACCATGAAACATCAAGTAATCCAAATAACACATAATTAACAAGTTATGCATGAATCATATTGACCAAGTGAGTAATGTTAGGCTCGGGTATCACATCCTCCCCTCCTTATAAAAATTTCGTCCCTGAAATTTAACTTACCTGAAAAGATCAGGGTATTTAGCCCTCATTTCATCTTCTCTCTCCCAAGTGGCTTCTTCTACGAGTTGATTTCTCCACAACACTTTGACTAGTGGCACCTCTTTATTTCTGAGTTTCTTTACTTCTCTGAGTAAGATTTGTACCGGTTTCTCCTTGTAACTCAAATCTGCCTCCATCTCAACTGGTTCATTCTTGAGAATGTGGGATGGATTCGCAATGTATTTTCTTAGTAGAGAAATGTGAAATACATTGTGTATCTGAGACATTGATGATGGCAACTCTAGTCGATAAGCCACTTCACCAACCCGCTCAGTAATAGGAAATGGCCCAATGTATCTTGGACTCAGTTTTCCTTTCTTACCAAATCTCATTATTCCCTTCATTGGAGAAACCTTCAGGAATACACGATCACCCACGGCAAATTCCAGTGCTCTCCTTCTGGTATCTGCATAACTCTTTTGTCTGCCTTGAGCTGTTCTCATTCTTTCTCTGATTAGTGAAACTGCTTCTGTCATTTCTTGAATCATATCAGGACCTAAAACTCTTCTTTCACCAACCTCATCCCAATGTACTGGTGATCGACACTTCCGGCCATACAAAGCTTCATAAGGAGCCATTCCAATTGTACTCTGATAACTGTTATTGTAGGAGAATTCAATTAGGGGTAAATGTTTGATCCACTGGCCTTGAAAGTCCATAACACAGGATCTGAGCATATCTTCAAGAGTTTGTATAGTTCTTTCTGATTGCCCATCCGACTGTGGATGATAAGCAGTGCTGAAAGACAAGTGGGTACCCAATGCTCTATGCAGGCTCTTCCAAAAAGCTGATACAAATCGTGAATCTCTGTCCGATACAATAGATAATGGAACCCCATGTAGCCTCACTATTTCCTGTATATAGAGTTGAGCATAACGATCAATGGAGTATGTCGTACAAACTGGGAGAAAGTGAGCAGATTTTGTTAATCTATCAACTATAACCCAGATAGAATTGTGTCCTTTAACCGTTCTTGGTAAACCTATCACAAAATCCATCGTAATGTCCTCCCACTTCCATTTTGGAACAAATAAAGGTTTCAAGGTTCCTGCTGGTCTTTGATGCTCAGCTTTTACCTGTTGACATGTTAGGCATTGCTCCACATATTGTGCAATATTTTCTTTCATACCTGGCCACCAATAGTGTAGTTTCAAGTCTCTATACATTTTGGTTGCTCCTGGATGTACTGAATATGGTGTTGAGTGCGCCTCTAGTAATATTTCTTTGCGAACATCTTCAAAATTAGGCACACATAAACGATTTCTAAATCGAATAATACCATCTTCTGACAATTGGAAATCTGACGAGGTTCCTAATTTAATGTTCTTCTTTATTTTCTCTAACTCTTGATCCTCTTTACGGCCTTCTTGAATTCTATCTATTAAAGTAGGTCGAAGGGTTAGTGCTGACAATTTTGCTTCTAGCCATCCATGTTGGATAATTTCCACATCCATATTCATCAAATCGTGTAATTCTGGCTTCTGGATCAAGGTCATGGCCGCAATGGATTGTGCTGATTTTCTGCTTAAGGCATCTGCTACGACATTAGCTTTACCAGGGTGGTAGTTGATGACACAATCATAGTCTTTAACAAGTTCCAACCATCTCCGCTGTCTCATATTTAATTCTTTCTCAGTGAAGAAATATTTAAGGCTCTTGTGATCAGTATAAATTTCACAGCGTTCTCCATATAGGTAATGCCTCCATATTTTAAGTGCAAACACCACTGCAGCAAGTTCTAAATCATGTGTCGGGTAGTTCTTTTCATACTCCTTCAGTTGTCTAGATGCATATGCTATTACTTTACCATTCTGCATTAATACACAACCCAGACCATTCTTTGAAGCATCACTGTAGACTTTAAAACCTCCAGTTCCCATTGGAATGGTCAAGATCGGTGCCGATGTCAGCCGCCTCTTCAATTCTTGAAAGCTTTGCTCGCATGCTTCTGTCCACTTGAAGGGAACATTCTTTCTAGTCAGTTGTGTTAATGGAGAGGCAATCTTGGAGAATCCCTCTACGAATCGACGGTAATATCCAGCTAGACCAAGAAAGCTGCGTACTTCTGTAGAATTTGTGGGTTGCGGCCAGTTATTGATTACTTCAACTTTGCTTGGGTCTACTGAAATCCCTGCTCTGGATATAACATGCCCCACGAATACCACTCGGTCTAACCAGAATTCACACTTTTTAAACTTAGCATATAATTGTTTCTGTTTTAAGACTTCTAAAACTTTCCTTAGATGCACTGTTTGGTCTTCTTTGGTCTTCGAATATATGAGAATATCATCAATAAACACGATAACAAACTTATCGAGGAAGTCCTTAAACACTCTATTCATTAAATCCATAAATGCTGCTGGGGCATTTGTTAGGCCAAACGGCATCACCAAAAACTCATAGTGTCCGTACCTCGTACTGAATGCTGTTTTTGGGATGTCCTCTTCCTTTATCTTCGATTGATGGTACCCTAATCGCAGATCAACTTTGGAAAAGATAGATGCGCCTTGAAGTTGATCAAACAAGTCATCAATTCGAGGTAAAGGATACTTGTTCTTGATCGTAACATTGTTGAGCTCTCGATAGTCTATACACATCCTCAAGGAACCATCCTTCTTACGAACAAACAATATTGGCGCTCCCCATGGTGAATAACTAGGCCTAATGAGGCCTTTGTCTAACAACTCTTGCAAGGGGTCTTTAATTCCTTTAATTCACTGGTGCCATTACGTATGGTGACTTTGATATTGGTGCCGTTCATGTAAGTTAATCACAAACTCTATTTCACGATCGGTGGCGATCCGGTAGATCATCAGGAAACACTTCAGGGTATTGTTTCACCACTGGTACTTCATTGACGTTCGAGAAATATTGTTTTTCAATGCTCATTACACTAACTACATAGCCTTCACAACCACTGTTTAATAAACGTTGTGCCTTCATTGCTGAGATTATTGGAAATCTTAAATTCTTACTAACCCCGACAAAATAAAAAGGTTCTTCCCCAGGTGGTTGCAGTGTCACAATCTTTCTCCGACAGTCAAAAGTAGCATGATATTTTGATAACCAATCCATACCCAAGATTATGTCATAGTCATTCATGTCCAACATGATTAAATCAGCATAGAGTTCCCTATTTTCGATAGGAATACTACATGCTCGTATGATCTTATTTGTTTATTTTGGATCTCCAGAGGGGGTAACTACATTATAACCTACCTCAATTGTTTCTGGTACTCTACCCAGCCTTCTCACATACTCGGTAGATGCAAATGAATGTGTAGCACCAGGATCAAATAATACCGATGCTGAAATACCAAAGATAAGAAGGTTACCTGTGATAATAGACGGATTAGCTTCAGCATCTTCTCTGGTTATAGTGTAAACTCTAGCTGGTACCCTTTCCTGCGCTTTAGCTTTTGTCTTGTTTGGGCAAACATTCGCCATATGTCCAGGTTGTCCACATGAAAAGCATACTTTAGAACCCAATAAGCAAACTCCACTATGTTGTTTTCCACAATTAGGGCATGCCGGTAATGGTACAAAGGGTCTACCCTCTTCAGACTTTATGCGCTTACTTGGTCCTCCTTGTTCCTGCCCCTTTTTAGATGGAAAATCAGCCTCTGGATTCTGCGATTGAGGTGGCCTCTTCTTTTCATTCTTAAACCAGCGTTGGCCTTATCGTTGGGCAAATTGCCGCCGAACCTCTTGTGCTTGTCGAATCCTCAGTTCTGCCTGTTCTGCGACCAATGCTCTCTCAGCAATTATTGAATAAGTCGTCCCTTGAATTCCTGCCATGCTGACATCTCTGTATAGCTCTGGTCTCATGCCTTCAAGGAACCTCTCCACTTTCAGTGCTTCCGTGCTAACCATATGCTCAAGAAACCTAGACGGATTTCGAACTTACGGATGTAGTCCAAACCCTCATGCTTCCTTGTTTCAAATGTATAAATTCGTTCATCTTCATTGCACGAACAGAGGTATAAAGTACTTATTTCGAAGAGTTCCTTGAACTTAGCCCAAGTCATTGTTGCCACATTTTCAATAGCGCTTATCGTATCCCACCAATGACACCGCTTGCCCGTAACATGAAGGATGCACAAAGTACCTTGTTCTCTTCGGAGACCTTACTATCTTGGAACATGTTTTCTATAGTCCTTAGCCAATCTTACATTCGTAGGATCCATCTGCGCTCTCAAATGTCGGTGGATTCAACTTCTGAACCTTCCTCCATCTAATTCAACTTGTTCTACTCGAGGTGGCGGTCGATTCTGTCATCTCCCTGCCGTCTCGCATGTCTCTTTGTTGGATGAGTTGTTGGATTTGTTGAGATTGCCTTTCTACTAGTTCAGTCAATCGACCAATGATCAGATCACGATCAGAACTTGTGGATGTCATTTCTGGGTCTTGTGTTCTACCCCCATCACTGCCTTCATTTCTCGTTCTCGGCATTATTCTCTATTTATGACTGAGCCCTATATCATATGGTCAATATAATTCATGAAATATGAGTGCACACAAATAAAATAACACTTATTGGATTTGTTGTGCTCCACATGCTCTGAGCTCGTGTACATGGACAGTCTACAGGGCACAAACCGGGCTCCGATACCAACTGTAGCACACCCGCACTAACTGCCTAACTTACACTATCTTATATCATATTAGTACTTATAAATTATGGTGAAATTTCGAAAGAGTTTCCCCTAAACTAGTACCTATCCCAAACCTGTGACATAAAAACCAACACAAGTACCATACAGAGACATCTAGTCTCAATCCGAATCAAACTCATGACATCAATATCCCCGTAGCTATAACTACAAGAGATTAGTAAACCACAAAACTTCGAGCTTCTCAAATTACTTATTTATTTTACATTACGATATTTAAACAACCTCACAGGTTAAACAAACATACTAAGTGAACTTAAAGTACCCATCACACCATCAACGACACTCGAACCTATGAGTACATTCTTTGCAATACATATTTATAAAGTAAGGTTCACAAACAAGAACGAAAATATGTTAAGCCCATGGTTAAGCCCGACAGTCGTCATCCATGTACGTCGACCCTCGGCAACGGTGGAACTCCAACTCATCCAGCGAGGGAACATACTCAAGCATCAGAATTACCTACAATGCATAAACTACGTGAGCTAAAGCCCAATAAGTAGAAATCATGCATGTTATGTATCATGTCTGATGCAACATATGACATATGATTATCAATGAGAATCTCTCAAAATCATTTTCTTATCCTTGGGCCCGTTGAACCACGTACTAAGCACCGGAATGAACTCAACATCATATCATATCATGAGGCATGCATCTACCATGCCAGACATATAAGGCATGCATCTACCACACCAAATATATCATGAGAACACGCATCTACCATGTCTCACACATGATATAAGCACGCATCTACCGTGCTAAACATATCGTAAAAGCATGCATCTACCATGCCTCGGTGCTCTAGCAGCGGCCAACAAAACATTTTTCTTTTCTTTCTTTCCATGATCGTACCATGCATGCAGACACTAGTGAGTATCCTGTTATGAATGCATGTGAAGATGCTAATGGATGTTATGATCATGTAAGGTGCAACCAAACACTTTAATCATAGTACAGATCAATCATCCAATACAATACACTCTCAAGATATCATCAAGTTTACAAACAATACTATGTTTATGCATTGTAGTTGCACATGGATTTCTACTTACCTTGATTGGGTAATACCCTTACGTTTATACCAATAGGGGGTGTTTGGGATGATATATCTTCAGAACCTGTTTCAAGGAATGTGTTTCAAGGATTTACATACCACACGCAAGGTTTAACTCTCTTTATATCGAAAGGGTTTACCACTTCGCATAACCGATGTTCTATGTAATTTATGTCAGTTTATCGATGTATACCAGCCCATTAACCAATCAATTTTGGACTTATAATTCCTTAATAAATCTATTAGTCTCTGTTTATAAAGTTCATTCAACTCTCACAACTTAAAATTTCAAGGTTTTATAACAAACACTTGATTAATAGAGTTTATCAAAGTCTTGTCATAATCAGATTTTGTTTTGCTTATAAACACTATAATATAAGTTGAATTTGTACCAATTTTTGACATAATATCCCTAAGATACTTAAGAATAAGTATACTGGAACTCCTGACCCTGAAACATACGGATCAAGTAACATATACTATTAATTCCAAAAGGTGGCAGAATTGATTCCTTTATTGCCTTAGTGAGTTTTAAGACTCATAAATCCATATTTAACACAAGGGTTTGCCATGACTGAATTCTTAACATCATTATAACATGTATAAGAACATATAAAAGCTCTCACACCTTCTAAATAGCTAAGAAACATAGCAAGAATAAGGAAGAAACAAAGGAAACTCACCTTGATTGTCAAAGGAATTGAGGTGTTGATGTTTTTGATGATTTCTTCTTGAATATTTGGTGATTTTTCGAAGTGTGAAGCTTCTTGATAATGTTCAGACTGTAAATGAGGGTTGAGGGTCGGATTTATCCATCAACCAAGTGTCTTAAGTCGGTTATGAAGGTGAAATGTCCAAAATACCCTCGAATGACTACTAGAGACTAGGTTTGAAATAATTGATCGATTCAAGTAGTTATGATCCGGTTCTTGGAGTGTTTGAACCGGTTCCTAGTAGATATTGACCTCATTTAGGGTATGGATGATCTTTAAAATGGTTTAGTAGAAGTTTAGGGTGTATTTTTATTGCTTAAACTCGATTACCCATGCGAACAATGTTGAAAATGCTAGTGAAGGACTTTATTGTCAAACTTTCTAAAACTTCACAAATGAGACACTGTAGGTAAGAATGGAAGGAATCATTTATAAAAATATAATTAATATGATAAACTAAAAGATAAGTTCAATTTCTACCGCAGTTGGAACGAATGAGGTATAGACAAATCACAGTATTTTACAGACGTTATCAGATACAATCATAAATTGTATCCTATTAGGTATTGACAAGAGTCAAAGGCACTTGACACGTGTTAGTTTATTGAATTATGGTTATCCACTTGAATTGTCAATTTAAAATGACCCACTACACGCGCCGACTAAAATCTCGAGGTAAGCTAGTTAACCTCCGATAGACACGTCAGTGACACCTTTATAAATTCTAGGCTTACCACGTGTACTTAGAGTTTTATAAGATCTTTACATATATTTTATTTTCGTATTAGAAATACAATGAATAACATAACTTAGTCCCGTAACATATACCACGATTGTGTTTTAGACATGAGTTCAAATGTTTAGCACATTCCTATGTGTGAAATTAACTATAAGATCAACTGAACCATGAAACATCAAGTAATCCAAATAACACATAATTAACAAGTTATGCATGAATCATATTGACCAAGTGAGTAATGTTAGGCTCGGGTATCACATTTGTATGGAGATAACGTACATTAATCACTGAAGATTTCGTCAGCTTAGAACAGTCGTCTGCCCAGTGAGGAACTGTCATACATGTTTAGCGTACGCTAAGCTTTGTAGTTAACGTACGCTCTCGGGCATAGTTAACGTACGCTATGCTTGGTACGTAACGTACGTTATATCATCAGACGAGTCAATCGACTGATCAGAGAGGAACTGTCGATACATGGTTAGCGTACGCTAGACCTTGTCGTTTACGTACGCTAACGAGTAGGCTTAACGTACGATACCAAAGGTACGTAACGTACATTAAGAAAGTCAGGCAGGTTTCATTTTATGAACTTCCGACCGTAATTTAGATTGTTAGATGTTCGTACGATTTGAGATGAATTCTATATTATTTCTTTTGTTAAGGTTCGAGCTTAGCAACGTGATTGATCGAAGGGAGTAACATTCGGGCATTTTGATATTCGTGGGAGTATTTTTCTTGTCATCGAATCGAGGCAAGTACTTTAATTGTTCTATGTATTGATGTTATACATTGTTGTGCATATATGTCGTTGTTGTATGTCCACTTTGTGTTGGTCCAACGGGATCATCGGGGGATCTATGCTAGCGTGTGCTGGATCATCGGACGGGTTTTTCCACCACGGGTTGGTCTGATGGGATCATCGTGGGTTCTAGGCAATGAACGCTGGATCGTCGGAATTACCATGTGTATGTTGTGATATCATGTTGTGATTATCATTTGTGTATGTTATTTATGAGTTTCTTGTCGTAGGAGAATCGTTGGTATTTTGTCATTCATGTTGTTATTATTCTTCGTGAGATGTTGAATAATATGTTTTGGTACTTGTACTAGCATCGTTGTGCTAACCCCTTCGGGGTGAACATTTGTTTATGTTCAGGATCCAGGAGAGTAGGGAAACAACCACTGGAGCTGCATGACGACGAGGGTGCAGAGTGATGTTCCGGCCGGGTTTATTTGTCTGTCGATTATGTTGTTTTAATAAGTACTCGACTACGTCGTCGTTTGTGATGATCTGGATTTGGTGATGTAATAATACTTTTCCTTTGGATATTTGAATTCTCAGTATTGGTCAGAACTGTTTGTATTTTATTTTAGTTACTTTCATAAGTTGGTATCTGTTATTGTCTTTTCGTTTCTACAGCCTTGTAAATTCTTATGTAAAGGATTTACGGCGCTGTAATATTCCTGAATATATCGGGGGTGTTACAGAATATGGTATCAGTGATAAGATTATGGATTTCTTGGCTGTTGGGTTAAAATAGGGGTCATATATATCTTTTGAGGTAACCGGCCGTGAATAACATCACTGTACTGCCTACGTCTTCGTGCGGGCGGTGGTTGTAAGTTCCTAAACTCTATCTCGTCCTTTGCATGTTATACTTCTTTCTACTTGAACATTAGAACGATATTGTTTCCTGTATATTGAGTATTTATCCTTACAATATGTTGAGAGGTGGACGTGGACGTGGTCGCAGTCGCGGACGCAGAAGAAGGAATGCTGAAAGAGAAGCTTCGCCTTCTAATTAGGCCAGCCACAGCTCAGGCGAGCCACAGAGATCTATTAATAATGAACCGGAACCGGCTGTGCCCGAAATCCTTCGTCAGGTGGTGAACCAGATGACTCAGTTCGCCCAGGTCGTGGACCAAATGCTGGTGGCAGTTGGATTACAACAGGGAGATCGACAATAGGGTATTCCGGACATGGGAAATCGAGGCGACCGATGGATGCAAGAGGTGGCGAAGATGTAACCACCTAAATTCAACGGTATTTCTGAGACTCCCACCTGGGATCATTGGTTGAAATAATTGGAGAAAATATTTGCCGGGATTAATTGCCCTGATGACCGGAGAGCCTCTATTGCTCAGTACTTTCTGATAGGGGAAGCGTCCGAATGGTGGGAAGCCATCCGGCCTGTAGATCATGATGCGGACTGGACAGAATTTAAATTGATGATGGAAGCTCAGTACTGCCCTCGTCCTGTGAGGGAAGCCAAAGTTCGGGAATTTTTATCTGCACAACCTTCAGATGTGCCTCTATCTCAGGCAATTAAGACGTTTAACCAGCAGCTGGCATTTGTTTGACATCTGGTCAGAACAGATGCAGAAATGATGATCCATTTTGATATGAGAATGAAACCAGAAATCCAGAGGTACATGTCTGGTTTTGAATGTACCACTCTCCGTCAATACCAGAATAAAGCATTGGCGTACGAGATCAAGGAAGCAGCAATGGAGAAGTTTGCAGAATCCAAGAAGCAGAAAGTCTCCGGTAGTTTCACGGAGCACAAGAGTAGTGGGCCCCGCAAGGCCCAGTTATCCTTTCATTCTTTCAAGAAACCTCCGCACCCATCTAAGAGCGGAAAGAACTCCGAAGCAGCATCAGCCACGACGGATGTAACTAGGAAGTGCTTTAACTGTTCCCAGACGGGGCACTATCGACGAAATTGCCCCTATCTACCGTGACTTGTTTTGATTGTGGTCGAGAGGGACATCGTATGGTGTTCTGTGAAGAGGCTGCAAAGTCTTTTAGAGCCCGTACATCGCAGCCAGTTCAGAAGGAAGCCAGTATCTAACAGACGCAGCAAAGTGTTCAGATGCCTCAGAATTTTGGTCGCGGACGAGGCAGAGGACAGTCGGACCGGAAGGGGACACCGAGTGCCGGATCCGTTCCCATACATCTATACGAGATGAGGAGAACAGATGATCAGGATGCTGCTGTCGCATCAGGGACTATTCAGATCCTTTCCCAGCCAGTTAGCGTTTTATTCGATACAAGAGCAACGCATTCTTTTATATCCTTGTATTGAGTAAATCGTTTGAATATTTCTGATTTTCATAATTGTGAGCCTTATGTTGTGGGTTTACCGAGTGGAGAAAGGATTGTGTGGAAACTTAGAAACTAGAGATTTCCCTGCATCATTTGGAGGCAGAGAGTGGCCCTCGAATCTGATTGTGATAGAAATGCAAGGAGACGACCTGATACTCGGAGATGATTGGCTTAATCTATATGGAGCTGTTGTAAACTACCGAAGGAGAAGTATCTCAGTGATAGCTGACGATGGTTCCGAAATACTATTTGAAGGATGGAAACCAGGAAGCTCAGGAAAGATGATCAAGGCGATGAAAGCTGTCAAATTGTTGAAACAGGGTTGTACCGGATACTGGTGCTACACAATGAAGAAAGAAGACGGAAAAGTAGAACTCTCATCCATTCCTATTGTGAATGAATTTCCGGATGTGTTTCCTGCAAATTGCCTGGACTACCTCCACGACGGGATGTAGAATTCACTATCGAGCTGGAACCAGGAGCTACACCAGTTTCTAAGGCGCCGTATCGTATGGCACCTACCGAGATGTACGAATTGAAGAAGCAACTGGAGGAGTTACTGGACAAAGGCTATATCCAGCTAAGCGTTTCGCCCTAGGGTGCACCAGTTCTTTTTGTCCGGAAGAAGGATGGATCGCTTCGATTGTGTATTGACTATCGAGAACTGAACAAGATGACGATTAAGAACAAGTATCCATTGCCACGAATTGATGATTTTTTTGACCAGTTACAAGGAGCAACATTGTTTTCTAAGATCGATCTGAGGTCGGGATATCATCAGTTGAGGATTAAGGAATCTGTTGTTCCAAAATCAGCGTTCAGAACTCCCTACGGACATTATGAGTTTGTAGTGATGCTGTTTGGTCTCACTAACGCAGCTGCTGTATTCATGAAATTGATGAACTTAGTGTTCATCGAGTATTTGGACAAGTTTGTGGTTGTGTTCATTGATGTCATTCTGGTGTATTCTAAGAGCCCGGCAGAGCATACGCAGCATTTGCTGATTGTTCTAGACCTTATGAGAAACGAGCAATTGTATGCCAAGCTTTCTAAGTGTGAATTCTGGCAAAAGGAAGTAATGTTCCTCGGTCATATGGTATCAGCAGAAGGATTCCGAGTAGACCACCAAAAAATCGAAGCAGTTATGGATTGGAAGCCTCCAAAGAACGTGAAAGAAGTCCGGAGTTTCTTAGGACTTGCTGGATATTATCGTCGGTTCGTGGAAGAGTTTTCTAAAATTACCCACCCAATTACTCGACTACTGCAGAAAACTCAAAAGTTTGAGTGGAACGAGATGTGCCAGTATAGCTTTGATGAATTGAAGAAGAGATTGACGACGGCACCGATTTTAGCACTCCCATAGGGAACTGGAGGATTCATAGTTTACAGTGATGCTTAGAACCAAGGACTCGGATGTGTATTGATGCAGAATGAGAAGATGATTGCCTATACGTCACGACAGCTGAAACCTTATGAAGTAAAAGACCCAACGCATGATTTGGAGCTGGCAGCAATAGTTTTTGCTTTGAAAATCTGGAGACATTACCTGTACGGGACTCACTGTCAAATCTTTACGGATCACAAGAGTCTCAAATACATCTTCAGTCAGAAAGAATTGAACATGTGGCAAAGGAGATGGCTGGAACTGATTAAGGACTACAACATGGGGATTCTTTATCATCCAGGCAAAGCAAATGTAGTAGCCAATGCACTTAGCTGCAAGCCTGTTTCTATTCAGATGCTGGAGACTCTGACCTCCCAGCTCAGCATTCAACGAGAATTGATTCGCGAAGGAATTGAAGTATGGTTGCAAAGAGTCCAAGCACAACTGTGTGTGATGGAAATAACTTCGTCGCTAACCGAAGAAATAAAATCTAAGCAAGTAGATGATTCTCTGATGATTCGGTTACGTGATGAAGTGATCAAGGGAAAGGCCCTAGGATTTGTAATTCATGATGATGGAGTATTGAGATTCCAGATACAACTTTACATTCCTGATGTCGATGTTCTGAAGCAGACAATTATGAAGGAAGCTCACAGCATGCCCTATTCTATCCACCCGGGCACCAGCAAAATGTATAAGGACCTGAAACAGAACTTCTGGTGGGGCAACATGAAGAAAGATGTAGCGTATTATGTCTCGAAATATTTGACTTGTCAGCAGGCTAAGCTCGAGCATCAACGACCTGCCGGAATGCTGAAGTCGCTCCCGATTCCTGAATGGAAGTGGGAGGACATATCGATGGACTTTATCACTAATATGCCGAGAACCAAGACAGGAATGAACATGATTTGGGTGATAGTTGATCGTCTAACCAAATCGGCTCATTTTCTAGGCATTAAAGACACGTGGGGACCCGAAAGTTTGGCACGAGTATTTATTTCAGAGATAGTCCGATTGCATCATACGCCGAAGATCATTATTTCTGATCGAGACGGACGTTTTGTGTCTCATTTTTGAAAAGCAGTTCATAAGGCCTTAGGAACTGAATTGAACGTCAGCACACCTTATCACCCACAGACAGACGGACAATCCGAGAGGACTATTCAAATGGTGGAAGACATGCTAAGGGCTTGCACCTTAGATTGGTCGGCTGATTGGGAAGTTCATCTGCCGTTGAGTGAATTCACTTACAACAATAGTTGGCATGCTTCCATTAAGAAGGCACCGTTTGAGGCATTATACGGGAAGAGATGCAAATTGCCCCTATGTTGGGACGATTCATCAGACTTGATCGGGATGGAACCGGAATTGATTGTACAGACACGAGAGAAGATAGCCTTGATTCATGAAAGGCTATTGACCGCCCAAAGTCGACAGAAATCTTATGCAGACGTGCGTCGTCGCCCATTGGAGTTCAGTACTGGAGATCACGTACTTTTAAAGGTTTCTTCTACTCGGGGAATCTTTCGTTTCGGAAGAAAGGGGAAATTGAGTCCGAGATATATCGGACCATTCGAGATTCTTGAGAGAGTCGGAGAGTTGTCTTACAGATTGGCATTACCGCCGTCATTGAGCCATGTTCATAACGTGTTCCACGTATCAAAGTTATGGAGATATATACCGGATCCTAGTCATGTCATTGATTTCGGCGAGATCGAAGTCGCTCAGGATGGCACATTTGAAGAGAGACGGATCAGAATACTCGAGAGTCGAGTTAAACAATTGAGGAACAAACCGATTGCTTTGGTTAAGGTTCAGTGGTCGTGCCACGGAGTGGAAGAAACCACTTGGGAGACAGAAGATAGCATGCGGTCCAGATATCCCGAGTTATTTTCGTCTTGAGTTTCGGGACGAAACTCCTTTTTAGTAGGAAAGTATGTAATATCCGGATTTTTTTATTGAGTATTTCATCTGTATTTGAACCCTGTATCATTCGGAATTATGATATCAGATAATCGAAGTATGATATTTCTCGTATTTGTATCATTGTACACGAGTATGGCAACATGTAAATTTTCCCATGCAAATACGTGATAACGTACGTTAACTAGGAAGCCTAACGTACGTTATCAGTCTGAGTTAGCGTATGCTATGAATGTAGCATAGTGTGCGTTAACCAGCCAATAATTGAGCTGGGCGGCTGTCACATGCGCCAGCCGGACATGGGTCCGGATAAGATTCCCGCGGATGAACCTAGACACCTTTTTAAGTCAACGGGTATTTATGTACGCTAAAGATAGGATGTAGCGTACGCTAATAATATTGGTTACGTACATAGCATGGTAATTGTAGCATACGTAATGAAGTTCAGAATGAGGACAGTTAACTATCAGTGATGATAGCGTACGCTAAGGATGTCAGTGTAGCGTACGCTAATTAGCTAACATATGTTATATGTGGAGGCTAACGTACGTTAAGGTCAGAAAATTATAAATAAGAGATCACCCCATTTCATTTCAGCTCATTTATTTCACTTAGCCTTCGACATACTTCGTGACCAGAGAGATCCTAGCCTCCTTAAACACATATAGACCACCTCTACTTGAATATCACTTATGCTTGATCATTGGAGTGGAGAAGCATCTTGGATTGGCACACAAGCAACCGGAGTTGGATTTTTACCTATTGTCTCGATGTTTTCTTCATCTTAAGGTATGTTATACTATCTCCAACCTTGAATTCGTGATTCTTAAGGATATGAAGATCATACTATCAAGATATTAAGTTCCATTGATGAATTATTCAACCAAACATCATGTTTAGAAATTGGAATGTTTATGCTTAAGATATCGTCGTTGAAAACATCATAGTTGGAACCCTATCACGTCAAATCATGAGAGAAATATTATGAGATTGACATTCCGTATTGAATAACATTGCCATATTGATTGTAGACTTGGAGTAGAGATCACTTTTGATTAAACGGACTTAAGAAAGAATCATCGAAGGTTGTATCCTTTCTTATAAGTCGGATTTGTTAGTCATCTTTATAGTGAAATCTGAATGTACTGATTATATTAGAATCTAACGCATCAACCTTAGATCACCGAACTTCGCATGAGAATTGTAATCATAATTGGAGTATGATCACCATGATAATATACGTATTCTTGAATTCGAAGATGTTTGAATCCGTAAGATCATTCGTAATTGTACGAGCATGATATGTATGGAGATAACGTACATTAATCACTGAAGATTTCGTAAGCTTAGAATAGTCGTCTGCCCAGTGAGGAACTGTCATACATGTTTAGCGTACACTAAGCTTTGTAGTTAACGTACGCTATCGGGCATATTTAACGTACGATATGCTTGGTACGTAACGTACGTTATATCATCAGACGAGTCAATCGACTGATCAGAGAGGAACTGTCGATACATGGTTAGCGTACGCTAGACCTTGTCGTTTACGTACGCTAACGAGTAGGCTTAACGTACGATACCAAAGGTACGTAACGTACATTAAGAAAGTCAGGCAGGTTTCATTTTATGAACTTCCGACCGTAATTTAGATTGTTAGATGTTCGTACGATTTGAGATGAATTCTATATTATTTCTTTTGTTAAGGTTTGAGCCTAGCAACGTGATTGATCGAAGGGAGAGACCTTCGAGCGTTTTGATATTCGTGGGAGTATTTTTCTTATCATCAAATCGAGGTAAGTACTTTAATTGTTCTATGTATCGATGTTATACATATTGTTGTGCATATATGTCGTTGTTGTATGTCCACTTTGTGTTGGTTGACAGGATCATCGGGGGATCTATTCTAGCTTGCGCTGGATCATCGGACGAGTTTTTCCACCACGGGTTGGTCTGACGGGATCATCATGGGTTCTAGGCAATGAACGCTGGATCGTCGGAATTACCATGTGTATGTTGTGATATCATGTTGTGATTATCATTTGTGTATGTTATTTATGAGTTTCTCGTCGTAGGAGAATCGTTGGTATTTTGTCATTCATGTTGTTATTATTCTTCGTGAGATGTTGAATAATATGTTTTGGTACTTGTACTAGCATCGTTGTGCTAACCCCTTCGGGGTGAACATTTGTTTATGTTCAGGATCCAGGAGAGTAGGGAAACAACCACTGGAGCTGCATGACGACGAGGGTGCAGAGTTATGTTCTGGACAGGTTTATTTGTCTATCGATTGTGTTGTTTTAATAAGTACTCGAGTACGTCATCGTTTGTGATGATCTGGATTTGGTGATGTATTAATACTTTTCCTTTGGATATTTGTATTCTCAGTATTGGTCATAACTGTTTGTATTTTATTTCAGTTACTTTCATAAGTTGGTATCTGTTATTGTCTTTTCGTTTCTTCAGCCTTGTGAATTCTTATGTAAAGGATTTACGGTGCTGTAATATTCCTGAATATATCGGGGGTGTTACAGTAGCAACACCAATAAAGTGTTACTGTTGACCAATGGCAACACCAATATCTCTGTAGCAACACCCATAAACGTGTTACTATAGACCAATGGCAACACCACTAATCCCTACTGTAACACCAGCTACTGAAACACATTTTTGTTTTGGCAACACCCTTTTCCATTATTGTAGCATTTATTTTGTGAACACTTTTTTGTTTTGGTAATAGTTTAAATCATAATAAAACCATTCAAATAAACCATAGTCAAATAACCTCTCAAAGTTTTTCATAAAAAAGCTTTTCAAGCCATTCAAATAAACCACGACATTATTATCATCATTCGACATAAATAAACCAATCAAAAAGCTAACATAAGTACCATAGAATAACTAACTTAGTACCATCCAAAAGCTAACTTTAGTACCACCGTATTAATACCATCACAATCCAAAAAAAATCCGAAAGATAACATAAATACTAAAAAAGACTTAAATCCAGATTCTGGCAGCCATTTTTTTCATCATATCTCGAACTTTTTGGTCAAGTTTCTCATCCATCTCTTGCTGAAGTTGAGCCCGAATCATTGCAATTAAGTCTGACATGCACTGATCTCGAACGAACATTGCACATGATGAGTGTTCTGAATAAGCCTCCCAATTAGCCAAGATGGGTTGTGTTCCTTGCCACCATGAACCAATTTATTACCAGCCCCAACACCTTCCTTTTCTAGATCTTTCTTAACATGAGCCTATAAAAGAAAGGAAAGTCAGATTCATACTTGGTAAATACTAGAAAAAACTTCCTCTATTTATTTAAAAGTTAGTTGTAACCAGCTGGTCATATATTTACTTAAATTAAGTAAGTAGCACCTTAAATTAAAAAAAAAAGCATAGAAGTCAGTTGAGTAGATACCTTGTTACCATCACACATTGAACCACAAGATGTTAAGAATTACAGTAGCAGTAAATAATTAAGAAAAACTTGCCTCGTTGAATCACACCATATCGGGGTGCACGAATGACCTAGTTTGATAATATAGGTTTGATAACTACTGACAGTTTATCTTAAGTAGTTATATTGTATATAAATAATTATTGTCTGGTATAGCCTCCAGACATCATTATCAGTAAACACCTTAGTCAATGTAATAAACTACTTAGAACTCCTTAGATGAATTTTAAATGTTGAGTGTTTCCAGCATGCCAGTAGAGGAGACTAGATGCCTCCAGAAGCAGTGAATCCGTGATATAAAGAACCTGATTGACTAGAAGATTAAGTAACCGTTATGAGATGAAAAACAATGATCAATATCAGAATGTTTCATAATCATACCTAGTTTGTTGCTTTCAGAGCATATAATATCTGATACTTCAGGCCCGGAAAACAGCACCAATTCGTGTGTATCTGGAAGCAAGAGCCTGGAGCTTTCAGTAAGAGATATGAGCAAAATATAAATAGGAATTAGATATCTTTTGTCCGAGTACACAGAACCGTAGATATTTCCTAGCAGATCTCCATAGAAATAGGAGGAGTATCACAAGCGATAGCGTAAATATTTTATTAATGGAAGGACTTATTATCAACTTTGTACTCCTTATCATGTGCAGACCACTTGCACCATAAATAGAAAACATTTGTGACTTCACACTGTATGAGATGCTAATTGAACTGATCAAAAATAGAACAATACAAGTGAAAAAATTGGAGACCTAGACACAAACGAGTCCTCTTTAAATGATACACTTCAGCATCATAGCTAAAGACACCATATCTCATGATATCATAATAGATTCGACATTCACAACAATGATGATGTCTCTACAAATACATAAATGGCTAATAGATATAACAAATTATAAAAGCAAAAAAAAGTGCAAATGAATGGAAGTGCTCGTATGTTAATTGTTATGAATTCTAGTTAATAATCAACCTAAATATTCAATTATCATTTATTATTAACAAAATATAATATCTCATGATATCCACCAAGCAACACTATCGCTTTTCAATTCTAATATATAAATACCATGATAGTCACTACCATTTATCATTATTCTGATGAGTTTTGACAGAGGTAGTTCAAATTTAGTAATCCTTGAATAGACCTTATAGGTCACATGACTAAAGGATTATGTTATTGTCTGTAAAATTAGAGTAATTTAGTAAAATTCAGCTTATCGCCAAACATCCATTTTGCAACATACCTTACTAACTTGTAGCAGTAATCACATCAAATATAAATTAGTCGAGCTTACCTATCCTCGCGTCTCCCAAGTTCTCTCTTACGCATTAAATCAGCACCTTAAAGTTTTATTATTTATTAAGTTCAGCATATATAAATTACATATAGACGCAGATGGAGAGAGAATGAGATAGGGGAGAGAGAGAGAATGAGAAAGAGTAGGAGAGAGACAGAGACAGAGAGAGGGAGAGAGACAGAGAGAAGGAGGGGAGATAGAGACAGAGAGGGGGAGAGAGGGGGGAGAAGAAAGTAAGAGAGACAGAGAGGGAGAGAGATGACAGAGAGACAGAAAGGGATAAAGAGGGAGAAATAGTGATACAGATAACAGGGGGAGACAGAGATAGAATGATGCACAACCAATTTAGTAACAAGATATAACAAATTAAACAAAGACCAAATCACATATACAAATCAAAGATTCAAGTACGCAAAACTCAAAGGAATTGAACCACATTCAAATCAAGCCCTAAATCGAGTCGAATAACAAATCCAGAAAATGCATACAATTAAAAATAAAGAACAATACAATGAAATCGAGAAATAGGGAGGCGTAGAATTGAAGTAACCTAAATAGAAGCTGAAGATAGAAGCCCTAAATCGAAGTTGAAGATGAGAGGACCTAATAAATCGATGTAACACCCCGATATATTCAGGAATATTACAGAGCCGTAAATTCTTTACATAAGGATTTACAAGGCTGGAAAAATGAAAAGACAATAACAGATACCAACGTATGAAAGTAACTGAAATAAAATACAACAGTTCTGACCAATACTGAAAATACAAATGTCCAAAGGAAAAGTATTAATACATCACCAAATCCAAATCATCACAGACGACGACGTACTCGAGTACTTATTAAAACGATGCAAACAACAGACAAATAAACCCGGCCGGAACATCACTCTGCACCCTCGTCGTCATACAACTCCAGAGGTTGTTTCCCCACTCTCCTGGATCCTGAACATAATCAATGTTCACCCCCGAAGGTGTTAGCACAACGATGCTCGTACAAGTACCACAACATATTATTCAACATCTCACGAAGAATAATAATAACATAAATGACAAAAGAACCAATGAGTCTTCTCCTGCGAGAAACTCAATAATAACATACACACATGATAATTACAACATGATATCACAACATACACATGGTAATTAAGATGATCCAGCGTTCACTGCCTAGACCCCCCGATGATTCCGTCAAACCAACCCGAGGTGGAAAAACCCGTCCGATAATCCAGCGCACGCTAGCATAGATCCCCCGATGATCCCATCGGACCAACACGAGGTGGAGATACAATAAAGACATACATGTACAACAATATGTATAACATCAATACATAAAACAATTAAGGTACTTGCCTCGATTCGAAGACAAGAATTATACTCCCACGAATAAAAAAACGTTCGAAGGTCACTCCCTTCGATCAATCACGTTGCTAAGCTCAAACCTTAACAAAAGAAATAATATAGAATTCATCTCACATCATACGAATGTCTAACAATTCAAATTACGGTCAAGTTCAAAAAACGTAATCTGCCTGACTTGCTTAACGTACATTACGTACGTTTGGTAGCATACGTTAATCCTACTAGTTAGCGCACGTAAGCTACGAAGTCTAGCGTATGATAACTATGCATTGTCAGTCCTTCACTAATCAGTCGACTGACTCGTCTGATGGTATAACGTACATTACGTACCAAACGTAGTGTACGTTAACTATGCCCGATAGCGTACGTTAACTACATAGCTTAGCGTACGCTAGGCATGCATGACAGTTTCTCACTGGGCAGACGACTGTTCTAACTGTGATGAAGCTTACGAAATCCTCAGTGATTAACGTACATTATCTCCATACTTATCATGTTCATACGATTATGAATGATCTTACAGATTCACACATCTTTGAATTTAAGGAAATGAATATCATCATGACACTTATATTCAATCTCGATTATCATTCCCATGTGAAGTTCGGTGATCTCAGGCTGATGCAAAAGATTCCATTACCATCATTACATTCAGACTACATCTAAAGAACTAATAAATCTAACTTATAAGAAAGAATACAACCTTCGATGATTCTTTCTTAAGTCCATTTAACAAAAGTGATATCAACTCCAAGTCTACGATTAATATGGTAACGTTATTCAATACGGATAATCAATCTCAGAATATTACTCTCATCATTGACGTAATATTATAACTATGATGTTTCAACAACGATATCTTAAGCATAATCATTCCAACTTCTAAACTTGATGTTTGAATAATTCATCAATGGAACTCAATATCTTGATAGCATACTCATCATATCCTTAAGAATATGAATTCAACGTTGGAGATAGTATTAACATACCTTAAGATGAAGAAAACACTGAGACAATAGGTAGACTTCAACTCCGGTTGCTTGTGTGACAATCCAAGATGAGTCTCTACTTCAAGGATCAAGTATGAGTAATCTCCAATCTTCAATGATCAAGTTGAGATGGTTTAAATGGTTTAAGAAGGAGGGGAGGCTCTCTGGACTTCCAAGCAATGAAGGACAAGTGAAGAAAACGTAAACAAAATAAAATGGGGTGCTGTCCCTTTTATAATGTTTCTGTACGTAGCTGTTTAGCGCACGCTACCACAATGTCCTTAGCGCATGCCAACGAGCGTTGACTCCAAAACTGTCCAGGATCATCCGCGGGAATCTTATCCGGACCCATGTACGGCTGGCGCATGTGACAACCGCCTAGCTCAATTATTGGCTGGTTAACGCACGCTACGCTATAATCGTAGCGTACGCTAACTCCGACAGTACGTTAAGCTATCCTTGTTAATGTACGTTATCACGTATTTCCATGGAAAAATTTACATGTTGCCATACTCATGTACAAGGATACAAATATGAGAAATATCATACTTTAATTATCGATATCACAATTCCGAATAATACAGGGTTCAAATGCAGATGAAATACTCAATAATAAATCCGGATATTACATACTCTCCTACTAAAAAGGAGCTTCATCCCGAAACTTAAGACGAAAATAACTCTGGATATCTGGACTTCATGCTATCTTCCGTTTCCCAAGTGTCTTCTTCCACTCTGTGACATGACCACTGAACCTTGACCAAAGTGATTGATTTGTTCCTCAACTGCTTAACTCGACTCTCGATTATCATGATCGGTCTCTCTTCAAACGTGCCATCCTGTGCTACTTCGATCTCGCAGAAATCAATGACATGACTAGGATCTGGTATATACCTCCGTAACTGGGATACGTGGAACACGTTATGAACATGGCTCAATGACGGCGGTAATGCCAATCTGTATGCCAACTCTCCAACTCTTTCAAGAATCTCGAACGGTCCGATATATCTCAGACTCAACTTCCCATTTCTTCTAGAATGAAAGATTCCCCGAGTAGGAGAAACTTTTAAAAGCATGTGATCTCCAGTACTGAACTCCAATTGGCGACGGCGTATGTCTGCGTAAGATTTCTGTCGACTCTGGGCGGTCAACAGCCTTTCGCGAATCAAGGCTATCGTCTCTCGTGTCTGCACGATCAATTCCGGTTCCGACCCGATCAAGTCTGATGAATCGTCCCAACATAGGGGCGATCTTCATCTCCTCCCGTATAATGCCTCAAACGGTGCCATCTTAATAGAAGCATGCCAACTATTGTTGTAGGTAAATTCAATTAATGGTAGATGAACTTCCCAGTCAGTTGACCAATCTAAGGCACAAGCCCTTAGCATATCTTCTACTGTTTGAATAGTCCTCTCGGATTGTCCATCTGTCTGCGGGTGATAAGTTGTGCTGAAGTTCAATTCGGCCCCCAAGGCTTTATGAACTGCTTTCCAAAAATGCGATACAAAGCGACCGTCTCGGTCAATAATAGTCTTCGGCGTGCCATGCAATCGGACAATCTCTGTAATAAACACTCGTGCCAACTTCTCGGGTCCCCACGTATCCTTAATGCCTAGAAAATGAGCCGATTTGGTTAAATGATCAACTATCACCTAAATCATGTTCATTCCTGTCTTGGTTCTCGGCATATTAGTGATAAAGTCCATCGATATGTCCTCCCACTTCCATTCAGGAATCGGGAGCAGCTTCAGCATTCTGGCAGGTCATTGATGCTTGATCTTAACCTGCTGACAAGTCAAACATTTCGAAACATAATCCGTTACATCTTTCTTCATGTTGCCCCACCAAAAGTTCTGCTTCAATTCCTTATACATCTTACTGGTGCCCGGGTGGATAGAATAGGGCGTGATGTGAGCTTCCTTCATAATTGTCTGTTTCAGAACATCGACATTGGGAACGCAAAGTCGGTTCTGAAATATCAAAACTCCATCATCATGAATTATAAATCCAGGGGCTTTTCCTTTATTTACTTCATCGTGCAATCGAATCATTAAAAAATCATCCAATTGCTTAGATTTGATTTCTTCGGTTAACGATGAAGTTATTTCCATCACACACAGTTGTCCCTGGACTCTTTGCAACCATACTTGAATTCCCTCTCGAATCAATTCCCTTTGAATGCTGAGCTGGGAGGTCAGAGTCTCCAGCATCTGAATAGAAACAGGCTTGCGGCTAAGTGCATCAGCCACTACATTTGCTTTGCCTGGATGATAAAGAATCTCCAAGTCATAGTACTTAATAAGTTCTAGCCATCTTATTTGCCGCATGTTCAACTCTTTCTGACTGAAGATGTATTTGAGACTCTTGTGATCCGTAAAGATCTAACAGTGAGTCCCGTACAGGTACTGTGTCTAGATTTTCAAAGCAAAAACTACTGCTGCCAGCTTCAAATCATGCGTTGGGTAATTCACTTCATAAGGTTTCAGTTGTTGTGATGCATAAGCGATCATCTTATCATTCTGCATCAATACGCATTCGAGTCCTTGGTTCGAAGCATCACTGTAAACTATAAATCCTCCATTTCCCTGTGGGAGTGATAAAATAGGTGCCGTCGTCAATCTCTTCTTCAATTCATCAAATCTATTCTGGCATAACTCATTCCACTCAAACTTTTGAGTTTTCTGCAGTAGTCGAGTAAGTGGGTGGGTAATTTTGGGAAACCCTTCCACGAATCGACGATAATATCCAGCAAGTCCTAAGAAACTCCGGACTTCTTTCACGTTCTTTGGAGGCTTCCAATCTATAAATGCTTCGATCTTCTGAGGATCTAATCGGACTCCTTCAGCTGATACCACATGGCTGAGGAACAATACTTCCT
The DNA here is from genome assembly GCA_033398695.1 of Orobanche coerulescens. Taxonomy (NCBI): domain Eukaryota; kingdom Viridiplantae; phylum Streptophyta; class Magnoliopsida; order Lamiales; family Orobanchaceae; genus Orobanche; species Orobanche coerulescens. The sequence continues at coordinate 137,525,947 of CM065809.1, forward strand.
TTAGCCAGAATTCACACTTAGAAAGTTTGGCGTACAATTGTTCATTTCTCAACAGGTCTAACACAATCCGTAAATGCTGCGCATGCTCTTCCGGGCTCTTAGAATACACCAGAATGTCATCAATGAACACAACCACAAATTTATCCAAATACTCGATGAACACTCGGTTCATCAATTGCATGAATACAGCAGGCGCGTTAGTGAGACCAAACGGCATCACTACATACTCATAGTGTCTGTAGCGAGTTCTGAACACTGATTTCGAAACATCAGATTCCTTAATCCTCAGCTGATGATATCCTGATCTCAGATTGATTTTAGAAAACTGTTGCTCCTTGTAACTGGTCAAACAAATCATCAATCCATGGCAATGGATACTTGTTCTTAATCTTCATCTTGTTCAGCTCTCGATAGTCAATACATAGTCAAAGCGATCCATCCTTCTTCCGGATAAAAAGAACTGGTGCTCCCCAGGGCGAAATGCTTGGCTGGATATAGCCTTTGTCTAGTAACTCCTCCAGTTGCTTTTTCAGTTCGTATATCTCAATAGGTGCCATACAATACGGTGCCTTAGAAATTGGTGTTGCTCCGGGTTCCAGCTCGATGGTGAATTTTACATCCCGTCGTGGAGGTAGTCCAGGTAACTCGTCAGGAAATACATCCGAAAATTCGTTCACAATTGGAATGGATGAAAGTTCCACAATTTCGTCTTCTTTGTTCATTGCATAGCACCAGTATCTGGTACATCCATGTTTCAACAATTTGATAGCTTTCATTGCCTTGATCATCTTTCCTGAGCTTCCTGGTTTCCATCCTTCAAACAGTATTATGGAACCATCGTCAGCGATCAGCGAGATATTCGTCTTTCGGTAGTTTACAATAGCTCCATATCGATTAAGCCAATCATCTCCGAGTATCAGGTCGTCTCCTTGCATTTCTATCACAATCAGATTGGAGAGCCACTCTCTTCCTCCAAATGATACAGGGAATTTTCTAGTTTCTAAGTTTCCAACAATCCTCTCCCCACTCGATAAACTCACAACATAAGGCTCACAATTATGAAAACCAAAAATATTCAAACGATTTACACAACACAAGGATATAAATGAATGCGTAGCTCCTGTATCGAATAGAACACAAACTGGTTGTGAAAGAATCTTGATAGTACCTGATGCAATAGAAGCATCCTAGTCGTCTGCTTTCCTCATCTCGTACAGACGTGGGGGAACGGATCCAGCACTTGATGTCCCCTTTCGGTCCCACTGTCCTCTTCCTCGTCCGCGGCCAAAATTCTGAGGCATCTAAACACTTTGCTATGTCTGTTGGATACTGACTTCCTTCTGAATTGGCTGTGGTGTACAGGCTCTAAAAGACTTTGCAGCCTCTTCACAGAACACCGCACGATGTCCTTCTCGACCACAATCAAAACAAGTCACGGAAGGTAGGGGGCAATTCCGTCGATAGTGCCCTGTCTGGGCATAGTTAAAGCATTTCCTAGTGACATCCGTCGTGGTTGATGCTGCTCCAAAGTTCTTTCCGCTCTTAGATGGGTTTGGGGGTTTCTTGAAAGAATGAAAGGATGACTGGGCCTTGCGGGGCCCACTACTCTTGTGCTACGTGAAACTACCGAAGACTTTCTGCTTCTTGGACTCTGCCAACTTCTCCATTGCTGCTTCCTTGATTTCATATGCCAACGCTTTATCCTAGTATTGACGGAGAGTGGTACATTAAAAACCGGACATGTACCTCTGGATTTCTGGTTTCATTCTCATATCAAAATGGATCATCATTTCTGCATCTGTTCTTACCAGATGTCGAACAAATGCCATCTGTTGGTTAAACGTCTTAATTGTCTGAGATACTGGCACATCTGAAGGGTGAGCAGAGAAAAACTCCTGAACCTTGGCTTCCCTCACAGGACGAGGGCAATACTGAGCTTCCATCATCAATTTAAATTATGTCCAATCAGCATCATGGTCTACGGGCTGGATGGCTTTCCACCATTCAGACACTTCTCCTATCAGAAAGTACTGAGCAATAGAGGCTCTCCGGTCGTCAGGGCAATTGATCCCGACAAAAATTTTCTCTAGTTCCTTCAACCAATGATCCCAGCTGGGAGTCTCAGAAATACCGTCGAACTTAGGTGGTTGCATCCTCGCCACCTCTTGCAGCCATCGGTCGACTCGATTTCCCATGTATGGGATACCTTGCTGTCGATCTCCGTGCTGTAATCCCACCGCCACCTGCATCCTGTCCACAACCTGGGCAAACTGAGTCATCTGGTTCACCACATGACGAAGGATTTCGGGCACAACAGGTTCTGGTTCATTATTAATAGATCTTTGTGGCTCGCCCGAGCTGTGGCTGGCCTGATTAGAGGGCAAAGCTTCTCTTTCAGCATTCCTTCTTCCGCGTCCGCGACCGCGACCACGTCCACGTCCACCTCTCAACATACTGTAAGCATAAATACTCAATATACAGGAAACAATATCGTTCAAATGTTCAAGTATAAAGAGATACAACATGTAAAGGACGAGATAGAGTTTAGGAACTTACAACCACTGCTCGCATAAAGACGTAGGCAGTACAATGATGTTATTTGCGGCCGGCTACTTCAAACGACATATATGACCCCTATTTTAACCCAATGGCCAGGATATCCATAATCTTAGCTCCGATACCATATTCTGTAACACCCCCGATATATTCAGTAATATTACAGCGCCGTAAAACCTTTACATAATGATTTACAAGGCTGAAGAAATGAAAAGACAATAATAGATACCAACGAATGAAAGTAACTGAAATAAAATACAACAGTTCTGACCAATACTGAAAATACAAATGTCCAAAGGAAAAGTATTAATACATCACCAAATCCAAGTCATCACAAACGACGACGTACTCGAGTGCTTATTAAAACAATGCAAACAACAGACAAATAAACTCGGCCGGAACATCACTCTGCACCCTCGTCGTCATGCAACTCCAGTGGTTGTTTCCCCGCTCTCCTGGATCCTGAACATAAACAAATGTTCACCCCCGAAGGGGTTAGCACAACGATGCTAGTACAAGTACCACAACATATTAATCAACATCTCACGAAGAATAATAATAACATAAATGACAAAAGAACCAATGAGTCTTCTCCTGCGAGAAACTCAATAATAACATACACACATGATAATCACAACATGATATCACAACATACACATGGTAATTCCGATGATCCAGCGTTCACTGCCTAGACCCCCCGATGATTCCGTCTCCCCAACCCGAGGTGGAAAAACCCGTCCGATAATCCAGCGCACACTAGCATAGATCCCCCGATGATCCCGCCGGACCAACACGAGGTAGACATACAACAACGACATACATGAACAACAATATGTATAACATCAATACATAAAACAATTAAGGTACTTGCCTCGATTCGAAGACAAGAATAATACTCCCACGAATAACAAAACGTTCGAAGGTCTCAAACCTTTACAAAAGAAATAATATAGAATTCATCTTACGTCGTATGAATGTCTAACAATTCAAATTACGATCGAAGGTTCATAAAACGTAATCTGCCTGACTTGCTTAACGTACGTTATGTACCTTTGGTAGCGTACGTTAAGCCTACTAGTTAGCGCACGTAAGCTACGAAGTCTAGCGTATGCTAACTATGCATTGTGTAATATCCGGGGATATTTTTTTTCTTGTGTTACTGTTGAGTTGTACGTATTCATTTGGAATTGTACAAGTATTGTTGTTTTGGACTGATACAATATATATTGTGTTGGGATATTTCGGGAGCGAAATAATTTTACTTATCGTCGGGTTGGTTTCGTCGTTTGAATGTTGGTTGGAGAGTTTGGATTTTTGGCTAAGTATACTAGCCATAATGTACGCTATGGATGTAGCATTATGTACGCTAGCGTGTTTCCATTATGTACGTTATGCGTGTAAGGTTACGTACGTAATGCTTGGTAGGTGGTAGGAACCTTCCTCGTAGTCACTTTCGGCTGGTGGGTCCCGAGCATCTTCCGATCAGATCTCACTATTACAGTCAACGGACGCTTACATATGTTAAGAGGTGAGCTCTACGTGCTGGTTTGGTAACGTACGTAATAGATTTTTGTTTATGTATGTTAAGGCCTTCGTATTTTAGTTCAGTTAGTTTTGGATTTTACATTACGTACGTTAATGTCTTGGCATAGCGTACGTAATGCCTCTTACGTACGTTAACCTTAGTGTATAACGTACGTAATGAGTTTGTTAGTCTATTTATGTTGGCTTCGTATTTCATTTCCTCACGAACCAAAACACATTTTCTCTCCATAGAATCGTCCATTTGGACTTGTTATTAACGTTTAGCCTCTTTCAATTCGATCTTGATCATCTTATCTTGGATTGAAGCTTGAAGTTGGAAGCTTGTTGGTGCTCCTTTGGTGTTTGTAGGGTTTTTCTTGTTCTTCTTTGGTAAGTTCCCTCAATCTCTTGTTCTTCAAGTGATTTTCGAGTTTGATGATGTTGTTGTTGTTGTTTTCTTCGGTTATTGTTTGATTGATGGAGTATATCATGATTCTTGATGAGTTTTTATGAACTTTTGATGAAAAACATGATGGTATTGCTTGAGTTGGATTATGTTCTTGATGTTTTAGATTGTTTGGAGGTTTTAATCATGTCTAGGAAGGATTATGTTAAGATTGTTATATGATTAACATAGTCTTGAGATGATTATTGTTGTTGGTGGTGTTCTTGAAAGATTATAACCATTTTAGTAAGGATTTATGATGATTTAAGAGGTGATTATCATAATTTCGAAATGGTTAAATTAATCTTGTTGATTAATCTGAATTCTTGAAGAATTAGTGATTGATGTTAGTAGAGACATCATGTTTATTGAGATGATGATGTTCTTGAAGTTTTTGAGGATGGCATTGGTAGTATTATCATCTTGGAGATGTTGTTTTGATGTTGTTCTTAAGTGATTCTTGTTGAATTGTTTCACAAGTGTTAAGAACATTTGATCATGTTGATTTTGAGATTTTGGAGGATGTTAGGATTCATAGTTGAGAACTATGACATTCGTTGGTAGAGTTTAACCGATTCGGGGTTGAATCGGGTTTGTCCTTGGTGTTCTTTTCCATTGATTTTGTGTTATTGAATGAATCGTTTTTCATTCAAGATTGTTCAAGTGTTTGTGATCGTCGGTAGGCACCGTTCGTCGTTTCGTGCTAGGACGTTGATCGTGGAAGGACTTTCTCGCCTTCGGTTTGAGGCAAGTTTTATACTTGTACTAGTCAATGAGATTAATGTTATCATATATGTGTATGAATGTATTGTATCATTTCGAGACTTAGTCTCTTCATGATTTGTTGATATTCGGGAATTGTTTGATGCAATACCCTTCGGCAATTATGTTAGATGTTATTGTTATTCGTTAACGGCCGGTTTAAGGCATTGAGATACTTGTTGATACTGATGTTGTCGATAGCCGGTTCGCGGTATCGGTATCGAATATTATTGTTGACGTTAATGTCGTTCTGAGGCATCGTTGAATCGTTATTATCAAATTGGAACTGTTGCTATGATGTTGTATTGGCCGATTGAAGGCGTTTGATATATTTGTTTATCATATCTGTTTCGATGGTCGGTTTAAAGCATCGGGACATCTACTCTAACATATCATTAGTTAACGATTAACCGTTCTAAGGTAATCGAGGTATTGAATTGGGATTATCTAAGATAATTCCCATCCGTTGTACTATCAGTTATCCATTAACCGTTCTAAGGTAATCGAGGTATTGAATTGGGATTATCTAAGATGATTCCCATCCGTTGTACTATCAGTTATCAATTAACCGTTCTAAGGTAATCGAGGTATTGAATTGGGATTATCTAAGATAATTCCCATTCATTGTACTATCTGTTATCGATTAACCGTTCTAAGGTAATCGAGGTATTGAATTGGGATTATCTAAGATAATTCCCATCCATTGTACTATCAGTTATCGATTAACCATTCTAAGGTAATCGAGGTATTGAATTGGGATTATCTAAGATAATTCCCATCTGTTGTACTATCAGTTATCGATTAACCGTTCTAAGGTAATCGAGGTATTGAATTGGGATTATCTAAGATAATTCCCATCCGTTGTACTATTAGTTATCGATTAACCGTTCTAAGGTAATCGAGTTATTGAATTGGGATTATCTAAGATAATTCCCATCCGTTGTACTATCAGTTATCGATTAACCGTTTTAAGTTCATCGAGGTATTGAATTGGGATTATCGAAGATAATTCCCATCCGTTGTATCATTGGTTATCGATTGACCATTCTAAGGTAATCGAGGTATTGAATTGGGATTATCTAAGATAATTCCCATCCGTTGTATTATTGGTTATCGATTAACCGTTCTAAGGTGATCGGTGTATTGAATTGGGATTGTCGAAGATAGTTCCCATCCGTTGAGTCGTGATCGATTGGCCATTCCTGTAACACCCCCAATCCGCTCAGGGATATTACATGCCGTAAAACCATTCCTCAAGGATCTACTAGGCTGGTAACAACATCGAATAACTCAACAATGCCTTTAAGGCTAAAATAACTCAGTAGACCGATTTTGTCTTTCAATAAAAACATAAAACTCAATTACAATTCATGCCCACGCAGGGGGCAAAATACAACAACTCCCGTACAACGGGGAAAAAAATATTGCAGCGGAAAATAAAGTACAACTGAACCAATACACAACGTACAGTTCCACATGTGATTAGTATCAATCATCTTTCATCATCCTTCATGCCGACCCTGTGCCACGCTCCCTGAAACCTGAATGCAATACAGACATCCTCCCCCCGAATACTCGGGGGTTAGCAAAACTCCACTCTTTTGCTTGTGCAAGTACAAAGTGCAAATACGAGCCATATAATTCAAGTTCCAAGAATAAGAATAACCAAGAATCCTCAAACATCCAACCATAACGAAAAGTACTTCCCGAGGTAAGAGTTTGGGTAAAACATTCCAAAACCGAAAGATCGCAAATTGAGAGGATAATTTATAAAACCTTTTGAAAATGCCCTCGGGAGTTTTCAACGTAAACCATTTAGGATTATCGAATCCTTCTCTTTCCAAAATCAACAGGGGTCACAGCCCAGCAGTTTTGTTTGAATAGAAAACCACTAACAATTCACAGAGTCAAAACCCACATCACGTGTCCTCGACGGACATAAAATCAACACAACATAATCACATACAGGCATCGCCTAGGACCGGGACGAAGCCACAAATCCCACTTGAGGCCTCTAAGGACCCTCCCGAGCTGGCTAGCAAAACAAATCACACACAGGCATCGCCTAGGATCGGGACGAAGCCACAAATCCCACTCGAGGCCTCTAAGGACCCTCCCGAGCTGGCTAGCGAAACACAAGTCACAACATATCACGGTTGGATCAATCACTTGTTGCATCCTGACCACATGATCACAAGCCATGTGTCACCGTAGATTATCTTTGGCGCTCACAGTTGGATTAATCACTTGTTGCATCCTGACCACATGATCGCATGCCATGTGTCACCGTAGTTTTTATTAGGCTCTCACGGTTGGATAAATCGCTTGTTGCATCCTGGCCACATGATCGCATGCCATGTGCCACCGTAGGCCGCACCCACATCCATACATTCACACACAGCACAATACAACACATATATTCAAACAATTCACCCAGAGGCATCAAACACTTAGCAAAACATCACGTCAAACCACAACGCAACGAAATGAAGCAATATATGCACACACACATTATCAATCGCAACATCAACACCAACCGTATCTATAAGATTCACATACTTGATTACGAAACACACCAATCACAAAACACACGCGGTTATGAAAGAGAGCATTTAACAATTCTAATCGAATCTTTTGAAGATAATTTTCAAACGACCAAACAAACAAATTTAGACGATCACCAATTATCATATCCACAAAACAAGAATTATATGGACAAGGTACTTGCCTCGAAATCGGCACACAAGTATTCCGACGAACACGGCTCAACCAGGAAGCTTTGGAACGCCCGATGCTATCAAAAAGGAAGACGACAACGAACGGAAGGGTTCAACACGGTTTGTTCACAAGAAACTCGACCCTAACATCATATAATTGATAAATCAATGATCATACGAGGAAGAATAATTGTAGAACGTCCGAAAACCCCTCTATGACATTCTACCGGACAGCTTCAAGGCGTCGATCAAGAACTCGACCAAAACAATGAATCGATACGATCCAACCATGGAATAACAAGGAAAATGATATAATACATCTAAATAATCATCAATCCAGCACAATCCTAAGTTAAATTGGATTAAACGGGATATCAACCAAAATACCCAAATTCCCCAAAACTAGATCTCTAGAAAATCTGACCTGATTCGCTCGATAAAAGGATGTTATAGGATGGATGATTGATGATATGAACTCCAAGACTTCATGGATTGATTGTCCAGCAACATCTCTCCATGATAAACACACTTCCAGCCGCGGAAGGGAAGAAAACGAGTGAGGAAAATGATGAAAAACCCGTCTACAGGGCCTTAAATAGGCTGCCTGCCGGCCGCCTTACGTACATAATTGGCCATGGCTTATGGCCGTAACCGGCCATGGCCGAGCCTCCTGCCCAAAAATGCGGGCAGTGTTACGTACGTTACTGGCCAAAGCTTACGTACGTAACCGGCCAAGGCTTACGTACGTAACTGCCGAGCCCTTCCGGCCATAACTCGGCCAGGGCTGGCCTGGGCCCAACCTGCCCGGCCATGACTCAGCCGGGACCAACTCCGACGGCCCGGACGACCCCGAAACCCAAACCTGAATACGAATCGAAGATGCGGTTACAATGTACTTGCAAAGACGAATTCGAGCACTAAGAGAACACACGATTCCGACCACCTGAAGGCTCAAAATTCGACAGCGGAAAGTAATTACCCCAAACTTTGGGATATTATGAAAATGGCCCAAAACGTCCGAAACACACGATACACGATCCAAACACCAAGCCGAAGCTCGCAACATGAATAATAACATTAAATAAACTTACAAGAAACTCGAAACAATAGTTTCGGACGAGATTCGCAAGAATCGAACTCAAGTGCGGAAAAACCGCTTAAGAACACGGAACTCAACAAAACGATACCGAAACGAACTCGGATGACAAAAAGTGTAGAATTAAATACTCTCGGAATGACGAAACGATCACGAGCGAGTCGTCAAAATGGGATTCCACCAAAAAAAAGAAAATCACCGAAATCCGAAATTGCGGGTATTACATTCTACCCTCCTTAAAAGAAGTTTCGTCCTGAAACTTAAAACAAGTAGGGAGAAGCAATATACCACCAGGAATATTTCAATGAGATACACAAGAATGCGTAACTAACGCCCAATGGCGAAACGTTACAAACAACGCAAAGGAATATATGGTGTGCACACACGCTCCAAGACGACCAACACAACGCCACCGATAGAGACATAATAAAACCAACAAGTGACAAGCATCATCAAACAGATAATACAACCAAGTCGATTATCCGAACAATCACAAAACACAAAGCACCCATTACAAGAAAACACGCACAATCAAGAAAACAGAAACAAACACACAAACGATCCACAAGGACAACCACAAACAATTCGGACTACCCTAAAATCCTCAAAAACTACAATAGGCATTTCTGTGTCCTTTCGGAGCAGAGACGCAACCTCAATCCCCAAATATCTCAGCTACCGTCTCGCAATGCACGGCTCGGTGACCCACCCAGCCACACTCGAAATAGCTGACTAACGGTGAACGACAATTCTACGCGGTACGAGATCAGGCAACAACAGTCAGACAACCCTAATCGAACAACAACGATCAAACAACAACGACCGAACAACAATGATCAAACAACAACGATCAAATAACAATGATCGAACAACAATGATCAAATAACAATGATCGAACAACAACGATCAAATAACAATGATCGAACAACAACGATCGAATAACAATGATCGAACAACAATGATCAAATAACAATGATCGAACAACAACGATCGAACAACAATAGTCGAACAATGACTCCGAAGTCCCCACTTCAACTCCAGACATTAAAAGAACTGGTAGAAAGTGAAAGATGTTACTTCCAAATAAGGTTCACAAGAATCGAACCGAACTCGGAAAAGTCACGATGATAAACAGATCGATCTGAAACAAGGTGACAACCAGTTCGAATGATGACAACCGAGACATCAAACAAGTTCAAAAAGTATCGATGAACACGTGCAAGTCGATAGAATTTAGAAGGAGAAACTGCAGAAGTCAAAAATAGTGTGGGTGTTACATCCAACCTCTTATAAAAGAAATCTCGTCCCCGCAACTCACAACAACGGAAACAAGGTAACAACACAAAAAGCAACCGACAGAAAAATCTCCCATGGGCCTCTCAGAGCCGATCATGATATTTGTGCTGAAGCGCGAACTCCGAAAGTCTCGGTAGCCAATTCGCAAAACTGAATTATGTGTCCTTCAAGTCCGCACTTGAAATGCGTTACTGACGAGAAGGACAATTTACACGTGCATGCCCCGGCACATCACGGTTGAAACACCTCGGCTCGGCATACCGAAAATACAAATGTTAGATACAATGGGACATAACGTCACAAAACAACATAGCGGATATGCCAACTCAGCACAACAAAGAATCATAACACATATCATATACAACGATTACCATCGTAAAGTAATACACACACAAACACTACAGCAACGACGGTATCGTTCGGCGACCTCAACGGCCCGAACAATAAACAGCACATAATTACAAACATCATGAAACAATCACACATGTACACAAACGTACAAACCCAAGCTTCAACAGCTCACACTCATGCGACAACACGAAAATCACCACGAGGCGACAAACAGTAAATACCAGTTCATACCTCTCACAGAGGGCTAGTATAACAATTACGTGGCAACGCCTCAACGCTCATACCACCAATTCGATCATACTCGGGTGCTAACATCATAACAACAATGCAAACATCATACATACATCCTCAGACCGCAAACGGAAATTGATAGGTTTTAAAAATGAAAGCCACCTTTGAAAAAAAATGATTTTGGAAACACTAGTTGATCTTGAGTATCACCTTACAAAAAGTAGTACAACATCGTTATCGAGACTTTGAACAACCATCTTGCATTTGAACAAAAACGAGGAAACTTTTCTTTTAGTGAAAAACTTTCAGAAATATTCGACCCTCGGGTCTAAGCAAAGCATTTCTAAATAATTGAAAATGTCTCAAAATATTTTGGTCCTCGATTGGAATAATTTTGAATCGTACTGTGGCACCTTGAAAGTACAACGAGAAAATAGTTCATTTTAAAAAATGTGCGTCTCGAAATTTATTTTCTAAGATACTCGAGGTTTTCAAAAATTCAATAGGCTAGAATGCCCGAAACACACAAAATCCTTTATCAAACCGTCATAAAACATTCAAGGCCAAAATTCCAAAACTCGATTTAGGGAATCGGTTTTACGAAATAAAACTCAGTTTGCAAAATACTGGAAGTCATTTTGAAAGAACTCACGCAGCGGATAAAATACCGTTCGAAAATATATTAGCAGTGACACCGATCCTTATATAAATAAAATATGAGAGTCGAATACCCACATATCACGAAATCAAAATCCACAGAAGGATTCCATCACTTAACGAATAATCATACAAGTAACTCACATCAGACGAGGCACAATAACAAAGAAGGGAGACTTACATCCACAGGTTGCACGAAGATGATGATCGCCCCACGATACTAATCACGACCAACAAACTCAGATTACGCTCCGCGACACGACTTAGTCAGAAAAATTTGACGAGACAAAACTCAACAGACACCACTGACCCAACAACCTAGGTTTCCACAACCCAAGCTCCGATACCATTTATGTAACACCGCCAATCCGCTCAGGGATATTACACGCCGTAGAACCTTTCCTCAAGGATCTACCAGGCTGGTTAAAAAAAGCGCTGCTTGGGAGGCAACCCAAGAGAGTTTTTTTTAATTTTTATCGCTTTTATTATTATTATTATTGCATTAATTTTGTTTTTTGGCGTGTGTAGGTAATCTAATAAGGAGGGTATTTATGGGAGGAAGAAGCCTAACCTATTGAAAGTTGAGACCCGAGCACAAAAGCATGGTGGCCCGCGATCAAAAACCACACTTCTTAATCCGATAGTTTTATTTTCTTTCTTTTTAATTTGCATTTTCGCATTTTTCCTGACTTAATATTTTTGCTTGGGGACAAGCAAAGGTTTAGGTTTGGAGGGTGCAACTTCTTCGATTTTTATTTGTTTTTAGTTTGCGTGATGTTTGTTGCCTTTCTTTATTTTTTTTTCTCTTGCGTGATTTTTATTTCTTTTCTTTCTTTCTTTATTTTTTTTTTCTTGCGTGATGTTGTAGTTGGATGGTAATAACCTTGTTAACTGCTGGGTATATGGATGATTAGTCATGTTTGTACTTAACTCGTGGAGTTTTATAAATCCAATTGATTGTTTGACCTTGCGTGTGAATGTATAGTTTCGGTTATTTAGTTTGATGTGTAAGGAATGAGTGTGGTAGTCCAAAAACCGTGACTTCTTGTGCCTAATTGAACCATTAACTTTTAGCGGTGAAATTCTTTTATGTGTGATTTCTGTTTTTATGGATTGTATTCTTTAGAACTTGCATGATTCTGTCGGATGACGTGTTGATATTTACATACACGAGAAATGATTAGGGCTGCCCATTTTTTTTTGTCTTGAACCAACTTATCTAAAAATACCCACCATTTCATATCAATATCCTTTTCTAGCCCCGTTGAGTCTTTAGCCGTATTTTGTTCGAAAAACCCGCATCTTATAGCTCCATATCCAAAAGCCATAACTTACCCAAGTATTGGTCCACGTAAGAGCATTAGAGGGTATATTTGAAAAATGAAGGTGTGCAAAGTTTGTGGTGTATAGAGGCAAAAATCTTCTCTCCCGTTCCCCTGAAAATAATAAGCCCCACAAAAAAAAAGTGATCCTAATAATAATAGTGGGATAGAAAAGATAGGGGAGGAGAGGAGTGAGCCTAAGAAAAACAAAAGGGAAGTCGATGGGTTGTGAGAAATAGGCCAATATCATAAGAATTGCACTTAACAAGGCCTAGAAAAAAAAGAGATATATATACGGGAGAATTGAAGTAGAATGATCGATCTTGCTTTGAGTGTTTATTTCATATATGTGAGGATCATATATGCTCTACTTGGACTGAACTTGTACCTACTAGCCAAATTTTCCCAACTTGAGCCACAACCCCGTTACATCCCAAAGTAAGACCCTATGACTCGTGTTTTGTGAATTTTGATGCGTTTGATGAAGAGAAGAAGTGCAAGCATATAGGTGAACTTTCCATTCAAATGGAGTTGAGCGTATTGACCTATCTAAACACTTGAGAGATGAGTGAATCGATATAATTCAGTGAGGGACTACTAAGACTTGTTTTCTTGCATGTTAGATTAAGTGCCATTGCTATCCATTCATTTGTGAGTTTACGCTTCCCTGACGAGTTTTGAGACTTTACGATACTTTTACATTCCCGGTTGATTGTATGTATACCCAATGATTAACTTGATTATTCAATCATTCTCATTTTCTTTATCATGTGTTTTATTTATTTTTGCTTGGGGACAAGCAAAGTTTAGGTTTGGGGGGATTTGATGAGTCGATTTTTGATCGTCTCATTCCGTTCTATCGAGTCGCGCTTTCGTTTGTTTTTAAGTGTTTTTGGTCTTTTTACATGTGGTATGTTATGTTTTTGTTTTGTAGGTATCCAGACGAAGATTGTGGTGAAATATGCGCTTTTATGGCCAATATTGGAGTTTATGACGATCAAGAGCGAGAACGGGGCCTAAAACGATAAAGATTGAAGCACTACCTGTCGTATTTTCTAATTTCCAATTCAATAGTTCGAATTAGGAGGTTTTATATATAGGTATAGATTCCTCGTGAAATCAGTTTCGCAACGGTATATTATACGCTAAATTTCGAGGTGTATTGAGGGAGATATGGCTTCTAGACCACGGCCTCACAGTCCGGATCGCGATCCAGAATTCAGACCATGAGGCAGATTTTTTTTGGACACCCGGATCGCGATCCAACCCCTGTTTGTGCAGAAAATGCGATTTTATGCACTTTTTGCGATTTTTGACGGGTATACAAAGGGAAACCCTACACTCAACTTGGGAGAGCCGAAATTCTGGTGGAAAAACTCATTGTTTCTCAACTTTCTTGTATTATAAACATCTAGAGACACATTTGTGAGTGATTTTCATTCCTTGTATGAAGATTTTGTGAGTTTTTGAAGGAAGAACATCAAACCTTCCTCGGGCCTCGATTTCGATTTCGCAAGAGAGGATTTCTACCATGTTTTATTCTATAATTTTTGCTATTATTGTTGAAATGATCATGAGTATCTAATCTTATCATATGGGTGTTTAGATTGAACCACACACATGTTCTTGGTTGTTAGTTTGGATTGATTTTTCGGGTATGAGTTTGGGATTGTTTCTTTTTCTTTGTTCTTCGTAATCTATCGGCGTTCTTGATGATATTTGTGCACGAATATTAATTAGACGCAAGAGAACTTATGATTTAGATCATCAAACCTTTTTATAGTTATTGTTATTGTCAAAATCGAGGGTTTTTGTCGGTGTTCGCCATCAAACGACCCGATAGAAGCGATTGTGAATTTTCTAAACCTTTTTCCGCGACTTTTTGGCGAATTACCCCGTCAAAGGTATTAGCTAGTCGATTGTTAGTAGAGATTCATCCCTATCAAAGGAGTTTCTCTTGTTTTCGAAAAGAACAATGGCGATTTTTAGAATTCGCCGCCATCAAATGGGTTTTCTTTTAATTGTGAGCAATCGGTAATTCCAAACCATAAATTCTTTGAGTATCGAAACTAATAATTGATAACGTGTGTGTCGGTGATTCTAAACCCCCATATCACTCTCATAATTGTATTCTCTAGAAATCCATCCTTTAATTCGGTATTTTTAACGCTTCGATCAATTTAATTTCCCGCACTTGTTTTACGAACTTTCATCTCAATCGAATCATTCACCGTGTTTTAATTTACTTTACTTTCATCAATTCGACTATTTGCTAAACATAATCAAACTTCAAACCGTTTCCAACTCCTCGAGAGATCGACCTCGGAGTTACTTGCCGCTTCCTACAAAAGCGATTCGTACACTTGCGAGTTTTAAATTTGTTCATCAACAGGTCTTGTCTTTCTTTTTGCACGATCCAAACTTGATATTTCTTCAAGTTATCATCCCTCTGCCTCCATAGATCGATATTATCTCATTCCATCTTGTCTTGGAGCTTTGCATCTTGGATTGGAGCTCAGTGATTAGAAGTTAGAGTTCATTCTTGTAGTCTTGGTGTTGTTCTTCATTTTCAAGAGGTTGGTTATCTAAACTCTTGTTTGATTCCATATTAATAATGATGTTAGTGATAATTACTTCATATAATATTAGATTAATCAAGTATAACATGATAGTTATTGGAATTATGAACAAAATAAGTGAAGAACATGATAACGTTGTTAGTATTACTTCTTGAATGGTTGAAGAGGTTATAAGATAACATAGTTGTGGTTGATTATGTCAAGAACCTGATAAGGAACATGACAATAGAACTTATAAGGTAAGAATATTCTTGATGCTTAGGGATTTTTTATTATAATCATGTCTTGAAAGGGTTTAGTTAATTCCTTGGGAGATGACAATAGACTATGAAGTAACACTCATGATTTTAATACATTCATAGTGAACTTGATGAATTGATGAAGTGGACTGTCTAAAACATTATGTTCAAATGTTGGTAATATTCTGAACGATTATTACAATATATGATGATATTAATATATTGAAATGATTAATTGGAGTTGTTTTGATGAATAATCATATTCAAAGTAATAATAAGAGTTTTAAAGGATATTTTAGTATGATAATCCTTGTATATTAGATATATGTTGAAGAATCTTAAGAACATGATAATCCGATTGTTAAAAATGAATTAGGTGTATTGAAGTTCGTTAATAATCGATATAATGTTCATTGGGATATGATGAACTACTCGGGTAAGATTACGGGTCTCGTTGACTATGAATTGATATCATTATTGTATGAGTGTGTTGTTGAATGAGTTACGTTTCATTCAAGATTGCTTGTTCGAGTGAGTATTATTAGTCAAGGATACCGTCCATTCGTTCGAAGAAGGACTATTCGTGTACGGAATTGAGGCAAGTTATCTTGCTTGGGTATAATGATAATTGAATTCTTGTGAACGTTATACATTTCGTGTATATGAAATGCCTTATGAATATATGATTCGTAACGTGATATTGTTCTTGATCGTAGTACCGTTTCATTGTGTGATTGTATTCCCAAGTTTATCACCTTTGTATCATTGGTCTCGTTGATCATTATCATCACTTCGGTGAGTTTCTCGATTCTTGATTGAATGTGTAATTTATTGAGTTTCATTGTCATGTTGTATTGTGACATATCTAGAATCATATCTGCGTGCCGATGTTGGAAGTATGCCCTCGAATGCCACTCAGAGGATGACTGAGTGAGGGCATTGTACTTGTAATTATGTAAATCACTAATATAAGGCAATGGATGTTTCTTTATTTACTGGTAGTTACTGCATTCCTAACTCGTAAATATACATATAGAAACTAGTCCGTGTATTTGAGAGCAAAACGTTCCACTCCTTATTGGATAAGGGGGTCGGCACTGGAAAGGTTTATAGCTCAAATACTTAATCGTTCGCAAGTCGATTAAACTTGACTGGGCGTTAAGTTTATGTGAAAACTTGTATGACGTGTTCTTTGACATGGAGAGTACCTGTCGAACGCTAATGGTTAGTGGGAGCGCACGTTATAGGTATGCTAATTGGATTAGTATACTCGAACCGACTCACCCTCGATTCGTCACACGGATTTCACTCCGGGACCGTCAATGACGGAATCAAAAGGTTGTGATATGTATTCGTGAACCTTCGACTTGAGGATTTAGTAGGGATGTGCTTGTGACGTCAAGATTTTCATTAGAGTAGATTGACCCTGTAAACCAGAAGGTGGGGGTCAACCTCGACGTGCATCTTGACGGGCAAGTAGCAGGTCCTACTAAATACCAAGATAGAATTCTTTCTCCCGTTAGTGAGAGGGTTATATGTCCTATGCGGTTATTGGCAGATGAGATCATAAGTCTTTGGCCAAAGCATTGGAGCTAGTTGTATTAGATACACGACAGCTCGATGATCTCGATTTGCATCAACGCATGCATAGCGTCAAGTACAGATAGGGTTTGACTGACATTGACCCTATATCTTGATCGAGACATTTGAAAGAAGGGTTTATACGTATACTGGTATTCACGACAGAATGGTTCTTGAATGATCCCAATCACTCGTTCTCAGTTGGGGTACAGTGTAGGCCGCCAACGGACTACAAGGGTGAGTTTCTATATCTCTTGTTATTCGTTTTGATATTCGTATATACGTAGCTCGATCGATCCTCGTATGGATTCAGATCGAATTAACTTTCATTTTACCGCTTCCGATGGGCCTTCGTTTTAGGCACCGAATCCCAACAGTGGTATCAGAGCGTAGGTCTTGCGATCGTATATACGATATTGGAATTTGGAATGCTCTATTAGATGGTGAATGATTTGGAATCATTTTAGTCATAATCGTGGTATATGTTTTTCGTTCGTAATAATTGTATTTTTCGTAAGTTTATGTCTAAATATAAATCTTAAATTTCTGGGAAATATGATTTATATTGAAGATATGAAAGTCGGAAAATATTGATATTGGATATCCGGTCGAAAATCTAGCCCCGAATCGTCGTCGGACGACTTTTTGGTCAAAAGGTGCATTCTGGCCGAAAGTGACTCGACCGTGTCCTGGGTGACTCGTGGCCGATCGCGGCAGTGCCACACGCGTCATGCATCTGACCAGGCCGCGACACGGTCGTGTCCGGCCGAACGCTTTCGAAGTGACTCGGCCGTGTCGAGCGACATGGCCGTGTCTGGCAGAATGTGGGACATCACTGCACGACCCGACCGTGTCCTGCCGGCAGTGCCGTGATGACTCGCCGACAGGCCAATTTTTCACCCGGCTCGATTTTTTCGTGTATTCTTGAAAATTAATCTCCCGCATGTTAAATTGGATTTAATATGATTAAAATGATTTATGGTATTTCATTTTATAAGGGAAATTCGATTAATTGGAATAATTGTGGTCGACCGAATTATTTTGAACGTTATCATATTACCGATTGTGTGAATCGATTGGATCGGTTCGTATTGTTGATTGGATCAATGTATCTCTACGCTTTCTATTTATATAGTGTCGTTACCCAAAATATTATCCGGAGATGGTATTGCTGGAATGATCGAGTAACAAACAAATGCGAGAACACTTCCGTGAGAAAATAGATAACACAAGATTTGCCGGGGTTGTTAATCCCGGGCTTGAATGCTCTCGCGAGATGTTATTAATAAATATACTGTCGAGTACAAATATTAATGTTAGAATCTAATACACGGAGTGTAAAGACTTCTAGTTATCTAGGCTTTAGAGCGCGTAGATTGCCGGAAGAACCAGATAGATGAATCTGTGAGTTCTTCCTTGGGATATATGATGAATGTGTATGAATATCACTATGAATGTGTTAGTGTTTGCCAAAAGAGCCTTTGATTCTCTCTTTGGTGTGTATTTTGCACTTAATTCGTAGTAGAATTCACCTCTCCTTTGGCCGCAACAGTGAGTCCTCTATTTATAGGGGACAAGGTAGTTGGGATCCCTCAGGCGATCGCGGGCAATCGCCGCTTTCTATATTAAAATAAACGGCCGATCGTCCCGTCACGTGGGCCTGTTCCCTTGAGGTCCGAGGTTGCAGTTGGAGGCCAGCTGGGTGAACAAATGGGAAGCCAGCACGTGTTGCGAGTCGCTGTCTGAGGAGGGCCCACTTCGTACCTTTCGGCGGCCTTGTCGGTAGGTGTGGTAGGTGACAGGTTGGGGTCAATGATCCTAACTGTCGGTATCCTATGAAGATCCGCGGGTGGGCCATCGTCCTAGATTCGGTCTTCGACGACTTTTACGGATGCTGGATCCCCACGTGGCATGAGACGATCGCCTCTGGTCCGTTCTTCAAAGACGATCGCCAGGTATCAAAAGACGATCGCTGGTTACCAAAAGGCGATCGCAGGTTACCAAAAGACGATCGCTGCATTATGACGAACTCTAGGCGTTTGTCCGGAATATGTCTTTCATGGTTGGCTTCTCTGGAAGGTCGCTGATCGCCTATCGTGGCGAATTAATCGCCGCATAACAATTGCCCCCCAGCTCCCCTCGATGTTGAAAACACTGGGTGAGGTGGCTCTGTTGGCGATCGCCAATGTTTTAAACGACCAGCCGATCCGAATTCAAGTATGGACGACCTTCTTTCGCGTCGGGAGCAGCGGGAAAAGAAGGCGGGCTTTCCAGAAATGGCAGGGACACGCGTCGTGCCGCTGTTGGGGGAATCCGACGGTTTGTCAGACCTGTCGGCTGGCATGCCCTCGAAAAGACGCGTATGCGGGATTCGAGGGCCGCATTTAATGCGTCCCCACGTGACGGTTGCGATCCAGCCCCCGAGGTTTCTCCTATTTGCATTTAGGCCCTCGTCTCCATCTATAAAAAGGGTAGGGCTTCTTCTCCTTCACTTTTTTACGCGTCCTTCGTATCCATAGCCGAATTTCTGCAGAAATTTCTGGAGCTTTTTTGTTTTTGTGCCGATCTCCTTCTTTTTTCTAGGTAAGAAAAAATTAACCTTCTCCCTCTCTTTACTTTCTAATATGTCGGGAGGATCAAAAACCTTCGAGACCGGAAGCTCTTCCGCTGCCGCCGCGTTGCCTGAACGGGAGGAGGTTCCCGTTAGAGTGGATATGGAGGCAGTGCTGAAGCTATTCGAGCGGGGATTGCACCCGAAGAACTCGAAAAACTTTTCAACGAGGCCGAGGTGGCGAGGACGGCGGCGACGGCGGAGCAGGGGGGCTCGCCGGTGGATGAGGACGATTTGGTGCGGGAGGCCTGGGAACGAGAGAGTAGGTTCGGCCCCGCCTACGTGGCTTTTGCTCAGATGATGGAAGCGATCGCCGGACCCTGTCCGGAATTCGATTTCGATGACTACACCGCCGCTCACCCTTACGAACATGTGAATCGGACGGTCTTTCAGGCCGCCGTCCCGTCTCCGTGGACTCTTGGACAGATCCGGAGTACGGCGACCAAGAAAGACCTGAGCCGATGGAGGGCCAAATACCACATCCCCTCTGACGTTTCCCTTCACGTGCCTTTGGAGAATGAGCGCGCCGACCAACCGCCCAAGGATATGGTCGCCGTCAACGAGATGATTATGGAGGCGGGTCTGCGATTCCCGTTGCCATTCGCCGTCTCCTACTTGCTGATCGCCTGGAATTTGGCGCCTCTTCAACTGACGCCGAACGCTTGGCTGCAGATCATCTGCACGTTGACCTTGTTTGGCGGTCACCGGTTGTTCCGCCTCCTTACTGCGCTGGAGATGAATTATTTGTTTAAATTGGCTGCGCAGAAAGGGTCGATCGGCGGTCATCATATCCAGGGCCGACTCGGGAGAGTGGTCCTCGGCGTGCCGAATAAGACCAAGGGCGACCTGGCTAAATGGTGTTGGGTCGACGGGGCATGGCGATCGGCATCGAGTGACATGCCGAATGAGGAGTTGGAGATTCCCACCATTTTCCGGGAGACGAATCCGAGTAAGGATTTAAACTCTCCCCTTGATTGAGCTTGTCTTGGACTGATCTAATTTTGTTTTCTTTTTGCAGGACCTCTCGTTCCAGCGATCGGCGATCTTCCATTCGATTTATTGATCGTTTGGGAGCGGATCCGTGCTTTGCCGAACTCCTTTATTGACGTTCGATCGCTTGGTACCGAAGCTCATCGGTTGGGGGCTCGTTTGTTTTGCTACCCCCGTCACTTGAAAGTTCAAGGTATGAGTTTAAGTGTGCTTCCTTTCTTTGACGATCGTCTCCACGAGGTCGTTTTGTTTTGTCTAACTTGTTTGTACCTTTCCTTTGACAGAGACTTATTTTCCCCGAATCGCCGAACCACCGCCGGAGATAGCCATGTCGAACCCGGGAGTTCTTGGTCGCCTTAAGTTGGGCAAGCAGACTGCTCGTGTTCCTGCGACGACGTCTCAACCTGCCCCAGTGACGAGACCCGCTGAGGCGCCAGTCGCCAAGCCGGTGGTCGAGGGAGAGGAACAGCTCAAGCGCCGCAAGAGGCAGAGGTCGGAGGAGTCCCCGTCGATCTCAGAGGCGGACGTATCGATTCTTGAGCCTCCGGTCGCTGCGGCTCCTATCTATGCCATCCCGATGATGGAGCGATCTGGCCCCAAGCCTACGGTCTCCAGCCCCCGGTCATCTGGCAGCTTGGCGAAGAATGTGGCGATCGCCGATGCGGAAACATCCCGGGGCAAGCCTTTTTTCGGACGCGATCCCGAGCTGGTCAATAGGTAAGAGTGGGTCAAAAATTTTCTGAGTTAGGCATTCTGAGCATGGTGTGGGCTAACTCCTTGATTTCCTTGGTTTACGCTGCAGGGTTCGTCTCGCCGACCCGGACGTTGCCCCATGGTCTTGGACTTTACCGAGCAAGGCTCCGCAAAATTCTCTCGAAGTCCCTGCTTATGTTCGCCAGGCTATCACTTCTCTGCCCAAGGCTTGGACGACCGATCTTGATGCGATCGCTCGTCGGCGATCTGGAGACGCCATGCAGGCGACCGTTGCCCTGGCTCTTCATACGGCGACGATGGCCGTCCAAGCTGCTCGGGATTTTGAGGGGCGACCCTCCACTGCTCATCTCCATCGCGAACTCGAGACCGCCCGGAACAGAAATATCGAGGATGCCAACCGGATCCGGTCTATGGAGAAAGAGTATGAGGAGACGGCCAAAAGGGCTAAGCAGGACGTGGATCGATTGAAGCAGGAGCTGAGCCGCTCCAAGGAGGCTGCTGATCGGTCCCGTGATAAGGAGAAGGAAACTCGCCAGAAGCTCGAGGCTTCGCAGGAGGAGGCGACCGGGCTGAAGGCGGCGGTGGATCGGCTCAGTGGTGAGCTGGAGGCGGCGAAGAGAGAGCTGGAGAAGGCCAGGGGCGAGAATGTTGCTAAGGCGGTCGAGCTGGCGGAGGTCGAGAAGACGGCGGCGGATCTGAAGGGGCAGTTGAAGGCGATCGAAGTCGATCCCTACCTTAACGTCGAGCACGTCGGCGAGTTCGCTTACTACTTGGCCTATGCCGACGCTGTTCGAGCCGCTAAAAAGGCAGGGGTCGACATCGGTCCCCTGATGGAAAGCTTCAAATCCTACGTCCTCGAGCATCCTCTGCATCCAGAATTCTCCCTGCCGATCCTTGACTTTGTCGACTTCGGGATCGACTTGAGTTGGTATACCGGCAAACTCATTCATCCCGAGGCCGATGGGGGAGCCCAAGCCGATCCGCAACCCGAGGGCGAAGACCAGCAGGCGGGGCCTTGAGAGGCATTTTTGTTTTTCCTCCGGAACTTGTACTTTTTGTAATGCCTTCGGGCCTCGTAATGTATGAAGCTTGTGTTATGAATAAAATACTCCTTTTATCATACTGCGTAATATATTACATGCGATCGCCTTTGATTGTTTGCGTGCAATTTTTACGAGTACGTGTATATTTGCTTTCGACTTTTTGTTCGTCCGGCCGATCGTCTGAGTGTTGAAAGTGTTGACATGTTTTGAATCGGAATTCTTACTTGTAATTTTTGTCGGACGACCCCGATCGCCCTGCATGTTTCCTCTTCGTTCGATCGTATTTGAGATTAGCTCGACCTATCCCTGCCCCCTTGTTTTTGTTCATTTATCGTAAGTAAGGAAACAAAGACTAGTCTGCAGCGAGCTATCTTCATTTTGCCGATTCGAAGAGTCATGTGTGGTTGGGGTGTTCGATGGACCGATCTCCCCAATCGTGTCTTCGTGTGCGAGGATATTGTGTATCCGCGACTCACTTTGTGAGGTCCTCCGTTAGGCTACGCCTGCCTTGTGTTAAAACGAAAGGCGGGCGATCTCGGTCTGGAGGAGTCCTTGCGCGGAGTGTTGTCGGCTTTATTCGACACCACGTCCGCGGCTTGTCAGCTCTGCTTCCACCTCGGCCCGCCATGAAGATGGCGATCCTTGACGGTGTACGTTGAGACGGGGGTAATGGCACGTCGCTTTGTTCGGGTTCACCATGTTAGATGATGTACCTTGAGGACGTGCGATCGTGCCTACTGATTATTTTGGAGGGTCCTTCGGCTACGCCGGCCTCGTATTTAAACGAAGGGCGGGCGATCTCAGCCCAAAGGAACCTTGCATGGGCGAAGATGTCGGTTCCATCGACCTCCAGGACCATGGCGGCATTAATTTTACCAAGGATTGTCGTGATCAGCGATCGTCGGCGATATGCGATATGCCTGGTGGGGCGATCGCCATAATAGATGGGATAGGAAAAAATCTCATTATATTCCTTGTACATCATTGAAATCGAATACAAATTTATCATTGATAGTATTTTTTCAGATGCACGGCGTTCCAGGGGTATTGGTCCGGAGTACCGTCAGGATGTTCCAGTTCGTAGGCTCCTTTAGTTAGCCATCTGGATACTCAAAGGTCCCTCGATTCGGACCAAAAACGCCTGTGTGGGTTTGGATCTTCTTAAGGACGAGATCGCCCACTTGAAATCTTCTTTCTCTGACCTTTGAATTGAAGAACTTCTCGGCTCTCCTTTTGTGGATTGTGTTCTTCATTTCTGAGGTCAGCCGTCTTTCTTTGAGCATGTCTAGGTCGAATCGTCGGGCTACATCGTTGTCGGTCGTCATCTCCTGCTCGGTTCGATGGCTGAGGACGGCGATCTCTGAAGGAATCACCGCTTCTGTTCCGAAGGTAAGGGCGAACGGGGTTTCGCCGGTTGAATTGCGGGTCATCGTTCGGTAGGACACAAAACGTCTGGGAGCTCGCTCGCCCATCGTCCTTGCCTGGATTCGAGTCGTGCTTTGATCCTGTGTTTGAGGATCTTATTCACCGCCTCTACCTGCCCGTTCGTCTGAGGGTGATAGGGCGCTGAGAATAACCTTTTGATTCCCCACTTCTCACAGAATTGCATGACTTCTAAACCGTCGAACTGTTTCCCGTTGTCAGAGATGATGGCACAGGGGCATCGAATCGGCATACGATGTTTTTCCATATAAACTTGATCACTTGCTCTTGGCCGATCTTGTTGAGCGGTTCGGCCTCAGCCCATTTGGTGAAATAGTCGACCCCAACGATGGCGAACTTACAGCCTCCTGGAGCCGTCGGCAAGGGACCTATTAGGTCGATGCCCCATTGCGCAAATGGCCAAGGGCTATACATGGAGGTGAGCTGTTCGGGTGATAGTTTAATGTTGGGGCCCATTATTTGACACCTATGACACGATCTGGCATAGGCGATCGCATCTTTCCGAAGTGTTGGCCTGAAAAACCCTTGTCTGGTTGTCTTATGGATGAGGGCTCGCCGCCGCGTGGTTTCCACAAATCCCGTCATGGATCTCGGCTAAAGCGAGCCGACCTTCCTCGGTGTAATACACTTTAGGAGGAAGGTGAAGGCTCGCTTGTAAAGACGATCGTCGATAGGGTATACAGTCGCCTTGCCGGAGTTGGCGAGCTTTAACACGGTCTTCAGGGACCGTTCCGTTCTTTAAATATTTGATGAACGGAGTCATCCAATTCTCCTCGGCGATGGCGACCGTGGTAACCAGATTTCTGTCGATCGCCGGCCTAGCTGACTTTGTGATTTGGATATTGGAGAAGTCGGTTGCCCCGTCCGATGATGATAGTTTGGAAAGAGCATCGGCCTGGGAATTGTGCTCTCTCGGGACTTGTTCGATTAGCACTTCTTCAAATTTTGTGCACATTTCGGCGACCAGCTCTTGGTATTTGACCATCTGTTCGCCGCGCCCCTCATATTCTCCCTTGACTTGGTTCACGACCAAAAGGGAGTCCATGAAGATATGGAGGCGACGAACATCCAGGGCGAGGGCTAGATCAAGCCCGCCTACCAAAGCTTCGTATTCAGCTTCATTGTTGGTCGCACGAAAACCGAAACGCACAACATTTGTGAAACTCTGACCGTCGGGGCTAATGAGGACAATCCACCTTTGCTCTTGCATTGGTGTTGAGCCATCCACGTATAATTTCGGGCGGAGTCGGCCGACCTGGGTCGGACTGTGAGGGAACGTTAATTCCACCACGAAGTCCGCCAGAGCTTGGCCTTTGATCGCCGTGCGAGGACCGTATTGGGCGATCTCCAGCGACCACTTGAGGAGTCGCCCGTTGGTGTCCGGTCGGTGCAGGACTTGTCTTAGAGGTAGAGTTGTTAGGACTTCCACTTGGTGATCGAAGAAGTAAGCCCTCAGCTTACGTACACTCATGACAAGGGCGTAGGCGATCTTCTCCAATGGTGTATAACGTGTCTCAGCATCGTGGAGCGCCTGGCTAACATAGTAGATCGGCAAGTGGGCTTGCCCCTCTGCTCGCACCAGAACGGCGTTCAGTGCGACCTCCGAGGCCGCTAAGTAAAGGAATAATTTTTCACCGGGGATCGGTTTTGCCAGGATCTGGGGGTTAGATAGATATTCCTTTATCTTGGCGAATGCTATCTGGCTTTTTTTCGTCCATGCGAACTTCTTGTTCTTGATGGTCGCGAAGAAAGGCTTGCTTTTATTGCCGAGCCGTGATATGAAACGGTTGAGGGCGGCTAGACAACCCGTGAGGCGTTGCACCTGCTTGATGTTACGCGGTTCCTGCATGTCAAGGATCGCCTTATCTTGGTGGGGTTCGCCTCGATCCCCCTTTGGCTCACTATGTGCCCCAGGAACTTCCCGGAGCCCACCCCGAAGTTGCATTTCTTGGGGTTCAGCTTCATGTTAAACTTCTCAAGGATGGCGAACGTCTCGGCGAGATCGTTGAGGTGATCTTCCTTCTTGAGGCTTTTGACTACGATATCGTCAATGTAGACTTCCATGGTCTTGCCGATCTGATCGGCGAACATCCTGTTGACTAATCGCTGGTAGGTCGCCCCTGCGTTTTTCAAGCCGAACGGCATTCTGACCCAAAAGTATATGTCTTTTTCTGTGTGGAAAGATGTGTGTTTTATGTCTTCCTCCGCCATTGGGATTTGATGATATCCGTTGATGGCATCCTTAAACGACATCATTTCGCAACTTTGCCATGCTATCGACCGGTGATCAATATGAGGCATCGGAAGTGGTCTTTTGGACATGCGCGTTGAGGTCGGTGAAGTCAATGCATAATCTCCGAGGCGATTGGCTTTTTGACGAGCACCGCGTTGGCGACCCACTGTGGTTCGTCTGTGGCTACTCCGATCAATTTGTTGTTGAGTAACTTCTGGACTTCTATGTCGAGCGCCGCGTATTTCTCGGGGCCGAACTTCCTACGCTTCTGGTGAACAGGCTTCATCGCCCGGTCGATCTTCAGATAATGGCAAGCGTGTTCGGGACTTATGCCAACCATATCTTGATGCGACCAGGCAAAGACTCCGATGTTCCTACGTAGCAAGTTGATCAGATCCCCCTTTAATTCGTGGTCGATGCTTGCGCCGATCTGTACTTCCCGTTCTGGATGATCCGGATCCATCGTAATACTTTCCAACTCTTCGACAGGAACGGTCGCCTCTCGTTTGGTACGATCTCCGGACTCGGTCCTAGGATCGATGTCGAGGCTTGGCTCGAAACCGATCCTTGGCTCGATGTCGTCCGTCAATTGATGAGAGATGGCGTCCCCTGAGTCGGGTTGGTACGAAGTGTTAGGCTCGTCGATCTCCATGGGTTGATCGTCGGTCGCTTCAATGTTACATATAGTATGGGAAGTATTGAAAGAAGTAACAACATAGGAGTAATTCAAACATCTCTTTGCCATTAGCTGATCTCCTTTTACAGTACCGACCGTCCCATCGGCAGTGGGGAATTTGATACAGTAAAAGAAAGATGAGGCGACCGCCTCAAAGGTTTCTAAAAAGGGGCGACCTAGGAACCCATTATAGATGCTGGGCCTATCTATGATTACAAAGCTTAGGTTCCTAGTAATCCTAACCTTGGGATCATAAAAGCATACTAGCTCAACGGAGAGCTTGATCCTCCCGTAGGCCTAGACTGTGTTGTCGCCGAACCCTTGGAGCACGGTGTCGAAAGGATTGATGAATTTGATTAGGTTCCGAGTTGGTCTAGGGCGGATTTGAAAATGATGTTGCAAAAACTCCCATTGTCGACCAACACGCGATCGACCGTCTTCCCAAGGATGCACGCGGAGATTACTAGTGCATCCTCTTTGGGACATTGCACTCCCTCCCTGTCCTTGTTGGAAAAGGTGATGAGAGCGTCTCTAGCGATGGTCGGCTCCGGAGGTACTACAACATGGACTTCGGCGAAAGCCCTCAGCTCGAATTTTCGCTTTTTGTTTGACAGGGTGGAAACCGGGGAAAGGCCCCCGAGGCTCCCACCTCCTGCTTGGAGCATGTTGATCCGACCGCCAGGGTTGATCGGAGGGATGGACTCATCAGAGTACTCCGGCTCATGCTCGATCCTGGCGATCGGATTGGGAGGAATTCTCTCGCTCGGTCGGTGTTCGCGCCCTCCGGCTCTTTCCGTCCTGGGTTCTGGCTTGGTGATCAAATTGTCCAGTTTGCCTTCCTCAAAGCGATCGCGGAGGCATGCGAGGAGGTCGCGGCATTGGCTAGTGTTGTGGCCGGGACTCTTATGATAGGCACAGAATTTGCTACGGTCTAGGTGACTGTGGTCCCTTATTGGCTTTGGCTTAGAAAGCCACTCGCGACCCTTGATCGCATTGAAGATGTGGGCCGGAGATAAGTTGAGGTTGTGAAGAAGGTGGACCTCTACATCCTCGAAGGCTTTGAATTCGCCAGGCGGCTTGGCGACCGCCTTTCTAGGCTTGGCGACCGCCTTTTTCTGGACATGGGAAGGTGCTTTTCCTTCTTCGGACTGTCCCTCGTCCAAGCGGAGTGAGAGCATTTTCTGCCTGGCCAGATAATCGGCGGCTCTGACGCGGAACGCTGTATAGGTCGGAGGAAAATCCTTTGTGAGGTGCCTGAACATGGGCGAGCGTCCGTGGAATCCATTCAGGACTGCGTGGTGAGCGATCTCGTCGATGACGGGCTCACCGGTGAGGACTATTTCGTCCACCCAGTCGATGTAATCCTCATCCGATTCGTCCTTTCCCTGCCTGATTTTCATCATGCGGTGGGGACCTTCTGGGCGAGCGACTTTGGCGGCGAAGTACGACGTGAAGTCGTTCGCCAACTTCTCAAAGCAATTGATTGAGCGAGATGGTAGTAAGGTGTACCACCTGTGGGCGATATCACCCAGAGTTAACGGGAACATACGACATTTCGTCGCATCTGAAGCTCCGCATCCAGTCATGTAGATCCGGAATTTGCTTAAGTGGGTTCCCGGATCCGTTCTCCCCTCATATAGAGGTGTTTGTGGGGGATTGATCGTTGATTGGACTGGGGCGATCTCGATCTGGACCGCGAGTGGCTCATTTAGCCCAGCGATCGGTCTCCTGGCATTTGCCCCAATTTCTAGGAGCGTCTTCATCTCGTCGAGCTGGCGTTGCATAGCGGCGATCGCCGTTGCCTGACTGCTCGCCGATTGGCTCTCAGAATGCGAGCCAAGGCGATCGTGTACTGATCCCCTAGCTCCGTGGTGAATGACGATCTCCCTGCCAGAGGGTTCCCTTCTTGGGCGAGCAGGGGCTCGTTGACCGGTCTGTCTCTTGGGAGTCGGATATGCCGAACTCCTGGTAAAGGATTCAGATACCGATGTCTCCCGGCTGGGGCCTGAGTGCCCAGGTCGCCATGAGGGATCGCTCCCTAGGCGGCTGAAGACGTTATCGTCCCGCCTTACGAGAGCCTTCCCCTGCGGCTCGGGGCTTTCTGTCGATTTCTCAACATAGATCCCCTTGAGCTTCCGTTTGCTTGCCCGGCGGTTAGCTGACGGGGTGTTGGTGGGCGTATCGTGGGCCCTGTGCCGTTCCCTGAGGATGGCTATAGCCTCCTCAATCTGTTCCGATGTCTGGAACTGATCGAGTGAGAGGCTAGAACCGTCCCTCGGGGGCGGGAGTGAGAGCCTAGCGTCGCCACAGTCGCCTTCCGCCGTGGGCTGGGATTCGGTCCTCGCCGGAATAAGATTTCCGGCAGATCTCAGGGTGGCCCTCTTGGAGGTTGCTGCTGATGTCATTTTCTGAAGGTTTTTCTATTGAAGAACAGTGAGTGTTTCTTCAAGTATATGTCCGGAGAACAGTGAGTGTTCTTCGAGACGGTAGGAATAAAAATGAAGGTTTAGAAGCCCTCCTTCTAGCGCCAATTGTTGTTACCCAAAATATTATCCGGAGATGGTATTGCTGGAATGATCGAGTAACAAACAAATGCGAGAACACTTCCGTGAGAAAATAGATAACACAAGATTTGCCGGGGTTGTTAATCCCGGGCTTGAATGCTCTCGCGAGATGTTGTTAATAAATATAATGTCGAGTACAAATATTAATGTTAGAATCTAATACACGGAGTGTAAAGACTTCTAGTTATCTAGGCTTTAGAGCGCGTAGATTGCCGGAAGAACCAGATAGATGAATCTGTGAGTTCTTGCTTGGGATATATGATGAATGTGTATGAATATCACTATGAATGTGTTAGTGTTTGCCAAAAGAGCCTTTGATTCTCTCTTTGGTGTGTATTTTGCACTTAATTCGTAGTAGAATTCACCTCTCCTTTGGCCGCAACAGTGAGTCCTCTATTTATAGGGGACAAGGTAGTTGGGATCCCTCAGGCGATCGCGGGCGATCGCCGTTTTCTATATTAAAATAAACGGCCGATCGTCCCGTCATGTGGGCCTGTTCCCTTGAGGTCCGAGGTTGCAGTTGGAGGCCAGCTGGGTGAACCAATGGGAAGCCAGCACGTGTTGCGAGTCGGCTGCGAGGAGGGCCCACTTCGTACCTTTCGGCGGCCTTGTCGGTAGGTGTGGTAGGTGACAGTGGGGTCAATGATCCTAACTGCCGGTATCCTATGAAGATCGCGGGTGGGCCATCGTCAAGATTCGGTCTTCGGACTTTGACGGATCTTTGGATCCCCACGTGGCATGAGACGATCGCCTCTGGTCCGTTCTTCAAAGACGATCGCCAGGTATCAAAAGACGATCGCTGGTTACCAAAAGGCGATCGCTGGTTACCAAAAGACGATCGCTGCATTATGCCGAACTCTAGGCGTTTGTTCGGAATATGTCTTTCATGGTTGGCTTCTCTGGAAGGTCGCCGATCGCCTATCGTGGCGAATTAATCGCCGCATAATATATAGTATTTATTTGATGAATGCTTTAATGGGGATGTGGTTCGTGGACTTAGTTTTGAATCGTTCGTTTTATTCGATTGGGTTGTAAAGGCCGTTTTGAGCCTATTTATTTTACTAGAAATGTTTGTATCTAGGATGTAATTTTCGATGTAAAATTTATATGTAATGACGAAGACCGGAGGAAGATCCATTTCGAGAAGACGAAGATTCAAGACGAAGACTTGTAATTAGATTACGAAGTTTTTGTTTTCTAGGAACGGTCCATGAACCACATGTTGGTAGAAACTAGGTTGTGAATGGTTGTTTCATATTGTATGAATGCCACAAACGCGCTTAAATAATTAATGTGCAAAGTATAACGTTAATCGCGAAATTCTCCCACGACAAATTATTAAGTTTATAAGGTTTCAAGGTTTTCCTTCCCTCCATCGAGCTTTCGGGAAATTGAAACCCAAACCGGATGTGCTATGCTTCCGAGTTATCGGGGTAGTCATTCGGGGAGGATGGATAAATTACCGGGAGCGCATTGGATGCATTCGGTTGGAGCAAATTTTATCCCTAGAAACCTGATAGGTTGCCGGATAAGTGAAACTGATTTGCGTCGATGGTATAAACTTAACTTGTTCACGAACCATAGAAATCGTATAGGTTGAGGGGAGTGAACAAGGGGAAAAAGAAGATCGAATCATCCATTAGATGGGTTGGTGTTGGACACCACTGTTGTTGCCCAAAATATTTATCCGAAGATTAAATACTGCTGGAATGAACTGACAACAAACAACAATTTGCGGGAGCACTTCCGAGAGAATATGAATAAACACAAGATTTTCCGGGTTTGTTAGGCCCGGGCTTGAATGCTCTCGCGAGATGTTATTAATACAAATATTCGTGGATACAAGTATTAATGTGAGAATCTAAGTACAATGAGTGTAAAAAGACTCTGTTAATCCGGCTCTTGAGCGAAGCTCGGTGTTCTTCGTCCCTGCCGATCGTCTTCTTGATGAGAGAGGCCGAGAGAAGAAAGTACCGAAAGATAGCTGTTGCCAAGAGTTGGAGAAAACCAAGTGCTGTGTGAAATCTCGTGGGAATGCAGAGAGTGCTGAAGAATTTCTGTATTGTATGCTGAAATCGCGATAATGCCAGGGGGTTGGCCGAGTGCAGGGAGCCTGCTATATATAGGGGCTGAGGTGCCCTGATTCTTTGTGGCGATCGCCTTCCCGCCATTATAATAATGGGCGATAAATGCCGACCAATATTATAATGGGGCGATCGTCCTTAAGTCACACGGTGTCGACCTAAAGTCAAGGTAGATCTTTGGCGGCCGGTGTGCGGTCCAATGAGGAGCCAGCACGCGTCCGGGGTCACTGTCACATGCGGTCCTACTGACACCTTTCGGCGGGCCTGTCGGCTGGTGGACGGATGTTGACAGGCTGTGGTCAACGATCCGTGATATGCGGATTTTGTCTCGGCTCTGCACGTGGGGTCTGTCCTGAGGCTCGGCCTTTGCCGACTGGAAGGCCATCGGCTCTGATTGGCATGAGGTGGTCGTCTTTAGCCGGTCACCAGAGGTCGGCATTGGCCAGTTGCTGAGGGTCGGCATCGTTCGATCACCAAGGGTCGGTCGGCAAGTGCCGAGAGATGATCGTCCACTAGTCAGTCGCCACGAGTTGATCGCCAAGTACCGAGAGACGATCGTCTTTGATGTCGATCGCTCGGCACCGGGACTTGTCATGGGACCTTCGGTTGGTCGATTTATCTTGTCTGCGGGGCTAAGGCTAGGCCGCCTGGTCACTGGTCGGCAGTTCTGCCTCGGCTGCTCGGCAATGGCTAGGTCGCCCGATCTCCGAGGCGATCGCCGATCAGAGAGTATAATTCTCGACACAACAATTGCCCCCCAGCTTGCTCTGATGTTGAAGACATGGGGCGAGGTGGTTCTTGCTGGCGATCGCGTAGGATGAGGATGGGCGATCCGTTGAGCTGACTTTGGATTCGGACTTGGGCTATCATGTCGATTGGCTAGCTATCTATCGATTCTTGTACCTGCAAAAACAATATTGGCCGATCCCTCGTAAAAACTTGATTGTTTCGTCGTTGAGGAACCGTGCACAGTCGCGGAGTTCGATGGACCGACTCCATGACCGTGTCTTGGTGCGCGAAGACATTGAGTGTCCCGTGACTCATTTTATTGTGAGGGTCCTCTGTTAGGCTGCGCCTCGCCTCGTATTTAAACGAAGGGCGTGCGGTCTCGGTCTAGAGGAGTCCTTGGGCGGGGCAGCGTCAGATGATTCAACTCCACGCCCGCAGCTTGTAAGCTCTGCTTTCACCTCGGCCCGCCATGAAGATGGCGAAGCTCGACGGTGTATGTTGAGACGGGGGTAGTGGCACGTGTTGCATTGTCTGGGTCTATCATGTTAGATGGTGAACCTTTGAGGGCGGGCGATCGTGTCCACTGATTAATTTTCGAGGGCCCTCAGACTACGCCGGCCTCGTATTTAAACGAAGGATGGGTGATCTTGGCCGAAAGGGACCTTGCATGGCCGAAGCAGCCGGTTCCATCGACTACCAGGACCATGGCTTTATGATGTGCGGTAGAGGCGATCTCATGCCTTAGTCCGTCATGTTAGATGCTGAACTGTAGATGGTGAATGAGTCCTCCGGTTTTTGGTGATGTAGCGTGATGATGGCGATCGGACTGGAAGACTGACGATCGTCGCTCGGCTGCCGATCGCTTTATTCGTAGGTCGATATCGGTGATCGGGCGGGAGATCGTCGTTCGGGCGCCGATCGCGCTGCTCACAGGCTAAGAAGAAACCTTTGCTTAGCCAGAAAATCTGTGGCTCTAGCCCGGAAGGTCACGTAGGTCGTGGGTTGGCTCTTCGTAAGATGCCTGAACATAGGCGAAAAGCCATGGAATCCTGCTAGGACCGAGTGGAGGGCGATCTCATCGCTTAGGGGCTCGCCATTGAGGATGATCACGTCTACTCGGTCGATGTAGTCCGAGTCGGACTCTTCTTCTCCCTGCTTGATTTGCATCATGCGAAGGGGACCTTCCGGCCAAGCGACCCTGGTGGCGAAGTACTCCGTGAAGACGTGCGCCAGCTGGTTAAAGGAACCAATGGACCGAGGTGGCAATGAGGTGTACCACCTGTAGGCGAGGTCGTCCAGCGTCATAGGGAACATTCGGCACCTAGTCGCGTCAGATGCCCCACACCCGGTCATGTAGATGTTGAACTTGCTCAGGTGCATTTCGTGGTTTGATCTCCCCTCATACAAAGGTGTTTGCGGAGGAGCGATCTTGTGCTGCACAGGGGCGAGCTCGATCTCGATCGCGAGCGGCTCGCTCGGCTCGGCGATCGTCTTCTTGGCACCTGCCCCGGATGCCAGGAGCGCCTTTATGTCGTCGAGCTGACGTTGCATCGCGGCCATCGCCGTGGCTCGGTCCCTCGCTGATCGGCTTTGGGAGCGGGAGCCGAGGCGATCGTGTACTGATCTCCGGACTCCGCTGCTGCCGACCTCGACTATTTGGCGAGGGGGAGCCAGACGGCTGGGCTGCCTTCTGGGAGTCGGGTAGGCCGAGCTCCTGGTGACGGGCTCAAACTCCGTCGTCTCGTAGCTGGGGCCGGACTGCCCCGGTCGCCAAGACGGGTCACTGCCCAGGCAATCGAAAACAGACGTGCCCCGGCTGGCGAGCGCCTCTCCTTGCGGGTGAGAGCCTCCTGGCGATCGCTCGGCCAGTAACGCCTTGAGCTTCCGCTTGGACTTCCGGCGGATGGCCGAGGGGGTGATAGCGGGAGGCGTATCGAGAGCACTCCGCCGCTCCTGTGGGACGGCCATGGCCTCATCGATCTGTTCCTTGGTTCGGAGCTGATCGAGCGAGAGGCTTGGGCCGGACCTCAGGGGCGGGATCGAGCGTCTCGGACCGCGGCGGCTACCCTCCGCCATCGGCTGAGGCTCGGACTGAGACGGAACGAGGCATCTGGCGGGCTGGCCGGCGACTTTCTTCGACGCGGAGGCGGAAGACATTTTTTCTGAAAGATTTCTTTGAAGCGCAGTGAGTGTCACTTCAAGTATATGCCCCGAGAACAGTGAGTGTTCTTCGAGACGGTAGGAATAAAAATTTGAGGGTTAGATGCCCTTCTTCTAGTGCCAATTGTTGTTGCCCAAAATATTTATCCGACGATTAAATACTGCTGGAATGAACGTACAATAAACAACAATTTGCGGGAGCACTTCAGAGAGAATATGAATAAACACAAGATTTGCCGGGTTTGTTAGGCCCGGGCTTGAATGCTCTCGCGAGATGTTATTAATACAAATATTTGTGGATACAAGTATTAATGTGAGAATCTAAGTACAATGAGTGTAAAAAGACCCTGTTAATCCGGCTCTTGAGCGCAGCTCGGTGTTCTTCGTCCCTGCCGATCGTCTTCTTGATGAGAGAGGCCGAGAGAAGAAAGTACCGAAAGATAGTTGTTGCCAAGAGTTGGAGAAAGCCAAGTGTTGTGTGCAATCTCGTGGGAATGCAGAGAGTGCTGAAGAATTTCTGTATTGTATGCTGAAATCGCGATAATTCCAGGGGTTGGCCGAGTGCAGGGAGCCTGCTATATATAGGGGCTGAGGTGCCCTGATTGCTGGCGGGCGATCGCCTTCCGGCCATTATAATAATGGGGCGATCGTCTGCCAGCCAATATTTTAATGGGGCGATCGTCCTTAAGTCACACGGGCTGTCGGCCTAAAGTCCAAGGTAGATGCTGGTAGCGAGCTGTGCGGTCCAATGAGGAGCCAGCACGCGTCCGGGGTCACTGTCACATGCGGTCCTACTGACACCTTTCGGCGGGCCTGTCGGCTGGTGGACGGATGCTGACAGGCTGTGGTCAACGATCCGTGATATGCGGATCTTGTCTCTGCTCTGCACGTGGGGTCTGTCCTGAGGCTCGGCCTTTGCCGACTGGAAGGCCATCGGCTCTGATTGGCATGAGGTGGTCGTCTTTAGCCGGTCACCAGAGGTCGGCATTGGCCAGTTGCTGAGGGTCGGCATCGGTCGGTCACCAAGGGTCGGTCGGCAAGTGCCGAGAGATGATTGTCCGCTAGTCGGTCGCCAGGAGTTGATCGCCAAGTACCGAGAGACGATCATCTTTGATGTCGATCGCTCGGCACCGGGACTTGTCCTGGGACCTTCGGTTGGTCGATTTATCTTGTCTGCGGGGCTAAGGCTAGGTCGCCTGGTCGCTGGTCGGCAGTTCTGCCTCGGCTGCTCGGCAATGGCTAGGTCGCCCGATCTCCAAGGCGATCGCCGGTCGGAGAGTATAATTCTCGACACAACAACCACTTTATGAAAATTAATAGACTAGAAACCTGTTCGGTTGCCCTCTATTAAGATTTATAAATAACTCGATCACCACTATGAAGTATAGCGACGATACTTCCGGATTTCACATGGGAGTGTGTTGTTCCGATAAAAATAGTGGGAGCTGGGTAACAAGAATAGAAAAGACCTTAATTCTATACTCAGAACATAATTGAACGAGTCACTAATTAATCTGTCGTACTTAATGCAGACATAACTCTCAATATGACAATGAACCCACTAGCAATTCTACTCGAAAAGAACACCTTAATCGGACCTAACTTTTTGGATTGGCTCCGCAATATGATGATCATCCTCAGCATAGAGGCACTGGGATACATCTTGGAGAAGGACATTCCGGCGCCTCCTGTGTGGACCAGAGCGAATCAGGAAGAGATTGAAACCACGAAAAGTGGGTTAAGGATGACGTGAAAGTCCGTGCTTATATGATGGCTTCCATGTCTAATGAGCTTCAGAGAGCTCATTAGAAAATGACTTCTGCTAGGCAGATTCTATCTCACTTAACCGAACTTTATGGTGAGCACAGAAGAACTGCTAGATATGAGATATCCAAGCAACTGTTCGGTGCAAAGATGAAGGAAGGTGAGAAGTGTAATATCCGCATTTTTTCTTCCCCTTGTATTTTTCTTTGAGCGTATTTCCCGATAGTAGTGACCCTCGTGTATCTTTCGGTGTATCTTTTCTATTATCTATGGATTTTATCCCCGTTATTGTTGTGCGGAACCGCCGTTTCGGGGTTGCCGTGGATCCATTCTATGTTATGATGCCCGTTGAGATGTTCCGTTGGATGTTTCGTTCACCTTCCGGTGTTTTGAACCGTTCATATTTCATACCTAGCGCACGCTATTTTTTCTGCATAGCGCACGCTAGGGGTCCCTTAGTAGCGCACGCTACGTTTGTTTCGTAGCGCGCACTAGCGAGTAGCCCTGGGAGTGGCAGTGCTGTTTTTCCAGCCTTCTGGACTAGCGTATTAGCGTACGCTACGTATACTAGCGCACGCTAATGTCGAAAAGCTAGCGCACGCTGATGATGCCCGGTAGCGTGCGCTAGCGTGGGTGTCCAGTACTGGACAGTTTATTTCTGGAATCGGTCAGGTGCCAGTTAGCGCACGCTACGCTCGTATGGTAGCACACGCTAACGGGTCAGGTGAGTTTTGGGCAGTTAGCTTCTGGACTCGGCTGATGTCCAGGTAGCGCACGCTATTGGTCGATAGCGCGCGCTACCGATAGGTTGTTAGCGCACGCTACGCTTGGAGTAGCGCACGCTAACGGCCAGAAGTCTGGCTACTAGACTGGACGCTAACTACTTTGGCCTATAATTTTATCCCGTTAGCGCACGCTAACCTTGAGGATTAGCGCGCGCTAACACTCCCTGGCTATATAAACCAGGGAGTTGACCCAGATGAGCAGATTAATTCCATTTCGTTTCTTCTCCGCGACGCTGAGCTCTTCCGGGCGATTTCCGAGCGATTCTTCCCTTCAATTATTTTAGGCATCCTCTACCTTGAGTTTTTGAAGTAGATTAACAACACCTACTTGTGTTCTTCATCATCAATCGAAGGTAAATCTCTTAGAACCCTACTTTTCGATAAATTGGGGATTTTGGGATTTTCTTCCGATCCGTTCCGTTTTGTTGATGGATTCATGATGAATATGATTAATCTTGTTGGTATTCTTAGTCTCCCTACGGATTCATGGTATATTTCGTGATTTTTACGGAATCGAGAGGGTTTGGTTGTGGTTCGCCCTCGTTGTTGTTTATATACGAATATACATGAATCGTAGGGGGGTTTTCGGGTGTATTCCAATTCCGTATTCATTTAGAAATGGTTGTGATTGTATTCTTCGAATCGTTAGGTTCGGTTTCATTGGTTCCCAGCGTTCGTCGGTGACTTTCCTTTCCGTTCTTCGCGTCGTCAATAATTCAAGGCAAGTACTTTTGGAAAACTTTATGCTTAACGTGGAATGGTAATGTATTTTGTGTGTGATTTGCTCACCTCGTGTTGGTCCGACGGGATCAAGGAGGGAATCCAAAGGTTTGCATCCCGGATTCATGAGTTTGTTTAGCTAGCCAGTGCGGGAGGGTCCTTAGAGGCCTCGTGCGGGAATTTATGATATGACTCTGTTTCCAAGGCGATGCATGTGCGTGTTTTGTTTTATAATATAGCCAGTGCGGGAGGGTCCTTAGAGGCCTCGTGCGGGAATTTATGATATGACTCTGTTCCCAAGGCAAATTGTTTGACTGCTTATTCCGGAAAAGACATGTCTAGTTTTGGTTTTTGAAATGATATTGGTGCATGTACTATGAAATGTGTAAGCGATTGGTTTGCCTTGATTACTTGTACTAGCGTAATTGCTAACCCCTTTGGGGGACCCGTTTTGGGGAAATTCTTGTTATGGATTTCAGGTTATGATCATCCGGACGAGCGAGCGCTGGGACAGTACGAGGATGCTAGCCAGGGTCGTTGACATGTGCACTTGGGTTTACTTATTTCTTTTGTCCACTTCGATTTGGTTGTTTTCTATATTTATAAACTGATAGACTGTACTCGCGAGTACTTTGGCTTTTCAATTCAAACCCCGTGTTGTATTATTTTAAATTGCTACATTGTCGATGGTTGCTCATTTCGTCGGTTGCTTCGGGTGTATTTTTCACATGATGTATTATTTGATTGTGTATCCTCGCTAACCGAGATGGTTAGTCGAGGGGTACCCGCTTGTTGTAGCCTGGTGGGTCCCATGTAGGGGTCCACGGCACTGTAACATACTCCGAATATCTTGGGGTGTTACAGAAAATGGTATCGGAGATCTAGGTTTATGGATACCTAGGCTTGTCGGTTATTTGGGTCTAGTCGTGTTTGTTTTGCACATTGTCACACCGCTGCCAGCATGTCAGTACTTCCAGTGCTCATAAGTTTTCCTTATTCGGCTCTTTTGTTTCTCGCATTGTATTTCCACTTTTGAATCGTAGTTGCTTTTCCTCCTTTACTCATCATCGATATACTTTTGTTATCTCTCAACATCAGTATGGATGCCGGAGGAAACCGTGGTCGTGGTCGTGGTCGTGGACGCGGCCGAGGACGTGGGGCGGCCACGTCGCATTCTTCGGGAGCCGGCAGTACTGGTGACCGTCACAGTCATGCTTCTTCTCAGGAGCGCGCCGATCTTGGTATTGCGGCTGTTATGCAGCAAATGGTTAACCAGATGGCGGCTATAGCTCAGGTGGTCCAGAACCCCGATCAGGCCCATGCTAATCGGGGCGGAGCGGATCGCTGGCTTCAGGATGTCATCAAGATGCATCCTCCTCAGTTTTCGGGAGCTTCGGACCCGATCGGCTGGGAAGGGTGGATCAAGGAGATATCCAAAGTCTTCACTGCTACCAACTGCCCCGAGGACCGTAAGGTCCCTATTGCTCAATACTTTCTCACAGGAGATGCTACAGATTGGTGGGAGGCCGTTGGCCCAAAGATCACGTTGCTTCGTGGGCCGAATTCCAAGAATTGATGGAGACCGAATATTGTCCGTGGCCGCCGATGTGCTCGAGTGCATGCTTTCTATGATGCTCAACCACGGGATATCCCCGTATCTCAGGCCATTGCCGACTTTAACAAGGAGTTGGGTTATGTGAAGACCCAAGTTGTCGCTGAGAGCGACAAAATTTTCCATTTTTCCAGGAGGATGAAGCTGCCCATTCGGGACTACATGTCTGGACTCGTGTGCACTACCTTGAAGGATTATCGGAGTAGGGCCCTCGCTTATGATATGTCAGTGACGACTAGTGATTTGGCTCGTGAAAGCAAGAAACAGAAGTCGGTCGGAAATTTTTCTGGTCCCAAGAGTGGAGGCCAGCAGAAATCTCAAGCTGTAAATATTTCCACGGGCGGTTCGGCTCGTTTCTCTGGGAGCTTTCGGGGTGCCGCCGGAACCTCCGCTCGTGAACCCACATGTTTTAACTGTGGTGTGCAGGGCCATAGGAGCCGGCAGTGTTCTCGTCCGAAGTTTACTTGTCACACTTGTGGACAGCTGGGCCACAAGGCCCCTTTTTGTGAGCAGG
This sequence comes from Orobanche coerulescens, assembly GCA_033398695.1. Classification (NCBI taxonomy): domain Eukaryota; kingdom Viridiplantae; phylum Streptophyta; class Magnoliopsida; order Lamiales; family Orobanchaceae; genus Orobanche; species Orobanche coerulescens. The sequence goes on from CM065809.1 coordinate 137,565,945, forward strand.
ACAAACAGCTTCGCGGCGCCCGTTCTTCTCAACCAGTACCGTTGGAGCCGAGTGTGAACCAGGGCTCATTTGCTCCGCCGCCTCCACCGAGTGCCGCCGAGGTAGGGGTCGGGTCAGCCCGCTAGGGGTGGAGCTTCCATGTCGGCTCCGCCTGACCGCGTATATACGAGATGAGGAGGGCCGATGACCCGGAAGCATCGTGGCGGCAGTACCGTTCATATCCATTCTCATCCTGTCGGTGTGCTTTTTGATTCGGGTGCCACGCATTCATTCATTTCTCTAGAGTGTGTACGCCGTTTGAGTCTCGACTGCTTGTCACCTTGCGAGCCTTTCATCGTTAAACTTCCTAGCGGTGATAGAATTGTCGGTGATCGAGAAGTCCGAGACTGCTCTGTGTTTATTTGTGAGAGAGCTTGGCTCTCTAATCTTATTGTCGTTAGTATTGTGGGTGAGGATTTGATTCTCGGGGATGATTGGCTCGAGCGGCATGGCGCAATCATGAACTACCGCACGAGAATCATCACCATGTTAGCCGAGGATGGCACCGAGCACTCCTTCGCGGGGCGAAGGAGGGGAAATCAGAAATTTGTCATTAATGGCTTGAAGGCGATGAGTCTCCTGCGAAAGGGGTGTACTGGTTATTGGTGCTACGCCTTGAAGATGGAGAATGGTGGAGTCGAGTTTTCATCGATTCCAGTCGTTAGTGAGTTTTCGGATGTATTTCCTGACGAGTTACCGGGATTGCCACCGGATCGTGAGGTTGAGTTTGCTATAGAGTTAGAGCCGGGCGCGGCTCCGATTTCGAAGGCGCCGTATCGCATGGTACCTTCAGAGATGGCTGAGTTGAAGAAGCAGTTGAGTGAGCTTCTTGAGTCGGGGTATGTTCGACCGAGTGCCTCGCCTTGGGGCGCACCGGTCCTGTTTGTGCGGAAGAAGGATGCTTCACTACGTTTGTGTATCGACTATCGCGAGCTAAATAAGGTGACCATCAAGAACAAGTATCCTTTGCCGAGAATCGATGACTTGTTTGACCAGTTGCAGGGAGCTGCGGTATTCTCGAAGATTGATTTGAAATCGGGGTACTATCAGTTTCGGGTGAGAGAGTCCGACGTGCCGAAAACAGCTTTTCGGACGAGATACGGACATTACGAGTTTGTAGTTATGCCTTTCGGGTTAACTAATGCGCCGGCGGTGTTCATGCAATTGATGAACAAAGTCTTTATCAAGTATTTGGATAAGTGTGTCGTCGTCTTCATTGATGATATTCTTATCTATTCGAGGAATGATGAAGAGCATGCCCATCATCTGCGGATAGTGTTAGACATTTTGAGGACCGAGCAACTCTATGCGAAGTTCTCGAAATGTGAGTTCTGGCTGAATGAAGTGATGTTTTTGGGTCACGTGATTTCAGCCGAGGGAGTCCGTGTGGATCCGCAGAAAATTGAGGCAGTGATGGATTGGGCATCTCCCACAAATGTGAAGGAGGTCCGTAGTTTCTTGGGTTTGGCTGGCTACTACCGTAGGTTCGTCGAGGGTTTCTCAAAACTAGCTCGGCCACTTACACAGTTGCTCCAGAAATCCGAGAAGTTCGTCTGGACCAATGAGATACAGTCGAGTTTTGAGGAACTGAAGAAGCGTTTGACTTCAGCTCCGGTTTTGGCGTTGCCATGTGGCAATGAGGGATTCGCCGTGTATAGCAATGCTTCGGGTCAGGGTCTTGGGTGCGTATTGATGCAGCACGGCAAGACCATTGCCTATGCGTCGAGACAGTTGAGGCCGTATGAGCTTAACTACCCTACTCACGATTTGGAGTTAGCGGCGGTTGTCTTTGCACTCAAGATTTGGCGTCACTATCTTTTCGGCTCTGCATGTCAGATTTTTACCGATCATAAAAGTCTGAAATACATATTTACTCAGCGGGAGTTGAATATGAGGCAGAGGAGGTGGTTAGAGCTGATTAAGGATTACGACCTCGAAATCCTTTATCATCCGGGCAAGGCGAACGTCGTGGCCGACGCCTTGAGTCGGAAACCGATTGCGTTGCGAACGCTTGAGGTCCTTACGCCTCAGTCTGAGCTTCGGCGGGCTTTGACCGGGTTAGATGTTGAGGTTTTGTTGCCTGGAGCTGTCGGGCAACTTTGTGCTTTAGAGATTTTGTCGTCTTTGATCGATGAAATTAAGCTGAAGCAATTAAAGGATCCGATGATTACTCAAATCCGAGAGAACGTTCTTAAGGGAAAGTCTCCTGGGTTTGTGATTCACGAGGATGGTGTTTTGAGATTCCAGAGTCGGCTTTGTGTGCCGAACGATCCAGAGTTGCGACAGTATTTTGCATGAGGCCCATTCCACACCCTATTCCGTTCATCCCGGTTCGAGTAAGATGTACAAGGACACGAGGAGGAACTTCGTGGAATGATATGAAGGAGGAGGTCGCACGCTTGTGGCGAGATGTTTGACTTGCCAAAGGTCAAAATCGAACATCGGCGACAGGTTATTGCAGTCACTTCCCATTCCGTAATGGAAATGGGAAGATATATCGATGGATTTTGTTACGAGTCCTTGAGATCGAGGTCGGGCATGAATATGGTATGGGTGGTTGTTGATCGTCGACCAAGTCGGCACATTTTCTGGGCATCAAGGACACTTGGGGCCCGGAGAAATTGGCTCGTGTGTTTATCGCGCAGATTGTGAGACTTCACGGTACTCCGAAGTCTATTGTTTCGGATCGTGATGGCCGTTTTGTATCGCACTTTTGGCGGGCGGTGCATAAGGCGTTAGGTACCCGTTTGCATTTGAGTACCTCTTTTCATCCCCGATGGATAATGGAACGCACTATCCGACATTCGAGGACATGTTGCGCGCTTGTGCCCTCGATTGAGTAGCGGCCGAGGAGCATTTGCCATTGATCGAATTCACGTACAACAATAGTTGGCACGCGTCGATTCGGATGGCACCGTATGAGGCACTTTATGGGCGACGATGTCTATCGCCGATTTGTTGGGATGAGGCGTCCGATTTGGTCGGGACCGAACCGGATGTTGTTTTAGAGACGAGACGGAAGATAGAATTAATTCGAGAACGGATGTTGACTGCCCAGAGTCGACAGAAGTCATATGCCGATGTCCGTCGTCGACCTTTAGAATTCGAGGTGGGAGACCACGTTTTGCTGAAGGTGTCGCCGACGAGAGGAGTTTTCCGTTTCGAGAAAAAGGGGAAGTTGAGTCCGAGATTTATTGGACCCTTCGAGATTCTCGAGCGAGTCGGTGGGTTAGCATACCGTTTGGCGTTACCCCCGGCCCTGAGTCATGTTCATAGCGTTTTTCATGTTTCCCAGCTGAGGAAATATGTCCCGGATCCTAGTCACATCATCGACTATAGGGAGATTGACATTGCCGAGGATATTACTTTTGAGGAGCGTCCTTTGAAGATTTTAGAGCATCGGGAGAAACGACTGAGGCATAAGACCATCCCTTTGGTCAAGGTGCAGTGGTCGAGACACGGTGTCGAGGAGGCAACTTGGGAAACCGAGGAGAGCATGCGTGCTAGGTACCCTGAGTTGTTTGTTTCTTAAGTTTCGGGACGAAACTTGTTTTTAGAGGGGTAGAATGTAATATCCTCATTTTTTCTTCCCCTTGTATTTTTCTTTCGGTGTATTTCCCGATAGTAGTGACCCTCGTGTATCTTTCGGTGTATCTTTTCTATTATCTATGGATTTTATCCCCGTTATTGTTGTGCGGAACCGCCGTTTCGGGGTTGCCGTGGATCCATTCTATGTTATGATGCCCGTTGAGATGTTCCGTTGGATGTTTCATTCACCTTCCGGTGTTTTGAACTGTTCATATTTCATACCTAGCGCACGCTATTTTTTCTGCATAGCGCACGCTAGGGGTCCCTTAGTAGCGCACGCTACGTTTGTTTCGTAGCGCGCGCTAGCGAGTAGCCCTGGGAGTGGCAGTGCTGTTTTTCCAGCCTTCTGGACTAGCGTATTAGCGTACGCTACGTATACTAGCGCACGCTAATGTCGAGAGGCTAGCGCACGCTGATGATGCCCGGTAGCATGCGCTAGCGTGGGTGTCCAGTACTGGACAGTTTATTTCTGGAATCGGTCAGGTGCCAGTTAGCGCACGCTACGCTCGTATGGTAGCGCACGCTAACGAGTCAGGTGAGTTTTGGGCAGTTAGCTTCTGGACTCGGCTGATGTCCAGGTAGCGCACGCTATTGGTCGATAGCGCGCGCTACCGATAGGTTGTTAGCGCACGCTATGCTTGGAGTAGCGCACGCTAACGGCCAGAAGTCTGGCTACTGGACTGGACGCTAACTACTTTGGCCTATAATTTTATCCCTTTAGCGCACGCTAACCTTGAGGATTAGCGCGCGCTAACACTCTCTGGCTATATAAACCAGGGAGTTGACCCAGATGAGCAGATTAATTCCATTTCGTTTCTTCTCCGTGACGCAGAGCTATTCCGGGCGATTTCCGAGCGATTCTTCCCTTCAATTATTTCAGGCATCCTCTACCTTGAGTTTTTGAAGTAGATTAACAACACCTACTTGTGTTCTTCATCATCAATCCAAGGTAAATCTCTTAGAACCCTACTTTTCGATAAATTGGGGGTTTTGGGATTTTCTTCCGATCCGTTCCGTTTTGTTGATGGATTCATGATGAATATGATTAATCTTGTTGGTATTCTTAGTCTCCCTACGGATTCATGGTATATTTCGTGATTTTTACGGAATCGAGAGGGTTTGGTTGTGGTCCGCCCTCGTTGTTGTTTATATACGAATATACATGAATCGTAGGCGGGTTTTCGGGTGTATTCCAATTCCGTATTCATTTAGAAATGGTTGTGATTGTATTCTTCGAATCGTTAGGTTCGGTTTCATTGGTTCCTAGCGTTCGTCGGTGACTTTCCTTTCCGTTCTTCGCGTCGTCAATAATTCAAGGCAAGTATTTTTGGAAACCTTTATGCTTAACGTGGAATGGTAATGTATTTTGTGTGTGATTTGCTCACCTCGTGTTGGTCCGACGGGATCAACGAGGGAATCCAAAGGTTTGCGTCCCGGATTCATGAGTTTGTTTAGCTAGCCAGTGCGGGAGGGTCCTTAGAGGCCTCGTACGGGAATTTATGATATGACTCTGTTCCCAAGGCGATGCATGTGCGTGTTTTGTTTTAAAATATAGCAGTGCGGGAGGGTCCTTAGAGGCCTCGTGCGGGAATTTATGATATGACTCTATTCCCAAGGCAAATTGTTTGACTGCTTATTCCGGGAAAGACATGTCTAGTTTTGGTTTTTGAAATGATATTGGTGCATGTACTATGAAATGTGTAAGCGATTGGTTTGCCTTGATTACTTGTACTAGCGTAATTGCTAACCCCTTTGGGGACCCGTTTTGGGGAAATTCTTGTTATGGATTTCAGGTTATGATCATCCGGACGAGCGAGCGCTGGGACAGTACGAGGATGCTAGCCAGGGTCGTTGACATGTGCACTTGGGTTTACTTATTTCTTTTGTCCACTTCGATTTGGTTGTTTTCTATATTTATAAATCGATAGATCAGACTGAGTACTTAGGCTTTTCAATTCAAACCCCGTGTTGTATTATTTTAAATTGCTACATTGTCGATGGTTGCTCATTTCGTCGGTTGCTTCGGGTGTATTTTTCACATGATGTATTATTTGATTGTGTATCCTCGCTAACCGAGATGGTTAGTCGAGGGGTACTCGCTTGTTGTAGCCTGGTGGGTCCCATGTAGGGGTCCACGGCGCTGTAACATACTCCGAATATCTTGGGGTGTTACAAGAAGGTTGGGCAACATGTCCTCAAAATAATATCCATGATCGAGAGATTGGAGGTTCTTGATTTTAAAATGGATACTTCTCTCCAAACTGACCTTATCCTACAGTCTCTCCCTGAATCCTTCTCACAGTTTGTTATGAACTTCAACTGCAATGAGATTGCATGCAACTTAGCTGGGATAATGAACAAACTTGTGACCGCTCAGTCTCACATGAAGACTCCACGGATGAAGGAGTCTGCCCTTGTGATTTCTTCTGGATCTCGGAAGTCTAAGAACAAGAAGAAAAAGACCAAGAAGCACACTGGACCACATGTCAAGGACTTCAAGGGCAAGGCCCCAACAGTTCCAAAGAGTAAGAGGTAAGACGCTTGTATCAAGTGCGGTGAGCTAGGCCACTGGGCTAGAGAGTGTCCGATTTTTCATGGCACTTCAGGTACAGAACTTTTAGTTTTGGAAACAAATTGTTCTGCTACTGTTTTTTTTCTACTTCCTGGATACTGGATTCTGGTCTAGTTCTCATATTTGTACCGTGAATCAGGATCTGGAACAAAGTAGGAAGCTTGGAGCTGGAGAAGTTATGATCACAGTCGGAAGCGGACATAGTGTCGAGGCGACCGACATAGGATCACTTCTTTTGGGTTTAGAATCCAGCTTTGTTTTGACTTTATAAGATGTACTTGTTTTGCCCAAGGGGCACAAAAACATTGTATCCATTCCGGTCATGGACCGAAAGGGCTTTCAATTTTTCATTGGTGATGGTTCCTGCAAAATTTATTTCAGAAATAAACTAGTGGGTACTGCTACATTGTTAAATGGATTGTATCATCTAAACCTCAGCAACAAAGTAGTTGTGAATACTATCACCAGAAAATGTGGTAGGGATGAAACCAATCAAGTTTTGAAATGGCATCTTAGACTTGGTCATGTTGGTCAGACCAAGGTTTACAAGATGGAAAAGATGGACTTATGGGTCCATTGGGATCGGATCCCTTTCCTACTTGTGAATCTTGCCTTAAAGGCAAAATGACTAAATCCCCATTAACATGGACCTTTGAAAGAGCCGCTGATAAACTGGGATTATTCCATACCGACGTATGTGGTGCTTTGGAAGCAGCACGTGACGGATATCAATATTTCATTACGTTTACAGATGATCATACTAGGTATGGTTATGTATACTTAATGAAACATAAATCCGAGGCTTTTGAGAAATTCTAGGAATTCAAAGCCCTAGTCGAGAAACAAACTAGTAATCATATCAAAGCACTTCGGTCTTACCGAGGTGGTGAGTATATGAGTACGGAGTTTGACGAGTTCCTTAAGGAACATGGAAGAGTTTCACAACTAACACCTCCAGGTACTCCTCAGTTAAATGGTGTGTCAGAAAGAAGGAACCGGACCTTGTTGAACATGGTCCGTTCCATGCTGGGCTATACTGACTTACCGATTTACTTGTGGGGGTCTGCACTACTGATTGTCGCTTACATCTTGAATAGATGTCCTTCCAAATCCGTTCCTAAAACTCCACATGAGATGTGGGAGGGTAGGAAACCAAGTCTTAATCATATTAGGATTTGGGGATGTCTCGCCTATGTCAAGAAGACTAAGGTGGAGAAGTTGGAAGCTAGGTCCGCGAAGGGACGTTTCATTGGATTCCCATCTGGGATGATGGGAAATTTATTCTACATGCTCGAAGATCGAAAGATCGTTGTTGCTTTACAAGCACACTTCTTGGCAGAAGAGATTCATTCAGGAAGGCGGAGCAGGTAGAAATATTTCTTTGGAAAAATAAAATGAAACTCCTCAGGAGACACCTGTGCAAGAAAATGGGACCGAACCTTCTGAAACACAAGTACAACCCCCTCGTAGGTATAGTAGGGTATCTCATTTACCTGAGAGGTATAGTTTTATGTACTTGGAGGAACTGGGTTTCCATGAGGTTCCAGGTGATAAACAAGAGATCGACCTGCGACCAGTGACCTAGCAATGGTGGATGTAGACTCCATGATATAAACTGTAACAGTCTTCATGTAGTTGGGACCTTCGTTTTGACGAGGCAGTCAAAGAGTTTGACATCGTGCAAAATGAAGAGGAATCTTGTGTATACAAGAGGATTAGTGGGAGCAAGATCGCATTCTTAGTACTATGTGTAGTGTAGATGACATTCTACTAATAGGAAATGATGTGGGAATGCTCAGTTCTATGAAAGCTTGGCTTTCGAGTAATTTATCCATGAAAGACTTGGGAGAAGAAACTTATATTCTTGGGATTCGACTCTACTGGGATAGATCGAAGAGAATGATAAGTTTTTCCCAAGCCCTCTATATAGATTAGATCTTAAAGAGGGTTCCTTCCGATGCGACATGGAATAAAACTCACCTTGAAGATGTGTCCTCATAGTGAGGAACAATGAAAGGAAATGAGTTATATACCATATGCTTCGGCAGTGGGTAGCCTTATATAGACTTTATTGTGTACAAGACCTGACATTGCGCATGCTGGAAGCGTGGTAAGTAGGTTTCGGGCTAACCCATTCAGGGAACATTAGACCGCCGTAAAGAATGTTCTCAAGTAATTTAGAAGTGCTAAGAGATCTGATTCTTATATATGGTGGTGGAGAACAGAATGTGGTAGGATTCACTGTATTGGACTTCCAAAGACAAAAATATGATTATATGTCTACTTCTGGCTACATTTACTCTTAATAGAAGAGCAGTATCTTGACATAGTGCCAAGTAATAGCGCGACTGCTAATTCCACCTGTTAGGCTGAGTATAAAGCGGCCTCGGAGGCCTCCAAATGAAGAATTTAGAAGTTACTGGGTAAACTTCACGTGACACCTTGTGCTGCGCTGCCAGAGTGGTAGCACAGGCCTAGGAGCCGAGGTTTCACAAAAGTACCAAACCTATTGATAGAGAGTATCATCTCGTAAGAGCATTTGTTCGCAAAGAGATACATTGTGCTGCATAGAGTAGAGTCAGTCGACTACGTCGCTGATCCACTGACCAAGCCACTTTCTCAGATTATCTTAGTGCGTCATTTGGAGAACATGGGTATTATATACCATAGTGTGTGGCATTGAGTGCAAGTGGGAGATTGTTGGGAGTATGCCCTCGAATGCCACTCAGAGGATGATTGAGTGAGGGCATTGTACTTGTAATTATGTAAATCACTAATATAAGGCAATGGATGTTTCTTTATTTACTGGTAGTTACTGGCATTCCTAACTCGTGAATATACATATAGAAACTAGTCCGTGTATTTGAGAGCAAAACGTTCCACTCCTTATTGGATAAGGGGGTCGGCACTGGAAAGATTTATAGCTCAAATACTTAATCATTCGCAAGTCGATGAAACTTGACTGGGCGTTAAGTTTATGTGAAGACTTGTATGACGTGTTCTTTGACATGGAGAGTGCCTGTCGAACGCTACTGGTTAGTGGTATCACACGTTATAGGTATGTTAATTAGATTAGTATACTCGAACCGACTCACCCTCGATTCGTCACACGGATTTCACTCTGGGACAGTCAATGATGGAATCGAAAGGTTGTGATAGGTATTCGTAAACCTTCGACTTGAGGATTTAGTAGGGATGTGCTTGTGATGTCAAGATTTTCATTAGAGTAGTTCGACCCTGTAAACTGGAAGGCGGGGGTCAACCTCGATGTGCATCTTGACGGGCAAGTAGCAGGTCCTACTGAATACCAAGATATAATTCTTTCTCCCGTTAGTGAGCGGGTTATATGTCATATGCGGTTATTGGCAGATGAGATCATAAGTCTTTGGCCAAAGCATTTGAGCTAGTTGTATTAAATACACGATAGCTCGATGATCTCGATTTGCATTAACGCATGCATAGCGTCAAATACAGATAGGGTTTGACTGACTGTGACCCTATATCTTGATCGGGACATTTGAAAGAAGGGTTTATACGTATACTGGTATTCACGGCACAATGGTTCTTGAATGATCCCAATCATTCGTTCACAGTTGGGGTACAGTGTAGGCCGCCAGGCTGGCTAGGCGGTGCCACTACTCTTTGGTTCCTCCCAATGCTGACTGAGACGAACCTACCGAGTCGCGCAATAGGATTGACAACGGAATGAATCGAGCTTATTCTCTCTTTATAAATATTAGATATTGGATATCTAATTTATTGGACATTGGATATCTAATTAAATTTGGGACATTGGATGTCTAAATCGATTTATCGGATAAATTGATTTACGACCTATTGTATTAAATATATCACTGGGTAATTAATTTAATTCATGGATATAATTATTTCTTGGAGAAATTAATCATCTAATAATGTATTTGATATGATGAAATTAATTGGATTAATTAAACTATACAAATACATCGGGACGGAATTGGAGTTTATCTGTTTAGACTCTCGGGAGTCCGAAACGAACCGAACTCATCCGTTTCTGCATGGGTCGTCCCCCATTTCCAGCCACCTTCTTTTTGGACTTTTGTCTCCATTCTTTAATGGATGATAATTGTGGAGGTGGGGTTGATTCTCATTTTATGGGTTGTGACATGTGAAGAAGTATTGAATAAAAGGAAGAAAGACATTATCTCACCTACACTTAATTTCAAACATGAGAATCATTTGTAAGAGAGAGATAGAATATTGAATTCATTTTCATATCACTCAGTCTTCTTCTTCATCTTCTTCAATTTTGTTCTTGAGTTTTTTCTTGGAGAAAATTTAAAATACATTGAGAGAGAGATATTATACACTTAGAGTGTAATAATAAAAAGCTTCATCACCTAGCTCTAGCCGTGTCCTTGGAGGATAGCAAGGTGTTGTCATTCCATTCGTTTTTCCGGCGCGTGGCAAGTAGAGACTGTTGGGATTCGGTAATTAAAATCGAATTACGCAGCGGAAAATAAAATGGTCCAACCGGATAAAACCAAACCCCAAAAACGGACCGATCAAGCATCATATAAACGAATATAAATAACGAGAAAGATAATCAAAGAATACTCACCCTCGTAGTCCTTTGATGATATAATCTTCGAAGGAAAAACCCGAACAAGCTTTCTCCGGTTACTGACACGAACACGAATCCAATTCGTTATAGCTTGTTGAATGATCCAACACCGAAATTGTCGAATGTCTCTACGTTATTACGCGTCGGATATTGATCGGAAAAATAAAATATCAATTCGTTCTCAAAGAACACGACTAGGAATTGATACGGTATTTTTCTTCTCTTCTCTTCTTCCTTTTCTTTCTCTCAAAGATGAACTAGAAAATGAAAGAAAAAATTTCTCCCTTCTATTTTGGAACTCACGGCTGAATTTTGGAGTGTGTTTGTTTGTTATGATTTTTCATCACATAATGTGAAGATATATACATTATATAATGGGGATGATATCAAAATGATGAGATATGAAATCTCATCCTTTTGTCTTCAACCCATTAAACAATTAAACACACAACACACACCACATGGAAGGAAGGGAGGAAAATGAGGGGGGCGACCCACTAGATTTTAGGTGAGAAAACGAGCCGAGCCACTCGGTTCATGTACCGGACGTTCTCGTGGCTAGTCCGTTAAATAAACTTCGTTTTATCCCAAATGTATTTATACTTAATTAATTAATCCAATTAATTAATTTTATCAAATACAAAATTATAATAATATATTTCCAAGAAATAATTATTTATGAATTAAATTAATTACCCAGTAATTAATTTCAATTCACTAGACCGCATGATTTATCAAATAAATCAAATTAGATATCTAATATCCAATATTAATGAAGAGATAATAAATACATATTTATCCATCAAATATCCTTGTGCGCGAATCCGTAGGTTCATCTTAGTCGGCAATGGGAGGAACCAAGGAGTACGGGTAACACTTAGCGAGTCTAGTGCTTCGTACCGTAACCCAACTAAGAACGAATGATCGGACCATTCCAAAACCATTATGTCGTGAATACCGTATACGTATAAACCCTTCAATCATATGTCCCGGTCAAGTATTAGGGTCACGGAAAAGTCAAACCCTACTGTAACTTGACACTATGCTTTTACGTTAATGCAACCGAGATCGTCGAGCTCTCGTGTATCAAATACAACTAGCTCTAAATGCTTTGGCCAAAGACTTATAATCTCATTTGCCATTAACCGCATAGGACATTTACTGCTCACTTACGGGAGAAAGAATTCTATCTTGGTATTCGGTAGAGGCGCTACTTGCCCACTAAGTTGCATTTCGAGGTTGACCCCACCCACCGGCGATTGGATCGAACTACTCTAATGACTAACTTAATGTCACAAGCACATCTCCTACTGAAACCTCAAGTCAAAGGTCCACGTATACCTATCACAACCTTTCGATCCAGTCATTGACAATCCCTGAGTGATATCCATGTGACCGAATCGAGGTGAGTCATGTTCGAGTATACTAATCTCACTAGCATACCTATAACGTGTGCTCCCACTAACCCTTAGTGAATACCGGTACTCTACAGGTCAAAGTACACATTATACAAGTCTTGTCTAACTTATTGCCCAGTTAAATTTTATCGACTTGCGAACGAGTTAAGCATTCGAGCTCTAAACACTTCTAGTGCTTATCTCCTTATCTCCATAAGGAGTAGAATGTTTGCTCTCAAATGCAAGGACTATTATTCTATATATCAAATCACAATGCCAGTGATATACAATAATATAGAAATAATTATTGCCTTGTTAAATTTTCATAATTACAATACATATGCTCTCACTCTCTCATCCTCTGAGTGGCATTCAAGGGCATATCTCTAACAATCTCCTACTTGCACTCAATGCCACAAACTATGGTATCTAATACCCATACTCTCCAGATGTCTCTCTAAGACCTTCTGAGATAGTGGCTTGGTAAGCGGATCAGCAACGTTATTTGCTGTGTCTACTCTCTGCAGTATAACATTTCCTTCCTGAACCATTTCTCTCACAAAATGATATTTTCTCGCAATATGTTTGGTATTGTGGTGAGCCCTAGGCTCCTTAGCCTGTGCAACAGCTCCGTCGTTGTCGCAAAATAGCGTCACGGGCTTCTCCGCATTAGGAACCACTTGAAGTTCCTCAGTGAACTTCTTAATCCAAAAAGCTTCTTTAGCAGCCTCCGTGGCTGCCTGGTATTCGGATTGACATGTAGAGATAGCAGTCGAACTTTGCTTGGCACTTCTCCAAGAAACTGCTGTTAGGAGTATGCCCTCGAATGCCACTTAGAGGATGATGAGTGAGGGCATTGTACTTGTAATTATGTAAATCATTACTATAAGGCAATGGATGTTTCTTTATTTACTGGTAGTTACTGGCATTCCTAACTCATAAATATACGTATAGAAACTAGTCCATGTATTTGAGAGCAAAAGCATTCCACTTCTTATTGGATAAGGGGGTCGGCACTAGAAAGGTTTATAGCTCAAATACTTAATCGTTCGCAAGTCGATGAAACTTGACTGGGCGTTAAGTTTATGTGAAGACTTGTATGACGTGTTCTTTGACATGGAGAGTGCCTGTCGAACACTAATAGTTAGTGGGAGAACACGTTATAGGTATGCTAATTGGATTAGTATACTCGAACCGACTCACCCTCGATTCGTCACACGGATTTCACTCTGGGACAGTCAATGACGGAATCGAAAGGTTGTGATAGGTATTCGTGAACCTTTGACTTGAGGATTTAGTAGGGATGTGCTTGTGACGTCAAGATTTTCATTAGAGTAGTTCGACCCTATAAACCGGAAGGCGGGGGTCAACCTCGACGTGCATCTTGATGGGCAAGTAGCAGGTCCTACTGAATACCAAGATAGAATTCTTTCTCCTGTTAGTGAACGGGTTAAATGTCCTATGCGGTTATTGGCAGATGAGATCATAAGTCTTTGGCCAAAGCATTGAAGCTAGTTGTATTGGATACACGAGAGCTCGATGATCTCGATTTGCATTAACGCATGCATAGCGTCAAGTAATAGATAGGGTTTGACTGACCGTGACCCTATAACTTGATCGGGACATTTGAAAGAAGGGTTTATACGTATACTGGTATTCACGACAGAATGGTTTGTTGTGTCAAGAATTAACACCTTCCGACCGGCGATCGCCTAGGAGGTCGGGCGACCGAGTCACTGCCGAGCGGCCAAGGCAGATCTGCCGATCATCGACCAGGCGGCCGAGCCTTAACCCAGCGGACAAGCTACGTCGGCCATCCGAAGGTCCCAGGACGAATCCCGGTGTCGAGCGACCGACTGGAGACGATCGCCTCTCGGCGACCGACTCCTGGGGACCGACAAGCGGACGACCATCCCTCGGCACCTGCCGACCGGCCCTTGGTGACCGACCATTGCCGACCCTCATCCACTAACCGATGGCGACCTCTGATGACCAGCTAGAGACGACCGCCTCATGACGATCAGGGCTGATGGCCATCCAGTCGGCAGAGGCCGAGCCTTAAGACTGGCACCACGTGCAAGGGCCGAGACAAGATCCGCGAATCACGGGCCATTGACCACAGCCTGGCAGAATCTCTCCACCAGCCGACAAGCCGCCGAAAGTTGCCAGTAGGGCCGCATGTGACTGACTCCGGACGCGTGCTGGCCCCTCATTGGACCGCCCAGCTGCCTGCCTGCTGGAGCTTTGGACTTTAGGCAAACTGCCAGCCTCTTTCTTGGAATTTAGCCCGACAGCCCGGGTGATCGCCCCATTATAATATTGGCTGGCATACGATCGGCTTATTATTGTAATGGCCGAAAGACAATCGCCCGGCAGAGGACAGGACCCGGATGCCACTATAAATACAAGGCTCCCTGCACTTGGATTCTTCTTCAACTTCCTTCGGATTTCACGCTATACAGAAGCAAAATACACAGCACTTGGCTATCTCCAACTCTTGGCAATAGCTATCATTCGGTACTTACTTCTCCCGACCTCTCTCATCAAGAAGACGATCAGCAGGGACGAAGAACACCGAGCTTCGCTCAAGAGCCGGATTAACAGAGTCTTTTTACACTCATTGGATTTAGATTTCTCTCATTAATACTTGTATCCACAAATATTTGTATTAATAACATCTCGCGAGAGCATTCAAGCCCGGGCCTAACAAACCCAGCAAATCTTGTATTATTTATCTTCTCTCGGAAGTGCTCCCGCAAATTGTTGTTTGTTGTCCGTCTTCCAGCAGTATTAATCTTCGGATAAATATTTTGGGCAACAACAATTGGCGCTAGAGGAAGGGGATCCAACCCTCAAATTTTTACACCTACCGTCCCGAAGAACACTCACTGTTCTCGGGGCAGATACTTGAAGTGACACTCACTGCACTTCAAAGAAATCCTTCAGAAATCATGTCTTCCGCCTCCGCGTCGAAGAAATCCGCTGACCAACCGGCCAGACCCCCTGTTCCGTCCCAGTCCGAGCCGCAGCCGATGGTGGGAGGTAGCCGCCGCGGTCGGAGACGCTCGATACCGACCCTGGACGGCGGCCCAAGCCTCTCGCTCGATCAGTTCTGAAACAATGAACAGATCGAAGAAGCCATAGCCGCCCTTCAGGAACGACGGAGTGCTCTCAACGCGCCTCCCTCTATCACCCCCTCGGCCTCCCGCCGGAAGTCCAAGCGGAAGCTCAAGGCATTACTGGCCGAGCGATCGCCAGGAGGCTCTCGACCGCAAGAAGAGGCGCTCGGCAGCCGGGGCACCTCTGTCTTCGATCGCCTGGGCAGCGACCCGACCTGGCGACCAGGGCAGTCCGGCCCCAGCTACGAGACGACGGAGTTTGAGTCCGTCACCAGGAGCTCGGCTTACCCGGCTCCCATAAGGCAACCCAGCCGTTTGGCTCCCGCTCGCCATATTGCCGAGGTCGGCAGCAGCGGAGTCTAGAGATCGGTACACGATCGCCTCGGCCCCCGCTCCCAAAGCCGATCAGCAAGCAGTCGAGCCACGGCGATTGCCGCATTGCAACGTCAGCTCGACGACGTGAAGGCGCTCCTGAAATCCAGGGCAGGCGCCATGAAGACGATCGCCGAGCCAAGTGAGCCGCTCGCGATCGACATCGAGCTCTCCCCCGTGCAGCACAAGATCGCTCCCCCACAAACACCCGTGTACGAGGGGCGATCGGACCCCCAAACACACCTACACAAGTTCAACATCTACATGACCGGGTGTGGGGCATCGGACGCGACCCGGTGCCGAATTTTCCCTCTGACGCTGGACGACCTCGCCCACCGGTGGTACACCTCATTGCCACCTCGGTCCATTGGCTCCTTTAACGAGCTGGCGCACGTCTTCACGGAACACTTCGCCACCAGGGTCGTCCAGCCAGAAGGTCGCTTTCGCATGATGAAAATCAAGCAGGGAGAAGAGGAGTCCGACTCGGACTACATCGACCGTGTAGACGTGATCATCCTCAATGGAGAGCCCGTAAGCGATGAGACCGCCCTCTACGCGGTCCTAGGAGGTTTTCAGGGCTTCTCGCCTATGTTCAGGCATCTCACGAAGACCCTACCGACGACCTACGTGGCCTTCCGGGCCAGAGCCGCAGATTTCCTGTCCAGGCAAAGGTTTCTCCTTAGCCTATGAGTAGAGCGATCGGCGCCCGCGCGACGACCTCTGGTCTCCCAGCCCGATCGCTACTATCCAGCAGTGCCGGAGGACTCGCTCACCGCCTACAGTCCACCATTTTAAATGAGGGACTAACTCCCGCCCGATCGCCGATATCGACCTACGAATAAAGCGATCGGCTGCCGAGCGACGATAGCCAGTCTTCCGGCCCGATCGCCGATCGTCGCGCTACATCATCAGCAATCCGGAGGACACGATCTCCATCTACAGTCCAGCATTTAACATGAGGAACTAAGGCTCGGGATCGCCTCCGCCGCACATCATAAAGCCATGGTTCTGGCAGTCGATGGAACCGGCTGCTTCGGCCATGCAAGGTCCCTTTCGGCCGAGATCGCCTGCCCTTCGTTTAAATACGAGGCCGGCGTAGTCTAAGGGCTCTCCAACATTAATCAGTGGACACATGCCACAACCCCGTCTCAACGTACACCGTCGAGGTCGGCCATCTCCATGGCTGGCCGAGGTGGAAGCAGAGCTAACAAGCCGCGGGCGTGGAGTTGATTCATCCGACGCTGCCCCGCGCAAGGACTCCTCTAGACCGAGACCGCACGCCCTTCGTTTAAATACGAGGCGAGGCGCAGCCTAACAGAGGACCCTCATAATAAAGTGAGTCACGAGACACTTAATGTCTTCGCGCACCAAGACACGGTCATGGAGTCGGTCCATCGATTTCCACGACTGTGCACGATTCCTCAAACAAAGCGAAACCACCAAGTTTCCAAGGGGGATCAGCCAATGTTGTTTTTGCAGGTACAAGACCGAAAGATAGCTAGCCAATCGACCATGATAGCCCAAGTCCGAATCCTAAGTCAGCTAAGCAAGATCGCCCGTCCTCATCCTTACACGATCGCCAGCAAGAACCACCTCGCCCCATGTCTTCAACATAGGAGCAAGCTGGGGTGCAATTGTTGTGTCAAGAATTAACACCTTCCGACCGGCGATCGCCTAGGAGGTCGGGCGACCGAGTCACTGCCGATCGGCCAAGGCAGATCTGCCGATCATCGACCAGGCGGCCGAGCCTTAACCCAGCGGACAAGCTACGTCAGCCATCCGAAGGTCCCAGGACGAATCCCGGTGTCGAGCGACCGACTGGAGACGATCGCCTCTCGGCGACCGACTCCTGGCGACCGACAAGCGGACGACCATCCCTCGGCACCTGCCGACCGGCCCTTGGTGACCGACCATTGCCGACCCTCATCCACTAACCGATGGCGACCTCTGATGACCAGCTAGAGACGACCGCCTCATGACGATCAGGGCCGATGGCCATCCAGTCGGCAGAGGCCGAGCCTTAAGACTGGCACCACGTGCAAGGGCCGAGACAAGATCCGCGAATCACGGGCAATTGACCACAGCCTGGCAGAATCTCTCCACCAGCCGACAAGCCGCCGAAAGTTGCCAGTAGGGCCGCATGTGACTGACTCCGGACGCGTGCTGGCCCCTCATTGGACCGCCCAGCTGGCTGCCTGCTGGAGCTTTGGACTTTAGGCAAACTGCCAGCCTCTTTCTTGGAATTTAGCTCGATAGCCCGGGTGATCGCCCCATTATAATATTGGCCGGCAGACGATCGGCACATTATTGTAATGGCCGGAAGACGATCGCCCGGCAGAGGACAGGACCCGGCTGCCACTATAAATACAAGGCTCCCTGCACTTGGATTCTTCTTCAACTTCCTTCGGATTTCACGCTATACAGAAGCAAAATACACAGCACTTGGCTATCTCTAACTCTTGGCAACAGCTATCATTCGGTACTTACTTCTCCCGGCCTCTCTCATCAAGAAGACGATCGGCAGGGACGAAGAACACCGAGCTTCGCTCAAGATCCGGATTAACAGAGTCTTTTTACACTCATTGTATTTAGATTTCTCTCATTAATACTTGTATCCACAAATATTTGTATTAATAACATCTCGCGAGAGCATTCAAGCCCGGGCCTAACAAACCCGGCAAATCTTGTATTATTTATCTTCTCTCGGAAGTGCTCCCGCAAATTGTTGTTTGTTGTCCGTCTTCCAGCAGTATTAATCTTCGGATAAATATTTTGGGCAACAACATGGTTCTTGAATGATCCCAATCATTCGTTCTCAGTTGGGGTACAGTGTAGGCCGCCAGGCTGGCTAGGTGGTGCTACTACTCTTTGGTTCCTCCCATTGCTAACTGAGACGGACCTACCGAGTCGCGCAATAGGATTGACGACGGAATGAATCAAGCTTGTTCTCTCATTATTAATATTAGATATTGGATATCTAATTTATTGGACATTGGATGTCTAATTAAATTTGGGACATTGGATGTCTAAATCGATTTATTGGATAAATTGATTTACGGCCTAATGAATTAAATAAATTACTGGGTGATTAATTTAATTCATAAATATAATTATTTCTTAGAGAAATTAATTATATTATTATGTATTTGATATGATTAATTAATTGGATTAATTAATCGATATAAATACATCGGAATGAAATCGGAGTTTATCTGTTTGGACTCACGGGAGTCCGAAACGGACCGAACTCTTCCTATCATTCATCAAGGCCGCCCCTCCCCCCACTTATATCCATGTGTGTGTTTTGACTTGTCCCCATCATGATGTTTGGAATCTCATGTGTTGAGGGGACAAGTATCATGCACATTATTTGGTTGGGAATAAAATATTATGAGTTGAAGATTAAAAGGTTAGAAGACTTCATCTCACATGGGCAATCAATTGATTCCATACGTAAGAAGAAGAGAGAGAAACAGTGAGAAAGAACTTAGAGTTCATTCCAAAGTCTTCATCTCATTCTTCATCTTGTTCTTGTTGCTCTTGGAGAAAAATCAAGAAATTAATTGAGAGAAATAAATTATACACTTAGAGTGTTATAATCAAAGCTTCATCACTTGATTCTATCCGTAACCTTAGAGGTTAATCGAGTGTTGTCATTTCGTTCGTTTCTCCGACGCGTGACAAGTAGAGACGCGGTTTTTTCGGCGTTGGATCATCCAAGGGCTTGGAGCATTTTGGATCGTTTGGGGAATAGCTCAAGAGAAGGAAATCCATATAATCAACGGACGACAAGGGTATGATTTCGAATCTTCCTTTGTTCATTTTATATTCGTATATACGAAGCTCGATCGATCCTCGTAGGGATTCGGATCGAATTAATTTTCGTTTTACCGCTTCCGCTGGGCCTTCGATTTAGGCACCGAATCCCAACAGTGGTATCGGAGCGAGGTCTTGCGATCGTATATACGATATTTAGCATTTGGAATGCTTATTTTGTGATTTAGAATCACTTTGATAATCGTAGATATTTTATTGTTAAATCGCGTTGTCGTTTTCCGTGATTTTATGTTATGGTATAAATCAGGTTTTTCTTGGAAATATGATTTATATTAATAATATTCAGATCAGGAATAACAGGATTTTAGAAATCTGCCCGAAAACGAGCTGTATCGAATCGTTGGACGTTTTTCCATACAGCTGCCGAGTATGGCCGATCACGTCCGGCCCGTGGCCGAACGCTTGCTGTATTCTGCCGAGTGCTCGCTGGATCCGGCCGGACGCTTGCTGTATCGAGCCGAGTCCTGCCGGACACTTGCTGTATCGAGCCGAGTTCTCGCTGGATCCGGCCGGACACTTGCTGTATCGAGCCGAGTCCTGCCGGACACTTGCTCTATGGAGCCGAGTCCCGCCGGGCGTGTTGCTGTATCGAGCCGAGTGCTCGCTGTATCCGGCTGGGTAGTGCTGTATCCTGCCGGTCGTGTCCGGGCATGGCCGGGGCCCCCTTTCCTGTCTGGAGCCGGGCGTGGCCTGTAGGCTGCCGGTCGAGTGCACAGTCTTCTTGGCGGTTTCAGTATCGGGTCTCGTTTTTCAGTATATTTTCGATTATTGAATTTTCCTGTATTAAAATCATTAATTTAGAATTTTTGATGAAGGAAAATTCAAAGAAAATATTTTAAGGGTACACTACGGACGAAAATTAAATTGTCGATTATTGTTGAATTGATTGGATCAATTCTATTTATTGTTGATTATTGATTAGATCATATGTAATCTTCTCGCTATCCATTTATTGAGTATTTATTGGATGAATGCTTTTGAATGGGGATGTGGTTCATGGATTTAGTTTGAATCGTTCGTTTTATTCGATTGGGTTGTAAAGGCCGTTTTGAGCCTATTTATTTTACTAGAAATATTTGTATCTAGGATGCAATTTTTCAATGTAAAATTTATATGTAATGACGAAGACCGGAGGAAGATCCGTTTCGAGAAGACGAAGATTCAAGACGAAGACTTGTAATAATATTACGGAGTTTTTTGTTTTCTAGGAACGGTCCATGAACCACATGTTGGTAGCAACTAGGTTGTGAATGGTTGTTACATATTGTATGATTGCAACAAACGCGCTAAAATGATTAATGTGCAAAGTGTAACGTTAATCGCGAAAATTCTCCCACAACAAATTATTAAGTTTATAAGGTTTCAAGGTTTTTCTTCCCTCCATCGAGCTTTCGGGAAATTGAAATCCAAACCGGATGTGCTATGCTTCCGAGTTATCGGGGTAGTCGTTCGGGGAGGACGAATAAATTACCGGGAGCGCATTGGATGCCTTCGGTTGGAGCAAATTTTATCCCTAGAAACCTGATAGGTTGCCGGATAAGATTCAATTGTGAAACTGATTTGCGTCGATGGTATAAACTTAACTTGTTCACGAACCATAGAAACCGTATAGGTTGAGGGGAGTGAACAAGGGGAAAAAGAAGATCGAATCATTCATTAGATGGGTTGGTGTTGGACACCACTTTATGAAAATTAATAGACTAGAAACCTGTTCGGTTGCCCTCTATTAAGATTTATAAAGAACTCGATCACCACTATGAAGTAGAGCGACGATACTTCCGGATTTCACATGGGAGTGTGTTGTTCCGATAAAATAGTGGGAGCTGGGTAATAAGAATAGAAAAGACCTTAATTCTATACTCATATTATAATATAACAAGTCACTAATTAATCTGTTATACTTAATGCAGACATAACTCTCAATATGACAATGAATCCACTCGCAATTCTACTCGAAAAGAACACCTTAATGGGACCTAACTTTGTGGATTGGCTCCGAAATCTGATGATTGTCCTCAGTATAGAAGCACTGGGATACGTCTTGGAGACGGACATTCCCGCGCCTCCTATGCGGACCCGAGCCAATCAGGAAGAGATTGAAAACCACGAAAATTGGGTTAAGGATGATGTGAAAGTCCGTGCTTATATGATGGCTTCCATGTCTAATGAGCTTCAGAGAGCTAATGAGAAAATGACTTCTGCTAGGCAGATTCTATCTCACTTAACCGAACTTTATGGTGAGCACAACAGAACTGCTAGATATGAGATATCCAAGCAACTGTTCGGTGCAAGGATGAAGGAAGGTGAGAAGGTTGGGGAACACGTCCTCAAAATGATATCCATGATTGAGAGATTGGAGGCTCTTGATTTTAAAATGGATACTTCTCTCCAAACCGATCTTATCCTACAGTCTCTCCCTGATTCCTTCTCACAGTTTGTGATGAACTTTAACTGCAATGAGATTGCATGTAATTTAGCTGGGCTAATGAACAAACTTGTGACCGCTCAGTCTCAGATGAAGACTCCGCAGATGAAGGAGTCGGCCCTTGTGATTTCTTCTGGACTTCGGAAGTCTAAGAATAAGAAGAAAAAGACCAAGAAGCGGACTGGACCACAAGCAAAGGACCTTAAGGGTAAGGGCAAGGCCCCTATGGTTCCGAAGAACAAGAAGAAGAAGGATGCTTGTCTCAAGTGCGGTGAGCTGGGCCACTGGGCTAGAGACTGTCCGATTCTTCATGGCACTTGGTCTGTAACTTTTAGTTTTGGAAACAAATTGTTCGCTCATTGTATTTTCTACTTCTGGATACTGGATTACGTGCTAGTTCTCATATTTGTACCGTGAATCAGGATCTGGAACAAAGTAGGAAGCTTGGAGCTGGAGAAGTTATGATCACAGTCGGAAGCGGGCATAGTGTCGAGGCGACCGACATAGGATCACTTCTTTTGGGTTTAGAATCCGGCTTTGTTTTGACTTTAGAAGATGTACTTGTTTTGCCCAAGGGGCACAAAAACATTGTATCCATTCGGGTCATGGACCGAAAAGGTTTTTCATTTTTCATTGGTGATGGTTCCTGCAAAATTTATTTCAGAAATAAACTAGTGGGTACTGCTACATTTTTAAATGGATTATATCATCTAAATCTCAGCAACAAAGTAGTTGTGAATACTATGACTAGAAATCGTGGTAGGGATGAAACCAATTAAGTTTTGAAATGACATCTTAGACTTGGTCATGTTGGTCAGACCAAGGTTTACAAGATGGAAAAGGATGGACTTATGGGTCCATTGGGATCGGATCCCTTTCCTACCTGTGAATCTTGCCTTAAAGGTAAAATGACTAAGTCCCCCTTCAAAGGGCCTTTTGAAAGAGCCGCTGATAAACTGGGATTAATCCATACTGATGTTTGTGGTGCTTTGGAAGCAGCACATGACGGATATCAATATTTCATTACGTTTACAGATGATCATACTAGGTATGGTTATGTATACTTAATGAAACATAAATCCGAGGCTTTTGAGAAATTCCAGGAATTCAAGGCCCTAGTCGAGAAACAAACTGGTAATCATATCAAAGCACTTCGGTCGGACCGAGGTGGCGAGTATATGAGTACAGAGTCTGACAAGTTCCTTAAGGAACATGGAATAGTTTCACAACTAACACCTCCAGGTACTCCTCAGTTAAATGGTGTGTCAGAAAGAAGGAACCGGACTTTGTTGAACATAGTCCATTCCATGCTGAGCTACACTGACTTACCAATTTACCTGTGGGGGTATGCACTCCTGACTGCCGTGTATATCTTGAACAGATGTCCTTCCAAATTCGTTCCTAAAACTCCACATGAGATGTGGGAGGACAGGAAACCAAGTCTTAATCACATTAGGATTTGGGGATGTCCCGCTTATGTCAAGAAGACTAAGGTGGAGAAGTTGGAAGCTAGGTCCGCAAAGGGATGTTTCATTAGATTCTCATCTGGGACGATGGGATATCTATTCTACATGCCCGAAGATCGAAAGATCGTTGTTGCTTTACAAGCACACTTCCTGGAAGATGAGTTCATTCAGGAAGGCGGAGCAGGTAGAAGTATTTCTTTAGAAGAATACGATGAAACTCCTCGGGAGACACCTGTGCAAGAAAATGGAACCAAGCCTTCTATAACACAAGTACAACCACCTCGTAGGCCAAGTAGGGTGTCTCAATTACCTGAGAGGTATAGTTTTATGCACTTGGAGGAACTGGGTTTCTACGAGGTTCCAGGTGATAAACAAGAGACCGACCCGCGACCAAATGACCTAGCAATGGTGGATGTAAACTCCATGAAATAGACTGTAGCAGTCTTCATGTAGTTGGGACCTTTTTCGTTTTGACGAGGCAGTCAAAGAGTTTGACTTCATGCAAAACGAAGAGGAACCTTGTGTATACAAGAGGGTTAGTGGGAGCTAGATCATATTCTTAGTACTATGTGTAAATGACATTCTACTAATAGGAAATGATGTGGGAATGCTCGATTACGTGAAAGATTGGCTTTTGAGTAATTTCTCCATGAAAGACTTGGGAGAAGCTACCTATATTCTTGGTATTCGACTCTACCGGGATAGAGTGAAGAGAACAATAGGTCTTTCCCAAGCCCTCTATATAGATAAAATCTTAAAGCAATTTAAGATGGATGATTCTAAAAGAGGGTTCCTACCGATGCGACATGGAATAAAACTCTCCTTGAAGATGTGTCCTCAAAGTGAGGAACAACGGAAGGAAATGAGTAATATACCATATGCTTCGGCCATGGGTAGCCTTATGTATGCTATATTGTGTACGAGACCTGACATTGCGCATGCTGTAAGCGTGGTGAGTAGGTTTCACCAAACCGTGCAGGGAACATTAGACTACCGTAAAGAACGTTCTCAAGTACTTTAGAAGGACTAGAGATATGGTTCTTATATATGGCGGTGGAGAACTGAATGTGATGGGATTCACTGTATTGAACTTCCAAGGACAGAAAGACGATTCTATCTCTACTTCTGGCTACATTTACTCTTAATGGAGGAGCAGTATCTTGGCATAGTGCCAAGTATAGCGCGACTGCTGATTCCACCAGTTAGGCTGAGTATAAAGCGGCCTCGGAGGCCTCCAAAGGAAGGGTTAAGAAGTTACTAGGTAAACTTCTCGTGAGACTGTGTGTTACGCTGCCAGAGCGATAGCACAGGCTTAGGAGCCGAGGTTTCAGAACAGCACCAAACATATTGAGAGGAAGTATCATCTCGTAAGAGAGTTTGTTCGCAAGGGATACATTGTCTTTGCCACGAGTAGACTCGGCCGGCGTCATTTGATCCACTGACCAAGCCACTTTCTCAGACTAGCTTGGAGCGTCATCTGGATAATATGGGTATTAGATACCATAGTGTGTGGTATTGAGTGCAAGTGGGAGATTGTTAGGAGTATGCCCTCGAATGCCACTCAGAGGATGATGAGTGAGGGCATTGTACTTGTAATTATGTAAATCATTACTATAAAGCAATATATGTTTCTTTATTTACTGGTAGTTACTGGCATTCCTAACTCATAAATATACGTATAGAAACTAGTCCATGTATTTGAGAGCAAAAGCATTCCACTCCTTATTGGATAAGGGGGTCGGCACTGGAAAGCTTTATAGCTGAAATACTTAATCGTTCGCAAGTCGATGAAACTTGACTGGGCGTTAAGTTTATGTGAAGACTTGTATGACGTGTTCTTTGACATGGAGAGTGCCTGTCGAACACTAATAGTTTGTGGGAGAACACGTTATAAGTATGCTAATTGGATTAGTATACTCGAACCGACTCACCCTCGATTCGTCACACGGATTTCACTCCGGGACAGTCAATGACGGAATCGAAAGGTTGTGATAGGTATTCGTGAACCTTAGACTTGAGGATTTAGTAGGGATGTGCTTGTGACGTCAAGATTTTCATTAGAGTAGTTCGACCCTATAAACCGGAAGGCGGGGGTCAACCTCGACGTGCATCTTGATGGGCAAGTAGCAGGTCCTACTGAATACCAAGATAGAATTCTTTCTCCTGTTAGTGAACGGGTTAAATGTCCTATGCGGTTATTGGCAGATGAGATCATAAGTCTTTGGCCAAAGCATTGGAGCTAGTTGTATTGGATACACGAGAGCTCGATGATCTCGATTTGCATTAACGCATGCATAGCGTCAAGTAATAGATAGGGTTTGACTGACCGTGACCCTATAACTTGATCGGGACATTTGAAAGAAGGGTTTATACGTATACTGGTATTCACGACAGAATGGTTCTTGAATGATCCCAATCATTCATTCTCAGTTGGGGTACAGTGTAGGCCGCCAGGCTGGCTAGGTGGTGCTACTACTCTTTGGTTCCTCCCATTGCTAACTGAGACGGACCTACCGAGTCGCGCAATAGGATTGACGACGGAATGAATCAAGCTTGTTCTCTCATTATTAATATTAGATATTGGATATCTAATTTATTGGACATTGGATGTCTAATTAAATTTGGGACATTGGATGTCTAAATCGATTTATTGGATAAATTGATTTACGGCCTAATGAATTAAATAAATTACTGGGTGATTAATTTAATTCATAAATATAATTATTTCTTAGAGAAATTAATTATATTATTATGTATTTGATATGATTAATTAATTGGATTAATTAATCGATATAAATACATCGGAATGAAATCGAAGTTTATCTGTTTGGACTCACGGGAGTCCGAAACGGACCGAACTCTTCTTATCATTCATCAAGGCCGCCCCTCCCCCCACTTATATCCATGTGTGTGTTTTGACTTGTCCCCATCATGATGTTTGGAATCTCATGTGTTGAGGGGACAAGTATCATGCACATTATTTGGTTGGGAATAAAATATTATGAGTTGAAGATTAAAAGGTTAGAAGACTTCATCTCACATGGGCAATCAATTGATTCCATACGTAAGAAGAAGAGAGAGAAACAGTGAGAAAGAACTTAGAGTTCATTCCAAAGTCTTCATCTCATTCTTCATCTTGTTCTTGTTGTTCTTGGAGAAAAATCAAGAAATTAATTGAGAGAAATAAATTATACACTTAGAGTGTTATAATCAAAGCTTCATCACTTGATTCTAACCGTAACCTTAGAGGTTAATCGAGTGTTGTCATTTCGTTCATTTCTCCGACGCGTGACAAGTAGAGATGCGGTTTTTCTGGCGTTGGATCATCCAAGGGCTTGGAGCATTTTGGATCGTTTGGGGAATAGCTCAAGAGAAGGAAATCCATATAATCAACGGACGACAAGGGTATGATTTCGAATCTTCCTTTGTTCATTTTATATTCGTATATACGAAGCTCGATCGATCCTCGTAGGGATTCAGATCGAATTAATTTTCATTTTACCACTTCCGTTGGGCCTTCGATTTAGGCACCGAATCCCAACAACTGCCCCACCATTCAGAGTGAAGATATACCCTGATTTGGACATCTGAGCATCCATGTCCCCCGAAAAATCCGAGTCTGTATAGCCCATCACTCTAATTTCTCCACCGCCGTATGTAAGAACCAAGTCTTTAGTCCTCCTTAGGTACTTAAGAATGTTCTTTCTGACGATCCAATGTTCACCTTACGGATTTGGTCAAACCGACTTACTATGCTCACAGCATAGGCAATGTCCGGTCTAGTGCAAATCATAGCATACATGAGGCTACCTACTGCCGAAGCATAGGGCACCTTACTCATTTCCTTTTTGTCTTCCTCACTTTGAGGACACATCTCTAAGGAAAGTTTTGCACCATGTTGCATAGGAAGGAACCCTCTTTTAGAATCTTCCATCCTAAATCGCTTCAGGATCTTTTCTATATAGAGGGCTTGGGAAAGACCTAACATTCTTTTCGCTCTATCCCGGTAGAGACGAATACCCAGAATATAGGTAGCTTCTCCCAAGTCTTTCATTGAGAACTCTTTAGAAAGCCAAGCTTTCACAGAACTGAGCATTCCTACGTCGTTTCCTATAAGTATAATGTCATCTACATATAGTATTAAGAATGCAATTTTGCTCCCACTAACCTTCTTGTAAATACAGGGCTCCTCTTCGTTTTGGACAAAATCAAACTCTTTGACTGTCTCGTTTAAACGAAGATTCCAACTCCGTGAAGCTTGCTTCAGTCCATAAATGGCACGCTGAAGTTTGCATACTTTATGAATATTGGTTTGAGATATGAATCCCTTAGGCTGTTCCATGTAAATCTCCTCCTCGAGGAATCCATTTAGGAATGCCGTTTTCACATCCATTTGCCATATTTCATAATCTAAGTGGGCTGCTATGGCAAGCATCATGCGAATAGACTTAATCATAGCTACAGGTGAGAAGGTCTCGAAGTAATCGATTCCTTCTCTTTGGGAATAACCCTTTGCCACAAGCCTGGCCTTATAGGTATCAACCTTGCCATCTCCATCAGTCTTTCTTTTATAGATCCATTTGTTTACAATAGGCAATATGCCTTTAGGACGATCTACTAAAGTCCAGACCTGATTAGCATGCATTGAGTCTATCTCAGCTTCCATAGCTTCTTGCCACTTGGTGGAGTCAACATCTACCATCGCTTGGTCGTATGTAGAAGGATCATTCTCTTGACTACTTTCTGTCATCTCATGGACACCCAGTTCCTCTTGATGCAGATAGCCATACCTCTCAGGTAATTGAGAAATTCTACTAGACTTGCGAGGTTGTGTTTGTATTTCAGAAGGTTGGGTTCTAATATCTTGCATAGGTGTCTCATTTGGTGTTTCTTTTATTTCTTCTAAAGAAATATTTCTACCTGCCCCTCCTTCCTGAATAAACTGATCTTCCAGGAAGTGTGCTTGTATAGAAACGATGATCCTATGATCTTCGTGCATGTAGAATAGATATCCCATGGAATCCCCTGGATATCCTATGAAATGACCTTTCACAGACCTAGTTTCCAATTTCTCTACTTTAGTCTTCTTGACATAAGCAGGGCATCCCCAAATCCTAATGTGATTAAGACTTGGTTTCCTACCTCTCCACATCTCGTGGGGAGTCTTAGGAACGGATTTAGAAGGACATCTGTTCAAGATATGCACAGAAGTAAGGAGCGCGTAACCCCACAGATAAATCGGTAGATCAGTATAGTAAAGCATGGAGCGAACCATGTCCAACAAGGTTCGGTTCCTTCTTTCTGATACACCATTTAATTGTGGAGTAGCTGGAGGAGTGAATTGTGACACTATTCCTAGTTCCTTTAAGAACTCATCAAATTCGGTACTCATGTACTCACCACCCCGGTCTGATCGAAGAGTCTTAACACGGTTACCTGTTTGATTTTCCACTAGGGCTTTAAATTCCTTGAATTTATCAAAAGCTTCAGACTTATGTTTCATTAAGTACACGAATCCATACCTGGTATGGTCATCAATGAATGTAATGAAATACTGAAAGTCGTCTCGTGCCACTTCAAAAGGGCCACAGACGTCGGTATGGATCAATCCAAGTTTTTCAGCAGCTCTTTCAAAAGTCCCTCCGAAGGGTAACTTAGTCATTTTGCCTTGAAGGCAAGATTCACAAGTTGGATAGGGATCCGATCCCAATGGACCCGTAAGCCCATCTTTCTCCATTTTATGAACCTTAGTCTGACCGATATGACCAAGTCTAAGATGCCACTTAAGTGCTTGGTTCGTTTCATCCCTACCACGCTTCCTAGTTATAGTGTTCACAGTTGTTTTATTCTTTAGATTTAAATGGTATAAACCATTTAATAATGTAGCAGTACCAACCAATTTATTTCTAAAATAAATACGACAGGACTCATCTCCAATAAAGAAGTGAAATCCCTTTCGGTCCATGACTGGAGTTGATACAATATTTTTGTGCCCCTTGGGCAAAACAAGTACATCATCTAAAGTAAGAATAAAACCAGATTCTAAATCCAACATAAGGGATCCGATATCAGAATCCTCGACACTATTCCCACTTCCGACGGTGACCATAACCTCCCCTGAATCCAGCTTCCTACTTCGTTCCAGATCCTGATTCATTGTACAAATGTGAGAACTCGCACCGGAATCAAGTATCCAAGAAGTAGAATATACAGTTACAGAACAATTTGTTTCTAAAACCAGTAGTTCCGTACCTGAAGGCGCATTACGGTCAAGCTTTGGACAGTACCTCTTCCAGTGGCCTAGCTCACCGCAGTTGAGGCATACATCCGTTTTCTTGGCCCCCTTGCTCTTTTGAACCATTGGGGCCTTACCCTTTCCCTTGTCGATCTTGGCTATTGGACCTAACTGCTTCTTGTTCTTTTTCTTCTTATTCTTGGACTTCTAAGTCCCAGAAGAAATCACAAGTGCAGCTTCCTTTCCCTTTGTCTTCATCTCGAGATCAGGCGTCGCTTGTTCATTATCGGCTAAGTTACATGCAATCTCATTGCGGTTGAAGTTCATGACAAATTGTGAAAAGGAGTCGAAGTGACTGCAGGATAAGGTCGGTTGGAGAGATGCATGCATCGAAAATCAAGAGCTTCTAATCTCTCAATCATCGAGATCATCTTGAGGACATGGTCACCAACCCTCTCTCCTTCCTTCATCCGGCGCCGAATAATTGCTTCGATATCTCATATCTAGCGATTCGGCTATGCTCTCCATAGAGCTCGGCCAGTGCGATAAGATGGCTCTCGAAGACGTCATCTTTTCATGGGCACGTTGAAGCTCATTGGTCATTGAGCCTAACATGTACCCTCGCACTCTTATGTCGTCTTTTACCCATTTCTCATGGGCATCGACATCTTCCTGATTGGCTCGGGTTCTTGCAGGAGCCGCTGGGATGTCCGCCTCCAAGACGTATCCGTATCCCAAGATTTCCATAGTTAGGACAATCCTCAAGTTCGCTTGATCCACATAGTTCGGACCATCAGACGTTCTTTTCAAGTAGTATAACGAGTGGGTTCATTGTCATATTGAGAGTTTTGCTAACTGCAAAGAATAATTTAAGATTCGTTAGTGATCATTTAATTATGATCCGAGTAAAGAATTTAAGGACTTTCTTTATTCATAACTCGGCTCCCACTATTTTATCGGCATTTATACACTCCCATGTTAAATCCGGAAGTCTTGGGTGACTTCATAGTGGTGATCGATTTCTTTACAAAGTTTAATAGAGGGCAACCCATACGGTTTCTATTCTATTATTCTTTATAAAGTGGTGTCTAATACCAACCCATCTAATGGATGATTCGATCTTCTTTTACCCCTAGTTCACTTGCCCTCAACCCATTCGGTTTCTATGGCTCGCTGAACTATCTAAGTTTAAACCGTCAACTCCTATTAGTCTGACAATTGAATCTTACCCGGCAACCCATACGGTTTATAGGGGTTTGATTTGTCACAACCAAAGGCATCTAATGCACTCTAGGAATTTATCAACTTTCCCCAAAAATATTACCCCGACATACTCGGAAGAATAATATTCCGGTTTAGATTTCAATTTTCCATGAGTTTGACGGGGGGTAGAAAACCTCGTAACCTTTATAACTTAGTGTTTGTAAGTGGGAGTATTAACGCGATTATATGTTACACTTTGCACATTAATCCGTTTATAAGCGCGGTTTGTCGGTTTGTTTGTTTGTCATACAATATGAAAACATACACAACCTAAAACTAACAACATGCGCTCATGGACCGTTCCTAGAACAAAAACATCGTAATCTAATTACATGTCTTCGGTCTTGAATCTTCGTCTTCTCGAGCGAATCTTCCTCCGGTCTTCGTCATTACATATAAATTTTACATTTGAAAAATTGCATCCTATACAAATTTTCTAGTAAAATAAATAGGCTCAAAACGGCCTTTACAACCCAATCGAACAAAACAAACGATTCAAAACTAGGTCCATGAACTACATCCCCATTCAAAATTAATGCAACAATTACATTATAATAAATGGCAATAATAATTAATCTAAAATTGATCTAATCAATAAAAATTAATCCAACAATTAGAATTAATCCAATTAATTCACTTAACCGTTAATTTTAATTTGCTATAGGACAAAATAAATATTTCATTAAATTAATTCCTTAAAATAAAATTACCATAATTATATTTTAGTCAAATTAAATCAATTTAATTTGCGAGAAAATTAATTCTTGAACGAAATATAAAAAGCAGTCGGAAAACACAAGGCCGGGCCAAGCTCATGGCCAGTTCAGCCCGGCCAGCCCAACCCGGCCAGACAGCCAGCCAGCCCGGCCAGCCCAGCCCGGCCAGCCAGCCAGTCACGGTCCTACCAATTTTCCGGCTCATTTTTTTCGTCCCGAATCCAAAATAATATTTTTCTAATTTTTATATTACACAAATAAATCAGTTTTTCAAAAGAAAAATAGATTTATATTGTAACATAAAATCATGAAAAATAATTTTTAGATGAACAATTAAACATCAACAATTAAAATTTTTATGATACTAAATCATAAAAAAAAAATCAAGCATTCCAAATGCAAATATCGGATATACGATCGCATAGACCTTGCTCCGATACCACTGTTGGGATTCGGTAATTAAAATCGAATTACGCAGCGGAAAATAAAACGGTCCAACCGGATAAAACCAAACCCCAAAAACGGACCGATCAAGCATCATATAAACGAATATAAATAACGAGAAAGATAATCAAAGAATACTCACCCTCGTAGTCCTTTGATGATATAATCTTCGAAGGAAAAACTCGAACAAGCTTTCTCCGGTTACTGACACGAACACGAATCCAATTCGTTATAGCTTGTTGAATGATCCAACACCGAAATTGCCGAATGTCTCTACGTTATTACGCGTCGGATATTGATCGGAAAAATAAAATATCAATTCGTTCTCAAAGAACACGGCTAGGAATTGATACGGTATTTTTCTTCTCTTCTCTTCTTCCTTTTCTTTCTCTCAAAGATGAACTAGAAAATGAAAGAAAAAATTTCTCCCTTCTATTTTGGAACTCACGGCTGAATTTTGGAGTGTGTTTGTTTGTTATGATTTTTCATCACATAATGTGAAGATATATACATTATATAATGGGGATGATATCAAAATGATGAGATATGAAATCTCATCCTTTTGTCTTCAACCCATTAAACAATTAAACACACAACACACACCACATGGAAGGAAGGGAGGAAAATGAGGGGGGCGGCCCACTAGATTTTAGGTGAGAAAACGAGCCGAGCCACTCGGTTCATGTACCTGGACGTTCGCGTGGCTAGTCCGTTAAATACACTTCGTTTTATCCCAAATGTATTTATACTTAATTAATTAATCCAATTAATTAATTTTATCAAATACAAAATTATAATAATATATTTCCAAGAAATAATTATTTATGAATTAAATTAATTACCCAGTAATTAATTTCAATTCACTAGACCGCATGATTTATCAAATAAATCAAATTAGATATCTAATATCCAATATTAATGAAGAGATAATAAATACATATTTATCCATCAAATATCCTTGTGCGCGACTCCGTAGGTTCGTCTTAGTCGGCAATGGGAGGAACCAAGGAGTACGGGTAA
Organism: Orobanche coerulescens; assembly: GCA_033398695.1. Taxonomy (NCBI): domain Eukaryota; kingdom Viridiplantae; phylum Streptophyta; class Magnoliopsida; order Lamiales; family Orobanchaceae; genus Orobanche; species Orobanche coerulescens. The sequence goes on from CM065809.1 coordinate 137,599,041, forward strand.
CACTTAGCCAGTCTAGTGCTTCGTACCGTAACCCAACTAAGAACGAATGATCGGATCATTCCAAAACCATTATGTCGTGAATACCGTATACGTATAAACCCTTCAATCATATGTCCCGATCAAGTATTAGGGTCACGGAAAAGTCAAACCCTACTGTAACTTGACACTATGCTTTCTGTTAATGCAAACTGAGATCGCCGAGCTCTCGTGTATCAAATACAACTAACTCTAAATGCTTTGGCCAAAGACTTATAATCTCATTTGCCATTAACCGCATAGGACATTTACCTGCTCACTTACAGGAGAAAGAATTCTATCTTGGTATTCAGTAGAGACTGCTACTTGCCCACTAAGTTGCATTTCGAGGTTGACCCCACCCACCGGCGATTGGATCGAACTACTCTAATGACTAACTTAATGTCACAAGCACATCTCCTACTGAAACCTCAAGTCAAAGGTCCACGTATACCTATCACAACCTTTCGATCCAGTCATTGACAATCCCTGAGTGATATCCATGTGACCGAATCGAGGTGAGTCGTGTTCGAGTATACTAATCTCACTAGCATACCTATAACGTGTGCTCCCACTAACCCTTAGTGAATACCGGTACTCTACAGGTCAAAGTACACATTATACAAGTCTTGTCTAAACTTATTGCCCAGTTAAATTTTATCGACTTGCGAACGAGTTAAGCATTCGAGCTCTAAACACTTCTAGTGCTTATCTCCTTATCTCCATAAGGAGTAGAATGTTTGCTCTCAAATGCAAGGACTATTATCCTATATATCAAATCACAATGCCAGTGATATACAATAATATAGAAATAATTATTGCCTTGTTAAATTTTCATAATTACAATACATATGCTCTCACTCTCTCATCCTCTGAGTGGCATTCGAGGGCATATCTCTAACAGAGACGCGGTGCTTTCGGCGTTGGATCGTTCAAGGGCTTGTAGCGGAATAGATTCGTAGAGATCAAGCAAATCTTGGGAATAGCTCAAGAGAAGGTTATCCATCTAATCAACGGACTACAAGGGTGAGTTTCTATATCTCTTGTTATTCGTTTTGATATTCGTATATACGTAGCTCGATCGATCCTCGTAGGGATTCAGATCGAATTAACTTTCGTTTTACCGCTTCCGCTGGGCCTTCATTTTAGGCACCGAATCCCAACAGTGGTATCGGAGCATAGGTCTTGCGATCGTATATACGATATTGGCATTTGGAATGCTCGATTTGATGGTGAATGATTTGGAATCATTTTAGTCATAATCGTGGTATATGTTTTTCGTTCGTAATAATTGTATTTTTCGTAAGTTTATGTCTAAATATAAATCTTAAATTTCTGGGAAATATGATTTATATTGAAGATATGAAAGTCGGAAAATATTGATATTGGATATCCGGTCGAAAATCTAGCCCCGATTCGTCGTCGGACGAATTTTTGGCCAAAAGGTGCATTCTGGCCGAAAGTGACTCGACCGTGTCCTGGGTGACTCGGTCGTGTCCGTGATCAGCCGAGCCACGCAGAGACCCAACCGTGTCAGGCGACACGGGCGTGTCTGGCCGGAATGCTTCCGGAAGTGACTCGACCGTGTCTGGCAGAAATGTGTGGGACACTGCTGGCACGACCCGACCGTGTCTGGCGACACGGGCCGTGTCTGGCCAGAAGGATGCCGGCAGTGACTCGGCCAGGCAGGCCAATTTTTTACCCGGCTCGATTTTTTCGTGTATTCTTGAAAATTAATCTCCCGCATGTTAAATTGGATTTAATATGATTAAAATGATTTATGGTATTTCATTTTATAAGGGAAATTCGATTAAATGGAATAATTGTGGTCGACCGAATTATTTTGAACGTTATCATATTACCGATTGTGTGAATCGATTGGATCGGTTAGTATTTTTGATTGGATCAATGTATCTCTACGCTTTATATTTATATAGTATTTATTTGATGAATGCTTTTTGTTGTGCGGCGGTTAATACGCCTCGATAGGCGATCGGCATTGTTGTGTCAAGAATTAACACTTTCCGACCGGCGATCGCCTCGGAGGTCGGACGACCGAGTCACTGCCGGGCGGCCGAGGCAGACCTGCCGACCAGCGACCGGGCGGCCAAGCCTTTACCCGGCGGACAAGCTATACTGGCCAACCGAAGGTCCCAGGACGAATCCCGGTGCCGAGCGATCGACATCAATACGATCGCCTCTCGATACTCGGCGACCGACTCCTGGCGACCGACTGAATACGATCGCCTCTCGGTACTCGGTGACCGACTCTTGGCGACCGACAAGCAGGCGGTCCTCTCTCGGCATCTGCCGACCGACCCTTGGTGACCGACCGAATGCCGACCCTCAGCACCTGGCCGATGGCGACCTCTGATGATCAGCTAGAGACGACCGCCTCATGTCGATCAGCACCGATGGCCATCCAGTCGGCAAAGGCCGAACCTCAAGACTGGCACCACGTGCAAGGGCCGAGACAAGATCCGCGAATCACGGGTCATTGACCACAGCCTGGCAGAATCTCTCCACCAGCCGACAAGCCGCCGAAAGCTGTCACTAGGGCCGCATAAGACTTTGATTCCGCCGAAAGCTGTCAGTAGGGTCGCATGTGGCTGACTCCGGACGCGTGCTAGCTCCTTATTGGACCACCCAGCTGCTGCCAGCCTCTTCCTTGGAATTTAGCCCGACAGCCCGGGTGATCGCCCCATTATAATATTGGCCGGCAGGCGATCGGCACATTATTATAATGGCCGGAAGGCGATCGCCCGCCGAAGGACAGGACCCGGCTACCCCTATATATACAAGGCTCCCTGCACTTGTATTCTCTCTCTGGCATTCTCGCATTACACACGCAATACAGAAGCAAAACATCAAGCACTTGGCTAATCTCCAACTCTTGGCAACAGCTATCATTCGGTCTTACTTCTCCCGGCCTCTCTCATCAGGCAGACGATCAGCGAGGACGAAGAACACCGAGCTTCGCTCAAGAGCCGGATTAACAGAGTCTTTTTACACTCATTGTATTTAGATTTCTCTCATTAATACTTGTATCCACGAATATTTGTATTAATATCATCTCGCGAGAGCATTCAAGCCCGGGCCTAACAAACCCGGCAAATCTTGTATTTTTCATCTTCTCTCGGAAGTGCTCCCGCAATTGTTGTTTGTTGTCCATCTCCAGCAGTATTTAATCTTCGGATATATTTTGGGCAACAACAATTGGCGCTAGAAGGAGGGCATCCAACCCTCGAATTTTTATACCTACCGTCCCGAAGAACACTCACTATTCTCGGGGCAGATACTTGAAGTGACACTTACTGCACTTCAAAGAAATCCTTCAGAAATCATGTCTTAGCCTCGCGTCAAGAAAGCGGCCGACTAGCCGGCGGACCCCGTTCCGTCCCAGTCCGAGCCGCAGCCGATGGTGGAAGGTAGCCGCCGCGGTCAGAGACGCTCGATCCCGTCCCGGGACGGCGGCCCGAGCCTCTCGCTCGATCAGTTCCGAACCAATGAACAGATTGAAGAGGCCATAGCCGTCCTTCAGGAGCGACGGAGTGCTCTCGACGCGCCTCCTGCTATCACCCCCTCGGTCTCCCACCGGAAGTCCAAGCGGAAGCTCAAGGCATTACTGGCCGAGCGGTCGCCAGGAGGCTCTCGCCCGCAAGAAGAGGCACTCGGCAGCCGGGGCATCTCTGTCTTTGATCGCTGGCGGTGACTGACACAGCGGCAAGGCAGTCCGGCCCCAGCTACGAGACGACGGAGTTTGTATCCGTCACCAGGAGCTCGGCCTACCCGGCTCCCAGAAGGCAATCCAGCCGCCTGGCTCCCGCTCGCCAAATTCCCGAGGTCGGCAGCAGTGGAGTCCGGAGATCGGTACACGATCACCTCGGCTCCCGCTCCCAACGCCGATCCGCAAGCAACTGAGCCGCGGCGATTGCCGCATTGCAACGCCAACTCGACGACGTGAAGGCGCTCCTGCAATCCGGGGCAGGCGCCGTGAAGACGATCGCCGAGCCGAGCTCGCCGCTCGCGATCGACATCGAGCTCGCCCCCGTGCAGCACAGGATCGCTCCCCCGCAAACACCCATGTACGAGGGGCGATCGGACCCCCAGACGCACCTGAAGAAGTTCAACATCTACATGGCCGGGTGTGGGGCATCGGATGCGACCCGGTGCCGAATGTTCCCTCTGACACTAGACGACCTCGCCCACCGGTGGTACACCTCATTGCCACCTCGGTCCATTGGCTCCTTTAACGAGCTGGCGCACGTCTTCACGGAACACTTCGCCACCAGGGTCGTCCAGCCAGAAGGTCGCTTTCGCATGATGCAAATCAAGCAGGGAGAAGAAGAGTCCGACTCGGACTACATCGACCGGGTAGACGTGATCATCCTCAACGGCGAGCCCGTAAACGATGAGACCGCCCTCTACGTGGTCCTAGGAGGTTTTCAGGGCTTCTCGCCTATGTTCAGGCATCTCACGAAGACCCTACCGACGGCCTACGCGGCCTTCCGGGCTAGAGCCGCAGATTTCCTGTCCAGGCAAATGCTTCTTCTTAGCCTAGGAGTAGAGCGATCGGCGCCCGCGCGACGACCTCCAGTCTCCCAGCCCGATCGCTACTATCCAGCAGTGCCGGAGGACTCGCTCACCGCCTACAGTCCACCATTTTAAATGAGGGACTAACTCCCGCCCGATCGCCGATATCGACCTACGAATAAAGCGATCGGCTGCCGAGCGACGATCGCCAGTCTTCCGGCCCGATCGCCGATCATCACGCTACATCATCAGCAATCCGGAGGACACGATCGCCGTCTACATTCCAGCATTTAACACGAGGAACTAAGGCTCGCGATTGCCTCCACCGCACATCATAAAGCCATGGTCCTGGCAGTCGATGGAACCGGTTGCTTCGGCCATGCAAGGTTCCTTTCGGCCGAGATCGCCTGCCCTTCGTTTAAATACGAGGTCGGCGTAGTCTGAGGGCTCTCCAACATTAATCAGTGGACCCATGCCACAACCCCGTCTCAACGTACACCGTCGAGGTCGGCCATCTCCATGGCTGGCCGAGGTGGAAGCAGAGCTAACAAGCCGCGGGCGTGGAGTTGATTCATCCGACGCTGCCCCGCGCAAGTACTCCTCTAGACCGAGACCGCACGCCCTTCGTTTAAATACGAGGCGAGGCGCATCCTAACAGAGGACCCTCATAATAAAGTGAGTCACGATACACTCAATGTCTTCGCGCACCAAGACACGGTCATGGAGTCGGTCCATCGATCTCCGCGACTGTGCACGATTCCTCAAACAAAGCGAAACCACCAAGTTTCCGTGGGGGATCGGCCAATGTTGTTTTTGCAGGTACAAGATCGAAAGATAGCTAGCCAATCGACCATGATAGCCCAAGTCCGAATCCAAAGTCAACTCAGCAAGATCGCCCGTCCTCATCTTACACGATCTCCAGCAAGAACCACCTCGCCCCATGTATTCAACATAGGAGCAAGCTGGGGGGCAATTGTTGTGTCAAGAATTAACACTTTCCGACCGGCGATCGCCTCGGAGGTCGGACGACCGAGTTACTGCCGAGCGGCCGAGGCAGACCTGCCGACCAGCGACCGGGCGGCCAAGCCTTTACCCGGCGGACAAGCTAGACTGGCCAACCGAAGGTCCCAGGACGAATCCCGGTGCCGAGCGATCGACATCAATACGATCGCCTCTCGATACTCGGCGACCGACTGAATACGATCACCTCTCGGTACTCGGCGACCGACTCTTGGCGACCAACAAGCAGGCGGTCCTCTCTCGGCATCTGCCGACCGACCCTTGGTGACCGACCGAATGCCGACCCTCAGCACCTGGCCGATGGCGACCTCTGATGATCAGCTAGAGACGACCACCTCATGTCGATCAGCACCGATGGCCATCCAGTCGGCAAAGGCCGAACCTCAAGACTGGCACCACGTGCAAGGGCCGAGACAAGATCCGCGAATCACGGGTCATTGACCACAGCCTGGCAGAATCTCTCCACCAGCCGACAAGCCGCCGAAAGCTGTCAGTAGGGCCGCATGTGACTTTGATTCCGCCGAAAGCTGTCAGTAGGGTCGCATGTGGCTGACTTCGGACGCGTGCTGGCTCCTTATTGGACCACCTAGCTGCTGCCAGCCTCTTCCTTGGAATTTAGCCCGACAGCCTGGGTGATCGCCCCATTATAATATTGGCCGGCAGGCGATCGGCACATTATTATAATGGCCGGAAGGCGATCGCCCGCCGAAGGACAGGACCCGGCTACCCCTATATATACAAGGCTCCCTGCACTTGTATTCTCTCTCTGGCATTCTCGCATTACACATGCAATACAGAAGCAAAACATCAAGCACTTGGCTAATCTCCAACTCTTGGCAACAGCTATCATTCGGTCTTACTTCTCCCGGCCTCTCTCATCAGGCAGACGATCAGCGGGGACGAAGAACACCGAGCTTCGCTCAAGAGCCGGATTAACAGAGTCTTTTTACACTCATTATATTTAGATTTCTCTCATTAATACTTGTATCCACGAATATTTGTATTAATATCATCTCGCGAGAGCATTCAAGCCCGGGCCTAACAAACCCGGCAAATCTTGTATTTTTCATCTTCTCTCGGAAGTGCTCCCGCAATTGTTGTTTGTTGTCCATCTCGAGCAGTATTTAATCTTCGGATAGATATTTTGGGCAACAACAGGCATCACGATCAGAAAAGCCAACCATGAAAGACATACTCCGGACAAACGCCTAGAGTTCGGCATAATGCGGCGATCGTCTTTTGGTAACCAGCGATCGTCTTTTGATATCTGGAGATCGTCTTTAAAGAGCGGACCAGAGGCGATCATTTCATGCCACGTGGGGATCCAGCATCCGTCAAAGTCGTCGAAGACCGAATCTTGGACGATGGCCCACCCGCGGATCTTCAAAGGACACCGACAGATAGGATCATTGACCCCAGCCTGTCACCTACCACACCTACCGACAAGGCCGCCGAAAGGTACGAAGTGGGCCCTCCTCGGACAGCGGCTCGCAACGCGTGCTGGCTTCCCATTGGTTCACCCAGCTGGCCTCCAACTGCAACCTCGGACCTCAAGGGAACAGGCCCACGTGACGGGACGATCGGCCGTTTTATTTTAATATAGAAAACGGCGATCGCCCGCGATCGCCTGAGGGATCCCAACTACCTTGTCCCCTATAAATAGAGGACTCACTGCTGCGGCCAGAGGGGGACGAATTCTACTACGAATTAAGTGCAAAATACACACCAAAGAGAGAATCAAAGGCTCTTTTGGCAACCACTAACACATTCATAGTGATATTCATACACATTCATCATATACCCAAGCAAGAACTCACAGATTTATCCATCTGGTTCTTCCGGCGATCTACGCGCTCTAAAGCCTAGATAACTAGAAGTCTTTACACTCCTTGTATTAGATTCTAACATTAATATTTGTACTTGACAGTATATTTGTTAATAACATCTCGCGAGAGCATTCAAGCCCGGGATTAACAACCCCGGCAAATCTTGTGTTATCTATTTTCTCACGGAAGTGTTCTCGCATTTGTTTGTTACTCGATCATTCCAGCAATACTATCACCGGATAATATTTTGGGTAACAACAATTGGCGCTAGAGGAAGGGGATCTAAACCTTCATTTTTATTCCTACCGTCTCGAAGAACACTCATTGTTCTCCGGACATATATGTTGTGTCAAGAATTAACACTTTCCGACCGGCGATCGCCTCGGAGGTCGGGCGACCGAGTCACTGCCGAGCGGCCAAGGCAGATCTGCCGACCAGCGACCAGGCGGCCGAGCCTTAACCCAGCGGACAAGCTAAGTCGGCCAACCGAAGGTCCCGGGACAGGTCCCGGTGCCGAGCGATCGACCTCAAATACGATCGTCTCTCGGTACTCGGCGACCGACTCCTAGCGACCGACTAGCGGGCGATCCTCTCTCGGCTTCTGCCGACCGACCCTTGGTAACCGACCGAATGCCGACCCTCAGCAACTGGCCGATGGCGACCTCTGATGACCAGCTAGGGACGACCGCCTCATGACGATCAGGGCCGATGGCCATCCAGTCGGCAAAGGCCGAGCCTCAAGACTGGCACCACGTGCAAGAGCCGAGACAAGATCCGCGAATCTCGGGCCATTGACCACAGCCTGGCAGGATCTTTCCACCAGCCGACAAGCCGCCGAAAGTTGTCAGTAGGGCCGCATATGACTGACTCCGGACGCGTGCTAGCCCCTCATTGGACCGCCCAGCTGGCTTCTTGCTGGAGCTTTGGACTTTAGGCAGACTGCCAGCCTCTTCCTTGGAATTTAGCCCGATAGCCCGGGTGATCGCCCCATTATAATATTGGCCGGCGGACGATCGCCCCATTATTATAATGGCCGGAAGGCGATCGCCCGCTAGAGGACAGGACCCGGCTGCCCCTATATATACAAGGCTCCCAGCAGTTGTCCAAGGACCGAAATTCTTCTGCACTGGACCGAGATTTTGGCACACAAAACACTCTCTGGCATTCTCGCATTTCACACAATACAGAAGCAAAACATCAAGCACTTGGCTATCTCCAACTCTTGGCAACAGCTATAATTCGGTCTTACTTCTCCCGGCCTCTCTCATCAAGAAGACGATCGGCGGGGACGAAGAAACCGAGCTTCGCTCAAGAGCCGGATTAACAGAGTCTTTTTACACTCATTGTATTTAGATTTCTCTCATTAATACTTGTATCCACGAATATTCGTATTAATATCATCTCGCGAGAGCATTCAAGCCCGGGCCTAACAAACCCGGCAAATCTTGTATTGTTCATCTTCTCTCGGAAGTGCTCCCGCAAATTCTTGTTTGTTGTCCGTCTTCCAGCAGTATTAATCTTCGGATAAATATTTTGGGCAACAACAATATACTTGAAGAAACACTCACTATTCTTCAATAGAAAAACCTTCAGAAAATGACATCTGCAACGACCTCCAAGAGAGCCACCCTAAGATATGCCGGAAATCTTATTCCGGCCCAGACCGAATCCCAGCCCACGGCGGAAGGCGACCGCGGCGACGCTAGGCTCTCACTCCCGCCCCCGAGGGACGGTTCTAGCCTCTCACTCGATCAGTTCCAGACATCGGAACAGATTGAGGAGGCTATAGCCATCCTCAGGGAACGGCAGAGGGCCCGCGATTCGCCCACCATCACCCCGTCAGCTAACCGCCGGGCAAGCAAACGGAAGCTCAAGGGGATCTATGTTGAGAAATCGACAGAAAGCCCCGAACCGCAGGGGAAGGCTCTCGTAAGGCGGGACGATTCCGTCTTCAGTCGCCTGGGGAGCAATCCCTCATGGCGACCCGGTCACTCAGGCCCCAGCCGGGTGACATCGGAATCCGAATCCTTTACCAGGAGTTCGGCATATCCGACTCCCAGGAGACAGGTCGGTCAGCGAGCCCCTGGTCGCCCAAGAAAGGAACCCACTGGCAGGGAGCTCGTCATTTACCACGGAGCTAGGGGATCGGTACACGATCGCCTTGGTTCACGCTCTGAGAGCCAGTCGGCAAGCAGTCAGGCGACGGCGATCGCCGCCATGCAACGCCAGCTGGACGAGGTGAAGGCGCTCCTGGAAAATGGGGCAGGCGCCAGGAGACCGATCGTTGGGTCAAGCGAACCACTTGCGACTCAGATCGAGCTCGCCCAAGTCCAACCAACGATCAATCCCCCACAAACACCTCTATATGAGGGGAGATCGGATCCGGAAACCCACTTAAGCAAATTCTGGATCTACATGACCGGATGCGGAGCTTCAGTTGCGACGAAATGTCGTATGTTCCCGTTAACTCTGGGCGATCTCGCCCACAGATGGTACACCTCACTACCATCTCGCACAACCAATTGCTTTGAGAAGCTAGCGAACGACTTCACGTCGTACTTCGCCGCCAAAGTCGCTCGCCCGGAAGGTCCCCACCGCATGATGAAAATCAGGCAGGGGAAGGATGAATCGGATGAGGATTACATCAACCGGGTAGACTAGATAGTCCTCACCGGTGAGCCCGTCAGCGACGAGATCGCTCTCAACTCAGTTATGAGCGGATTCCACGGACGTTCGCCCATGTTCAGACACCTCATAAAAGATATCCCCCCGACCTACTCGATCTTCCGCGGCAAAGCCGCCGGTTTCCTGGCCAGACAGAGGATGCTATCACTCCGCTTAGAAGAGGGACCATCCGAAGAAGGAAAAGCACCTTCCCATGTCCAGAAAAAGGCGGTCGCCAAGCCCAGAAAGGCGATCGCCAAGCCGCCTGGCGAGTTCAAAGCCATCGAGGATGTAGAAGTCCACCTTCTCCACAACCTCAACTTATCTCCGGCCCACATCTTCAACGCGATCAAGGGTCGCGAGTGGCTTTCCAAGCCAAAGCCAATAAGGGACCACGGTCACCTAGACCGTAGCAAATTATGTGCCTGTCATAAGAGTCCCGGCCACAACACTAGCCAATGCCGCGACCTCCTCAGACAGCTCTGGCGACTGTTTGAGGAAGGCAAACTGGACAATTTGATCACCAAGCCAGAACCCAGGACGGAAAGAGCCGGAGGGCGCGAGCGACGACCAAGCGAAAGAATTCCTCCCAATCCGATCGCCAGAATCGAGCATGAGCCGGAGTACTCTGATGAGTCGATCCCTCCGATCAACCCGGGCGGTCGGATCAACATGCTTCAAGCAGGAGGTGGGAGCCTCGGGGGCCTTTCCCCGGTTTCCACCCTGTCAAACAGAAAGCGAAAAGCCGAGATGAGGGCTTTCGCCGAAGTCCATGTTGTAGTACCTCCAGAGCCGACCATCTCTAGAGACGCGCTCATCACCTTTTCCAACAAGGACAGGGAAGGAGTGCAATGTCCCAAAGAGGATGCACTAGTGATCTCCGCTTGCATCCTTGGGAAAACGGTCGATCGCGTGTTGGTCGACAATGGGAGTTTCTGCAACATCATATTCAAATCCGCCTTAAACCAACTCGGCAACTTAATCAAATTCATCAAGCCTTTCGACACCGTGCTCCAAGGGTTCGGCGACAACACAGTCCAAGCCTACGGGAGGATCAAGCACTCCGTTGAGCTGATATGCTTTTATGATCCCAAGGTTAGGATTACTAGGAACCTAAGCTTTGTAATCATAGATAGGCCCAGCATCTATAATGGGTTCCTAGGTCGCCCCTTTTTGGAAACCTTTGAGGTGGTCGCCTCATCTTTCTTTTACTGTATCAAATTCCCCACTGCCGATGGGACGGTCGTTACTGTAAAAGGAGATCAGATAATGGCAAAGAGATGTTTGAATTACTCCTATGTTGTTACTTCTTTCAATACTTCCCATACTATATGTAACATTGAAGCGATCGACGATCAACCCATGGAGATCGACGAGCCTAACGCATCGTACCAACCCGACTCAGGGGACGCCATCTCTCATCAATTGACGGACGACATCGAGCCAAGGATCGGTTTCGAGCCAATTCTCGACATCGATCCAAGGACCGAGTCCGGAGATCGTACCAAACGATAGGCGACCGTCCCTGTCGAAGAGTTGGAAAGCATTACGATGGATCCGGATCACCCCGAACGGGAAGTACAGATCGGCGCAAATATCGACCACGAATTAAAGGGAGATCTGATCAACTTACTACGTATGAACATCGGAGTCTTTGCCTGGTCGCATCAAGATATGGTTGGCATAAGTCCCGAACACGCTTGCCATTATCTGAAGATCGACCGGACGATGAAGCCTGTTCACCAGAAGCGAAGGAAGTTCGGTCCCGAGAAATACGCGGCGCTCGACATAGAAGTCCAGAAGTTACTCAACAACAAATTGATCGGAGTAGCCACAGACGAACCACAATGGGTCGCCAACGCGGTGCTCGTCAAAAAGCCAACTGGCTCTTGGAGATTATGCATTGACTTCACCGACCTCAACGCGGCATGTCCAAAAGATCACTTCCCGATGCCTCATATTGATCACCTGGTCGATAGCACGGCAGGTTGCGAAATGATGTCGTTTATGGATGCCTTCGCCGGATATCATCAAATCCCAATGGCGGAGGAAGACATAAAACACATCTTTCCACACAGAAAAAGACATATACTTTTGGGTCAGAATGCCGTTCGGCTTGAAAAACACAGGGGCGACCTACCAGCGATTAGTCAACAGAATGTTCGCCGATCAGATCGGCAAGACCATGGAGGTCTACATTGACGATATCGTAGTCAAAAGCCTCAAGAAGGAAGATCACCTCAACGATCTCGCCGAGACGTTCGCCATCCTTGAGAAGTTTAACATGAAGCTGAACCCCAAGAAATGCAACTTCGGGGTGGGCTACGGGAAGTTCCTGGGGCACATAGTGAGCCAAAGGGGGATCGAGGCGAATCCCACCAAGATACAGGCGATCCTTGACATGCAGGAACCGCGAAACATCAAGCAGGTGCAACGCCTCACAGGTTGCCTAGCCGCCCTCAACCGTTTCATATCACGGCTCGGCGATAAAAGCAAGCCTTTCTTTGCGACCATCAAGAACAAGAAGTTCGCGTGGACGAAAGAAAGCCAGATAGCATTCGCCAAAATAAAGGAATATCTATCTAACCCCCAGATCCTGGCAAAGCCGATCCCCGGTGAAAAATTATTCCTTTACTTGGCGGCCTCGGAGGTCGCGCTGAGTGCCATTCTGGTGCGAGCAGAGGGGCAAACCCACTTGCCGATCTACTTTGTTAGCCAGGCGCTCCACGACGCTGAGACACGTTATACACCATTGGAGAAGATCGCATATGCCCTTGTCATGAGTGTACGTAAGCTGAGGGCTTACTTCTTCGATCACCATGTGGAAGTCCTAACAGCTCTACCTCTAAGACAAGTCCTGCACCGACTGGACACCAACGGGCGACTCCTCAAGTGGTCGCTGGAGATCGCCCAATACGGTATCACTTACGCTCCTCGCACGGCGATCAAAGGCCAATCTCTGGCGGACTTCGTGATGGAATTAACGTTCCCTCACAGTCCGACCCAGGTCGGCCGACCTGCCTGGAAATTATACGTGGATGGCTCAGCGACCAATGCGAGAGCGGGGGCAGGGATTGTCCTCATTAGCCCCGACGGTCAGAGTTTCACAAATGCTGTGCATTTCGGTTTTCGTGCGACCAACAATGAAGCTGAATACGAAGCTTTGGTAGGCGGGCTTGATCTAGCCCTCGCCCTGGATGTTCGTCGCCTCCATATCTTCATGGACTCCCTTTTGGTCGTAAACCAAGTCAAGGGAGAATATGAGGCACGCGGCGAACAGATGGTCAAATACCAAGAGCTGGTCGCCGAAATGTGCACAAAATTTGAAGAAGTACTAATCGAACAAGTCCCGAGAGAGCACAACTCCCAGGCTGATGCTCTTTCCAAGCTAGCATCATCGGATGGGGCAGCCGAATTCTCCAATATCCAAATCACAAAGTCAGCAAGGCCGGCGATCGACAGGAATTTGGTTACCACGGTCGCCATCGCCGAAGAGAATTGGATGACTCCGTTCATCAAATACTTAAAGGACGGAACGGTCCCTGACGACCGTGTTAAAGCACGCCAACTCCAGCTACGTGCGACCAGGTATACCCTATTGGACGATCGGCTTTACAAGCGAGCCTTCAGCCTTCCCCTCCTCAAGTGTATTACACCGGAGAAAGGTCGGCTCGTTTTAGCTGAGATCCATGACGGGATTTGTGGAAACCACGCGGGCGGGCGAGGCCTCTTCCATAAGACAACCAGAAAAGGATTTTTCTGGCCATCACTTCGGAAAGATGCGATCGCTTATTCCAGATCGTGTCATAGATGTCAGATAATGGGCCCCAACATTAAACTATCACCCGAACAGCTCACCTCCATGTATAGCCCTTGGCCATTTGCGCAATGGGGCATCGACCTTATAGGTCCCTTGCCGACGGCTCCAGGGGGCTGTAAGTTCGCCATCGTAGGGGTCGATTATTTCACCAAATGGGCTGAGGCCGAACCGCTCAACAAGATCGGCCAAGAGCAAGTGATCAAGTTTATATGGAAAAACGTCGTATGCCGATTCGGTGCCCTGTGCCATCATCTCCGACAACGGAAAGCAGTTCGACGGCTTAGAAGTCATGCAGTGCATGAAAAGTGGGGAATCAAAAGGTTATTCTCAGCGCCCTATCACCCTCAGACGAACGGGCAGGTAGAGGCAGTGAATAAGATCCTCAAACACACGATCAAAGCACGACTCGAATCCAGGCAAGGACGATGGGCGAGCGAGCTCCCAGACGTTTTGTGGTCCTACCGAACAACGACCCGCAATTCAACCGGCGAAACCCCGTTCGCCCTTACCTTCGGAACAGAAGCGGTGATTCCTTCAGAGATCGCCGTCCTCAGCCATCGAACCGAACAGGAGATGACAACCGACAACGATGTAGCCCGACGAATTGACCTAGACATGCTCGAAGAAAGACAGCTGACCTCAGAAATGAAGAACAAAATCCACAAAAGGAGAGCCGAGAAGTTCTTCAATTCAAAGGTCAGAGAAAGAAGATTTCAAGTGGGCGATCTCGTCCTTAAGAAGATCCAAACCCACACAGGCGTTTTTGGTCCGAACTGGGAGGGACCTTTCAGAGTATCCAGATGGCTAACTAAAGGAGCCTACGAACTGGAACATCCTGACGGTACTCCGGACCAATACCCCTGGAACGCCGTGCATCTGAAAAAATACTATCACTGATAAATTTGTATTCAATTCAATGATGTACAAGGAATATAATGAGATTTTTTCCTATCCCATCTATTATGGCGATCGCCCCACCAGGCATATCGCATACCGCCGACGATCGCTGATCACGACGATCCTAGGTAAAATTAATGCAGCCGTGGTCCTGGAGGTCGATGGAACCGACAGCTTCGCCCATGCAAGGTTCCTTTGGGCTGAGATCGCCCGCCCTTCGTTTAAATACGAGGCCGGCGTAGCCGAAGGACCCTCCAAAATAATCAGTAGGCACGATCGCACGTCCTCAAGGTACATCATCTAACATGGTGAACCCGAACAATGCGACGTGCCGTTACCCCCGTCTCAACGCACACCGTCGAGGATCGCCATCTTCATGGCGGGCCGAGGTGGAAGCAGAGCTGACAAGACGCGGACGTGGTGTCGAATAAAGCCGACAACACTCCGCGCAAGGACTCCTCCAGACCGAGATCGCCCGCCTTTCGTTTTAACACAAGGCAGGCGTAGCCTAACGGAGGACCCTCACAAAAAGTGAGTCACGGGATACACAATATCCCTCGCACACGAAGACACGATTGGGGAGATCGGTCCATCGAACACCCCAACCACACATGACTCTTCAGAATCGGAAAAATGAAGATAGCTCGCCAGACAGACTAGTCTTTGTTTCCTTACTTACAATAAGTGAACAAAAACAAGGTTGCAGGGATAGGTCGAGCTAATCTCAAATACGATCGAACAAAGAGGAACCACACTCGATCGGCTTCGCTCAAAAACATGTTGGGCGATCGGGGTCGTCCGACAAAAATTACAAGTAAGAATTCCGATTCAAAACATGTCAACGCTTTCAACACTCAGACGATCGGTCGGATGAGCAAAACGACGAGAGCAATCATACACGTACTCGTAAAAATTGCACGCAAAAACATTCAAAGGGCGATCGTATATAAAGAGACAGTATGAAAAGAGGAACATTTTATTCATAACACGAATTTCATACATTACGGGGCCCGAAGGCATTACAAAAGGAAAACAAAAAGTACAAAGTAACAGAGGAAAACAAAATGTCTCTCAAGGCCCCGCCGGCTGACCATCGCCCTCAGGTTGCGGATCGGCTTCGGCCTCGGGATGAATGAGTTTACCCGTATACCAACTCAAGTCGATCCCAAAGTCGGCTAAGTCAAGGATCGGCAAGGAGAACTCCGGGTGCAGATGATTCGCAAGGGCGTAGGATTTGAAGCTCTCCATCAAGGGACCGATCTCGATCCCTGCCTTTTTTGCGGCTCGAACAGCGTCAGCATAGGCCAAGTAATAGGCGAACTCGCCGGCGAGCGCCACGCTTTGGTAGGGATCGGTCTCGATCGCCTTCAGTTGGCCCTTCAACTCCACGGCCATCTTCTCAGCCTCCGCCAGCTCGACAACCTTGGCGGCATTCTCACCCTGGGCCTTCTCCAGCTCCTTCTTCGCCACTTCACTCACCGAGCCGATCCACCATCGCCTTCAGTCCGGCCGCCTCCTCCTGCGACGCCGCGAGCTTCTGGCGGGTTTCTTTCTCCTCATCACGGGACCGATCGGCAGCCTCCTTAGAGCGGCTCAGCTCCTTCTTCAATCGATCCACGTCCTGCTTAGCCCTTTTGGCCGTCTCCTCATACTCCTTCTCCATAGACCGGATCCGGTTGGCATCCTCGATATTTTTGTTCTGGGCGGCCTCGAGGTCGCGATGGAGATGAGCAGTGGAGGGTCGCCCCTCAAAATCCCTAGCAGCTTGGACGGCCATCGTCGCCATCTGAAGAGCCAGGGCAACGGTCGCCTGCATGGCGTCTCCAGATCGCCGACGAGCGATCGCATCAAGATCGGTCGTCCAAGCCTTGGGCAGAGAGGTGATAGCCTGACGAACGTAAACAGGGACTTCGAGAGACTGTTGCGGAGCCTTGCTTGACAGAAAGTCCAGCACCATGGGAGCAATGTCCGGATCGGCAAGACGAACCCTGCAGCGCAAACCAAGGAAACCAAGGAGTTAGCCTAAACCTTACTCAGAACGCCTAGCTCGGAAAGTTCAAACCATTCTCACCTGTTGACCAGCTCTGGATCACGGCCGAAATTGGGTTTTCCCCGAGAAGTCTCGGCTTCAGCGATCGCCGTCCTTTGCAAGAAGCCAGTGTCACAGGCTGGATGCCGATGGCACAGGACCTGCACCCCTCCGCCATCGGAAGAAAGCAGGGAGCGGCGATCGGCGGCTCCAAAATAGCTAAATCCGCCTCGGCCGCGGAAGGGACCCCTCCGCCACCGCCTCTTGCGGTTGCGCTGAGTTTTTCCTCACCTTGAGATTCGGTTCGGCGGCCGGCACCGCGTGGCCTCACCACGGGGCGGGCGAGACGACGTCGCAGCAACGCGACCCGTTTTCTTTCCCAGATGAAGGCGACCGATAAAACCGGGATTAGACATGGCAATCTCCTGCGGTAGCTCGGCGATACGCGGAAAATAAATCTCTGCCAAAGAAGAAGCTCAAACAAGTTCGACACTTGCTTAGACATGGCGACCTCTTGGAGACGATCGCCATGCAGAAGAGAGTATATGAAAAGTCATACTAGGGGCCTTCAGGTGGCGAGGGAAGCGAAACAGTCGAGCTCCCAACCGATGAGATTCGTGGCTAACTGATTGAACGTCTTTATAGGAATCCGGCAATGCGCGAATCCGCTCCCAGACGATCGAGAAATCAAAGGGGAGATCGTCGATCGATGGAACAAGGGATCCTACAAAAAGGGAAATAAATTAGATCAGTCCAAGGAGTATCCAAATAAAGGGAGAATGGAAACCCTTACTTGGATTCCTCTACCGAAAATTGGTGGGGATATCCAACTCCTCCTCCGGCGATTCGCTCGATGCTGACCTCCATGCACCACCAACCAGCACCACTTTGTCAGGTCGCCCCGAGCCTTGCTCGGCACCCCAATGACCACCCTACCCTGGCGACCTTGGATATGGTAACCGCCGATCGATCCCTTCTGCACAGTCAGCTGAAAAAGATAATTCATCTCCAGCGCAGAAGGCAAGCGAAACAACCTGTGACCGCCAAACAATGTCAATGTGCTGATAATCTGCAGCCAGGCGTTCGGCGTCAGCGAAAAGCGCCAAATTCAGCGATCGGCATATCTGGCGAAATGACGGCAAGGGAAACCGCAGTCCGGCGGCCAGGGTCATTTCGTTGATGGCGACCATACCCTCGGGAGGCTGGTCAGCACGTTCGTTCTCGGAGGGCACGTGCAATGACACATCGAGGGGATATGATATTTGACCCTCCAGCGGGTCATGTCCTTCCAGGTCGCCGAACTCCGAATCTGACAAAGAGTCCATTAAGACGGGTCAGCAGCCCGAAACTCCATCCGCTTCACATGTACGTAGGGATGAGCGGCGGAGTAAGCCTCGAAATCAAACTCCGGACAGGGCCCGGCAATCCCCTCCATAAGTTTAGCAAAAGCCGTATATACGGTGCCGGAGACGCTATCTTTTTCCCAAGACAAACGCATCAGTTCGTCTTCCTCCACCGGTGACGCATCTCGCTCCTCCGCCGCCGCAGATCCCGCCACTACGGCCTCGTTGAAAAGCTCCTCAAGCTCTGCGGGTGCAATCCCCGCACGAATAGCCTCTACGGCCGTTTCCACGGGGATTCCCACAGGAATTCCCTCCCGGTCCGGCGAAGCCGCGGCGGCAGAAGTGCTTCCGGCCTCGAAGACCTTAGATCCTCCCGACATATTCTCAAAAATTAAGGGAGAAAGAAAAATTGGGTTTCTTACCTAAAGAAAGGAAGACGGTCGGCACAACAAGCTCCAGAAATTTCTGCAGAATTTCAGCTATGGATACAAAGGACGCATAAAAAAGTGAAGGAGAAGAAGCACAGTCCCTTTTATAGATGGAGACGAGGGTCTAAATGCAAATAGGAGAAACCTCGAGGGCTGGATCGCAACCGTCACGTGGGGACGCATTAAATGCCGCCCTCGAATCCCGCAGACGCGTCTTTTCGAGGGCATGCCAACCGACAAGACCGACAAAATCGTCGGACTCCCCCAACAGCGGCGCGACGCGTGTCCCTGCCACGTTAGAAAGCCCGCCTTCTTTTCCCGCTGCTCCCGACGCGAAATAAGGTCATCCATATTTGAAGTCAGATCGGCTGATCGTTTAAACATTGGCGATCGCCAACAGTGCCACCTCACCCCGTGTTTTCAACATCGAGGCGAGCTGGGGGGCAATTGTTGTGCGGCGGTTAATACGCCTCGATAGGCGATCGGCATCACGATCAGAAAAGCCAACCATGAAAGACATACTCCGGACAAACGCCTAGAGTTCGGCATAATGCGGCGATCGTCTTTTGGTAACCAGTGATCGTCTTTTGATATCTGGCGATCGTCTTTATAGAGCGGACCAGAGGCGATCATCTCATGCCACGTGGGGATCCAGCATCCGTCAAAGTCGTCGAAGACCGAATCTTGGACGATGGCCCACCCGCGGATCTTCAAAGGACACCGACAGATAGGATCATTGACCCCATCCTGTCACCTACCACACCTACCGACAAGGCTGCCGAAAGGTACGAAGTGGGCCCTCCTCGGACAGCGACTCGCAACGCGTGCTGGCTTCCCATTGGTTCACCCAGCTGGCCTCCAACTGTAACCTCGGACCTCAAGGGAGCAGGCCCACGTGACGGGACGATCGGCCGTTTTATTTTAATATAGAAAACGGCGATCGCCCGCGATCGCCTGAGGGATCCCAACTACCTTGTCCCCTATAAATAGAGGACTCACTGCTGCGGCCAGAGGGGGACGAATTCTACTACGAATTATGTGCAAAATACACACCAAAGAGAGAATCAAAGGCTCTTTTGGCAACCACTAACACATTCATAGTGATATTCATACACATTCATCATATATCCCAAGCAAGAACTCACAGATTTATCCATCTGGTTCTTCCGGCGATCTATGCGCTCTAAAGCCTAGATAACTAGAAGTCTTTACACTCCTTGTATTAGATTCTAACATTAATATTTGTACTCGACAGTATATTTGTTAATAACATCTCGCGAGAGTATTCAAGCCCGGGATTAACAACCCCGGCAAATCTTGTGTTATCTATTTTCTCACGGAAGTGTTCTCGCATTTGTTTGTTACCCGATCATTCCAGCAATACTATCTTTGGATAATATTTTGGGTAACAACACTTTTTAATGGGGATGTGGTTCGTGGACTTAGTTTTGAATCGTTCGTTTTATTCGATTGGGTTGTAAAGGCCGTTTTGAGCCTATTTATTTTACTAGAAATGTTTGTATCTAGGATGCAATTTTCGATGTAAAATTTATATGTAATGACGAAGACGAGAGGAAGATCCATTTCGAGAAGACGAAGATTCAAGACGAAGACTTGTAATTAGATTACGAAGTTTTTGTTTTCTAGGAACGGTCCATGAACCACGTGTTGGTAGAAACTAGGTTGTGAATGGTTGTTTCATATTGTATGAATGCCACATGTTGTGCGGCGATTAATACGCCTCGATAGGCGATCGGCATCACGATCAGAGAAGCCAACCATGGAAGACATACTATGGACAAACGCCCAGAGTTCGGCACAATACGGCGATCGTCTTTTGGTACCCAGCGATCGTCTTTTGATATCTGACGATCGTCTTTAATGAGCGAACCAGAGGCGATCGTCTCGTGCCACGTATGGATCCATCATCCGTCAAAGTCGTCGAAGACCGAATCTTGGACGGTGGCCCACGTGCGGATATTCAAAGGGCGCCGACAGATAGGATCTTTGACCCCAGCCTGTCACCTACCACACCTACCGACAAGGCCGCCGAAAGGTACAAAGTGGGTCCTCCTGACAGCCTACCCAGACGCGTGGCCGGCCTCCCATCGCTCGCATACCGCCACCTGCAGCGGCCCCAGACTTTAAGGGAACAGCCCCACGTGACGGGACGATCGGCCACCTTATTATAATATAGAAAACGGCGGTCGCCCGCGATCGCCTGAGGGGTCCCAACTACCTTGTCCCCTATAAATAGAGAGCTCACTGCAGTGGCCAAAAGGGACGCGAATTTACTGTGAATTCAGTGCAAAATACACATAAGAAGAGAATCAAAGACTCTTCTTGCAACCACTTATACATTCATAGTGATATTCATACACATTTATCATATATCCCAAGCAAGAACTCACAGATTTACCTATCTGGTTCTTCCGGCAATCTACGCGCTCTAAAGCCTAGATAACTAGAAGTCTTTAGACTCCTTGTAATAGATTCTAACATTAATATTTGTACTCGACAGTATATTTATTAATAACATCTCGCGAGAGCATTCAAGCCCGGGATTAACAACCCCGGCAAATCTTGTGTTATCTATTTTCTCTCGGAAGTGTTCTCGCATTTGTTTGTTACTCGATCATTCCAGCAATACTATCTCCAGATAATATTTTGGGTAACAACAATTGGCGCTAGAGGAAGGACATCTAAACCTTCATTTTTATTCCTACCGTCCCGAAGAACACTCACTCTTCTCCGTGTAACACCCCCAAAACCATATGGGAATATTACACGCCGTAGACCCTTTCCACAAGGATCTACCAGGCTAAACATCCATAAACAACCAAATGCTTGACCGACCAGGGTCAAATAATAAAATGATACAGACCGATATGGTCACTTACACGTGAATACACAGACCGATGAGGTCACACAACCCAATCGATAAAACTGACTTAAATAACATTACCCACACACGGGTCGAAATACAATACAGCGGAAGACTGAAATCAACTCTAACAACACAACAAAAATAAAAATAACTCTCGACTCATGATTAGTATCGCAGCTCGTCATCCTCTTGTGCCAATCCTATGACTGCTCCCCTAAATCTGCATGTACCTGGATGCAAAACAGACATCCACCCCCCGATTACTCGGGGGTTAGTAAAACTCCATTGTTTTACTAGTGCAAGTATCAAATCATACGAAATATAACAAGCAAGTAATAATCGTGAATCAAATATGACAATCAAGTATCAAAATATCCCCGGGAGGTTTTCACAAGGAAAGATAAGCTATGAAGCATTCGAAAATAAGATTATCACCTCGGGAATTTTAGAATTTCAAAACCTTTCGAAAATATTAGGTTCTTAACCGAAATCTCAAAGTTGTATTTCAACAATTTACAGTACGAAAACATTTCCATAAATCTCATGGGGCTCGGCCCAACATTCTTTTCTTAAAACTTTCTTACAAAAAGTTTGATTTACAAAACATGGTTCGTGACACCGTGATCCCCTGTCACGTGTCTCCGTAGGTTCAACAACCCGCACGGACTTAACCAATCACAACAATCATAACAATCAATCATGCTCATGACTCCGTGATCGCTTGCCACGAGTCTCCGTAGGTTCAACAACCCACACGGATTGAGCAACACACAACAATCACAACAATCAATCATGCTCATGACTCCGTGATCGCTTGCCACGAGTCTCCGTAGGTTCAACAACCCACACGGATTGCGCAAACACAACAATCACAACAAACAGTCCCGACCCCGTGAACGTGTGTCACGTGTCACCGTAGGTTCCGTCGAACCCGCACGGTTGGACGTACTGTGTCCAGATTCTGTAACACCCCAATTCACCAATGGGACATTACACGCCGTAGAACCCTCGTGAGGTCTACCAGGCTGACACATGACACATAAACCACAATATAATCCCAAATGATGCACTGGAAAGTAAGTAAGGCCGTGGCCTCGGCCAAAACATTTTAACAGAGTACATGAACATAAGATAAATCCAATTCATTGCCCACGCAGGGGACTTAAATCAAGTTTCAAAGTAAACAGTCTAACTCCGGTACTCGACAAATGCAATGACACGACATAAAAATACAGACTCGAGCCACATCATCAAGCCATCCCATCCTTTGCGTGCGTGTCCCGTGCATGCTCCTCAGCTCTACCGGTACCTGAAATGCATAAGACGCATTTCCCCCATTTAAGGGGTTAGCATTCCAATAGCTAGTGCAAGTACACAATTACACAACATTATATACAAAATACGGTTTTTACACAATCATCTCAAACATAAGTCATTTGCCATATATATATATATATATATATATATATATATATATATATATATATATATTCCGGAATACTACATTGGCAATCAAATCAGTTTCCAATCATCGCGATATCACAAAATCACAACTGGTATCACGTGGCCGTACCCCTTAGTATCGACCCCCAGACATCCCGTCGAACGCTCCGGGTGGGATACCACTTCCGTGGCCGTACCCCTTAGTATCGACCCCCAGACATCCCGTCGGACACTCCGGGTGGAAGTTCAATCACACACGCACCCAAGTCCACTTCCACGTCCGTACCCCTTAGTATCGACCACCAGACATCCCGCCGGACACTCTGGGTGGAAGGAACACAACTCACTCACCCGAAAATCACAGTTCATTATTTATTTCGAAAATCACAACATACATAACGAAATGTAATACATGTACTTGCCTTGAATGAAACGAAACGAAGGAAACGACGAAGGAATAGGTTTCGGTCCGAACAATCCTTCCAAATCCGTTCCTAACACAATAACGGTATACACAAGTCTCAATAACGCGGAAAGGTAAGAATAAATCCTAATTCTACCCGCTGGAACAATTTGTCGGTCATGACTTGGGTATCGTCGACTATAAGTGACGAACAATGGAAAACTTGAAGTCCAAAACCACAAATCATCAATAAAACGAAGGATTACAAGTACACAATCGAAGTCTAGCGATAACCCAGTGATAATTCGGACTATAAGAGTCAAATCCCAAGAAATCCCCAAATTTCCCCCAAAATCTCAAAACAAGGGTTTTGGGAGTTTTTACCTTGATTCGGATGGTGGAAAGTGATTAGGAACTTAAGAATTCACGCAAGGAATGCACGGTGGTAGTGAATGATGATCTACAGTCGGAATCGGCCCTAACCCTCACCTGGAATTGCTCAAAGCCGAGAAGGATAAGAAATGAAGGAAAAATGACGAAGTTGACTGCTACTGTCCTATTTATATAAAACAGTCTTAGCGCACGCTACGCACAAGCATTAGCGTGCGCTAACGGGGCGGGGAGAACAGTCTGCCTACTGTCCTCCAGTTAGCGTGCGCTAATATTAGGAATTAGCGTGCGTTAACGCTGAATTAGCGTACGCTACCTGGCCTAGTACAGAAACACTGAACTCATCGGTCTGCATCAGAAATCGTTAGCGCACGCTACGACTCGAGTTAGCGTCGCTAACCACACAAATGATAGCGCACGCAGTAAGTCCGAGTAGCGTGCGCTACTCAGCAAGAGCTTCAAGATCTTGCACATAATCGCTGCAACAGCAAAAGTGCCGAAAAACGAAGCAAGACCAGAATCCGGAAACATAAACACGTAATAATCAAGATGACAAAGTTGAGCGTTGAAAGAGAATAAAATCTCAATCACTAGAGAGTCTGAAACGAAACAAATAAATCGAAATTCCCCAAACTTATGAAAATTACAAGAACGACCCAAATGCCCGAAAAATCGCGATACAACGCCGGATTAACAAACCGAAAGTTTCAACACGACCAACTCGACCATACAAACTTATACAAATCAAGAAACAACGAAAACGAACAAGTTTTATGAGAATCGAACGTACATGCGGCAAGATATAATTCAAGATGAAATTATGCAAAACATCCTCGAATCTCACTGCATTGGAAAAACTCCAAGAACAAAATAGATTCAATTCCAAAACAAGCTAAGCGAGCTGACCGAAACGAACATACACCAAAAATGGAAATTACCGAAAATAGAAAACACGGATATTACATTATCTCCCCCTAAAAATAAGTTTCGTCCCGAAACTTACAACGCGAACAACTCGGGGTATCTCGACCGCATACTCTCTTCCGTATCCCATGTGGCTTCCTCGGACCCATGTCTCGACCATTGAACTTTAACCAGAGGAATGGTTTTATGGCGAAGTTGCTTCACCCGACGCTCTAAAATCTAAATCAGCCTCTCCTCGATGGTAATGTCGGGTCCCAATTCGATCTCTCCAAAGTCGATAATATGGCTAGGGTCCGATACGTACCTCCTAAGCTGGGAAACATGAAATACGTTATGAACGTGACTCAAAGACGACGGCAAGCCTAACCGATAGGCAAGCTCTCCCACTCTCTCTAAAATCTCAAACGGCCCAATATATCTCGGACTAAGTTTACCCTTCCGGCCGAAGCGGTAAACTCCCCGTGTCGGTGACACCTTAAGCAAAACGTGATCTCCCACTTCGAACTCCAACGGCCGGCGACGCGTGTCGGCATAAGACTTCTGCCGACTCTGGGCCGCCAACAATCTATCACGAATCAGAGTAATCTTCTCTCTCGTCTCAACTACCATATCGGGCTCGGTACCAATCAGCTCAGACGCATCGTCCCAACACAACGGCGATCTACACCTCCTCCCATACAATGCCTCAAATGGTGCCATTTTGATCGAGGCATGCCAACTATTGTTGTACGTGAACTCGATCAACGGCAAGTGCGACTCCCAATCATCCTTCCAATCTAGGGCACAGGCTCTCAACATATCCTCTAACGTCTGGATCGTCCGCTCTGACTGCCCGTCAGTCTGAGGGTGGTAAGATGTACTGAGTCTCAACTCAGTCCCCAAAGCTCGATGAACAGCCTGCCAAAAATGTGACACGAACCGGCCATCACGATCCGAAACAATACTCTTAGGAGTCCCATGCAATCTCACGATCTCTGCAATAAACACTCGTGCCAGTCTCTCTGGACCCCAAGTGTCCTTAATACCCAGGAAATGAGCTGATTTGGTCAGTCGATCGACAATAACCCAAATCATGTTCATTCCAGTCCGAGTCCTAGGCATACTGGTAATGAAATCCATAGAAATGTCCTCCCATTTTCAATATGGGATAGGAAGTGGTCGCAAAAACCCCACGGGTCGCTGATGCTCGATCTTAACCTGCTGACAGGTCAAACATCTCGACACAAACTCGCTAACGTCTGTCTTCAAATTACTCCACCAATAGTTACTCCTCACGTCCTTGTACATTTTACTCGTACCAGGATGTATAGAGTAAGGCGTGGTATGAGCTTCGCTCAAGATCTTCTGTCTCAGCTCAATAACATTCGGTACATATAATCTGCCGCGAAATCTCAGAATGCCATTATCCTGAACCACAAATCCAGGGGCTTTCCCTTTCCTCACGTCCTCCCTCAACTGGACCAAAAATGGATCGTCATACTGCTTCGCCTTGATATCATCAGTCAAGGACGAAGTGATCTCTAACGCACATAACTGGCCATGAACTCTCTGAACCCAAACCTCAATATTTTGACAGATGAAATCTCGCTGGATCCTACTCTGCGGTGTAAGTACCTATAACATCTGTAAAGCCATCGATTTTTGGCTCAATGCATCAGCCACTACGTTGGCCTTACCCGGATGGTAAAGTATCTCGAGGTCGTAATCTTTAATTAGCTCTAACCACCTACGCTGCCTCATATTCAACTCTTTCTGGCTGAAGATGTACTTCAGACTCTTGTGATCCGTAAAAATCTTACACGATGACCCACAGAGATAATGCCTCCAAATTTTTAAGGCGAAAACGACCGCAGCTAATTCCAAATCGTGCGTGGGATAATTTACCTCATAAGGTTTCAATTGGCGGGACGCATAAGCAATCACTCTGTCTCTCTGCATCAAAACACATCCTAGACCAAGGCCCGAAGCATCACTATACACTACGAAATCCTCGTTCCCCTGAAGCAATGCTAAAATGGGTGCGGTAGTCAAACGTCTCTTTAACTCGTCAAAACTGTCCTACCTGTCTGCAGTCCACTCGAACTTCTGAGTTTTCTGGAGCAACTGAGTGAGTGGTCTAGCGATCTTAGAAAATCCCTCAACGAATCTACGGTAATAGCCGGCAAGACCTAGAAAAATCCTCACCTCCTTCACATTCTTAGGCGGCTCCCAAGCGATCACTGCCTCTATCTTCTGCGGATCTACCCGAACTCCCTCTGCTGAAATCACATGCCCGAGGAACGTCACTTCTGTTAGGAGTATGCCCTCGAATGCCACTCAGAGGATGATGAGTGAGGGCATTGTACTTGTAATTATGTAAATCATTAATATAAGGCAATGAATGTTTCTTTATTTACTGGTAGTGACTGGCGTTCCTAACTCGTAAATATACATATAGAAAGTAGTCCATGTATTTGAGAGCAAAATCATTCCACTCCTTATTGGATAAGGGGGTCGGCACTGGAAAGGTTTATAGCTCAAATACTTAATCGTTCGCAAGTCGATGAAACTTGACTGGGCGTTAAGTTTATGTGAAGACTTGTATGACGTGTTCTTTGACATGGAGAGTGCCTGTCGAACACTAATGGTTAGTGGGAGCACACGTTATAGGTATGCTAATTGGATTAGTATACTCTAACCGACTCACCCTCGATTCGTCACACGGATTTCACTCTAGGACAGTCAATGACGGAATCGAAAGGTTGTGATAGGTATTCGTGAACCTTCGACTTGAGGATTTAGTAGGGATGTGCTTGTGACGTCAAGATTTTCATTAGAGTAGTTCGACCCTGTAAACCGGAAGGCGGGGCTCAACCTCGACGTGCATCTTGATGGGCAAGTAGCAGGTCCTACTTAATACCAAGATAGAATTCTTTCTCCTGTTAGTGAACGGGTTAAATGTCCTATGCGGTTATTGGCAAATGAGATCATATGTCTTTGGCCAAAGCATTGGAGCTAGTTGTATTTGATACACGAGAGCTCGATGATCTCGATTTGCATTAACGCATGCATAGCGTCAAGTAACAGATAGGGTTTGACTGACCGTGACCCTATAACTTGATCGGGACATTTGAAAGAAGGGTTTATACTTATACTGGTATTCATGACAGAATGGTTCTTGAATGATCCCAATCATTCGTTCTCAGTTGGGGTACGGTGTAGGCCGCCAGGCTGGCTACGTGGTGCTACTACTCTTTGGTTCCTCCCATTGCTGACTGAGACGAACCTACCGAGTCGCGCAATAGGATTGACGACGGAATGAATCTAGCTTGTTCTCTCATTATTAATATTAGATATTGGATATCTAATTTATTGGACATTGGATGTCTAATTAAATTTGGGACATTGGATGTCTAAATTGATTTATTGGATAAATTAATTTACGGCCAAATGAATTAAATTACTGGGTGATTAATTTAATTCATAAATATAATTATTTCTTGGAGAAATTAATTATGTTGTTATGTATTAGATATGATTAATTAATTGGATTAATTAATTAATATAAATACATCAGAACGGATTTGGAGTTTATTTGTTTGGACTCGCGGGAGTCCGAAACGGACCGAACTCCACCTACCCTTCTAGATGGCTGCCCCCCATTTCCACCACCTTTCATCTTGTCTTTTGTTTCCATTTTTAAATGGAAGACAATGACTTGAAAGGCATCTCTCATGTGAGATGAGATCTTTAGTGGGTTGATGGTGAATAAAGAATGAATAAAGGGAGAAGACTTGTGACTCTCTTACAAATTATTGATTCCATACGTAAGTAGGAGAGAGAGAAACAGTGAGAAAGAACTTAGAGTTCATTCCAAAGTCTTCATCTCATTCTTCATCTTCTTGTTGTTCTTGGAGAAAAATCAAGAAATTAATTGAGAGAAATAAATTATACACTTAGAGTGTTATAATCAAAGCTTCATCACTTGATTCTAGCCGTAACCTTAGAGGTTAATCGAGTGTTGTCATTCCGTTCGTTTCTCCAGCGCGTGACAAGTAGAGACGCGATTTTTTCGGCGTTGGATCATCCAAGGGCTTGGAGCATTTTGGATCGTTTGGGGAATAGCTCAAGAGAAGGAAATCCATATAATCAACGGACGACAAGGGTATGATTTCGAATCTTCCTTTGTTTATTTTATATTCGTATATGCGTAGCTCGATCGATCCTCGTAGGGATTCAGATCGAATTAATTTTCGTTTTACCGCTTCCGTTGGGCCTTCGTTTTAGGCACCGAATCCCAACAGTGGTATCGGAGCGAGGTCTTGCGATCGTATATACGATATTTAGCATTTGGAATGCTTATTTTGTGATTTAGAATCACTTTAATAATCGTAGATATTTTATTGTTCGTCGTAGTGTCGTTTTTCCGTGATTTTATGTTATGGTATAAATCAGGTTTTTCTTGGAAATATGATTTATATTAATAATATTCAGATCAGGAATAACAGGATTTTAGAAATCTGCCCGAAAACGAGCTGTATCGAATCGTTGGACGTTTTTCCATACAGCTGCCGAGTATGGCCGAGCACGTCCGGCCCGTGGCCGGACGCTTGCTGTATTCTGCCGAGTCCGGCCGAGCGCCTTGCTGTATCGAGCCGAGTGCTCGCTGGATCCGGCCGGACGCTTTGCCGATTTCGCCGAGTCCCGCCGGCATGTTGTCAGACGAGCCGAGTGCTCGCTGGATCCGGCCGGACACTTGCTGTATCGAGCCGAGTCCTGCCGGGCGTGTTGCTGTATCGAGCCGAGTGCTCGTTGTATCCGGCCGAGTAGTGCTGTATCCTGCCGGTCATGTCCGGGCATGGCCGGGGCCCCCTTTCCTGTCTGGAGGCGGGCGTGGCCTGTAGGCTGCCGGTCAGGGTGCCTGGTGCTGCTGGGCAGTTTCCAGGCTGTCGGGCACTGGGTCTCGTTTTTCAGTATATTTTCGATTATTGAATTTTCCTGTATTAAAATCATTAATTTAGAATTTTTGATGAAGGAAAATTCAAAGAATATATTTTAAGGGTACACTACGGACGAAAATTAAATTGTTGATTATTGATTGGATCATATGTAATCTTCTCGCTATCCATTTATTGAGTATTTATTGGATGAATGCTTTTGAATGGGGATGTGGTTCATGGACTTAGTTTGAATCGTTCGTTTTATTCGATTGGGTTGTAATGGCCGTTTTGAGCCTATTTATTTTACTAGAAATATTTGTATCTAGGATGCAATTTTTCAATGTAAAATTTATATGTAATGACGAAGACCGGAGGAAGATCCGTTTCGAGAAGACGAAGATTCAAGACGAAGACTTGTAATTAGATTACGGAGTTTTTGTTTTCTAGGAACGGTCCATGAACCACATGTTGGTAGCAACTAGGTTGTGAATGGTTGTTACATATTGTATGAATGCAACAAACGCTAAAATGATTAATGTGCAAAGTGTAACGTTAATCGCGAAAATTCTCCCACAACAAATTATTAAGTTTATAAGGTTTCAAGGTTTTCCTTCCTCCATCGAGCTTTCGAAATTGAAATCCAAACCGGATGTGCTATGCTTCCGAGTTATCGGGGTAGTCGTTCGGGAGGACGGATAAATTACCGGAGCACATCGATGCCTTCGGTTGGAGCAAATTTTATCCCTAGAAACCTGATAGGTTGCCGGATAAGATTCAATTGTGAAACTGATTTGCGTCGATGGTATAAACTTAACTTGTTCACGAACCATAGAAACCGTATAGGTTGAGGGGAGTGAACAAGGGAAAAAGAAGATCGAATCATTTATTAGATGGGTTGGTGTTGGACACCACTTTATGAAAATTAATAGACTAGAAACCTGTTCGGTTGCCCTCTATTAAGATTTATAAAGAACTCGATCACCACTATGAAGTAGAGCGACGATACTTCCGGATTTCACATGGGAGTGTGTTGTTCCGATAAAAATAGTGGGAGCTGGGTAACAAGAATAGAAAAGACCTTAATTCTATACTCAGATCATAATATAACAAGTCACTAATTAATCTGTTATACTTAATGCAGACATAACTCTCAATATAACAATGAATCCACTCGCAATTCTACTCGAAAAGAACACCTTAATGGGAACTAACTTTGTGGATTCGCTCCGCAATCTGATGATTGTCCTCAGTATAGAGGCACTGGGATACGTCTTGGAGACGGACATTCCCGCGCCTCCTGTGCGGACCCGAGCCAATCAGGAAGAGATTGAAAACCACGAAAAGTGGGTTAAGGATGACGTGAAAGTCCGTGCTTATATGATGGCTTCCATGTCTAATGAGCTTCAGAGAGCTCATGAGAAAATGACTTCTGCTAGGCAGATTCTATCTCACTTAACCGAACTTTATGGTGAGCACAGTGAATCGCTAGATATGAGATATCCAAGCAACTGTTCGGTGCAAGGATGAAGGAAGGTGAGAAGGTTGGGGAACACGTCCTCAAAATGATATCCATGATCGAGAGATTGGAGGC
Organism: Orobanche coerulescens; assembly: GCA_033398695.1. NCBI lineage: Eukaryota > Viridiplantae > Streptophyta > Magnoliopsida > Lamiales > Orobanchaceae > Orobanche > Orobanche coerulescens. The sequence continues at coordinate 137,630,173 of CM065809.1, forward strand.
TCTTGATTTTAAAATGGATACTTCTCTCCAAACCGACCTTATCCTACAGTCTCTCTCTGATTCCTTCTCATAGTTTGTTATGAACTTTAACTGCAGTGAGATTGCATGTAATTTAGCTGGGCTAATGAACAAACTTGTGACCGCTCAGTCTCAGATGAAGACTCCGTGGATGAAGGAGTCGACCCTTGTGATTTTTTCTGGACTTAGGAAGTCTAAGAATAAGAAGAAAAAGACCAAGAAGCGGACTAGACCACAAGCAAAGGACCTTAAGGGTAAGGGCAAGGCCCCGATGGTTCCGAAGAACAAGAAGAAGAAGGATGCTTGTCTCAAGTGCGGTGAGCTGGGCCACTGGGCTAGAGACTGTCCGATTCTTCATGGCACTTCGTGCTGTAACTTTTAGTTTTGTTAACAAATTGTTCTCTTGTATTTTCTACTTTCTGGATACTGGATTCTGGTGCTAGTTCTCATATTTGTACCGTGAATCAGGATCTGGAACAAAGTAGGAAGCTTGGAGCTGGAGAAGTTATGATCACAGTCGGAAGCGGGCATAGTGTCGAGGCGACCGACATAGGATCACTTCTTTTGGGTTTTGAATCCGGCTTTGTTTTGACTTTAGAAGATGTACTTGTTTTGCCCAAGGGGCACAAAACATTGTATCCATTCCGGTCATGGACCGAAAAGGTTTTTCATTTTTCATTGGTGATGGTTCATGCAAAATTTATTTCAGAAATAAACTAGTGGGTACTGCTACATTGTTAAATGGATTGTATCATCTAAATCTCAACAACAAAGTAGTTGTGAATACTATGACTAGAAAACGTGGTAGGGATGAAACCAATCAAGTTTTGAAATGGCATCTTAGACTTGGTCATGTTGGTTAGATCAAGGTTTACAAGATGGAAAAGGATGGACTTATGGGTCCATTGGGATCGGATCCCTTTCCTACTTGTGAATCTTGCCTTTAAGGTAAAATGACTAAGTCCCCCTTCACAGGGACTTTTGAAAGAGCCGCTGATAAACTGGGATTAATCCATACTGACGTTTGTGGTTCTTTGGAAGCAGCACGTGATGGATATCAATATTTCATTACGTTTACAGATGATCATACTAGGTATGGTTATGTATACATAATGAAACATAAATCCGAGGCTTTTGAGAAATTCCAGGAATTCAAGGCCCTAGTCGAGAAACAAACTGGTAATCATATCAAAGCACTTCGGTCGGACCGAGGTGGCGAGTATATGAGTACGGAGTTTGACGAGTTCCTTAAGGAACATGGAATAGTTTCACAACTAACACCTCCAGGTACTCCTCAGTTAAATGGTGTGTCAGGAAGAAGGAACCGGACCTTGTTAAACATGGTCCGTTCCATGCTGGGCTACACTGACTTACCAATTTACCTGTAGGGGTATGCACTCCTGACTGCCGCGTATATCTTGAACAGATGTCCTTCCAAATCCGTTCCTAAAACTCCACATGAGATGTGGGAGGACAGGAAACTAAGTCTTAATCACATTAGGATTTGGGGATGTCCCGCTTATGTCAAGAAGACTAAGGTGGAGAAGTTGGAAGCTAGGTCCGCAAAGGGATGTTTCATTGGATTCCCATCTGGGACGATGGGATATCTATTCTACATGCCCGAAGATCGAAAGATCGTTGTTGCTTTACAAGCACACTTCCAGGAAGATGAGTTCTTCAGGAAGGCGGAGCAGGTAGAAGTATTTCTTTAGAAGAATACAATGAAACTCCTCGGGAGACACCTGTGCAAGAAAATGGAACCAAACCTTCTATAACACAAGTACAACCACCTCGTAGGTCATGTAGGGTGTCTCAATTACCTGAGAGGTATAGTTTTATGCACTTGGAGGAACTGGGTTTCTACAAGGTTCCAGGTGATAAACAAGAGACCGACCCGCGACCAAATGACCTAGCAATGGTGGATGTAGACTCCATGAAATAGACTGTAGCAGTCTTTATGTAGTTGGGATTTTTTTTCGTTTTGACGAGGCAGTCAAAGAGTTTGACTTCATGTAAAACGAAGAGGAACCTTGTGTATACAAGAGGGTTAGTGGGAGCTAGATCATATTCTTAGTACTATGTGTAAATGACATTCTACTAATAGGAAATGATGTGAGAATGCTCAGTTCTGTGAAAGATTGGCTTTTGAGTAATTTCTCCATGAAAGACTTGGGAGAAGCTACCTATATTCTTGGTATTCGACTCTACCGGGATAGAGCGAAGAGAGAAATAGGTCTTTCCCAAGCCCTCTATATAGATAAAATCTTAAAGCAATTTAAGATGGATGATTCTAAAAGAGGGTTCCTACCGATGCGACATGGAATAAAACTCTCCTTGAAGATGTGTCCTCAAAGTGAGGAACAACGGAAGGAAATGAGTAATATACCATATGCTTCGGCCATGGGTAGCCTTATGTATGCTATATTGTGTACGAGACCTGACATTGCACATGCTGTAAGCGTGGTGAGTAGGTTTCAGGCAAACCCAGGCAGGGAACATTAGACTACCGTAAAGAACGTTCTCAAGTACTTTAGAAGGACTAGAGATATGGTTCTTATATATGGCGGTGGAGAACTGAATGTGATGGGATTCACTGTATTGAACTTCCAAGGACAGAAAGACGATTCTATCTCTACTTCTGGCTACATTTACTCTTAATGGAGGAGCAGTATCTTGGCATAGTGCCAAGTATAGCGCGACTGCTGATTCCACCAGTTAGGTTGAGTATAAAGCGGCCTCAGAGGCCTCCAAAGGAAGGGTTAAGAAGTTACTAGGTAAACTTCTCGTGAGACTGTGTGTTACGCTGCCAGAGCAGTAGCACAGGCCTAGGAGCCGAGGTTTCACAACAGCACCAAACATATTGAGAGAGAGTATCATCTCGTGAGAGAATTTGTTCGCAAAGAGATACATTGTGCTGCATAGAGTAGAGTCAGCCGACTACGTTGCTGATCCACTGACCAAGCCACTTTCTCAGATTAGCTTAGAGCGTCATCTGGAGAACATGGGTATTAGATACCATAGTGTGTGGCATTGAGTGCAAGTGGGAGATTGTTAGGAGTATGCCCTCGAATGCCACTCAGAGGATGATGAGTGAGGGCATTGTACTTGTAATTATGTAAATCATTAATATAAGGCAATGGATGTTTCTTTATTTACTGGTAGTTGATGGCGTTCCTAACTCGTAAATATACATATAGAAACTAGTCCATGTATTTGAGAGCAAAAGCATTCCACTCCTTATTGGATAAGGGGGTCGGCACTGGAAAGGTTTATAGCTCAAATACTTAATCGTTCGCAAGTCGATGAAACTTGACTGGGCGTTAAGTTTATGTGAAGACTTGTATGACGTGTTCTTTGACATGGAGAGTGCCTGTCGAACACTAATGGTTAGTGGGAGCACACGTTATAGGTATGCTAATTGGATTAGTATACTCGAACCGACTCACCCTCGATTTGTCACACGGATTTCACTCCGGGACAGTCAATGACGGAATCGAAAGGTTGTGATAGGTATTCGTGAACCTTCGACTTGAGGATTTAGTAGGGATGTGCTTGTGACGTCAATATTTTCATTAGAGTAGTTCGACCCTGTAAACCGGAAGGCGGGGGTCAACCTCAACGTGCATCTTGATGGGCAAGTAGCAGGTCCTACTTAATACCAAGATAGAATTCTTTCTCGTGTTAGTGAACGGGTTAAATGTCCTATGCGGTTATTGGCAAATGAGATCATAAGTCTTTGGCCAAAGCATTGGAGCTAGTTGTATTTGATACACGAGAGCTCGATGATCTCGATTTGCATTAACGCATGCATAGCGTCAAGTAACAGATAGGGTTTGACTGACCGTGACCCTATAACTTGATCGGGACATTTGAAAGAAGGGTTTATACGTATACTGGTATTCACGACAAAATGGTTCTTGAATGATCCCAATCATTCGTTCTCGGTTGGGGTACGGTGTAGGCCGCCAGGCTGGCTAGGTGGTGCTACTACTCTTTGGTTCCTCCCATTGCTGACTGAGACGAACCTACCGAGTCGCGCAATAGGATTGACGACGGAATGAATCTAGCTTGTTCTCTCATTATTAATATTAGATATTGGATATCTAATTTATTGGACATTGGATGTCTAATTAAATTTGGGACATTGGATGTCTAAATTGATTTATTGGATAAATTAATTTACGGCCAAATGAATTAAATAAATTACTGGGTGATTTATTTAATTCATAAATATAATTATTTCTTGGAGAAATTAATTATGTTGTTATGTATTAGATATAACTAATTAATTGGATTAATTAATTAATATAAATACATCAGAACGGATTCGGAGTTTATTTGTTTGGACTCGCGGGAGTCCGAAACGGACCTAACTCCACCTACCCTTCTAGATGGCTGCCCCCCCATTTCCACCACCTTTCATCTTGTCTTTTGTTTCCATTTTTAAATGGAAGACAATGACTTGAAAGGCATCTCTCATGTGAGATGAGATCTTTAGTGGGTTGATGGTGAATAAAGAATGAATAAAGGGAGAAGACTTGTGACTCTCTTACAAATTATTGATTCCATACGTAAGTAGGAGAGAGAAACAGTGAGAAAGAACTTAGAGTTCATTCCAAAGTCTTCATCTCATTCTTCATCTTCTTCTTGTTGTTCTTGGAGAAAAATCTAGAAATTAATTGAGAGAAATAAATTATACACTTAGAGTGTTATAATCAAAGCTTCATCACTTGATTCTAGCCGTAACCTTAGAGGTTAATCGAGTGTTGTCATTCCGTCGTTTCTCCGGCGCGTGACAAGTAGAGACGCGGTTTTTTCGGCGTTGGATCATCCAAGGGCTTGGAGCATTTTGGATCGTTTGGGGAATAGCTCAAGAGAAGGAAATCCATATAATCAACGGACGACAAGGGTATGATTTCGAATCTTCCTTTGTTTATTTTATATTCGTATATGCGTAGATCGATCGATCCTCGTAGGGATTCGGATCGAATTAATTTTCATTTTACCGCTTCCGCTGGGCCTTCGTTTTAGGCACCGAATCCCAACAACTTCCTCGAGCCAAAAATCACACTTAGAGAACTTCGCGTACAACTGTTCAGCCCTCAAAGTGTCTAATACAATCCGGAGATGTAAGGCGTGCTCCTCCCGACTCCGTGAATAGATAAGAATATCGTCGATAAAAACGACTACGAATTTGTCCAGATACTCAGTAAAAACTTTGTTCATCAACTGCATGAACATCACTGGGCATTAGTTAGCCCGAAAGGCATAACCACAAACTCGTAATGGCCATATCTTGTCCGAAAGGCGACTTTCGGAATATCGACGTCGAATCCTCAATCGTAGTAGCCCGATCGCAAATCAATCTTGAAAAGATCGCCCTCGAAGTTGATCAAACAAATCGTCAATCCTGGGCAAAGGGTATTTATTTTTGATGGTTAGCTTGTTTAATTCTCGATAGTCGATGCATAAACGAAGCGATCCATCCTTCTTCTTAACAAAAAGTACAGGCGCACCCCAAGGCGATGCGCTCGGCCGCATATACCCTTTATCTAACAACTCTCTCAACTGATTCTTCAATTCTAACATCTCTGACGGTGCCATACGGTACGACGCTCGAGAAATAGGGTCCGCATTCGTCTCTAGATCAATAGGGAACTCCACCTCTCGCTGTGGTGGTAATCCCGGTAAGTCGTCCGGAAATACATCGGGGTATTCGCTAACAACTGGAATTGATGATAAATCAACTCCACCATCTTCCGCCTTCAGAGCATAACACCAGTAGCCGACACAACCCTGGTTCAGAAGTTTCATAGCCTTCAAGGTGCTAATCACGCTCCCCGATCTACCCGGCTTACAGCCGAAGAGAGTATGCTTGGTGCCATCCTCGGCCACGATCGAGATAGTACGAGTCCGATAGTTCATGATAGCACCGTGACGATCCAACCAATCATCCCCGAGGATCAAATCCTCACCCTTAAGGTCTATAACAATGAGATTCGAGGGCCAATCTCGGCTCCCGATCCTCACTGGGCAATCCCTAGCATCCCAATCCCCAACCATACGATCCCCGCTGGGTATACTCACTACAAATGGCTCACACTCAAACAAGCAGTCAAAACCAATACGACTCACACAATCCGATGCAATAAAGGAATGGGTAGCACCCGAATCAAAAAGCACTGAAACTGGATGAGTAAGGATTTGAGTGGTACCTGACGCCACCGGAATGTCTGCCTCCTCTGTGCGCCTCATCTGATACAATCGGGGGTGGACTGAACCCGAACTCGAGGCTGCACGGCGATCCGGCTGACCCCGTCCCCTACCACGACCCGAACTCGGCGGAATATGAGTAGCTGGAGTGTTGTGATCCCTCTGATTGGTAGTGGTAGTCGGAACCCTAACAGCCCTGGTGGCCCTCTCACAATGATTCGCCCGATGCCCGGTCTGCCCGCAAGTGTAGCAAGTAACTGGAGGAAAAGGACAATCCTTCATCAAATGCTCATATTGGTTGCAGTTAAAACAAACCCTGCCACCAGAAGCAACGGACTGAACTGAACGGTTACCCTGAGATCCCCCAGCCTGATGAAATGGCCTCTTCCCTGGTGTAGGGGCTGACTGTGCTCTCGAAAATCGACCACTCTTGCCATCTGAAAAGTTGCCAACTGTTTTCTGTTTCTTGGCCTCGACACCCAACTCTAATTCCGGTGTGGCCATCTCGATCGCTAGAGCGCGATCCTGATACTCCTTCAAAGTGGCACACATGAGCGGTGTCATACTCTGCCTGATATGCGGTTTCATGCGCATATTAAAGTAACGGATTTTATCAGCCTCCGTCCTCACCTGATCTCTCACGAAACCTCACTGCTGATTGTAAGTAATGATGGCCTGAGAGATAGGAACATCCTGAGGTGTAGCGGTGAAGAACTCCACAATTCTGCGTTCCTTAACTGGCGGTGGACAATATTCTGCTTCCATAGCAGCCTTGAATTCCTCCTAAGTAGCTCGACGGTCTCTGGGCGTAACGGCCTCCCACCACTCCGCAGCTTCCTTATCCAGGAGGTACTGGGCAATAAGTACCCTCCTGTCTTCGGGACAAGCTACGGCATCGAAGGTTCTGGACAACTGAAAGAGCTAATTTTCCCAACCGAGAGGGTCAGAAGATCCGGAGAAACGAGGTGGGTGCATCTTAGTCACCGTCTGAAGCCACTTACTAGCCTCCTCTTCCGGTGTCGGGGGCGGATTCTGGCGTCCACCCTGAGCTATCTGAGTAAGTTGGGCTACCAACTGCTGAAGTGCGGCAGTAGCCCCGGCGTCGGCATTATTACCCGACGGCACTGAGTGAGAGGCTGAGTCTGCAGAGGACTGAGAAACTGAGCCCTCCTCATTATCAGCACCACGACCACGGCCTCGGCCGCGTCCCCTAGCCGGTCTACCACGACCTCTCAACATACTGAAGGAAAATAAGAAAAGAACAAGATCAGAAAGATTCACAATTCACAAAGTTGGTAACACAAGTCACGATTCCGAACAGCGCAAGAAAACGAATTACAGAAATATAAGAGTTCGAGGAGAATTACAGCCACGGGTCGCACGAAAAGACGGTAGCATGATGATATTAGGCTCAACGACTGACTCTAATGACGCAATTGACAGACCCAAAATTCACCGACAGACTAGGTATTCAAAACCTAAGCTCCGATACCATAAATGTAACACCCCAATTCACCAATGCGACATTACACGTCGTAGAACCCTCGTGAGGTCTACCAGGCTGACACATGACACATAAACCACAATATAATCCCAAATGATGCACTCAAAAGTAAGTAAGGCCGTGGCCTTGGCCAAAACATTTTAACGGAGTACATGAACATAAGATAAATCCAATTCATTGCCCACGCAGGGGACATAAATCAAGTTTCAAAGTAAACAGTCTAACTCCGGTACTCGACAAATGCAATGACACGACATAAAAATACAGACTCGAGCCACATCATCAAGCTATCCCATCCTTTGCGTGCGTGTCCCGTGCCTGCTTCTCAGCTCTCCCGGTACCTGAAATGCATAAGACGCATTTCCCCCATTTAAGGGGTTAGCATTCGAATAGCTAGTGCAAGTACACAATTACACAACATTATATACAAAATAAGGTTTTTACACAATCATCTCAAACATAAGTCATTTGCCATATATATATATATATATATATATATATATATATATATATTCCGGAATACTACATTGGCAATCAAATCAGTTTCCAATCATCGCGATGTCACAAAATCACAACTGGTATCCCGTGGCCGTACCCCTTAGTATCGACCCCCAGACATCCCATCGAACGCTCCGGGTGGGATACCACTTCCGCGGCCGTACCCCTTAGTATCGACCCCCAGACATCCCGTCGGACACTCCGGGTGGAAGTTCAATCACACTGTCACCCAAGTCCACTTCCACGGCCGTACCCCTTAGTATCGACCCCCAGACATCCCGTCGGACACTTCGGGTGGAAGGAACACAACTCACGCACCCGAAAATCACAGTTCATTATTTATTTCGAAAATCACAACATACATAACGAAATGTAATACATGTACTTGCCTTGAATGAAACAAACGAAGGAAACGACGAAGGAATAGGTTTCGGTCCGAACAATCCTTCCAAATCCGTTCCTAACACAATAACGGTATACACAAGTCTCAATAACGCGGAAAGGTAAGAATAAATCCTAATTCTACCCGCTGGATCAATTTTTCGGTCATGACTTGGGTATCGTCGACTATAAGTGACGAACAATGGAAAACTTGAAGTCCAAAACCTCAATCATCAATAAAACGAAGGATTACAAGTACACAATCGAAGTCTAGCGATAACCCAGTGATAATTCGGACTATAAGAGTCAAATCCCAAGAAATCCCCAAATTTCCCCCAAAATCTCAAAACAAGGGTTTTGGGAGTTTTTACCTTGATTCGGATGGTGGAAAGTGATTAGGAACTTGAAGAATTCACGCAAGGAATGCACGGTGGTAGTGAATGATGATCTACAGTCGGAATCGGCCCTAACCCTCGCCTGGAATCGCTCAAATCCGAGAAGGATAAGAAATGAAGGAAAAATGACGAAGTTGACTGCTGTTGTCCTATTTATATAAAACAGTCTTAGCGCACGCTACGCACAAGCATTAGCGTGCGCTAACGGGGCGGGGAAAACAGTCTGCCTACTGTCCTCCAGTTAGCGTGCGCAAGTTGACATGGTTAGCGTGCGCTAATATTAGGAATTAGCGTGCGTTAACGCTGAATTAGCGTATGCTACCTGGCCCAGTACAGAAACACTGAACCTACTGTCCAGACCGCTGAAATCGTTAGCGCACGCTACGACCCCCAGGTTAGCGTACGCTAACCACACAGTGATAGCGCACGCAAGTAAGTCCGGAGTAGCGTGCGCTACTCAGGCAGCAGTTCAGTACTGCACAGTACACTGCTGCCAACAGCGCAAAAGTGCCGAAATACGAAGCAAGACCAGAATCCGGAAACATAAACACGTAATAATCAAGATGACAAAGTTGAGCGTTGAAAGAGAATAAAATCTCAATCACTAGAGAGTCTGAAACGAAACAAATAAAGCGAAATTCCCCAAACTTATGAAAATTACAAGAACGACCCAAATGCCCGAAAAATCGCGATACAATGCCGGATTAACAAACCGAAAGTTTCAACACGACCAACTCGACCATACAAACTTATACAAATCAAGAAACAACAAAAACGAACAAGTTTTACGAGAATCGAACGTACATGCGGCAAGATATAATTCAAGATGAAATTATGCAAAAACATCCTCGAATCTCGACCAGACGGAAAAACTCCAAGAACAAAATAGATTCAGAATTCCAAAACAGTGCTAAGAGAGCTGACCGAAACGAACATACACCAAAAATGAAAATTACCGAAAATAGAAAACACGGATATTACAGATTCAATGGACCTGTGCCATGAATCATCGTAGGCCTCGTCAGACCCGCACGATTAGACCTCAGCACCACATACTAAGTTCTGATCCCATGGACCTGTGCCATGAATCCTCGTAGGCCCCGTCGAACCCGCACGAGTGAACTTAGCGTTCCAGCACATCACATTACATACAACAATGAGCACAGTTAGTCAATCACGTTGATCACCACAAAACCGTACGTCACACGCACATAACACAATCTCAACACTCTCAGCAACTATCATCAATCAACGACGTACAACCAACATACCACACGTTCGGTACACAATGCATTGCACAGCAGCTAACACATATACCAATATAACACTATTATCACAAAGCCTTCAGATTTCGGAAAGCACAAACAACTCAAACGGAACATATTTACGAAGACAAGCAAAATCTTCATAAATCTCATATGTGATTACTAGTCGCAAGATACAAGTCGTATAGTAAGATACTTGCCTTAATAACCGCTACCGAACGCTCCGAAGAACACGGTTCGACCGGGAAGCTCGGACCCCAAAGAAGGCAACGAACGGAAGGGTTCCAACTCGAGTTCTTCACAAGAATTCGTTCCTAAGTCACAACGATATCAATTCAATCACAATTCTACGAAAATGTATGGAACTTCCCAAGTTCTACCCATTGAAGCATTTTATCGGACACTTTGAAGGCGTAGTCCAATTTAATCAATTATTCAAAGAAATACTCAAATTCGTTCCACAAAACTTCAAGGGTATTGAATGATTACGAGTTTACTATCAAGTTCTAAAAATAATATGAATCAAAACGAAGCAAATCGGCCAAAACACCAAGAAACCTCAAGAACATCCAAAAACCAAAAGTTTAGGTGTTCTTACCTTCGATCCGGGTGGAAGATGATGTTAATCCATGATTCCAACTTCCAAAACATGTTTATATAAGTTGACTCTACTCAAAACCATCGTTCTATGGTGAAAAATCGCGGAAGGAACGAAGAAAAGATGAGAAATGGCCGGATGACTCGGTCCAGGCCTATAAATAGCCGACCCTGGCCGGCCGCTTACGTACGTAATCGGCCAAGGCCTACGTACGTAATCGGACAAGGCCGAACTCTCTGGACTGATTCTGTTGGACATGTTATGTACATAACCGGCAGGCTGTTACGTACGTAACCGGCCTTTCGGCCGTTCTATCGCTGCCATTACGGCCGCTTTCGGCCAGCTGCCAGCCTCGCCGATCCGACGGTCCGGAAAATCCCAAAACTCAGACCTGAACGTAAACCGAAAACACGATTACGAAGTACTCGCAAAGACAAATTCGAACACTAAGAGAACACACGATTCCGACCACCCGAGAGCTCAAATTTCGACAACGGAAGTAATTACCCCAAACTTTGGGAAATTACGAAAATGGCCCAACACGTCCGAAATACACGATACACGATCGAAACACCAAACCGAAGCTTACAACATGAATAATAACATTAAATGGACTTCCGAGAAACTCGAAACAACAGTTTCGGACGAGATTCGCGAGAATCGAACTCAAGTGCGGAAAAGTCATTTAAGAACACGAAACTCAACAAAACGATACCGAAACGAACTCGGATGACAAAATGTGTAGAATTAAATATTCTCAGAATGACGAAACGGTCAAAAGCGAGTCGTCGAAACGGACCTCCACCGAAAAATGAAAATTACCGGAAATCCGAAATTGCGGATATTACATTCTACCCTCCTTAAAAGAAGTTTCGTCCCGAAACTTAAAACAAGTAGGGAGAAGCAATACCCCGACAGGAAAACTCAACAAGATACACAAGAAACCCGTAACTTTCGTCCATTGGCGAAACGTTACAAGCAACGCGAAAGAATATATAGCGTGACAACACGCCACACGACGACCATAACAACGCCACCGGCAATGATTCAAAACAATAACGATCAATTAACGACGCATCACATACCACATCATATGCACACATTTAATCAAAGAAATGTACGCGACAACAAGTCGCACCCGACTAAAACAGCTATGCGATAGAAACAAATAGAGTATTACGATAGAAATCATTCCGATTCTCATCAACAAGAAAATGTCCGACGTCAAAACACAAACAATTCAAGATAACGGAAAACGAGGGTACCGGATATTACATTCGATCTCACAAAAAATAAGTTTCATCCCGAAACTTAAAATAAAACATCAGGGTAGACTACAAACAAAACCAAAAGGTTCACGCAACAAATATCAATCTCTACTCGAATTACAACACAAATACAACACGCAACTATGCTACTGGGCACCACTGAGCTCTCCACGCGTAGGGGCAGGATCTAGGCTTCCGAACATCTCAACGACGGTCTCGCAGTGTACCGCCTGATGTCCCACATGTCCACATTTGAAACAGTTAACATGCGGCGAGCGACAATTCTTACGAGTATGGCCCACACGGCTACAATTGAAACATAACTTCATGCCGCTTGTCTTACTCGGCTCGTGAGTAGGATTCTTAGACTGGTCAACCGAACGAGGAGTGCTCCAAGAAGGAAACTGCGAAGCAACAGGCTCACGGATCTCACTTCTCTGGCCTCTTGAAAAGTTACTCGAGGTCTTCTGCCTCTTACCTCCTGAGCTACCCTCTGACATGGAAACAGCCATCTCGATGGCTAGAGCTCGATCCTGATAATCTTTCAAGATGGTACACATGAGCGGAGCCATACTCTCACGGATATGGGGTTTCATGCGCATATTGAAGTATTGGACCTTGTCCGCTTTACTTCTCACTTGATCACGAACATAAGCCAGCTGTCGATTAAAATCGACTATCGCCTGGGATATCGACACATCCTGGGGCGTGGCTGAGAAAAACTCAACGATCCTGCGTTCACGAACAGGCAACGGGCAATACTCTGCCTCCATGGCGGTCTTAAACTCAGCCCATGTAGGTGTACGATCTGCAGGCACTACAGCCTGCCACCAGTCTGCAGCTTCTTTGTCAAGCAAGTACTGAGCAATGGGTAACCTCTTCTCATCCGGACAAGCTACAGCATCAAATGTTCTGTCCAACTAGAAGAGCCAGCCTTCCCAACCTAACGAGTCAGATGAACCCACAAAACGGGGCGACTGCATCCTCATCACATCTCGTAACCACTTACTAGCCCCGTTATCCCCATCTGGGTTCTCATTCCGATGTACGGCCTGATTCATCTGCACTAACTGATCAACCACCTGACGAAGGATGGTGGCGGCGCCAACGTCAACATTAACGCTAGTCGAATGTCCCTGATGCATCTTGAGCCGATCAAGACTGGCAAGGAGGGAGTCGCCTACTCATGCTCCTGATCACGACCACGACTACGACCACGTCCTCGGCCACGACCTCTCGGCATTCTGAACAGACGACCAAACAGAATAACGCAACCAAACAAACGTCACAACGTCAACATAGGACGATAATAGCAGCACGATAAAGCATCAACTCCAAGTCATCACACAAGGGCATGAACTAACACTGTAATTTAAGAACTTCATTCAAAAATAATTCACACAGTCACATCAACAGAGGTGTTTGGATTTTACCAAACCAAACACAGTCAAAACCACACACGTATCGTAGGGATCAAACACTCGCAGCAAAAATAAAATATTTCTGGGGTATTATTCAAATGATAAAATTTTAAAATTTTCAAGTTTGAAAAATTTGGTGAAATGAAATTTTTGAAGACATTTTTAATACCTCGATCGTTTAATCAAAACCATGTATCTCAACATTTAGAAAACACTAAAACATTCTCCGGCGAGCACAACAACACTACAAACTTATCACAGCCACTTAGCCCCCAACACATGGACATAAGAAGTTCAAAATTCCGAAAACCAAAAATCGTTCTGCAAAATAAAGATTTCCCAAAATCCTTTAGTTCATAAACAAAACGACGGTAATATTTTACAATGTCCGAAGTATTTCAAAACACATTTTTCAAATACCGTCTGATGGTGTCATTTGAAAATACGTGGCCCATTTGTCAAAATTTACAAATTTTAAAAATCCATATAAACCGTGGTTTGACCGAACCACCAGAATATTTTCCAAAAATCGATTTCTACAAAAATTCTCAAATCAGAAAGTCCTTCAAAAATATTCTTAAAGTTACCCATAGCGGACAAAAATTACAACATTCCAAAACAAATAATTTAAAACCACATACTCAAATGGCAACCAGGTCGCCAATTCAATCAAATGCATCTCGTGGTATCAAGTTTAAACACACAAGAAATCATTCATCGGAGTTTCTCACAAACTCTACCGTTGATATCTTCACAGAACCCATCAAGGTTTACATCTTTCACACCATACCACCCCACACGGTGGTTCAAAAGTAAAACAACAATACGCCCAGCTATACTCATACCATGTACCAAAAGTATTAAACACAACTACATCACACAATACTGTGTAAACAAAATCATGCACCGCAATTAACTCACTATGATAAAATCGAGATACACAGGTATTACGCATAAAGGAGGAGACTTACATCCACAGGTCGCACGGAGGTGACAGTCGCCCACGATACTAATCTCATCTGACAACATAACTGACACGTCGTGACTACGCATAACTCAATTTGTCACTGACGACTCGAACGACAAGACAACACATTACTCGACAAATCACGACTTGACTCGACCCGACAGCCTAGGTTTCCGCAACCTAAGCTCCGATACCATAAATGTAACACCCCCAAAACCATATGGGAATATTTCACGCCGTAGACCCTTTCCACAAGGATCTACCAGGCTAAACATCCATAAACAACCAAATGCTTGCCCGACCAGGGTCAAACAATAAAATGATACAGACCGATATGGTCACTTACACGTGAATACACAAACCGATGAGGTCACACAACCCAATTGATAAAACTGACTTAAATAATATTACCCACACAGGGGTCGAAATACAATACAGCAGAAGACTGAAATCAACTCTGACAACACAACAAAAATCAAAATAACTCTCGACTCATGATTAGTATCGCAGCTCGTCATCCTCTTGTGCCAATCCTGTGACTGCTCCCCTAAATCTGCATGTACCTGGACGCAAAACAGACATCCACCCCCCGATTACTCGGGGGTTAGTAAAACTCCACTGTTTTACTAGTGCAAGTATCAAATCATACGAAATATAACAAGCAAGTAATAATCGTGAATCAAATATGACAATCAAGTATCAAAATATCCCCGGGAGGTTTTCACAAGGAAAGATAAGCTATGAAGCATTCAAAAATAAGATTATCACCTCGGGAATTTTTGAATTTCAAAACCTTTCGAAAATATTAGGGTCTTAACCCAAATCTCAAAATTATATTTCAACAATTTACAGTACAAAAACATTTCCATAAATCTCATGGGGCTCGGCCCAACATTCTTTTCTTAAAACTTTCTTACAAAAAGTTTGATTTACAAAACATGGTTCGTGACACCGTGATCCCCTGTCACGTGTCTCCGTAGGTTCAACAACCCGCACGGACTTAACCAATCACAACAATCACAACAATCAATCATGCTCATGACTCCGTGATCGCTTGCCACGAGTCTCCGTAGGTTCAACAACCCACACGGATTGAGCAAACACAACAATCACAACAATCAATCATGCTCATGACTCCGTGATCGCTTGCCACAAGTCTCCGTAGGTTCAACAACCCACACGGATTGAGCAAACACAACAATCACAACAAATGCCCCGACCCCGTGATCCCGTGTCACGTGTCACCGTAGGTTCCGTCGAACCCGCACGGTTGACGCGTCGTGTCCAGATTCAATGGACCTGTGCCATGAATCATCGTAGGCCTCATCAGACCCGCACGATTGGACCTCAGCACCACACACTAAGTTCTGATCCCATAGACCTGTGCCATGAATCCTCGTAGGCCCCGTCGAACCCGCACGAGTGAACTTAGCGTTCCAGCACATCACATTACATACAACAATGAGCACAGTTAGTCAATCACGTTGATCACCACAAAACCGTACGTCACACGCACATAACACAATCTCAACACTCTCAACAACTATCATCAATCAACGACGTACAACCAACATACCACACGTTCGGTACACAATGCATTGCACAACAGCTAACACATATACCAATATAACACTATTATCACAAAGCCTTCAAATTTCGGAAAGCACAAACAACTCAAACGGAACATATTTACGAAGACAAGCAAAATCTTCATAAATCTCATACGTGATTACTAGTCGCAAGATACAAGTCGTATAGTAAGATACTTGCCTTAATAACCGCTACCGAACGCTCCGAAGAACACGGTTCGACCGGGAAGCTCGGACCCCAAAGAAGGCAACGAACGGAAGGGTTCCGACTCGAGTTCTTCACAAGAATTCGTTCCTAAGTCACAACGATATCAATTTAATCACAATTCTACGAAAACGTATGGAACTTCCCAAGTTCTACCCATTGAAGCATTTTATCGGACACTTTGAAGGCGTAGTCCAATTTAATCGATTATTCAAAGAAATACTCAAATTCGTTCCACAAAACTTCAAGGGTATTGAATGATTACGAGTTTACAATCAAGTTCTAACAATAATATGAATCAAAATGAAGCAAATCGGCCAAAACACCAAGAAACCTCAAGAACATCCAAAAACCAAAAGTTTAGGTGTTCTTACCTTCGATCCGGGTGGAAGATGATGTTAATCCATGATTCCAACTTCCAAAAAATGTTTATATAAGTTGATTCTACTCAAAACCATCGATGTATGGTGAAAAATCGCGGAAGGAACGATGAAAAGATGAGAAATGGCCGGATGACTCGGTCCAGGCCTATAAATAGCCGACCACCGGCCGCCACGCACGTAATCGCCAAGGCCTACGACGTAATCGCCAAGGCCGAACTCTGGACGATTCTCGCCGGACATGTTACGACGTAACCGCAAAGTTGTTACGCACGTAATCGCCTTACGGCCATATCGCCGCCATTACGGCCGTTACTCGGCCAGGCCTGGCCAGCCAGGCCTCGCTCGATCCGATGGTCCGAAAAATCCCAAAACTCATACCTGAACGTAAACCGAAAACATGATTACGAAGTACTCGCAAATACGAATCCGAACACTAAGAGAACACACGATTCCGACCACCCGAGTACTCGAATTTCGACAACGGAAGTAATTACCCCAAACTTTGGGAAATTATGAAAATGGCCCAACACGTCCGAAATACACGATACACGATCGAAACACCAAACCGAAGCTTACAACATGAATAATAACATTAAATGGACTTCCGAGAAACTCGAAACAATAGTTTCGGACGAGATTCGCGAGAATCGAACTCAAGTGCGGAAAAGTCATTTAAGCACACGAAACTCAACAAAACGATACCGAAACGAACTCGGATGACAAAAAGTGTAGAATTAAATATTCTCAGAATGACGAAACGGTCAAAAGTGAGTCGTCGAAACGGACCTCTGCCGAAAAATGAAAATTACCGGAAATCCGAAATTGCGGATATTACACTCCGGACATATACTTGAAGAAACACTCACTGTTCTTCAATAGAAAAGCCTTCAGAAAAATGACATCTGCAACGACCTCCAAGAGAGTCACCCTAAGATCTGCCGGAAACCTCATTCCGGCCAGGACCGAATCCCAGCCCACGGCGGAAGGCGACCATGGCGACGCTAGGCTCTCACTCCCGCCACCGAGGGACGGTTCTAGTCTCTCACTCGATCAGTTCCAGACCACGGAACAGATTGAGGAGGCTATAGCCATCCTCAGGGAGAGACAGAAGGCCAATAGCTCGCCCACCATCACTCCGTCCACCGTCCGCCGGGCAAGCAAACGGAAGCTCAAGGGGATCTATGTTGAGAAATCGACAGAAAGCCCCGAACCACAGGGGAAGGCTCTCGTAAGGCGGGATGATTCCGTCTTCAGCCGCCTGGGGAGCGATCCCTCATGGCGACCCGGGCACTCAGGCCCCAGCCAGGAGACATCGGTATCCGAATCCTTTACCAGGAGTTCGGCATATCCGACTCCCAAGAGACAGGTTGGTCAGCGAGCCCCTGCTCGCCCGAGGAAGGAACCCACTGGCAGGGAGCTCGTCGTTCACCACGGGGCCAGGGGATCAGTACACGATCGCCTTGGTTTGTGCTCTGAGAGCCAATCGGCGAGAAGTCAGGCGACGGCGATCGCCGCCATGCAACGCCAGCTCGACGAGATGAAGGCGCTCCTGGAAAATGGGGCAGGCGCTAGGAGATCGATCATTGGACCAAGCGAACCACTCACGATTCAGATCGAGCTCGCCCCAGTCCAACCAACGATCAATCCCCCACAAACACCTCTATATGAGGGGAGATCAGATCCGGAAACCCACTTGAGCAAATTCCGGATCTACATGACCGGATGTGGAGCATCAGATCCGACCAAGTGTCGAATGTTCCCATTAACACTGGGCGACCTCGCCCACAGGTGGTACGTCTCACTACCACCTCGCTCAATCAACTTCCTTGAGAAGCTGGTGAAAGACTTCACGTCGTACTTCGCCGCCAAAGTCGCTCGCCCTGAAGTCCCCCACCGCATGATGAAAATCAAGCAGGGGAAGGACAAGTGAGACAAAGATTACATCGACCGGGTAGACGAGATAGTCCTCACCGGCGAGCCCATCAGCGACGAGCTCGCTCTCAACTCAGTCATGAGCGGATTCCACGGACGCTCGCCCATGTTCAGGCCCCTCACAAAGGATATCCCCCCGACCTACTCGGTCTTCCGCGGCAAAGCTGCCGATTTCCTGGCCAGGCAGAGGATGCTTTCACTCTGCTTAGATGAGGGACCGTCCGAAGAAGGAAAGGCACCATCCCATGTCCAGAAGAAGGCGGTCGCCAAGCCCAGAAAGGCGGTCGCCAAACCGCCTGGCGAGTTCAAAGCCTTCGAGGATGTAGAGGTCCACCTTCTCCACAACCTCAACTTATCTCCGGCACACATCTTCAACGCAATCAAGGGTCGCGAGTGGATTTCCAAACCAAAGCCGATAAGGGACCACGGTTATCTAGACCGTAGCAAATTCTGTGCCTACCATAAGAGTCCTGGCCACAACACCAACCAATGCCGCGACCTCCTCAGACAGCTCTGGCGACTGTTTGAGGAGGGCAAACTGGACAACTTTGTCACTAAGCCAGGGCCTAGGACGGAGAGGACCGGAGGGCGCGAGCGCCGACAACACGAGAGAACTCCCCCCAATCTGGTCGCCAAAATCGAGCATGAGCCGGAGTACTCTGATGAATCGGTCCCTCCGATCAACCCTGGCGGTCGGATCAACGTGCTCCAAGCGGGAGGTGGAAACCTCGGGGGCCTTTCCCCGATTTCCACCATGTCAAACAGGAAGCGAAAGGTCGAGCTGAGAACGTTCGCCGGGGTCCATGTCGTGGTACCTCCGGAGCCGACCATCTCTAAAGACGCACTCATCACCTTCTCCAACAAAGACACGGAGGGAGTGCAATGCCCCAAAGAGGATGCACTAGTGATCTCCGCCTGTATCCTTGGGAAGACGGTCGATCGTGTGCTGGTCGACAATGGGAGTTTCTGCAACATCATATTCAAATCCGCCCTAGACCAACTCGGCAACTTAGTCAAATTCATCAAGCCGTTCGACACCGTGCTCCAAGGGTTCGGAGACAACACAGTCCAAGCCTACGGGAGGATCAAGCTCTTCGTCGAGCTAATATGCTTTAATGATCCCAAGGTTAGGATTACTAGGAACCTAAGTTTTGTAATCATAGATAGGCCCAGCATCTATAATGGGTTCCTAGGTCGCCCCTTTTTAGAAACCTTTGAGGCGGTCGCCTCGTCTTTATTTTACTTTATCAAATTCCCCACTGCCGATGGGACGGTCGGTACTGTAAAAGGAGATCAGCTAATGGCAAAAAGATGTTTGAGTTACTCCTATGTCGTTACTGCTTTCAATACTTCCCATAATATGTGTAACATTGAAGCGATCGACGATAAACCCATGGAGATCGACGAGCCGAGCGCATCATACCAACCCGACTCAGGGGACGCCATCTCGGTTCGGTTAACGGACAACATCGAGCCAAGGATAGGTTTTGAGCCAAGTATCGACATCGATCCAAGAATCGAGTCCGGAAATCGTTCCAAACGAGAGGCGACCGTCCCCGTCGAAGAGTTGGAGAGTATAACGATAGATCCGGATCATCCAGAACGGGAAGTACAGATCGGCGCGAGCATCGACCGCGAACTAAAAGGGGATCTGATCAATTTGCTACGAAAGAACATCGGAGTCTTTGCCTGGTCGCATCAAGATATGGTCGGCATAAGTCCAGAGCACGCTTTCCACTATCTAAAGATCGACCCGGCAATGAAACTTGTTCACCAAAAACGTAGGAAATTCGGTCCCAAAAAATACGCGGCGCTCGATGTAGAAGTCCAAAAATTACTCAACAACAAATTAATCGGGGTAGCTACAGATGAACCACAATGGGTCGCCAACGCGGTACTCGTCAAGAAGCCAACTGGTTCCTGGAGGTTATGCATCGACTTCACCGACCTCAACGCGGCATGTCCAAAAGATCACTTTCTGATGCCTCATATTGATCACTTGGTCGATAGCACAGCAGGTTGCGAAATGATGTCGTTTATGGATGCCTTCGCCGGATATCATCGCGGAGAAAGACATAAAACACACATCTTTCCACACGGAAAAGACATATACTTGTGGGTCCGAATGCTGTTCGGCTTGAAAAACGCAGGGGCAACCTACCAGCGACTAGTCAACAGAATGTTCGCCAATCAGATCGGCAAGAGCATGGAGTTCTACATTGACGACATCGTGGTCAAAAGCCTCAAGAAGGAAGATCACCTCAATGATCTCGCCGAGACGTTCGCCATCCTCGAAAGATTCAACATGAAGCTAAACCCCAAGAAATGCAACTTCGGGGTGGGCTCCGGGAGATTCCTGGGGCACATTGTGAGCCAAAGGGGGATCGAGGCGAACCCCACCAAGATACAGGCGATCCTTGACATGCAGGAGCCGCGAAACATCACGCAGGTACAACGCCTTACAGGTTGTCTAGCCGCCCTCAACCATTTCATATCTCGACTCGGCGATAAAAGCAAGCCTTTCTTCACGACCATCAAGAACAAGAAGTTCGCATAGACGAAGGAAAGTCAGATAGCCTTCGCCAAAATAAAGGAATATCTATCTAACCCCCAGATCCTGGCAAAGCCGATCCCCGGTGAGAAACTATTCCTTTACCTGGCAGCCTCGGAGGTCGCACTAAGTGCCGTTCTGGTGCGAGCGGAGGGACAAGCCCACTTGCCGATCTACTATGTTAGTTAGGCGCTCCATGACGCTGAAACACGCTATACACCATTAGAGAAGATCGCCTACGCCCTTGTCATGAGTGTCCGTAAACTAAGGGCTTATTTCCTCGAACATCAAGTGGAAGTCCTGACAACTCTACCTCTAAGACAAGTTCTACATCGACCAGACACCAACGGGCGACTCCTCAAGTGGTCGCTGGAGATCGCCCAATAAGGTATCACTTACGCCCCTCGCACGGCGATCAAAGGCCAAGCTCTGGCTGACTTCATGGTGGAACTGACGTTCCCTCACAGTCCAACCCAGGTCGGCCGACCTTCCTGGAAGTTATATATGGATGGCTCGGCGACCACCCGAGAGCAAAGGTGGATTGTCCTCATCAGTCCCGACGGACAAAGTTTCACTAATGCTGTGCGTTTCAGCTTTCGTGCGACCAACAATGAAGCCGAATACGAAGCCTTGGTAGGCGGTCTAGATCTAGCCCTCGCCCTAGATGTTCGTCGCCTCCATATCTTCATGGACTCCCTTTTGGTCGTGAACCAAGTCAAGGGAGAATATGAGGCGCGTGGCGAACAGATGGTCAAATACCAAGAGCTGGTCGCCGAAATGTGCACAAAATTTGAAGAAGTGCTAATCGAACAAGTCCCGAGAGAGCACAACTCCCAGGCCGATGCCCTTTCCAAACTAGCATCATCGGATGGGGCAGCCGACTTCTCCAATATCCAAATCACAAAGTCAGCAAGGCCGGCGATCGACAGAAGCCTGGTTACCACCGTCGCCATCGCCGAGGAGAACTGGATGACTCCGTTCATCAAATACTTAAAGGACGGAACGGTTCCTGACGACCGTGTTAAAGCTCGCCAACTGCAGCTCCGTGCGACCACATATACCCTATTGGACGACCGGCTTTACAAGCGAGCCTTCAACCTTCCCCTCCTCAAGTGTATCACACCGGAGGAAGGTCGGCTCGTTTTAGCCGAGATTCATGACGGGATTTGCGGAAACCATGCGGGCGGGCGAGCTCTCATCCATAAGACAACCAGACAAGGGTTTTTCTGGCCATCACTTCAGAAGGATGCGATCGCCTATGCCAGATCGTGTCATAGGTGTCATATAATGGGCCCCAACATTAAACTATCCCCCGAACAGCTCACCTCCATGTATAGCCCTTGGCCATTTGCGCAATGGGGCATCGACCTTATAGGTCCCTTGCCGATGGCTCCAGGGGGTTGTAAGTTCGCCATCGTAGGGGTCGACTATTTCACCAAATGGGCTGAGCCCGAACCGCTCAACAAGATCGGCCAAGAGCAAGTGATCAAGTTTATATGGAGAAACGTCGTATGCCGATTCGGTCTGCCCCAGGCCATCATCTCCGACAACGGAAAGCAGTTCGATGGCTTAGAAGTCATGCAATTCTGTGAGAAATGGGGAATCAAAAGATTGTTTTCAGCACCCTATCACCCTCAGACGAACGGACAGGTAGAGGCTGTGAACAAGATCCTCAAACACACAATTAAAGCGTGACTTGAATCCAGGCAAGGATGATGGGCGAGCGAGCTCCCAGATGTTTTGTGGTCCTACCGAATGACGACCCGTAATTCAACCGGCGAAACCCCATTCGCCCTCGCCTTCGGAACAGAAGTGGTGATTCCTTCGGAGATCGCCGTCCTCAGCCATCGAACCGAACAGGAGATGACGATCGACAACGATGTGGCCCGACGAATCGACCTAGACATGCTCGAAGAACGACGACTGACCTCAGAAATGAAGAACACAATCCACAAAAGGAGAGCCGAGAAGTTCTTCAATTCAAAGGTCAAAGAAAGAAGATTTCAAGTGGGCGATCTTGTCCTCAAGAAGATTCAAACCCACACAGGCATTTTTGGTCCGAACTGGGAAGGACCTTTTAGGATATCTAAATGGCTAACTAAAGGAGCCTACGAACTCGAACATCCTGACGGTACTCCGGATCAATACCCCTGGAACGCCGTGCATCTGAAAAAATACTACCAGTGAAAATTTTGTATTCAATTTCAATGATGTACAAGGAATATAATGAGATTTTTTCCCATCCCATCTATTCTGGCGATCGCCCCACCAGGCATATCGCATACCGCCGACGATCATTGATCATGACGATCCGAGGTAAAATCAATGCAGCCATGGTCCTGGAGGTCGATGGAACCGACAGCTTCGCCCATGCAAGGTTCCTTTGAGCTGAGATCGCCCGCCCTTCGTTTAAATACGAGGCCTGCGTAGCCGAAGAACCCTCCAAAATAATCAGTAGACACGATCGCACGTCCTCAAGGTACATCATCTAACATGATGAACCCGGACAATGCGATGTGCCACTACCCCCGTCTCAACGTACACCGTCGAGGATCACCATCTTCATGGCGGGCCAAGGTGGAAGCAGAGCTAACAAGCCACGGACGTGGAGTCGAATAAGCCGATGAGGCCCCGTGCAAGGACTCCTCCAGACCAAGATCGCCCGCCTTTCGTTTTAACACAAGGCGGGCGCAGCCTAACTGAGGACCCTCACAAAAAAGTGAGTCGCGGGATATACAGTGTCCCTCGCACACAAAGACACGATTGGGGAGGTCGGTCCATCGAACTCCCCGACCGTGCAAGATTCTTTAGAATCGGCCAAACTGAATATAGCTCGCCCAACAAACCTGTTTTTGTACCCTTACTTACGATAAGTAAACAAAAACAAGGGGGCAGTGAATAGGGGAGCTAGTCTTAAGTGCAATCGAAAGAAAGGAACCGCAACCGATCGGCTTCGCTCAGATACACGCAGGACGATCGCCATTTTTCAAACAATATCTACAAGTAAGAATTTCGATTCAATACATTCGACATTCAAACAACCAGTCGGACGAACAAGACATCGGATGCAATCATACACATACTTGTAAAAATTGCACGAAAACATTCAAGAGCGATCGTACATAAAAAAGACAGTGCGAAAAAGGAATATTTCATTCATTATCAAAAGGTGTTCGTACAATATGAAACCCGAAGGCAATACAAAGAGAAATCAAAAATTACAAGATACAAGGGAAACAAAAATATCTCTCAAGGCCCCACCGGATGGTCATCGCCCTCAGGTTGCGGATCGGCTTGGGCCCCCCATCGGCCTCGGGATGAATGAGTTTACCAGTATACCAACTCAAGTCGATCCCGAAGTCGACAAAGTCAAGGATCGGCAAGGAGAACTCCGGGTGCAGATGGTGCTCGAGGGCATAGGATTTGAAGCTCTCCATCAAGGGACCGATCTCGATCCCTACCTTTTTGGCAGCTCGAACAGCGTCAGCATAGGCCAAGTAATAAGCGAACTCGCCGACGAGCGCAACGTTGAGGTAGGGATCGGCCTCGATCGCCTTCAGCTGCCCCTTCAACTCCACGGCCGTCTTCTCAGCCTCCGCCAGCTCGACCACCTTGGCGGCATTCTCACCCATGGCCTTCTCCAGCTCCTTCTTCGCCGCCTCCAGCTCACCGCTGAGCCGATCCACCGCCGCCTTCAGACCGGCCTCCTCCTCCTGCGAAGACGCATACTTTTGGCGAGTTTCCTTCTCCTGATCACGCGACCGGTCGGTAGCCTCCTTAGAGCGGCTCAGCTCCTGCTTCAATCGGTCAACGTCCTGTTTAGCCCTTTTGGCCGTCTCCGCATACTCCTTCTCCATAGACTGGATCCGGTTGGCAAATTCAATGTTTTTATTCCGGGCGGCCTCGAGGTCGCTATGGAGACGAGCAGTGGAGGGTCGCCCCTCAAAATCCCTAGCGGCTTGGACGACCATCGTCGCCGTCTGGAGAGCCAGGGTAAGGGTCGCCTGCATGGCATCTCCAGATCGACGACGAGCGATCGCATCAAGATCGATCGTCCAGGCCTTGGGCAGAGAGGTGATAGCCTGCTGGATGTAAGTAGGGATGTCGAGAGATGTTTGCGGAGCCTTACTCGACAAAAATTCCATCACCATAGGAGTGACGTCCGTGTCGGCAAGACGAACCCTGCAGCACAAACCAAAGAAACCAAGGAGTTAGCCTATACCTTGCTCAGAATGCCTAACTCATAAAATTTTGATCCTTTCTTACCTGTTGACCAGCTCGGGATTGCGACCAAAATAAGGCTTGCCCCTAGAGGTTTCCGCCTCAGCGATCGCCAACTTCTTCGTCAGGCCACCCGATGACCGGGAGCTGGGCGCCGAGGGCCTAGGGCCTGATCGCTCCGTCATCGGGATGGCAGAAATAGGAGCCGCAGCAGCCGGAGGCTCAAGAATGGATACATCCGCCTCAGTAATCGGCGGGGACTCCTCCGACCTCCGCCTCTTGCGGCGCTGAAGCTGTTCCTCTCCCTGAACCACCGGCTCGGCGACCGGCACCTCAGCAGGCCTCATCACCGGAGCAAGGCAAGACGTCGTCGCAGGAACGCGACCAGTCTTCTTACCCAAGTGAAGGCGACCGATGAGTCCTGGATTCGACATGGCAATCTCTGGTGGTGGCATGGGAAGTCGGGGAAAATGAACCTCTATCAAAGAAGAAATACAAACAAGTTAAATAAATACTTGAACACTGCGACCTCGTGAAGGCGATCGTCAAGCAAGGAAGCACCACTTAAGCTCATACCTGGAACTTTCAAGTGACGAGGGAAGCGAAACAATCGAGCTCCCAACCGATGAATTTCGTTACCAAGCGAGCGAACGTCAATAAAGGAATCCGGCAAGGCACGAATCCGCTCCCAAACGATCAAGAAATCGAAAGGGAGATCGCCGATCGCTGGAACGAGAGGTCCTGCAAAAAGAAAACAAAATTAGATCAGTCCAAGACAAGCTCAATCAAGGGGAGAATTAAAATCCTTACTCGGATTCCTCTCCCGAAAAGTGGTGGGGATCTCCAACTCCTCATCCGGCCGGTCACTCGATGCCGACCGCCATGCTCCGCCGACCCACCACCACTTCGCCAGGTCGCCTCGGGACTTGTTCGGCACACCGAGGACCACTCTCCCTATTCGGCCTTGGATATGATTGCCGCCGATCGACCCTTTCTGCGCGGCCAGTTTAAACAGATAATTCATCTCCAGCGCAGTAAGGTGGCAGAACAACCGGTGGCCGCCAAACAGTGTCAACGTGCAGATGACCTGTAGCCAAGCGTTCGGCGTAAGTTGGAGCAGCGCCAAATTCCAGGCGATCAACAAGTAGGAGACGGAGAAGGGCAGAGGGAATCGCAGGCCGGCCTCCATAATCATCTCGCTGACGGCAACCATATCCTCGGGCGGTTGATCGGCACGTTCATTCTCCGAGGGCACGTGCAAAGAAACATCAGAAGGGATGTGATATTTTGCCCTCCAGCGGCTCAGATCTTTCTTGGTCGCCGAACTCCGAATCTTACCGAGAGTCCACGGAGACGGGTCGGCGGCCCGAAAAACCGTCCGCTTCACATGTTCATAAGGATGAGCGGCGGAGTAGGCTTTGAAGTCAAATTTCGAACAGGGTCCGGCGATCCCCTCCATAATCTTGGCAAAAGCCATATAGGCGGGGCCAAAAACACTCTGCCGTTCCCAGGTTAGCCGCTCCTGTTCGTCCTCATCCGCCGGCGAGCCCCCCGCTCCACTGTCGCCGCCATCTTCGCCACTGCGGCCTCGTTGAAAAGCTCTTCGAGTTCTGCGGGTGCAATCCCCGCACGAATGGCCTCAACAGCCGTTTCCATGTCGACTCCAACGGGAATATCCTCCCGGTCAGGCGAAGCCGTGGCGGCTGAAGAACTTCCGGCCTCAAAGGTTTTGGATCCTCCCGACATATTATAAAAAGAAGAGGGAGATAGAAGATTGATTTTTCTTACCTAGAGAAAAGAAGAAGATCGGCACAAGAAGCTCCAGAAATTTTTGCAGAGTTTAGGCTATGGATGCAAGGACGCGTAAAGAGTTAAGGAGAAGAAGCCCTGGCCCTTTTATAGATGGAGGCGGGGGTCTAAATGCAAACAGGAGAAATCTCGAGGGCTGGATCGCAACCGTCACGTGTGGACACATTAAATGCTGCCCTCGAATCCCGCGTACGCATCTTTTCGAGGGCACGCCAGCCGGCAAGTCTGACAAACAGTCGGACTCCCCCAACAGCGGCGCGACGCGTGTCCCTGCCACTTTTAGAGAACCCGCCTTCATTTCCCGCTGCTCCCGACACGAAAGGAGATCATCCAGATTTGAATTCAGATCGGCTGATCGTTTAAACATTGGCGATCGCCAACAGTGCCACCTCACCCCGTGTTTTCAACATCGAGGCGAGCTGGGGGGCAATTGTTGTGCGGCGATTAATACGCCTCGATAGGCGATCGGCATCACGATCAGAGAAGCCAACCATGGAAGACATACTCTGGACAAACGAACAGAGTTCGGCACAATACGGCGATCATCTTTTGGTACCCAGCGATCGTCTTTTGATATCTGACGATCGTCTTTAATGAGCGAACCAGAGGCGATCGTCTCGTGCCACGTATAGATCCATCATCCATCAAAATCGTCGAAGACCGAATCTTGGACGGTGGCCCACATGCGGATCTTCAAAGGGCGCCGTAAGATAGGATCTTTGACCCCAGCCTGTCACCTACCACACCTACCGACAAGGCCGCCGAAAGGTACAAAGTGGGTCCTCCCCGGACAGCTACTCAGGACGCGTGCTGGCCTCCCATTGGCTCGCATAGCTGGCCACCTGCAGCGGCCCCAGACTTTAAGGGAACAGCCCCACATGACGGGACGATCGGCCAACTTATTATAATATAGAAAACGGCGGTCGCCCGCGATCGCCTGAGGGGTCCCAACTACCTTGTCCCCTATAAATAGAGAGCTCACTGCAATGGCCAAAAGGGACGCGAATTTACTGTGAATTCAGTGCAAAATACACACAAAAAGAGGATCAAAGACTCTTCTGGCAACCACTTATACATTCATAGTGATATTCATACACATTTATCATATTTCCCAAGCAAGAACTCACAGATTTAGCTATCTGGTTCTTCCGGCAATCTACGCGCTCTAAAGCCTAGATAACTAGAAGTCTTTACACTCCTTTTAATATATTCTAACATTAATATTTGTACTCGACAGTATATTTATTAATAACATCTCGCGAGAGCATTCAAGCCCGGCATTAACACCCCCGGCAAATATTGTGTTATCTATTTTATCTCGGAAGTGTTCTCGCATTTGTTTGTTACTCGATCATTCCAGCAATATTATCTCCGGATGATATTTTGGGTAACAACACCACAAACGCGCTTAAATAATTAATGTGCAAAGTGTAACGTTAATCGCGAAATTCTCCCACGACAAATTATTAAGTTTATAAGGTTTCAAGGTTTTCCTTCCCTCCATCGAGCTTTCGGGAAATTGAAACCCAAACCGGATGTGCTATGCTTCCGAGTTATCGGGGTAGTCATTCGGGGAGGATGGATAAATTACCGGGAGCGCATTGGATGCCTTCGGTTGGAGCAAATTTTATCCCTAGAAACCTGATAGGTTGCCGGATAAGATTCAATTGTGAAACTGATTTGCGTTGTGTTGTGTCAAGATTTATTCATCCCGACAGGCGATCGACTATAAGGCCAAGCTGTAACACCCCAAACTAGGTGGATATTACAGTGCCATGGACCCCCGACTGGGACCTACTAGGCGAATGAAAACTGATGAATTACACAGGGTAAATGTAGTACCAAACCACATTACAACAATAATTACTCCGATGAGGAGTTTCATACAACACATCTAGGATATTTCAGAATACATGTATATTTTATATGGAGATAAAATATACAACACTAAGTGAAATGAGTATTCAAACGGAATGTCTGCAGCGGAATAAATGAAAGAAACACAAATGACTGATAAGACTGGGACCCCTTCTAGTATCATTGGGACTCCTCGCCGTCAACGTGCTCTCCCTGTGCCTTTGCCTTGCCATGACCTGAAAAACAATATCCCCAAACCTGGTCAGTTATACAGAACAACAATCCTCAAGAGTTGAATAAACACAATCATATATATATGTAGTATAAACCACAAGTTCGATCAAAATGAATCGGTTAGATTATAACCCAATCTTGTTGAAAACATACGCAATCAAACATGCTGTATGAATCAACTAACAGTACAGCTCAAAGGGTGGCGCCACACTACGCCCGGGATGGAAATGTGTCCGTGCACAAGCCACCAACGAGTATCGATCGAATACACGTGTGGTCTTGTACCTAATCAGTCTCACGAAGTAATCGACTCGTGTGCACAGTCCAATGTGAGGCCAACAACCAACACACGACATAAATGTGCCCGACATGAAAATCCTACACATACCAACCGGCACGCCAGTATGACCCGGAATGCCACGATATAACAAAAGTGACATCGAAAACGAATAATGACTCACCGAGATGAAATGATAGTGAAATGAATGATAGCTCAATGAAATGATTGGAACCGTCGTTCCTTGTGACTGAAGTGATTAATTGACAATGACAAGTTTTGATACGGTCAACACAATGATGAATGAGTTATGATTATGAATGAACAACAACAAAAGGAAATGAATATCCTTTTAACTGATTAAGAATCAACTTACACAACACCGGTGACAATTATCCGTCCACGAACAACGTCCTAATTGAGATATCGGTCGCTCGAACAACCTTGAATTATACAATATCCAACAACCCGTTCAATATACGAATCAAACACGAATATAACGAACTCAAAACATCGATACGATTAAACCAAGTTCATTGGGGGCATTATATCGAATATGTTGTGGCCAAACTCCGATTGTTTACAATCAAATCTCAATATGCCACTATCAAATCCCCCAAGAAGTGTTTCAAACCAACAAAACATCTTCCAAATGATCAATAATCCAAAATGAATATCCGAAAACGTGATTAAAACAACAATTAATCGAAACCCCCCAATTTCAACTCGATATTCAAAGTGTTCTTGAATAATCCCTCAATAATCCAATGAATCCTTATACAAACTCATAATCATATACATATCCCTTCATATAACATGATTATAATGTCCAAAACATCATATCTCAACACAAAATCGAAATCCAAGATGTTGAAGAAATTACCTCTTGAAGATCCAACCACTTCGATCCGATGAACACGAGTTAAAAAGAGTATCCAAGCTTCCCAAATGAATGAAGATGATGAAAATTACACACTCAAATGATTGATGATGGCAAAATCTCTCCCTCAACCCTCTCTCTCGGATAAAAGTTGGAGAAATGAAGAAATGAGGAAAAATGTCCCGGCCAAATCCTTATATACTGCCGGAAGTTACGGCCGTAACTCGGCCCTCTTACGGCCGTAACATTCCAGGTCAATGGCCTTACGGCCGTAATCGGCCAACTCATACGGCCGTAACTCGGCTTCGTCTAAAATCCTGCCGACAGACTTACAGCCGTAACCGCTCCTGAGTTACGGGCGTAACTCGCCTTCGTCAAAAATATCTACCGACATCCTTACGGCCATACCCGCACACCTTACGGGCGTAACTCGGATGATACGGCCGTATCCAGCCAAACTTACGGGCGTAAGCCCCCTTCGTCGAAAATGACCAGGCACTTGGCCTGCAGCGTACGGCCGTATCCGGCCAAGCCTTACGGCCGTACCTTTCTCGACTTACGGCCGTATGCGGCAACACTTACGGCCGTAAGTCCCCCCCTTGCCCGACAACACCTGAAATTTTCGAAGACCACTTACGGCCGTATCCAACCCTTCTTACGGCCGTAACTCGCCTTCGGCCAAAATACCTGGGCAGCCTGCTGGACCACGTACGGCCGTAACCGGCCAAGCCTTACGGCCGTACCTGCTCAACTTACGGCCGTATTCCGAAACCTTACGGACATAAGTCCCGTTCGTCCAAAATGGCCTGAAATCAACGAACCCTTGTTACGGCCGTAACCCAAAGTCCTTACGGCCGTAACTCAATGCTGGCCAAGGTGAAAAATCCGATAACTCCGATTCCTCGCTACGACTGATGCATGATCCGACATATCATACGAATGTGAAAGTGAACAAGTCTAACACAAGCCAAAGATGATACTCCCAGTACAAGGCTATCAATCACAATGAAAATGATAATACTCCCGTCTCGATCTATAAACGGAGATGAAATGACGATCGGTAACTGATATACGATTACAACATGCCAACAGTGAACGCAAATGAATGAATCATGAATGATGAGTGATTATTAATGAGTGAAAATTACTGAGTGACAATTACAGACTGATAATTACTGAATGAAAATGAATGAATTACAACCGGGTATTACATACTCCCCTCCTTAAAAAGAGTTTCGTCCCCGAAACTAAGGGTCAAATACCTCGGGATAACTCTCCCGCATACTCTCCTCGGTTTCCCAAGTGGCCTCTTCGACTCCGTGTCTAGACCACTCAATCTTGACCAAAGGGATCGTCTTGTTCCTCAACTGTTTGATTCGCTGCTCCAACACTCATATAGGACGCTCCTCGTACGAATGATCATCCGCGATCTCGATTTCGTCGAACTGAAGTATGTGAATCGGGTCGGCAACATACTTCCGCAACTGAGAGACGTGAAACACATTATGAATTCGGCTCAATGCCGGAGGTAAATCCAATCGATAAGCTAACTCGCCTGCTCGATCCAAAATTTCAAACGGTCCAATGAATCTCGGACTCAACTTCCCCCGTTTTCCGAAACGGAAAATACCAAGACTCGGGGATACCTTGACCAAAACGTGGTCACCCGTCTCGAACTCTAGTGGTCGACGACGATTATCTGCATATGATTTCTGTCGACTCTGAGCTGTCAACATACGACTCTTGATCAAAGCTACCTTCTCCCGGGCGGCTATAAGCATATCGGGCTCGGTGCCGATTGATTCTGACAAGTCATACCAACACAAAGGAGATCGACAACGACGACCGTACAAGGCCTCGTAAGGTGCCATCTTAATGGAAGCATGCCAACTATTATTATACGTGAACTCGATCAATGGTAGTTGGGCTTCCCAATCGTCCTTCCAATCGAGGACGCATGCCCTCAACATGTCCTCTAATGTCTGAATAGTCCTCTCTGATTGTCCGTCGGACTGAGGATGAAAGGCGGTACTGAGATTGAGCTGAGTTCCCATAGCACGATGTACTGATTTCCAAAAATGAGACACAAATCGTCCGTCACGATCGGAAACGATACTCTTAGGAGTACCGTGCAGTCTCACTATCTCCTTGATGAACAACTGGGCCAGTCTCTCGGGACCCCACGTATCCTTGATCTCAAGGAAATGAGCTGATATAGTTAAGCGGTCAACAATCACCCAGATCGTATTCATGCCACGACGACTCGTCGGCAAACTTGTGATGAAATCCATATAAATGTCTTCCCACTTCCACTCTGGAATAGGGAGAGGTTTCAGCATACCCGCTGGTCGCTGATGTTCAATCTTGACTTGTTGACAGGTTAAGCATCTCGAAACAAATTCTGGGACTTCTCGCTTCATATTACTCCACCAGTAATTTTGTTTCAAGTCCTTGTACATCTTGCTGGACCCCGGATGAACAGAATAAGGGGTAGCATGGGCTTCTCTCAAAATCGAGTTTTTCAACTCGTCATTCGCCGGTACGCACAACCGATTCTTAAATCCCAAAAGTCCATCATCGTGGACCACGAATCCAGGGGCTTTCCCCTGAGCCACATCCTCACGGATGCGCAATAATGCTGGGTCTGAACCCTGATTCTCCCTGATTTTCTCCTCAAGTGACGATGAAATCTCTAACATACAAAGCTGTCCCTGAACTTGCTGAAGCCAGACTTCGATCTCGGGTCTAAAGAATTCCTGCTGAAGCTCCTTCTGAAATGTTAAACGAGCAAGCATATGCTCCTGAACGGACTTACGACTCAAGGCGTCGGCGACAACGTTCGCCTTGCCCGGGTGGTAAAGGATCTCGATATCATAATCTTTGATTAGTTCTAACCACCGCCTCTGTCGCATATTTAACTCCTTCTGAGTAAATATATACTTTAAACTCTTATGATCAGTGAATATCTGACAGGTAACGCCATAAAGATAATGACGCCAAATTTTCAAAGCGAACACTACGGCTGCTAGCTCCAGATCGTGGGTCGGATAATTGACCTCGTAAGGTCTCAATTTCCGTGAAGCATAGGCAATAACCTTTCCATTCTACATGAGTACACATCCGAGACCCTGTCCGGACGCATCACTATAAACCACAAATCCCTCCGTCCCCTGCGGCAAGAAAAGTACCGGTGCTGACAATAACCAGCTCTTGAGTTACTCAAAACTCTGTTGACACGCGTCGGACCACGTGTATTTCTTATCCTTTCGCAAAAGGTTCGTCAAGGGTTGAGCGATTTTAGAAAATCCTTCCACAAACCGCCGATAATAACCCGCTAATCCGATAAAACTTCGGATTTCCTTAACATTCTTCGGAGGTAACCAATCTCGGATAGCCTCCGTCTTCTGAGGGTCGACACGAACTCTGTCTGATGAAATTACATGTCCGAGAAAAGTCACTTCGGACATCCAGAACTCACATTTGGAAAACTTTCCATAAAGTTGTTCTCGTCTCAACACGTCGAGAACCTGATGAAGGTGAACCTCGTGTTCCTCTCGGTTACGAGAGTAAATCAAAATGTCGTCGATGAAGACAACAACAAACTAATCCAAAAAGTCAATGAAAACCCGATTCATTAACTCCATGAATACCGCAGGTGCATTAGTCAATCCAAACGGCATAACCACAAACTCATAATGACCATAGCGTGTTCAAAACGCCGTCCTCGTGATATCCGACTCTCGAATCCGTAACTGATGATAGCCAGATCTTAA
Organism: Orobanche coerulescens; assembly: GCA_033398695.1. NCBI lineage: Eukaryota > Viridiplantae > Streptophyta > Magnoliopsida > Lamiales > Orobanchaceae > Orobanche > Orobanche coerulescens. Next base: position 137,664,412 of record CM065809.1, read on the forward strand.
GTCGATCTTGGAAAATACTGAAGCTCCCTGAAGTTGATCTAAGAGATCATCAATACGGGGTAAAGGATACTTCTTCTTGATCGTCACCCGGTTCAATTCCCGGTAATCAATACACAAGCGGAACGAACCATCCTTCTTCTTGACAAACAACACTGGTGCTCCCCACGGGGACGCACTCGGACGGATATAACCTTTCTCGAACAACTCCTCAAGTTGGTTCTTTAATTCCTGCATTTTGGTCGGGGCCATCCGGTACGGTGCCTTCGATATCGGGGACGTACCGGGCTCCAACTCAATCGTGAATTCCACATTTCTCTGTGGAGGCAAACCAGGTAACTCGTCTGGAAAAACGTCGGCATATTCCCTTACTACCGGAATATCCGACAACATTACTGATGATTCCTCGGTTTTGGTCATATGGCACCAATAACCAACACATCCCTGACTGAGTAATCTCACTGCTTTCATCAAATTAATAACTCTTCCCAAACAGCTGGGATTACCTCCCTGAAACACACATTCAACCCCGTCGTCTGAAATGATAGTGATCATACGCTTACGGACACTAATGATGGCATCATGACGATCCATCCAATCAATACCCAAGATGACGTCGTCCCTCGGCAAATCTACTACGATTAGGTCCGCTGGCCATACACGACCATGAAACTGAATCGGACAATTTTGAATCTCACGATTACCGATAATTCGTCTACCATCAGGTAGGCCAATGACATAAGGCTCACAACTAGTAGCACTACCCAGACGTAGTCTACTCAAACATGACTCGGAAATGAATGAATGCGATGCACCAGTATCAAAAAGGGTACACACAGGCTGGGATAGAATATCGAGTGTACCTGAGATCATTCGGGCCTCTGGATCATCAGTCTTCTTCATCTCGTAAATTCGGGGCTTGCCGGGCCCCGAACCAGACGCTCCCGTCTGATAGCTCTTGGCTCCGCCTTTGTTAGCTCCTGTCGTCTTAAACGACGCTGACTGAGTGGCTTGATTCTGCACCTTTGAATGTCCTGGGGCCTGATATGACGCCGGAGTGGGTTTAGAGTACCTTCGGCAAAAACGGGCCCTATGCCCAGCAATTCCACAGTTATGGCACGTGACACTGCTTTTGACATTTAGTGCCGAAATGACCTGCTTCAGCTTGAAACAGTGACGGCCGAACCGGCCGCTCGAGACCGAGATTCCGCGGGTTTAGGCGCCATAGGAGGTCACTCGAAAAGGTAGAGCCCGCCCGTGGTTTCTTGAAAGTGGCACCGCCGCCGATCGATTATGGTTCTTAGACTTCTTGCCACAGATGAAGGTTGTTGCTTAGCAATCTCCTTAGCGAAGCTCGTAAGTAAGAGCTTTCTCAATGAATTCGCCAACGTGGTGCAATTATGATTAAGCAAATCGTAGCCGCATACGAGGTTTCACCTCTTGTCAAATACTTGATCTTGTCCGCCTCATAGTGAATGATAGATGAGGCGAACTAAGAAGTTCCTGAAATTTTCGGCGATGACAAGAACATCGTCGTCCGCTGAGTGGTCGGGAGTGAGTAATTCCGACAATTTAGCCTCCCTGAGTGGGGCTGGATAATACCTCTCCATCATGAGAGTTTTGAACTGATCCCAAGTACATGATCCTTCGGTGGGCTTCAACGACAACCACCAAGAATGTGCGCTTTTACCCAGATAGTAAGCCGCAATCGAAACTTTATGCCCTCAGGGCAATCCACCATAGCAAATAACTTTTCGAAATGTTCGAGCCAATGAACAATATCCGCCGGCTCAGATGAGCCTTCAAAAGTAGGTGGCCTTTGGCGAGAGATGTCGCCGATGATACTGCTCACATTCCTCTTTTGCCTCTGAGGTGGCGGCGGAGGAGCCTGTTGATTTTGAGTAGTGGAGTTATGCATCGTCTCCATTAGTTGTGCCATCTGCATCATTTGGGCCATCATGCCCTGCATAAAAGCGAGTGGGTCAACCCGAACACCTTCTGACTGAGCCGTGTCCCGGGTACGACTCCCCGATAGTGAATGATCACGTCCAGGTGAATGAGTAGCAGCGTCGCTGCTCGATGAATTAGCATTATTTCTTGCATTCGCACGTGTATTCACACGAGCTCTCGGGATTCGGCCCGCGCCACGGCCTCGTCCTCCGGGTCCTCTTCTTGCTCTCTCCATACTGAAGTAGGAAAGTCACATGATGATTATATTCCCCGCATGAATATCACGTTATGATTATGACATGAGATGATGAAAATGAGCATACACGCTCTAACACAGTGATCACATGAATGATTAACTGAGGTGACATGATTATCTGATGAAATTATTGAAATGATTATCTGATGAAACTATTGAAATGATTATCTTGAACAAGCTAACAAAATTAATTATATGACCTTCCAGATCAACAACTGAGTAATGAAATGAATTGAGCGATTAATGAGTTAAAATGACCGTCCTGGTCAAAATGAAAATGATATTTGAGGATTGTTAACTGATGAATTATGAATGAATGATTATTGCCAGAAATTATACCATGGCGTAGAAATCTTACAGTTCTTGGTCTGATTGGCTCGGCATTTGCACAGGTCACACGCGACGCGAAAGTCCAATGATACTAGTCCGATGACGATGATTTCAAATGAGACATGACTCGGAAGGTAGTATTCAAACCACGCTCCGATACCAACTTTGTAACACCCCAAACTAGGCGGATATTACAGTGCCATGGACCCCCGACTGGGACCCACTAGGCGAATGAAAACTGATGAATTACATAGGGTAAGTGTAGTACAAAACCACATTACAACAATAATTACTCCGATGAGGAGTTTCATACAACACATCCAGGATATTTCAGAATACATGTATATTTTATATGGAGATAAAATATACAACACTAAGTGAAATGAGTATTCAAACGGAATGTCTGCAGCGGAATAAATGAAAGAAACACAAATGACTGAAAAGACTGGGGGGCCCTTCTAGTATCATTGGGACTCCTCGCCGTCAACGTGCTCTCCCTGTGCCTTTGCCTTGCCATGACCTGAAAAACAATATCCCCAAACGGGGTCAGTTATACAGAACAACAATCCTCAAGAGTTGAATAAACACAATCATATATATATGTAGTATAAACCACAAGTTCGATCAAAATGAATCGGTTAGATTATAACCCAATCTTGTTGAAAACATACGCAATCAAACATGCTGTATGAATCAACTAACAGTACAGCTCAAAGGGTGGCGCCACACTACGCCCAGGATGGAAATGTGTCCGTGCACAAGCCACCAACGAGTATCGATCGAATACACGTGTGGTCTTGTACCTAATCAGTCTCACGAAGCAATCGACTCGTGTGCACAGTCTAATGTGAGGCCAACAACCAACACACGACATAAATGTGTCCGACATGAAAATCCTACACATACCAACCGGCACGCCAGTATGACCCGGAATGCCACGATATAACAAAAGTGACATCGGAAACGAATAATGACTCACCGAGATGAAATGATAGTGAAATGAATGATAGCTCAATGAAATGATTGGAACAGTCGTTCCTTGTGACTGAAGTGATTAATTGACAATGACAAGTTTTGATACGGTCAACACAATGATGAATGAGTTATGATTATGAATGAACAACAACAAAAGGAAATGAATATCCTTTTAACTGAGTAAGAATTAACTTACACAACACCGGTGACAATTATCCTTCCACGAACAACGTCCTAATTGAGATATCGGTCGCTCGAACAACCTTGAATTATACAATATCCAACAACCCGTTCAATATACGAATCAAACACGAATATAACGAACTCAAAACGTCGATACGATTAAACCAAGTTCATTGGGGGCATTATATCGAATACGTTGTGGCCAAACTCCGATTGTTTACAATCAAATCTCAATATGCCACTATCAAATCCCCCAAGAAGTGTTTCAAACCAACAAAACATCTTCCAAATGATCAATAATCCAAAATGAATATCCGAAAACGTGATTAAAACAACAATTAATCGAAAACCCCCAATTTCAACTCGATATTCAAAGTGTTCTTGAATAATCCCTCAATAATCCAATGAATTCTTATACAAACCCATAATCATATACATATCCCTTCATATAACATGATTATAACGTCCAAAACATCATATCTCAACACAAAATTGAAATCCAAGATGTTGAAGAAATTACCTCTTGAAGATCCAACCACTTCGATCCGATGAACACGAGTTAAAACGAGTATCCAAGCTTCCCAAATGAATGAAGATGATGAAAATTACACACTCAAATGATTGATGATGGCAAAATCTCTCCCTCAACCCTCTCACTCGGATAAAAGTTGGAGAAATTAAGAAATGAGGAAAAATGTCCCGGCCAAATCCTTATATACTGCCGGAAGTTACGGCCGTAACTCGGCCCTCTTACGGCCGTAACATTCCAGGTCAACGGCCTTACGGCCGTAACCGGCCAACTCGTACGTCCGTAACTCGGCTTCGTCCAAAATCCTGCCGAAAAACTTACGGCCAGAATCGCCCCGAGTTACGGCGTAACTCGCCTTCGTCAAAAACATCCGCCGACATCCTTACTGCATTCCGCACACCTTACGGGCGTAACTCGGATGATACGGCCGTATCCGGCCAAACTTACGGGCGTAAGCCCCCTTCGTCGAAAATGACCAGGCACCTTGCCTGCAGCGTACGGCCGTATCCGGCCAAGCCTTACGGCCGTACCTTCCTCGACTTAGGGCCGTATGCCGCAACACTTACGGCCGTAAGTCCCCCCCTTGCCCGACAACACCTGAAATTTACGAAGACCACTTACGGCCGTATCCAACCCTTCTTACGGCCGTAACTCGCCTTCGGCCAAAATACTGGCAACTCTTTGACCACGTACGGCCAGAATCGCCAAGCCTTACGGCCGTACCTGCTCAACTTACGGCCGTATTCCGAAACCTTACGGACATAAGTCCCGTTCGTCCAAAATGGCCTGAAATCAACGAACCCTTGTTACGGCCGTAACCCAAAGTCCTTACGGCCGTAACTCAATGCTGGCCAAGGTGAAAAATCCGATAACTCCGATTCCTCGCTACGACTGATGCATGATCCGACATATCATACGAATGTGAAAGTGAACAAGTCTAACACAAGCCAAAGATGATACTCCCAGTACAAGGCTATCAATCACAATGAAAATGATAATACTCCCGTCTCGATCTATAAACGGAGATGAAATGACGATCGGTAACTGATATACGATTACAACATGCCAACAGTGAACGCAAATGAATGAATCATGAATGATGAGTGATTATTAATGAGTGAAAATTACCGAGTGACAATTACAGACTGATAATTACTGAATGAAAATGAATGAATTACAACCGGGTATTACATACTCCCCTCCTTAAAAAGAGTTTCGTCCCCGAAACTAAGGGTCAAATACCTCGGGATAACTCTCCCGCATACTCTCCTCGGTTTCCCAAGTGGCCTCTTCGACTCCGTGTCTAGACCACTGAATCTTGACCAAAAGGGATCGTCTTGTTCCTCAACTGTTTGATTCGCCGCTCCAACACTCGTACAGGACGCTCCTCGTACGAATAATCATCCGCGATCTCGATTTCATCGAACTGAAGTATGTGACTCGGGTCGGCAACATACTTCCGCAACTGAGAGACGTGAAACACATTATGAATTCGACTCAATGCCGGAGGTAAAGCCAATCGATAAGCTAACTCGCCTGCTCGATCCAAAATTTCAAACGGTCCAATGAATCTCGGACTCAACTTCCCCCGTTTTCCGAAATGGAAAATACCTCGACTCGGGGATACCTTGATCAAACGTGGTCACCCGTCTCGAACTCTAGTGGTCAACGACGATTATCTGCATACGATCGGCCACCTTATTATAATATAGAAAACGGTGGTCGCCCGCGATCGCCTGAGGGGTCCCAACTACATTGTCCCCTATAAATAGAGAGCTCACTGCAGTGGCCAAAAGGGACGCGAATTTACTGTGAATTTAGTGCAAAATACACACAAGAAGAGAATCAAAGACTCTTCTTGCAACCACTTATACATTCATAGTGATATTCATACACATTTATCATATATCCCAAGCAAGAACTCACAGATTTACCTATCTGGTTCTTCCGGCAATCTACGCGCTCTAAAGCCTAGATAACTAGAAGTCTTTACACTCCTTGTAATAGATTCTAACATTAATATTTGTACTCGATAGTATATTTATTAATAACATCTCGCGAGAGCATTCAAGCCCGGGATTAACAACCCCGGCAAATCTTGTGTTATCTATTTTCTCTCGGAAGTGTTCTCGCATTTGTTTGTTACTCGATCATTCCAGCAATACTATCTCCGGATAATATTTTGGGTAACAACACCACAAACGCGCTTAAATAATTAATGTGCAAAGTGTAACGTTAATTGCGAAATTCTCCCACGACAAATTATTAAGTTTATAAGGTTTCAAGGTTTTCCTTCCCTCCATCGAGTTTTCGGGAAATTAAAACCCAAACCGGATGTGCTATGCTTCCGAGTTATCGGGGTAGTCATTCAGGGAGGATGGATAAATTACCGGGAGCGCATTGGATGCCTTCGGTTGGAGCAAATTTTATCCCTAGAAACCTGATAGGTTGCCGGATAAGATTCAATTGTGAAACTGTTTGCGTTGTGTTGTGTCAAGATTTATTCATCCCGACAAGCGATCGACTATAAGGCCGAGCGACCAAGTCAACACCAATCAAACTATGGCTAGCTCGCCTAATCGAAGAAACTAGACCACCATCAGGTACCTAGCGATCGACTCTAGTGTCCGGCTAAGGACAATCGGCCTATGCCCCGAACAGAGATGATCGCCCGTCAAAGTCATCGAAGATTGGATCTCAGAACAGCACCCACGTGCAGATCCACAAAAGGCGCTGACACACAAGATCTTTGACCCCAGCCTGTCACCTACTTCACCTACCGACAGGCGCGCCGAAAGTTACGAAGTGGGACTACCCGTGATAAAGAACTCAGACGCTGCAGTTCTATCGATCAGCAAATTGGCCGCCAAGCAGCAGCCGCGGACTTTAAGGGAACAAGCCCATGTGCTAAAAGACGATCGCCCGATTATTATAATACAGATAAGGCGATCGCCCGGCATATCCAAGTCCTATAAATAGAGAACCTCCTCCTACTGGAAAAAGGTTCCCAACTCATTCACTAACATTCCGAATTCATTCACGGAAATACAGAAGAACTTACATACCATCAAGCTCCCTGCTTTCTCGCCGGAATCCATCTCAGGATTTCTCTCTTTGAATCTCTCATCCAGAAGACGATCTGCAGAGGCAAGAAGTCTCCACAAGACAAATTCCAGGAGATTCATAAGCCCAGGAGCTCAAGCAACCAGCTAATACTCGCCGTGAGAGACTGTCGATCTCTCACCGCCGTGACTGTTCATCTCCTTTGTTACAAGAACTCACAGAGCATCAAATCTGGTTCTTCCGGCAATCTACACGCTCACTAGCTAAGATAACAAGAATCTTTACACTCATTGGAATTGTATTCTTGCATTAGTACTTGTATCCCCGAATATTTGTATTAATAATATCTCGCGAGAGCATTCAAGCCCGGGACTAACAACCCCGGCAAATCTTGTGTTATTTATCTTTCTCACGGAAGTGTTCTCGCATTTGTTTGCTATCCATCCATTCCAGCAATATCTATCTCCGGATAATATTTTGGGTAGCAACAATTGGCGCTAGAAGAAGGGGATCTAACCCTCAAATTTTTATTCCTACCATCTCGAAGAACACTCACTATTCTCGGGGCAGATACTTGAAGTGACACTCACTACGCTTCAAAGAAATCCTTCAGAAATCATGTCTTCCGCCTCCGCGTCGAAGAAAGCCGCCGGCCAGCCGGCCAGACGCCTGCCTGGCCCGGCCCGAGCCACACCGATGGTGGAAGGCACGCCGCGTCGAGACGCGATCTCGTCCTCGAAGGCGGCCCAAGTCTCGCTCGATCGGTTCGAACCAAGGAACAGATCAAGAGGCCCCGCCGCCCTTCAGAGCGACGGAGTGCTCTCGACGCGCCTCTGCTCTCACCTCGACCATCCGCCGAAGTCCAAGCGGAAGCTCAAGGCGCATCGTCGAGCGATCGCAGAGGCTCGTCTCGCAAGAAGAGGCGCCGCCACCGGCACCTCTGCTGATCGCCCGGGCGGACTCCGTCTTGGCGGCCGGGCGCCCGGCCCGGCCTACGAGACGACGGAGTTTGAGTCCGTCACCGGGAGCTCGGCCTACCCGACTCCTGCAAGGCGGCCAATGCCTCGCTCCCTCGCCAAATAGCCGAGGTCGGCAGCAGCGGAGTCCGGAGATCGGTACACGATCGCCTCGGCTCCCGCTCCCAAAGCCGATCAGCAAGCGACCGAGCCACGGCGATGGCTGCGATGCAACGTCAGATCGACGACATGAAGGCACTCCTGGAGTCCAGGGCAGGCGCTAAAAAGACGATTGCCGAGCCAAGCGAGCCACTCACGATCGACATTGAGCTCGCCCCTATGCAGCACAAGATCGCTCCTCCTCAAACACCCTTGTACGAGGGGAGATCAGACCCCCAAATGCACCTGAGCAAGTTCAACATCTACATGACCGGGTGTGGGGCATCAGACGCGACCAGGTGCCGAATGTTCCCTATGACGCTGGACGACCTCGCCTACCGGTGGTACACCTCGTTGCCACCTCGGTCCATTGGCTCCTTTAACCAGCTGGCGCACGTCTTCACGGAGTACTTCGCCACCAGGGTCGCTCGACCAGAAGGTCCCCTTCGCATGATGCAAATCAAGGAGGGAGAAGAAGAGTCCGACTCGGACTACATCGACCGGGTAGACGTGATCATCCTCAACGGCGAGCCCGTAAGCGATGAGGTCGCCCTCTACGCGGTCCTAGGAGGATTCCATGGTCTTTCGCCGATGTTCAGGAATCTCATGAAGAACCAACCTGCGACCTACGCAGCCTTCCGAGCTAGAGCTGCCGACTTTCTGGCAAGACAAAGGTTTCTCCTCAGCCTATGAGCAGTGCGATCGGCGCCCGGACGACGATCTCCCGCCCGATCGCCAACCTACAAATAACGCGATCGGCAGCCGAGCGACGATCACCAGTCTTCGAGCCCGATCGCCGATCATCACGCTACATCAGCAACCCAGAGGACACGATCGCCATCTACAGTCCAGCATCTAACATGACGGACTAAGGCATAATATCGCCTCCACCGCACATCATAAAGCCATGGTCCTGGTAGTCGATGGAACCGGCTGCTTCGGCCATGCAAGATCCCTTTCGGCCGAGATCGCCCGCCCTTTGTTTAAATACGAGGCCGGCGTAGTCTGAGGGCTCTCCAAAATTAATCAGTGGACACGATCGCCCGCCCTCAAGGATCATCATCTAACTTGGTGAACCCAGACAAAGCGACACATGCCACTACCCCCGTCTCAACGTACACCATCGAGGTTCGCCATCTTCATGGTGGGCCGAGGTGGAAGCAGAGCTAACAAGCCGCGGGCGTGGAATTGAATCATCCGACGCTGCCCCGCGCAAGGACTCCTCTAGACCGAGACCGCACGCCCTTCGTTTAAATACGAGGCGAGGCGCAGCCTAACAGAGGACCCTCATAATAAAATGAGTCACGAGACACTCAATGTCTTCGCGCACCAAGACACGGTCATGGAGTCGGTCCATCGAACTCCGGGACTGTGCACAGTTCCTCAGCGACGAAACAACCAAGTTTCTACGAGGGTTCGGCCAATATTGTTTTTTGCAGGTACAAGACTGAAAGATAGCTAGCCAATCGACCATGATAGCCCAAGTCCGAATCCTAAGTCAGCTCAACAAGATCGCCCATCCTCACCTTACACGATCGCCAGCAAGAACCACCTCGCCCCATGTCTTCAACATAGGAGCAAGTTGGGGGGCAATTGTTGTGTCGAGAATTATAATCTCCGATCGGCGATCGCCTCGGAGATCGGGCGACGAAGCACCCGCAGCAATGAGGCGTAATCGCCGACCAAATGACTGTGCGGCCTAGCCTTAGCCTTAAATAAGATAAATCGGCCAACCGAAGGTCCCAGGAGAAGTCCCGGTGCCGAGCGATCGACATCAAATACGATCGTCTCTCGGTACTTGGCGACCGACTCCTGGGGACCGACTAGCGGACGATCATCTCTCGGCACTTGCCGACCGACCCTTGGTGACCGACCGATGCCGACCCTCAGCGACTGGCCGATGCCGACCCTCAGTGACCAGCTAGAGACGACCGCATCATGCCGATAGTCATCCAGTCGGCAAAGGTCGAGCCTCAGGACAGACACCACGTGCAGAGCCGAGACAAGATCCGCAATTCACAGACATTGACCACAGCCTGTCAGCATCCGTCCACCAGCCGACAAGCCCGCCGAAAGTTGTCAGTAGGACCGCATGTGACAGTGACTCCGAACGCGTGTTGGCTCCTCATTGGACCGCACAGCTGGCTGCAGCATCTACCTTGGACTTTAGGCCGACAGCCTGTGTGATCGCCCCATTATAATATTGGCCGGCAGACGATCGCCCCATTATTATAATGGCCGGAAGGCGATTGCCCGCCAGAGGACAAGGCTCGGTTGCCCCTATAAATACACGGCTCCCTGCACTTGGACTGCTCTCGGATTTTTACTCACTGAACAAGCATTCTCTGCATTCCTACGAGATTTAGCACAGCACTTGGCTTTCTCCAACTCTTGGCAACAGCTATCTTTCAGTTCTTTCTTCTCTCGGCCTCTCTCATCAAGGACGATCGGCAGGGACGAAGAACACCAAGCTTCGCTCAAGAGCCGGATTAACAGAGTCTTTTTACACTCATTGTATTTAGATTTCTCACATTAATACTTGTATCCACGAATATTTGTATTAATAACATCTCACGAGAGCATTCAAGCCCGGGCCTAACAAACCCGGCAAATCTTGTGTTTATTCATATTCTCTCGGAAGTGCTCCCTCAAATTGTTGTTTGTTGTCCGTCTTCCAGCAGTACTAATCTTCGGATAAATATTTTGGGCAACAACACGTTGATGGTATAAACTTAACTTGTTCACGAACCATAGAAATCGTATAGGTTGAGGGGAGTGAACAAGGGGAAAAAGAAGATCAAATGATCCATTAGATGGGTTGGTGTTGGATACCACTTTATGAAAATTAATAGACTAGAAACCTGTTCGGTTTCCCTCTATTAAGATTTATAAAGAACTCGATCACCGCTATGAATTACAGCGACGATACTTCAGGATTTCACATGGGAGTGTGTTGTTCCGATAAAAATAGTGGGAGCTGGGTAACAAGAATAGAAAAGACCTTAATTCTATACTCAGAATATAATTGAACGAGTCACTAATTAATCTGTCGTACTTAATGCAGACATAACTCTCAATATGACAATGAACCCACTCGCAATTCTACTCGAAAAGAACACCTTAATCGGACCTAACTTTTTGGATTGGCTCCGCAATTTGATGATCATCCTTAGTATAGAGGCACTGGGATACATATTGGAGACGGACATTCCGGCGCCTCCTGTGCGGACCAGAGCCAATCAGGAAGAGATTGAAACCACGAAAAGTGGGTTAAGGATGACGTGAAAGTCCGTGCTTATATGATAGCTTCCATGTCTAATGAGCTTCAGAGAGCTCATTAGAAAATGACTTCTGCTAGGCAGATTCTATCTCACTTAACCGAACTTTATGGTGAGCGCAGCAGAACTGCTAGATATGAGATATCCAAGCAACTGTTCGGTGCAAAGATGAAGGAAGGTGAGAAGGTTGGGCAACATGTCCTCAAAATAATATCCATGATCGAGAGATTGGAGGCTCTTGATTTTATAATGGATACTTCTCTCCACACTGACCTTATCCTACAGTCTCTCCCTGAATCCTTCTCACAGTTTGTTATGCACTTCAACTGCAATGAGATTGCATGTAACTTAGCTGGGCTAATGAACAAACTTGTGACCGCTCAGTCTCAGATGAAGACTCCGCGGATGAAGGAATCTGCCCTTGTGATTTCTTCTGGATCTCGGAAGTCTAAGAACAAGAAGAAAAAGACCAAGAAGCACACTGGACCACATGTCAAGGACTTCAAGGGCAAGGCCCCAACGGTTCCAAAGAGTAAGAAGAAAGATGCTTGTCTCAAGTGCGGTGAGCTAGGCCACTGGGCTAGAGAGTGTCCGATTTTTCATGGCACTTCAGGTACAGAACTTTTAATTTTGGAAACAAATTGTTCTGCTACTGTTTTTTTTATACTTCCTGGATAATGGATTCTGGTGCTAGTTCTCATATTTGTACCGTGAATCAGGATCTGGAACAAAGTAGAAAGCTTGGAGCTGGAGAAGTTATGATCACAGTCGGAAGCGGGCATAGTGTCGAGGCGACCGACATAGGATCAGTTCTTTTGGGTTTAGAATCCGGCTTTGTTTTGACTTTATAAGATGTACTTGTTTTGCCCAAGGGGCACAAAAACATTGTATCCATTCCGGTCATGGACCGAAAGGGCTTTTCATTTTTCATTGGTGATGGTTCCTGTAAAATTTATTTCAGAAATAAACTAGTGGGTACTGCTACATTGTTAAATGGATTGTATCATCTAAACCTCAGCAACAAAGTAGTTGTGAATACTATGACCAGAAAATGTGGTAGGGATGAAACCAATCAAGTTTTGAAATGGCATCTTAGACTTGGTCATGTTGGTCAGACCAAGGTTTACAAGATGGAAAAGATGGACTTATGGGTCCATTAGGATCGGATCCCTTTCCTACTTGTGAATCTTGCCTTAAAGGCAAAATGACTAAGTCCCCATTCACATGGACCTTTGAAAGAGCCGCTGATAAACTGGGATTAATCCATACCGACGTATGTGGTGCTTTGGAAGCAGGACGTGACGGATATCAATATTTCATTACGTTTACAGATGATCATACTAGGTATGGTTATGTATACTTAATGAAACATAAATCCGAGGCTTTTGAGAAATTCCGGGAATTCAAAGCCCTAGTCGAGAAACAAACTGGTAATCATATCAAAGCACTTCGGTCATACCGAGGTGGTGAGTATATGAGTACGGAGTTTGACGAGTTCCTTAAGGAACATGGTATAGTTTCACAACTAACACCTCCAGGTACTCCTCAGTTAAATGGTGTGTCAGAAAGAAGGAACCAGACCTTGTTGAACATGGTCCGTTCCATGCTGGGCTATACTGACTTACCGATTTACTTGTGGGGGTATGCACTCCTGATTGCCGCTTACATCTTGAATAGATGTCCTTCCAAATCCGTTCCTAAAACTCCACATGAGATGTGGGAGGGTAGGAAACCAAGTCTTAATCATATTAGGATTTGGGGATGTCTCGCCTATGTCAAGAAGACTAAGGTGGAGAAGTTGGAATCTAGGTCCGCGAAGGGACGTTTCATTGGATTCCCGTCTGGGATGATGGGAAATCTATTCTACATGCTCGAAGATCGAAAGATCGTTGTTGCTTTACAAGCACACTTCCTGGCAGAAGAGATTCATTCAGGAAGGCGGAGCAGGTAGAAATATTTCTTTGGAAGAATAAAATGAAACTCCTCAAGAGACAACTGTGCAAGAAAATGGGACCGAACCTTCTGAAACACAAGTACAACCACCTCGTAGGTATAGTAGGGTATCTCATTTACCTGAGAGGTATAGTTTTATGCACTTGGAGGAACTGGGTTTTCACGAGGTTCCAGGTGATAAACAAGAGATCGACCTGCGACCAATGACCTAGCAATGGTGGATGTAGACTCCATGATATAGACTGTACCAGTCTTCATGTAGTTGGGACCTTCGTTTTGACGAGGCAGTCAAAGAGTTTGACATCGTGCAAAATGAAGAGGGATCTTGTGTATACAAGAGGATTAGTGGGAGCAAGATCGCATTCTTAGTACTATGTGTAGTGTAGATGACATTCTACTAATAGGAAATGATGTGGGAATGCTCAGTTCTGTGAAAGCTTGGATTTCGAGTAATTTCTCCATGAAAGACTTGGGAGAAGAAACTTATATTCTTGGGATTCGACTCTACTGGGATAGATCGAAGAGAATGATAAGTTTTTCCCAAGACCTCTATATAGATTAGATCTTAAAGAGGGTTCCTTCCCATGCGACATGGAATAAAACTCACCTTGAAGATGTGTCCTCATAGTGAGGAACAATGAAAGGAAATGAGTTATATACCATATGCTTTGGCAGTGGGTAGCCTTATATAGACTTTATTGTGTACAAGACCTGACATTGCGCATGCTGGAAGCGTGGTAAGTAGGTTTCGGGCTAACCCAGTCAGGGAACATTAGACCGCCGTAAAGAATGTTCTCAAGTACTTTAGAAGTGCTAAGAGATCTGATTCTTATATATGGTGGTGGAGAACAGAATGTGGTAGGATTCACTGTATTGGACTTCCAAGGACAGAAAGATGATTATATGTCTACTTTTGGCTACATTTACTCTTAATGGAAGAGCAGTATCTTGTTATACTGCCAAGTAATAGCGCGACTGCTAATTCCACCTGTTAGGCTGAGTATAAAGCGGCCTCGGAGGCCTCCAAATGAAGAATTTAGAAGTTACTGGGTAAACTTCCCGCGACACCTTGTGCTGCGCTGCCAGAGTGGTAGCACAGGCCTAGGAGCCGAGGTTTCACAAAAGTACCAAACCCATTGATAGAGAGTATCATCTCGTAAGAGCATTTGTTCGCAAAGAGATACATTGTGCTGCATAGAGTAGAGTCAGTCGACTACGTCGCTGATCCACTGACCAAGCCACTTTCTCAGATTAGCTTAGTGCGTCATCTGGAGAACATGGGTATTATATACCATAGTGTGTTGCATTGAGTGCAAGTGGGAGATTGTTGGGAGTATGCCTCGAATGCCACTCAGAGGATGATTGAGTGAGGGCATTGTACTTTTAATTATGTAAATCACTAATATAAGGCAATGGATGTTTCTTTATTTACTGGTAGTTACTGGCATTCCTAACTCATAAATATACATATAGAAACTAGTCCGTGTATTTGAGAGCAAAACGTTCCACTCCTTATTGGATAAGGGGGTCGGCACTGGAAAGGTTTATAGCTCAAATACTTAATCGTTCGCAAGTCGATGAAACTTGACTGGGCGTTAAGTTTATGTGAAGACTTGTATGACGTGTTCTTTGACATGGAGAGTGCCTGTCGAACACTAATGGTTAGTGGGATCACACGTTATAGGTATGTTAATTGGATTAGTATACTCGAACCGACTCACCCTCGATTCGTCACACGGATTTCACTCTGGGACAGTCAATGACGGAATCGAATGGTTGTGATAGGTATTCGTGAACCTTCGACTTGAGGATTTAGTAGGGATGTGCTTGTGACGTCAATATTTTCATTAGAGTAGTACGACCCTGTAAACTGGAAGGCGGGGGTCAACCTCGACGTGCATCTTGACGGGCAAGTAGCAGGTCCTACTGAATACCAAGATAGAATTCTTTCTCCCGTTAGTGAGCGGATTATATGTCATATGCGGTTATTGGCAGATGAGATCATAAGTCTTTGGCCAAAGCATTGGAGCTAGTTGTATTAAATACACGAGAGCTCGATGATCTCGATTTGCATTAACACATGCATAGCGTCAAATACAGATAGGGTTTGATTGACTGTGAGCCTATATCTTGATCGGGACATTTGAAAGAAGGGTTTATACGTATACTAGTATTCACGACAGAATGGTTCTTGAATGATCCCAATCATTCGTTCTCAGTTGGGGTAAAGTGTACGCCGCCAGGCTGGCTAGGCGGTGCCACTACTCTTTGGTTCCTCCCATTGCTGACTGAGACGAACCTACCGAGTCGTGCAATAGGATTGACGACGGAATGAATCGAGCTTATTCTCTCTTTATAAATATTAGATATTGGATATCTAATTTATTGGACATTAGATGTCTAATTAAATTTGGGACATTGGATGTCTAAATTGATTTATCGGATAAATTGATTTACAGCCTATTGAATTAAATATATCACTGGGTAATTAATTTAATTCATGGATATAATTATTTCTTGGAGAAATTAATTATCTAATAATGTATTTGATATGATGAAATTAATTGGATTAATTAAACTATACAAATACATCGGGACAGAATTGGAGTTTATCTGTTTGGACTCTCGGGAGTCCGAAACGAACCGAACTCATCCGTTTCTGCATGGGCCGTCCCCCATTTCTAGCCACCTTCTTTTTGGACTTTTGTCTCCATTCTTTAATGGATGATAATTGTGGAGGTGGGGTTGATTCTCATTTGATGAGTTGTGACATGTGAAGAAGTATTGAATAAAAGGAAGAAAGACATTATCTAACCTACACTTGATTTCAAACGTGAGAATCATTTGTAAGAGAGAGAGAACATTGAATTCATTTTCATATCACTCAAGTCTTCTTCTTCATCTTCTTCAATTTTGTTCTTGAGTTTTTTCTTGGAGAAAATTCAAAATACATTGAGAGAGATATTATACACTTAGAGTGTAATAATAAAAAGCTTCATCACCTAGCTCTAGTTGTGTCCTTGGAGGATAGCAAGGTGTTGTCATTCCGTTCATTTTTTCGGCACGTGGCAAGTAGAGACGCGGTGCTTTCGGCGTTGGATCGTTCAAGGGCTTGTAGCGGAATAGATTCGTAGAGATCAAGCAAAGCTTGGGAATAGCTCAAGATAAGGTTATCCATCTAATCAACGGAATACAAGGGTGAGTTTCTATATCTCTTGTTATTCGTTTTGATATTCATATATACGTAGCTCGATCGATCCTCGTAGGGATTCAGATCGAATTAACTTTCGTTTTACCGCTTCCGTTGGGCCTTCGTTTTAGGCACCGAATCCCAACAGCTGATTGGTTATGTGTAGGATTTTTAGCCAAGCACATATGGTCATACGTTCATGTTTTCGTATTGGACAGTGCACCCGAGACGTAGTTCGTGAGGCTAATTAGGTACATTGTCTCACGTATATCATGGATTCCATATACGGGGTGGACATCTGCACGGACACATTTCCAGATCGGGCGTACTGTGATGTCCGTCTTGAGCCATGTTGATTGGTCGTTCATATTCCATATATGATTAGGTATGCTCGACGGCTTGCAACTTGCAACTAGTTGTTCATACGCCTGAGGGGTATGTTCAATAGTCGGGTTGTTTCCTTGAGATCCAATATATATGAATTGTATAATGTTTTGAGAATTATTATCATGTATATATGACCATGTGGTTTTGGGCGAAATACTTGTGTTGTTTTTAGGTCGAGGCAAAGGCAAGGCACCGGAAGAGCACAGTGACGGCGAAGGGTTTGAAGGATACTAGTTCGGGGGCCCCAAGTGTTTTGTTGTCCGCTTATGCCTAAACCGTGTCATGTTACTTTCCGCTTCATTTAAACTATTATCGATTGTACTATTATTTTAAGTATATTCCATCTTCATATGGTTTATACTAGTCTTTGGATCCTGTGTATTCTGAGGCTAATAGCCGTACTATTTGCAGACTCCTAATTGGAGTAATGATTATTGTTTTGTGATTCGGTATCACGACAATGTCATGTTTAATTTGTGTATTGGTATCGCTTGGTACACTACGCCATAGATGACCTACGACAACGGATTTTGTTAGTGTTGCGCTCAAAAATGTTGTAGTAGCTCTAAAAACTTTACCTGCTGCAACATTGCTTTTTTGATGTTGCTGTATATGTTTACAAAGTGTTGCCTTAGTAGCAAAGTGTTACATGCTATAACATTTTATGACACAGTGTTGCCGTAGATGTACTATTTTAAAAAAAAAACTTCATTTTTATGTAAAATTAAAATTAAATAATCTTTTATATATTAATATTAAAAATTATATTACATTTTATATTAAAAATTATAATACATACATATTATTTTATGAATTATATTATATTAAATGTGCAATATATTGAATATTAATATATTTTGTTATATATTAATATTAAAAATTATATTACATTATATATTAAAAATTATAATACATACATATTATTTTATGAATTATATTATATCAAATTTGTAATATATTGAATATTAATATATTTTGTTATATATTAATATTAAAAATTATATTACATTATATATTAAAAATTATAATACATACGTATTATTTTATGAATTATATTATATCAAATGTGGAATATATTGAATATTAATATATTTTGTTATATATTAATATTAAAAATTATATTACATTAAATATTAAAATTATAATACATACATATTATTTTATGAATTATATTATATTAAATGTGCAATATATTTAATATTAATATATTTTGTTATATATTAATATTAAAAATTATAGTACATTATATATTAAAATACATACATATTATTTTATGAATTATATTATATTAAATGTGCAATATATTTAATATTAATATATTTTGTTATATATTAATATTAAAAATTATATTACATTATATATTAAAAATTATAATACAAACATATTATTTTACGAATTATCATATATCAAATCTGGAAAATATTGAATATTAATATATTTTGTTATATATTAATATTAAAAATTATATTACATTTTAGATTAAAAATTATAATATATACATATTATTTTATGAATTATATTATATCAAAGGGGGAATATATTGAATATTAATATATTTTGTTATATATTAATATTAAAAATTATATGACATTATATATTAAAAATTATAATATATACATATTATTTTATGAATTATATTATATCAAATGTGTAATATATTGAATATTAATATAATTTGTTATATATTAATATTAAAAATTATATTACATTATATATTAAACATTATAATACATACGTATTATTTTATGAATTATATTATATCAAATGTGGAATATATTGAATATTAATATATTTTGTTATATATTAATATTAAAATTATATTACATTTTATATTAAAAATTATAATATAAACATATTATTTTATGAATTATATTATATCAAATGTGGAATATATTGAATATTAATATATTTTGTTATATATTAATATTAAATATTATATTACATTATATATTAAAAATTTTAATACATACATATTATTTTATGAATTATATTATATTAAATGTGCTATCTATTGAATATTAATATATTTTGTTATATATTAATATTAAAAATTATATTACATTATATATTAAAAATTATAATACATACATATTATTTTATGAATTATATTATATCAAATGTGGAATATATTGAATATTAATATATTTTGTTATATATTAATATTAAAAATTATATTACATTATATATATTAAAAATTATAATATATACATATTATTTTATGAATTATATTATATCAAATGTGGAATATATTGAATATTAAAATATTTTGTTAAATATTAATATATTTTGAAAATAATTCTGAAAATATTAACAAACATATACATATAATATATATATTTTATCTATATATTTATATACATATATATGGTTTATTGTAGACTTATATAATATAAATCAATATTAGAACAACAAATGACTTTGGCACACTGGTTTGATACCCACCTCCATCTCATTGAGGTCACAGGTTCAAATCCTGTGAGTAGCGGAAATGCACATTTATACATATTATGTGCGGGTCGTGTGGGGGCGGGTGGCGGGCGGGTGGGGCGGGTGCGGACTGGGCGGGAATATAATATATTTTTTTAAAAAAATAATATTTTAAAAAAATAATTTCAATTTATTAAAAAAAATTTATTTACAAAAATAAATAAATTTAGTAGTGCCCCCTAATTTTACTGCAACACTTGTTTAGTGTTGCTGTAGACTATAGGTAACGATGCATTGCAGTCTTGTGGTAACAAAAGGAGTGGTGTTGCAGTAGGTGACATAAGTGTTGCTATAGGGACCTACGGCAGCGGTGAAAAGTGCAACACCAAAAAAGTGTTGCCGTTTTGATTTTTTTGTCTACAGCAACGATTTTTTTGGTTCTTGCAATATTTTGTAGGAGTTGCCGTAGGCCATCTATGGCGTAGTGGTAGGTCCCAGTGTGGGGTCTACGGCACTGTAATGGCCGCCGTATACGAGGTATTACAGAACTTGGCGGTCGTGTGTGGCAAATGTGTGCTCGGCCATCTGGGATAGTGTTTAAGATTGTTGAATATTGAGCGGATATTAATCTTATAGTTGACTGTCAGACAGATTTATATTGTGTTTATTAATTATGTGATAATTAATTTTAATAGTATGTTTAATTAATTATGTGATAATTATTTATGGTTTGTATATGATGTATTGCATGACCATAAATTGACCAATGTGATTGGATGTTTTTAATTTATTATTGGGTTGGTTTTACGGACTGTGTGTCGTTTAATTTTAACTGGTTTTTAAGGCCTGCAAGTCGTCTTTTGATTTATTATTATAATTTACGGCATGCGTATCGTTTGCCCTCTTGTAATTAACTTTACTAGTGTAGTATATTTTTCATTAATGTAATGAAGACAAGAAGGAGACGAAGGAGGGACTCGAGGAACCAATTGATCACGTATGATGTTTCAATGAGTTGGAAGATCAACAAAGACCAATTATACCCTTTTAGAGTGACCTTTGTGATTTTCATGTTGGCTCATTGGAAATCACGCCAGGATCACGGTCATGCTATACACGGTCCTATGCTTTTTATGTCATGTGATGCTATGTATGTTTAAATTATGCATGTATGTGATGCGATGTATGTTTAGATGTATGTTAGCCAACATAGACATGCAACATAGGATGAAACCCCTCGTTATTTTTTTTAATGCAGTTCAATTAAAACACCTATCAGGACTTCGATCATATTGAGTAGGTCATGCCAAAGCTGGGTGCTCGGATTATCTTAGTAAGGTATGATAGGTAATGGTGATACATATGTGTTTTATTGAACTAGGAATTCAAAATAGTTTTGAACCTTAAGGCATAAGATGGATTATAACATGCTTGGGCATAAGATGCCAAATCGCATAAATATAATCTAAGAGTTACATATGATGTAATCGATAAAGAGTTATCCACATAAAGTTGTTCTATTCTAGGCGTCATGCCAAAGCTGAGTTTAAAATTGTGCAAAATGGGGTCTTAGCCCACTAAAATTACAAATGTTGTAAAATTGAGGGTATTTTATTTTAATGGGAGTATTTTTCGAGAAATAAAATGTGATTAAATACTTTGCATATTGAATTTTGTGGATAATAGAATAGCATCAAACAACACATCCACCATTTCGCTGCGACCCGTCATTGAGAAGGACAAGGTCAAAGAAAACGGCAGCAACTATCTGGATTGGATCCAGAGCTTGAGCATAGTTCTCAAGCAAGAAGGAAAGTTGTATGTTCTTGAGGATGAAATTCCCAATGAGCCTGCTAACAATGCTAACAAAGCAACAAAATACAAATGGAAGAAACATTGTGATGATTCCATTGATGTCAGTTGTCTTATGTTGGCTACCATATTTCCAGAACATCAGAAGAATCTGGAAGAAATGGAAGCCTATGAGCCTAATACTCACCTCAAGGAAACTTTCTCAAAGCATGCTAGGCAAAAGAGGTATGAGACCTTTCAAACCTTGTAAGCTTGCAAGATGGCTGAGAGGACATCTGTCAGCGCTCATATACTCAAGATGAAAGGATATATTGATCATCTTGATAGGCTTGGTTTTCCACTTTCTAAGGAGCACTCCACGGATGTGATCCTAAACTCATTGCCCGATAGTTTCGGTGAGTTCATTATGAACCATAATATGACTCAGATGAAGAAGTCCATTGCTGAGCTGCATGGGATGCTCAAAACGGCTGAGCAAAATATTAAGAAGAAACCAAGTCACGAGTTGATGGTCAGCAAAGGGAAGTCCTTCAAGAACAAAGGCAAGGGTAAAGGTAAAGCAAAAGTTTCTAAAGCTGGAGACCCAACTAAGTCGTTTTTCAAGGCTAAAGCTCCCAAAGATGGAAATTGCCATCATTGCAATAAACCAAGACACTAGAAAAGAAATTGCTAGGTTTACTTGGAAGAGCTAAAGTGTACCAAGGGTAGTGAGAATGCCAGAGGTATATTTGTTATAGAAGTTAACTTATCTACTTCTAACTCTTGGGTATTGGATACTGAATGTGGATCTCACAGTTGTACAAATGTGCAGGGGTTGAGAAGCAGTAGAGAGTTGAAGAAAGGGGAAGTGGATCTAAGAGTCGGCAATAGAGCAAGTGTTGCTGCACTTGCCGTAGGAACTTATGATCTAGTTTTACCCAATGAGATTTTGTTAGTTTTGAACAATTGTTATTATGTTCCGGCTATGAATAAAACTATTATTTCAGTTTCTACATTAGATTGTGAAGGTTACAGTTTTCTTATGAAGAATAAGATTATTCGTATTTTCTTTGATGATTATGGTACTGCAAAGTTATATACTGGCCTTTACAATATTGATCTAGATGAGTCCAACATTTTGGAAGTATATGACATTGCAACCAAGAAACCTAAGCTCAATGATTCTAAACCGACTTACTTATGGCACTGTCGACTTGGTCACATAAACGAGAAATGCATTTCTAAACTCCATAATGATGGACTTTTAGACTCTTTTGACTATGAGTCATATGAGACATGCGAATCTTATTTATTGGGCAAGATGACGAAGAATCCTTTCACCGGTCATGGAGAAAGGGCTAGTGATCTACTAGGGCTAGTACATATTGATGTATGCAGACCTCTTAGCACTTATGCCATAGGCGAATACCAATACTTTATAATTTTTACCGATGATTTTAGCTGGTATGGATATGTTTATCTTATGAGGCATAAACATGAATATTTTGAAATGTTCAAAATATTCCAGAGTGAAGTACAGAATCAAATTGGCAAGGCAATTAAAGCCCTTCGATCGGATCGAGGTAGCAAATATTTGAGACAAGAATTCGATGATCATATTAGGAGTTGTGGAATTGTTTCACAACTTACTCCCCCTAGAACACCTCAACATAACGGAGTGTCCGAGAGGAGGATTCGATATGGTTCGATCCATGATGAGTCACAAAGAGCTTCCATTATCATTTGGGCGCCATGTCTTAGAAACAACATCATTCACCTTTAACTGTGTTCCATATAAGCAGTTGAAAACACACTATTTGAGAAATGGACTGGTAAGAGATAAAACTTGTCTTTTCTAAAGATCTGGGGTTGCGAAACATTCGTAAGGCGCCAAGTGTTTGACAAACTGGCACCAGATCTGAAAGATATTTATTTATGTAATATCCTAAGGAAACCAAAGGATACTACTTTATAAGCCCGCAAAGAACAAAATATTTGTTGCTCGAAATGACGTCTTCTTAGAAAGGAAATTTATTTCCAAAAGAGACAGTGGGAGAAGTGTAATTCTCGAGAAAACTTGAGAACCACAAGAGTACATTACTTCACCGATAGAAACTGAACAGGCTCAACAATTAGTTGAAGAGCCAGTTCAAAGTACACAAGTCCCTCGCAGATCCGATAGGGTGCGACATAAACCTGAGAGATATGGGTATCTAGTAAGGATGATGACGCATCACTCATAGATGACGAGCCTAGTACCTATATAGAAGCTGATTCAGGAGCAGATTCCGAGGAATGGCTAGAAGCCATGAATTTAGAGATGCAGTCCATGTACGACAATCAAGTTTGGAACTTGATAGATATATCTGAGGGTGTTAAAACCATTGGGTGTAAATGGGTCTTCAAAAAGAAGAAAGACATAGATGATAATCTCCAAGCCTATATGTAACACCCCCAATCCGCTCAGGGATATTACACGCCATAGAACCTTTCCTCAAGGATCTACCAGGCTGGTAACAACATATAACAACTCAACCATGCCTTTAAGGCTAAAATGACTCAATAGACCGGTTTGGTCTTTCAATAAATACATACAACTCAAATACAACTCATGCCCACGCAGGGGTCAAAACACAACCACACCCATACAACGGGAAAAATATAGCAGCGGAAAATAAAGTGCAACTGAACCAATAAAAAATGTACGGTTCCTCATGTGATTAGTATCGATCATCTTTCATCATCCTTCGTGCCGACCCTGTGTTATGTTCCAAAACCTGAATGCAAATATAGACATCCACCCCCCGAATACTCGGGGGTTAGCAAAACTCCACTGTTTTGCTAGTGCAAGTACAAGTGCAAAAATACGAGTCATACAATTCACATTGCACGAACGATAATAATCCGGAATCCTCAAAGATTCAAACGAAACGAAAAGTACTTCCCGAGGCAAGAGTTTGAGAAAATATTTCAAAATCGAAAGATCACAAATCGATGGAAATAATTTATAAAACGGTTTAGAATGCCATCGAGAGTTTTAATAGAAAATAATTTAGGATTATTAAATCCTACTCTCCAAAACCCAAAAGACGAAAGGGGTCACCGCCCCAAAGGTTTACTTTCCGTGAAATGATATTTACCAAACCGTTGGGATTTTAGCCCCAAATCCGTAAAATGACTTTTACAAAACCATTGGGATTTTAGCCCCAAATCTCATCAACTCACAGTGCACGAGAACGACAACAATGTTCGTCTTCCAACATCAAAATCCGCAATTAAAGGATTTAACACAAACAACAAAATACTCCAGTGCCATCCTAGCCAAGTAGGCCAAACGAACAACTTACCTCTTACACACTTAGTCAATGCATGTAATCATGAAAACCATTCGAAAGCACTCATTTCCGGAAATGCCATAATCAAATCACATTTGTAAAATGCACCACAATTAACCGTCGATCCACACCTCCGTGGAACCCTACCGAGACCCCGTCGGATCTAACCCGTAGTGATCATACACACACACACACGTTACTCATGCAATACTAATATGCTAAGAATGTAAGTTCATCAAGAATACTTACTAGAGATGGCCACTTACTCGACGCCGTTATCAAACTCTTCAAAACACAATAACAAGACTAAACACGGAATACACGATTCCATAACTTTAAATAACAGGGATATCATCAAAGCCTTCAAGGTTCAAAATGACCAAATCATAATCAATTCCCAAAACACACCGTTCACAAAACACACACGCGTTTTGAAAAAGAGCCTTTAACGAGGCCAAACCGAAATCTTTTGAAACTTCATTTCAAACAACCAAACAAACACACCAAGATGATCACCGATCATCATATCCACAAAATAAGAAATGTATGAGCAAGGTACTTGCCTCGAATAAGAACAACATGGAGAATCGACCGAAGTAGGTTGACACGAACCAACTACGAACCCGCCGACTCCACCGATCGCCAACTCGCAATAATAAACTACGAAGGACAAATACAACAACGAAAATGAATTCCATAACACGACTCAAAGCCGTTGAATTCAAAGAACGATTGACGAAAGTTCAAGTATTTTCCCCAAAATGGCCAAGAACACGATTCGTCCCGACAAAACACGAAAACGGAATTCCAAGTCGAAATATGGATATACAATCCATAGAATATGTTTAACAACATCATTTAACCACAATTTATCCAACAAAAACAGATGGAAAACGAGATCGAGAACAAATCCCCCAAAAAGTCGATTCGAAGGAAATCAAGAAACATACTTCGATTCGACGAAGAACAATGGATTAAATGATGTTAAACACAAGAATACTACCAAGATTAATCATACCCATCATGAATTAATCAACAACACGGAACGAATCGGACAAAAATGCAAAAACCCCCAAATTCACGAAATTAGGGTTCTAAGGAAGATTACCTTGATTCGCTGGATCAAAGGATGATATAGGATGATTGATTGATGTTATGAACTCAAGAACTTCATGGATTTGTTGTTAAACAACATGGCTTCGTCACCTCCGAAGCTCCAGCCGCAGAAAGAAAATGAAGAAAATGAAAAACGAGAGGAAATGTGACTGCTCTGTCACATTTATACTGGGTCGGACTAGCGCGCGCTAGGCTGCCGAGCTAGCGTGCGCTATCGGCCCAGGCCGCAGTCCGGTGCCCACACTGCCCTACTGACTCGGCCAGGTGGCGTGCGCAGCCTTCCGGCCGTAGCGCGCGCTACCTTCCGGTCGTAGCGTGCGCTACCTGCCGAGCCTAACCGATTCCAGAACCCCTGGACTCCACTGTCCACACCCGATAGCGTGCATTAGGCCAGCCGATAGCGTGCGCTACACCTGCCGGTTAGCACGCGCAGCCTTCCGGCCGTAGCATGCGCTACGCCGGTTCCTGCCGCACCCATCCGGCCGGTGCCCGCAATCATCCGACCAGTGCCGCAACCGTCCGGCCAGTGCTCGCCACCAGGGCTCGACGACTCGATTTTCCGAAAACGCACGGAACGAGCACGAGGAGAAGTTCGCGGACAACATCAACGACCCGAAATGAAAACATAATACCATAATTAATCATACGCGACCAAGAAATGGGTCGAGACAACAATTACAGATACGAATACCCGTAACTTTTAAGAAATTACAAAATGGCCCAAAATGCCCGGAAATCACGATACGTGATCGAATAACCAAAACGAAGTTCACAACACGTCTAACAAAGTTAAAATGACTTACGGGAAACTCGAAACAGCAGTTTCGAACGAGATTCGCAAGAATCGAACTCAAGTGCGGAAAAGTCACTAAAAAGCATGGAACTCAACAAAACAACACCGAAACGAACTCGGATGTCAAAAACTGCAGAATTAATCATTCTCAGAATGATGAATCGGTCAAGAGCGAGTCGTCAAAACGGACTTCCGCCGAAAAAAAGAAATTACCGGAAATCGAAATTACGGGTTTTACACTATAAAGCTAGACTAGTGGCAAAAGGTTATAGACAGATTGATGGTGTTGACTATGATTAGAATTTTTCGCCAGTAGTCATGCTTAAATCAATTAGAATTTCATTTGCCATTGCCGCATACTATGATTACGAAATATAGCAAATGGATGTCAAAACAGCGTTTTAATGGAAACGTACTTGAGGATGTGTACATGACACAACCTAGGGTTTTGTTCATCCAAAAAAATTCTAAAAAGGTTTGCAAGCTTCAAAAATCCATTTATGAGTTGAAGCAGGCTTCTCAGAGCTGGAATTTTCGTCTTGATGAAAATGTCAAAGAGTTTGGGTTTATTCAAAATGAAGATGAACCATGTGTGTACAAGAATGTTAGTGGGAGCATAGTTGTTTTTCTAGTCTTATACGTAGATGACATATTACTCATTGGAAATGACATACCCACCTTGCAGACAGTCAAGACTTGGTTGGGAAGTTGTTTCTCAATGAAAGACTTCGGAGAAGCTACTTACATTCTTGGGATAAAAATCGATAGAGATAGATCAAAGAGAATGATTGATCAGAGTCAAAGTACCTACATTAACAAAATATCGAAGAGGTTCAATAAACAGGACTCCAAGAGAGAACTCTTGCCAATGTCATATGGCATTCATCTGAGTACGACTCGGAATTCTTCGAATCCTGGTGAGCGAGCCCACATGAGCAAGGTTCCACATGCTTCAGCCATTAGATTGATCATGTATGCCATGATTTGTACTCGATCAAATGTATCCACTACTACAAAACATACATTTAACATCGGTTTTTTTGGACATTTAACATCAGTTTTGGAACCGATGTTAAATGTCGCGATGTTAAAATTAACATCGGTTTCTAATAACCGATGTTAAACTTCGATTTTAACATCGGTTGTTATAACAACCGATGTTAATTTTAATATCGCGATATTTAACATCGGTTCTGGGACAACCGATGTTAAATTTCGCGATTTTAAAATTTATCGGACCGCGGCTAACCCAGCTAGCCCAACCCAACCCCAACCCAGACACTCGCCCAACCACCCGCACCAGCCCCCCACACCAATTCCCACCAACCTACAACAAATACCATTAAATTTCGTTGTTGGTGAGTTTCGAACTCACCACCTCTTGCTTGTGGAAGTGTGATATTACCACTCCGCCAGATGAACTTCTTGTATATTTTTTGCAATGTGTTATATTTATATACTATATATATTTATAAATTTATATAAATATAAGACAATTTAATATATATTAACAAATCGAAAAATAATTTTTTTAAAAAAATCTAGAATATTAATATTAAAAGTCGGATATTTTTATTTAAAGCTCGAAAATAAAAAATAAAAAATTTAAAAATATGGATCTGATTTATAATTAATATTTAATCTTTTTTTTTTAGATTTTTTGTAAAAATATAAAATAGTTTTTTATGAAAAGTAAAAAAATTACAAAAACAAAAACTAGCAGGTTTTTAAATATATATAATAATTCAGTTTTTATTTATTTGTGGAAAA
The DNA here is from genome assembly GCA_033398695.1 of Orobanche coerulescens. Classification (NCBI taxonomy): domain Eukaryota; kingdom Viridiplantae; phylum Streptophyta; class Magnoliopsida; order Lamiales; family Orobanchaceae; genus Orobanche; species Orobanche coerulescens. Next base: position 137,692,850 of record CM065809.1, read on the forward strand.
TAATATTCCACTTTTTTTTCAAAACTTTAAATAAAAACATCCGATTTTTATTTTCTATTTTCGAACTTTAAATAAAAACATCCGATTTTTATTTTTATTTTCGAACTAATGTTTATTTTTTATTTTCGAACTTAAATAAAAACTTCCAATTTTTACCTTTTATTTTTGAACAACAAATATAAACATCCAATTTTTAATATTAATATTCCGGATTTTTTTTTAAAAAAAAAAAGTTTCGATTTTTTTAAAAAAAGTTCCAGATTTTTTAAAAAATTTAACATCGGTTTTAGTATAACCGATGTTAAATTTTTTAAAAAATCTAGAACTTTTTTTAAAAAAATTGAAACTTTTTTTAAAAATTAACATCGGTTTTTCTAAAAACCGATGTTAAATTAAAAATTAACATCGGTTTTTCTAAACCGATGTGAAATGGATTAATTTAACATCGGTTTTTTTAAAAATCGATGTTAATTGTTAATTTTGTAACACCCCAAACTATGCGGATATTACAGTGCCGTGGACCCCCGACTGGGACCCACCAGGTGAATGAAAACTGATGAATTAAATAATATAATTGTGGTACCGAACCACATTATATTACCAAATACTCCGATGAGGAGCTTAAGTACATTACACCAGGATAAAACAGAATACTAGTATATTTTATATGGAGATAAAATACACCACCCTGAATAAATAACATCTCATACGGAATTTTGCAGCGGAAATACAACTGAAGAGAAATAATAATTTTTGAAATGACTGGAATGACTGAAATGACTGAAATACACGGAATGACTGGGGCCCCCTACTAGTATCACTAGGACTCCTCGCCGTCAGCATGCTCTTCCCGTGCCTTTGCCTTGCCGTGACCTGAAAACAAAATTCCCCAAACGGGTCGATTACGTAACAACAATCCTCAAGGGTTGAAAATACACAATCACGATTTAACTGAAGTTATGAAATATCCTTAGTTATGAATTACGCTGAAGAGGAGTATCATAGTACGCCCGTAGTGTTCTGTGCAAGTGTACAAGACAGATGACCGGACACACCCGTTCTTGTACCTAATTAGTCTCACGGAGTTAATCTTTACCGTGTGCACTGCCCAATGTATTACTCCCAATACATGGCCATCACGTGCCCAACTAAAAATTCCACACATCCGCACCCGGCCACGCAATATGAACCCAGAAGGTCATATAAAACGAGAATGACCACAATGAATATCAATGAATAATAATAATCTGACAAAGTCAAGAATGACTCACCGAGATGAAAGTAATAATGAAGTGATTTATAGTTTCAATGAAATGATTGGAACCGCCGTTCCTCATTAAAGAAGTGATTCTTCGACACTTACAAGTCTCAATATGATTAATACAATGATGAATGAGTTATGATTACGAATGATCAACAACAAAAGGAATGAAATCCTTTTAACCGAGTAAGAATTAACTTACACAATACCGATGAAGAATGTCCTTCCACGAACAAATGTCCTAAATGAAATGTCGGTCGCTCGAACAATCTTGAATCAATACAATTACCAACAATCCGTTCAATATACGAATTAAACACGAATATAACGAACTCAAAACGTCGATACAATTAAACCAAGTTCATTGGGGCATTATATCGAACACTTTAGCCAACTTCGATTGATTACAACCAAACCCCAATAATACCAACATCAAATCCCCAAGAAGTGTTTCAAACCAACAAAACATCTTCAATACGATCAATAATCCGTTATGAATATCCAAATACGTGATTATAACAACAATTAATCGAAAATCCCCAAATCCAACTCGATATTCAAAGTGTTCTTGAATAATTCCTCAATAATCCAATGAATTTATATACAAACTCATAATCATATGCATATCCCTTCATAAAACATGATTATCACGTCCAAAACATCATATCTCAACACAAAAACAAAATCCAAGATGTTGAAGAAATTACCTCTTGAAGATCCAACCACTTCGATCCAAGCTTCCCAATTGAATGAAGATGATGAAAATTACACACTCAAATGATTGATGATGGAAAAATCCCTCCCTCAAGTCTCTCTCTCGGAACAAAGTGAAGAAAAGGGTGAAAGTGAAGAAAAAGTCCCGGCCGGGTCCTTATATACTGCCGGAAGTTACGGCCGTAACTCGGCCTCCATACGGCCGTAACATCCCAGGTCAACGGCCTTACGGCCGTAACCGGCCAACTCGTACGACCGTAACTCGGCTTCGTCCAAAAGCCTGCCGACAGAATTACGGCCGTACCCGCACACCTTACGGGCGTAACTCGGATGATACGGCCGTATCCGGCCAAACTTACGGGCGTAAGCCCCCTTCGTCGAAAATGACCAGGCACCCTGCCTGCAGCGTACGGCCGTATCCGGCCAAGCCTTACGGCCGTACCTTTCTCGTCTTACGGCCGTATGCCGCAACCCTTACGGCCGTAAGTCCCCCTTGCTCGACAAAACCTGAAATTTACGAATACCACTTATGGCCGTATCCTGCCCTTCTTACGGCCGTAACTCGCCTTCGGCCAAAAATGCCTGGGCAGCCTGATGGACACGTACGGCCGTAACCGGCCAAGCCTTACGGCCGTACCTGCTCAACTTACGGACGTATTACAAGACCTTACGGCCGTAAGTCCCATTCATCCAAAATGGCCTGAAAACAACGAACCCTTGTTACGGCCGTAACCTACAATCCTTACGGCCGTAACTCAATGCTGGACAAGGTGAAAAAAATCCGATAACTCCAATTCCTCGCTACGACTGATGAATGATCCGACATATCATACGAATGTGAAAGTGAACAAGTCCAAAGATGATACTCCCAGTACAAGACTACCAAACACGGTGAAAATGATAATACTCCCGTCTCGATCTATAAACGGAGATGAAAATGACGATCACGGTTACAACATGCCAACAGTGAGCGCAAATGACTGAATCATGAATGACGAGTGATTAAAGATGAGTGAAAATTACTGAGTGACAATTACAGACTACTAATTACTAAATGAAAATGAATGAAATACAACCGGGTATTACATACTCCCCTCCTTAAAAAGAGTTTCATCCTCGAAACTAAGGGCCAAACAACTCGGGATAACTCTCCCGCATACTCTCCTCGGTTTCCCAAGTGGCCTCTTCGACTCCGTGTCTAGACCACTGAATCTTGACCAAAGGGATCGTCTTGTTCCTCAACTGTTTGATTCGCCGCTCTAAAATTCGTACGGGACACTCCTCGTACGAATGATCATCCGCGATCTCGATTTCGTCGAACTGAAGTATGTGACTCGGGTTGGCAACATACTTTCGCAACTGAGAGACGTGAAACACATTATGAATTCGGCTCAATGCCGGAGGTAAAGCCAATCGATAAGCTAACTCGCCTACTCGATCCAAAATCTCAAACGGTCCAATGAATCTCGGACTCAACTTTCCCCATTTTCCGAAACAGAAAATACCTCGAATCGGGGATACCTTGACCAAAACGTGGTCACCTGCCTCAAATTCTAATGGTCGACGACGGTTATCTGCATATGATTTCTGTCGACTCTGAGCGGTCAATAAACGACTCCTGATCAAAGCTACCTTCTCACGGGCGGCTATAAGCATATCGGGTTCGGTGCCGATTGATTCTGATAAGTCATCCCAACACAAAGGAGATCGACAACGACGACCGTACAAGGCCTCATAAGGTACCATCTTGATTGAAGCATGCCAACTATTATTATACGTGATTTCGATCAATGGTAGTTGGGCTTCCCAATCGTCTTTCCAATCGAGGACGCATGCCCTCAACATGTCCTCTAAAGTCTGAATGGTTCTCTCTGATTGTCCGCCGGACTGAGGATGAAAAGCGGTACTGAGATTAAGCTGAGTTCCCATAGCACGATGGACTGATTTCCAAAAATGAGACACAAACCGTCCGTCACGATCGGAAACGATACTCTTAGGAGTACCGTGCAGTCTCACTATCTCTTTGATGAACAGCTAGGCGAGTCTCTCGGGACCCCAAGTATCCTTAATCTCGAGAAAATGAGCTGATTTAGTTAAGCGATCCACGATCACCCAGATCGTATTCATGCCACGACGACTCGTCGGCAAACTCGTGATGAAATCCATAGAAATGCCTTCCCACTTCCATTTTGGAATAGGGAGAGGCTTCAGCATACCCGCCGGTCGCTGATGTTCAATCTTGACTTGTTGACAAGTTAAGCATTTCGAAACAAATTCTGCGACTTCCCGCTTCATATTACTCCACTAGTAATTTTGTTTCAAGTCCTTGTACATCTTGCTAGACCCCGGATGAACAGAATAAGGGGTAGCATGAGCTTCTCTCAAAATCGAGTTTTTCAACTCGTCATTCGTCGGTACGCACAACCGATTCTTAAATCTCAAAAGTCCATCTTCGTGGACCACGAATCCAGGGGCTTTCCCCTGAGCCACATCCTCCCGGATGCGCAACAATGCTGGGTCTGAACCCTGATTCTCCCTGATTTCCTCCTCAAGTGACGATGAAATTTCTAACATGCAAAGCTGTCCCTGAACTCGCTGAAGCCAGACCTCGATCTCGGGTCTAAGGAATTCCTGCTGAAGCTCCTTCTGAACTGTTAAACGAGCAAGCATCTGTTCCTGAACAGACTTACGACTCAAGGCATCGGCGACAACGTTCGCCTTGCCCGGGTGGTAAAGTATCTCAATATCATAATCTTTGATTAGCTCCAACCACCGTCTCTGACGCATATTTAACTCCTTCTGAGTAAATATATACTTTAAACTCTTGTGATCGGTGAAAATCTGACAGGTGATGCCATAAAGGTAATGACGCCAGATTTTCAAAGCGAACACCACGGCTGCTAACTCCAGGTCGTGGGTCAGATAATTAACTTCGTAAGGTCTCAATTTTCGTGAGGCATAGGCAATAACCTTCCCATTCTGCATGAGCACACATCCGAGACCCTGTCCGGACGCATCACTATAAACCACAAATCCTTCCGTCCCTTGCGGCAGGGAAAGTACAGGTGCTGACATTAACCGGCTCTTGAGTTCCTCAAAACTCCGCTGACACGCGTCGGACCACGTGAATTTCTTATCCTTTCGCAAAAGGTTCGTCAAGGGTTGAGCGATTTTAGAAAATCCTTCCACAAACCGCCGATAATAACTGGCTAATCCGAGAAAGCTACGGATTTCCTTAACATTCTTCGGAGGTAACCAATCCTGAATAGCCTCCGTCTTCTGAGGATCAACACGCACTCCATCTGATGAAATCACATGTCCGAGAAAAGTCACTTCGGATATCCAGAACTCGCATTTGGAAAACTTTCCAAAAAGTTGCTCTCGTCTTAATACGTCGAGAACCTGATGAAGGTGAACCCCTCTCGGTTACGAGAATAAATCAAAATGTCATCGATGAAGACAACAAGAAACTGATCCAAAAAGTCGATGAAAACCCGATTCATTAACTCCATGAATACCGCAGGTGCATTAGTCAATCCAATCGGCATAACCACGAACTCATAATGACCATAGCGTGTTCGAAACGCCGTCCTTGCGATATCCGACTCTCGAATCCGCAACTGGTGATATCCAGATCTTAAGTCGATCTTGGAAAATACTGAAGCTCCATGAAGTTGATCCAAAAGATCATCGATACGGGGTAACGGATACTTATTCTTGATCGTCACCCGATTCAATTCCCGGTAATCAATACACAAACGGAACGAACCATCCTTCTTCTTGACAAACAACACTGGTGCTCCCCACGGGCATGCACTCGGTCGGATATAACCTTTCTCGAACAATTCCTCAAGTTGATTCTTCAACTCCTGCATTTCGGTCGGGGCCATACGGTACGGTGCCTTCGATATCGGGGATGTACCGGGCTCCAACTCAATCGTGAATTCCACATCTCTCTGTAGAGGCAAACCAGGTAACTTGTCTGGAAAAACATCGGCATAATCCCTCACTACCGGAATATCCGTCAACATTACTGATGATTTCTCGGTTTTGGTCATATAGCACCAATAACCAACACATCCCTGACTGAGTAATCGCACTGCTTTCATAAAATTAATAACTATTCCAGAACAGCTGGGATTACCTCCCTGAAACACACATTCGACCCCATCGTCTGAAATGATAGTGACCATACGCTTACGGACACTAATGGTGGCATCATGACGATCCATCCAATCAATACCCAAGATGATGTCGTCTCTCGGCAAATCTACTACGATTAGGTCCGCTGGCCATACACGACCTCGAAGCTGAATCGGACAATTCTGAATCTCACGATTACCGATAATTCGTCTACCATCAGGTAGACCAATGACATAAGGCTCACAACTAGTAGCACTACCCAGACGTAGTCTACTCAAACATGACTCGGAAATGAATGAATGCGATGCACCAGTATCAAAAAGGGTACACACAGGTTGAGATAGAATATCGAGTGTACCTGAAATCATCGGGCCTCTGGATCATCGGTCTTCTTCATCTCATAAATCTGGGGCTTGCTAGTCCCGGCACCGGACGCTCCCGTCTGCTGGCTATAGGCTCCACCTTTAGTCGCTCTTATCGTTTTAAACGACGCTGATTGAGTGGCCTGGTTCTGAACGGCTGACTGCTTAGGGGCCTGAGATGACGTCTGAGTAGGTTTGGAGTCCCTACGACAAAAACGGGCCTTATGCCCAACAATTCCACAGTTATGACACGTGACAGACTGTCTCGGACACTTGGTGCTGACATGACCAAGATCCCCACAGTTATAACAGGTGATGGCCGAACTGGCCGCTCGTGACTGAGATTCCGCGGGTTTAGACGTCACAAGAGGTCGCTCAGAAAAAGCAGAGCCCGCACGAGGTTTCTTGAAAGCAGCCTGACTGCCGTCAGACTGATTACGATTCTTCGATTTCTTGCTAGCAGACGAAGGTTGCTGCTTAGCAATATCTTTAGCAGTAAGCTCATAGGTAAGAGCTTTCTCAGTGAATTCGGCCAACGTGGTGCAATTATGATTAAGCAACTGTAATCTCATACGTGGTTTCAGTCTCTTGCTGAAATACTTAATTTTATCCGCCTCGGAATGAATGATAGATGAGGCGAATGGAAGAAGTTCCTGAAATTTCTCGGCAATGGCGAGAACATCCTCGTCTGATGAGGGGTCGGGAGTGAGTAACTCTGACAGCTTGGCCTCTCTGAGTGGGGCCGGATAATACCTCTCCATCATGAGAGTCTTGAACTGATCCCAAGTACACGATCCTTCGATGGGCTTCAACGATAACCACCAAGAATGAGCGCTCTTACCCAGATAGTAAGCCGCAACTGAAACTTTGTGTCCTTCGGGACACTCTACCATCGCAAATAACTTCTCGAAGTGTTCGAGCCAATGAATAATATCCGCCGGCTCAGATGAGCCTTCAAAAGTAGGTGGCCTTTGGCGAGAGATGTCGCCGATGATACTGCTCACATTCCTCTCTTGCCTCTGAGGTGGCGGCGGAGGAGCCTGCTGATTTTGATTGACTGAGTTATGCATCGTCTCCATCAGCTGTGCCATCTGGGTCATTTGGGCCATCATGCCCTGCATAAAAGCGAGTGGGTCAACCCGGACACCCTCTGACTGAGCCATGTCCCGGGTACGACTCCCCGATAGTGAATGATCACGTCCAGGTGAATGAGTGGCAGCGTCGCTGCTCGAAGAATTAGCATTATTTCTCGCGTTCGCACGTGTATTCACACGAGCTCTAGGGATTCGGCTCGCACCACGGCCTCGTCCTCCTCGTCCTCTTCTTGCTCTCTCCATACTGAAGTAGGAAAGTAACATGATGATTATATTTTCCGTATAAATATCACGTTATGGTTATGACATGAGATGATGAAAACGAGCATACGCTCTAACGCAGTGATTACATGAATGATCAACTGAGGTGACATGATTATTTGATGAAATTATTGAAATGACTATCTTGAACAAGTTAACAAGATTAATGATATGATCTTCCTGATCAACAACTGAGTAATGAAATGAATTGAGTGATTAACGAGCTAACATGACCGTCATGGTCAAAATGAAAATGATGATTGAGGATTGTTAACTGATGAATTATGAATGAATGATTCTTATTGCCAGAAATTATACCATGGCGTTAGAAATCTTACTGTTCTTTCGGTCTGATTGGCTCGGCATCTGCACAGGTGACACGTGACGCGAAAGTCCAATAATACTAGTCCGATGACGATGATTTCAAATGAGACATGACTCGGAAGGTAGTATTCAAACCACGCTCCGATACCAACTCTGTAACACCCCAAACTAGGCGGATATTACAGTGTCGTGGACCCCCGACTGGGGCCCACCAGGCGAATGAAAACTGATGAATTAAATAATATACTTGTGGTACCGAACCACATTATATTACCAAATACTCCGATGAGGAGCTTAAGTAGATTACACCAGGACAAAATAGAATACTAGTATATTTTATATGGAGATAAAATACACCACCCTGAATAAATAACATCTCATACGAAATTTTGCAGCGGAAATACAACTGAAGAGAAATAATAATTTTTGAAATGACTGAAATACACAGAATGACTGGGGCCCCCTACTAGTATCACTAGGACTCCTCGCCTTCAGCATGCTCTTCCCGTGCCTTTGCCTTGCCGTGACCTGAAAACAAAATTCCCCAAACGGGGTCAGTTACACAGAACAACAATCCTCAAGGGTTGAAAATACACAATCACGATTTAACTGAAGTTATGAAATATCCTTAGTTATGAATTACGCTGAAGAGGAGTATCATAGTACGCCCGTAGTGTTCTGTGCAAGTGTACAAGACGGATGACCGGACACACCCGTCCTTGTACCTAATTAGTCTCACGGAGTTAATCTTTACCGTGTGCACTGCCCAATGTATTACTCCCAATACATGACCATCACGTGCCCGACTAAAAATTCCACACATCCGCACCCGGCCACGCAATATGAAACCAGAAGGTCATATGAATCGAGAATGACCACAATGAATATCAATGAATAATAATAATCTGACAAAGTCAAGAATGACTCACCGAGATGAAAGTAATAATGAAGTGATTGATAGTTTCAATGAAATGATTGGAACCGCCGTTCCTCATTAATGAAGTGATTCTTCGACACTTACAAGTCTCAATATGATTAATACAATGATGAATGAGTTATGATTATGAATGATCAACAACAAAAGGAATGAAATCCTTTTAACCGAGTAAGAATTAACTTACACAATACCGATGAAGAATGTCCTTCCACGAACAAATGTCCTAAATGAAGTGTCGGTCGCTCGAATAACCTTGAATCAATACAATTACCAAAAATCCGTTCAATATACGAATTAAACACGAATATAACGAACTCAAAACGTCGATACGATTAAACCAAGTTCATTGGGGCATTATACCGAACACTTTGGCCAACTTCGATTGATTACAACCAAACCTCAATAATACCAACATCAAATCCCCAAGAAGTGTTTCAAACCAACAAAACATCTTCAATACGATCAATAATCCGTTATGAATATCCAAATACGTGATTATAACAACAATTAATCGAAAATCCCCAAATCCAACTCGATATTAAAAGTGTTCTTGAATAATTCCTCAATAATCCAATGAATCTATATACAAACTCATAATCATATGCATATACCTTCATATAACATGAGTATCACGTCCAAAACATCATATCTCAACACAAAATCGAAATCCAAGATGTTGAAGAAATTACCTCTTGAAGATCCAACCACTTCGATCCGATGAACACGCGTTAAATCGAGTATCCAAGCTTCCCAATTGAATGAAGATGATGAAAATTACACACTCAAATGATTGATGATGGAAAAATCCCTCCCTCAAGTCTCTCTCTCGGAACAAAGTGAAGAAAAGGGTGAAAGTGAAGAAAAAGTCCCAGCCGGGTCCTTATATACTGCCGGAAGTTACGGCCGTAACTCGGCCTTCATACGGCCGTAACATCCCAGGTCAATGGCCTTACGGAAGTAACCGGCCAACTCGTACGGCCAAAACTCGGCTTCGTCCAAAAGCCTGCCGACAGACTTACGGCCGTACCCGCACACCTTACGGGCGTAACTAGGATGATACGGCCGTATCCGGCCAAACTTACGGGCGTAAGCCCCCTTCATCGAAAATGACCAGGCACCCTGCCTGCAGCGTACGGCCGTATCCGGCCAAGCCATACGGCCGTACCTTCCTCGTCTTACGGCCGTATGCTGCAACCCTTACGGCCGTAAGTCCCCCTTGCTCGACAAAACCTGAAATTTACGAATACCACTTACGGCCGTATCCTGCCCTTCTTACGGCCGTAACTCGCCTTCGGCCAAAATGCACAGGCACTGCTGACACGTACGGCCGTAACCGGCCAAGCCTTACGGCCGTACCTGCTCAACTTACGGCCGTATTACAAGACCTTACGGCCGTAAGTCCCATTCATCCAAAATATCCTGAAAACAACGAACCCTTGTTACGGCCGTAACCTACAATCCTTACGGCCGTAACTCAATGCTGGACAAGGTGAAAAAAATCCGATAACTCCAATTCCTCGCTACGACTGATGAATGATCCGACATATCATACGAATGTGAAAGTGAACAAGTCCAAAGATGATACTCCCAGTACAAGACTACCAAACACGGTGAAAATGATAATCCTCCCGTCTCGATCTATAAACGGAGATGAAAATGACGATCACGGTTACAACATGCCAACAGTGAGCGCAAATGACTGAATCATGAATGACGAGTGATTAAAAATGAGTGAAAATTACTGAGTGACAATTACAGACTAATAATTACTGAATGAAAATGAATGAAATACAACCGGGTGTTACATACTCCCCCCATAAAAAGAGTTTCGTCCTCGAAACTAAGGTCCAAACAACTCGGGATAACTCTCCCGTATACTCTCCTCGGTTTCCCAAGTGGCCTCTTCGACTCCGTGTCTAGACCACTGAATCTTGACCAAAGGGATCGTCTTGTTCCTCAACTGTTTGATTCGCCACTCTAAAATTCGTACGGGACGCTCCTCGTACGAATGATCATCCACGATCTCGATTTCGTCGAACTGAAGTATGTGACTCGGGTCGGCAACATACTTCCGCAACTGAGAGACGTGAAACACATTATGAATTCGGCTCAATGCCGGAGGTAAAGCCAATCGATAAGCTAACTCGCCTACTCGATCCAAAATCTCAAACGGTCCAATGAATCTCGGACTCAACTTTCCCCGTTTTCCAAAATGGAAAATACCTCGACTCGGGGATACCTTGACCAAAACGTGGTCACCTGCCTCAAATTCTAATGGTCGACGATGGTTATCTGCATATGATTTCTGTCGACTCTGAGCGATCAATAAACGAATCCTGATCAAAGCTACCTTCTCACGGGCGGCTATAAGCATATCGGGTTCGGTGCCGATTGATTCTGATAAGTCGTCCCAACACAAAGGAGATCGACAATGATGACCGTACAAGGCCTCATAAGGTGCCATCTTGATTGAAGCATGCCAACTATTATTATACGTGAATTCGATCAATGGTAGTTGGGCTTCCCAATCGTCTTTCCAATCGAGGACGCATGCCCTCAACATGCCCTCTAAAGTCTGAATGGTTCTCTCTGATTGTCCCCCGGACTGAGGATGAAAAGCGGTGCTGAGATTAAGCTGAGTTCCCATAGCACGATGGACTGATTTCCAAAAATGAGACACAAACCGTCCGTCACGATCGGAAACGATACTCTTAGGAGTACCGTGCAGTCTCACTATCTCTTTGATGAACAGCTAGGCGAGTCTCTCGGGACCCCAAGTATCCTTAATCTCGAGAAAATGAGCTGATTTAGTTAAGCGATCCACGATCACCCAGATCGTATTCATGCCACGACGACTCGTCGGCAAACTCGTGATGAAATCCATAGAAATGTCTTCCCACTTCCATTCTGGAATAGGGAGAGGCTTCAGCATACCCGCCGGTCGCTGATGTTAAATCTTGACTTTTTGACAAGTTAAGCATTTCGAAACAAATTCTGCGACTTCCCGCTTCATATTACTCCACCAGTAATTTTGTTTCAAGTCCTTGTACATCTTGCTAGACCCCGGATGAACAGAATAAGGGGTAGCATGAGCTTCTCTCAAAATCGAGTTTTTCAACTCGTCATTCGCCGGTACGCACAACCGATTCTTAAATCTCAAAAGTCTATCTTCGTGGACCACGAATCCAGGGGCTTTCCCCTGAGCCACATCCTCCCGGATGCGCAACAATGCTGGGTCTGAACCCTGATTCTCCCTGATTTCCTCCTCAAGTGACGATGAAATTTCTAACACGCAAAGCTGTCCCTGAACTCGCTGAAGCCAGACCTCGATCTCGGGTCTAAGGAATTCCTGCTGAAGCTCCTTCTGAACTGTTAAACGAGCAAGCATCTGTTCCTGAACGGACTTACGACTCAAGGCGCGAAAACGTTCGCCTTGCCCGGGTGGTAAAGTATCTCAATATCATAATCTTTGATTAGCTCCAACCACCGTCTCTGACGCATATTTAACTCCTTCTGAGTAAATATATACTTTAAACTCTTGTGATCGGTGAAAATCTGACAGGTGACACCATAAAGGTAATGACGCCAGATTTTCAAAGCGAACACCATGGCTGCTAACTCCAGGTCGTGGGTCGGATAATTAACTTCGTAAGGTCTCAATTGCCGTGAGGCATAGGCAATAACCTTCCCATTCTGCATGAGCACACATCCGAGACCCTGTCCGGACGCATCACTATAAACCACAAATCCTTTCGTCCCTTGAGGCAGGGAAAGTACAGGTGCTGAGATTAACCGGCTCTTGAGTTCCTCAAAACTCCGCTGACACGCATCGGACCACGTGAATTTCTTATCCTTTCGCAAAAGGTTCGTCAAGGGTTGAGCGATTTTGGAAAATCCTTCCACAAACCGCCGATAATAACCCGCTAATCCGAGAAAGCTACAGATTTCCTTAATATTCTTCGGAGGTAACCAATCCTGAATAGCCTCCGTATTCTGAGGATCAACACGCACTCCATCTGATGAAATCACATGTCCGAGAAAAGTCACTTCGGACATCCAGAACTCGCATTTGGAAAACTTCCTAAAAAGTTGCTCTCGTCTTAATACGTCGAGAACCTGATGAAGGTGAACCTCGTGTTCCTCTCGGTTACGAGAATAAATCAAAATGTCATCGATGAAGACAACAACAAACTGATCCAAAAAGTCGATGAAAACCTGATTCATTAACTCCATGAATACCGCAGGTGCATTAGTCAATCCAAACGGCATAACCACGAACTCATAATGACCATAGCGTGTTCGAAACGCCGTCCTTGCGATATCCGACTCTCGAATCTGCAACTGATGATATACAGATCTTAAGTCGATCTTGGAAAATACTGAAGCTCCCTGAAGTTGATCCAAAAATCGATACGGGGTAACGGATACTTATTCTTGATCGTCACCCGATTCAATTCCCGGTAATCAATACATAAACAGAACGAACCATCCTTCTTCTTGACAAACAACACTGGTGCTCCCCACGGGCACGCACTCAGTCGGATATAACCTTTCTCGAACAATTCCTCAAGTTGATTCTTCAACTCCTGCATTTCGGTCGGGGCTATCCGGTACGGTGCCTTCGATATCGGGGACGTACCGGGCTCCAACTCAATCGTGAATTCCACATCTCTCTGTGGAGGCAAACCTAGTAACTTGTCTGGAAAAACATCGGCATAATCCCTCACTACCGGAATATCCGTCAACATTACTGATGATTTCTCGGTTTTGGTCATATAGCACCAATAACCAACACATCCCTGACTGAGTAATCGCACTGCTTTCATCAAATTAATAACTCCTCCAGAACAGCTGGGATTACCTCCCTGAAACACACATTCGACCCCATCGTCTGAAATGATAGTGACCATACGCTTACGGACACTAATGATGGCATCATGACGATCCATCCAATCAATACCCAAGATGATGTCGTCTCTCGGCAAATCTACTACGATTAGGTCCGCTGGCCATACACGACCTTGAAGCTGAATCGGACAATTCTGAATCTCACGATTACCGATAATTCGTCTACCATCAGGTAGACCAATGACATAAGGCTCACAACTAGTAGCACTACCCAGACATAGTCTACTCAAACATGACTCGGAAATGAATGAATGCGATGCACCAGTATCAAAAAGGGTACACACAGGTTGAGATAGAATATCGAGTGTACCTGAAATCATTCGGGCCTCTGGATCATCAGTCTTCTTCATCTCATAAATCCAGGGCTTGCTAGTCCCGGCACCGGACGCTCCCGTCTGCTGGCTATAGGCTCCACCTTTAGTCGCTCTTGTCATTTTAAACGACGCTGATTGAGTGTCCTGGTTCTGAACGGCTGACTGCTTAGGGGCCTGAGATGAAGTCTTAGTAGGTTTGGAGTCCCTACGGCAAAAACGGGCCTTATGCCCAACAATTCCACAGTTATGACACATGACAGACTGTCTCGGACACTTGGTGCTGACATGACCAAGATCCCCAGAGTTATAACAGGTGATGGCCGAACTAGCCGCTCGTGACTGAGATTCCGCGGGTTTAGACGTCACAGGAGGTCGCTCAGAAAAAGCAGAGCCCGCACGAGGTTTCTTGAAAGCGGCCTGACTGCCGTCAGACTGATTATGATTCTTCGATTTCTTGCTAGCAGACGAAGGTTGCTGCTTAGCAATCTCTTTAGCAGTAAGCTCATAGGTAAGAGCTTTCTCAATGAATTCGGCCAACGTAGTGCAATTATGATTAAGCAACTGTAATCTCATACGTGGTTTCAGTCTCTTGCTGAAATACTTAATTTTATCCGCCTCGGAATGAATGATAGATGAGGCGAACGGAAGAAGTTCCTGAAATTTCTCGGCAATGGCGAGAATGTTCCTCGTCTGATGAGGGGTCGGGAGTGAGTAACTCTGATAGCTTGGCTTATATGAGTGGGGCCGGATAATACCTCTCCATCATGGGAGTCTTGAACTGATCCCAAGTACACGATCCTTCGGTGGGCTTCAACGATAACCACCAACAATGAGCGCTCTTACCCAGATAGTAAGCCGCAACTGAAACTTTGTGTCCTTCGGGACACTCTACCATCGCAAATAACTTCTCGAAGTGTTCGAGCCAATGAATAATACCCGCCGGCTCAGATGAGCCTTCAAAAGTAGGTGGCCTTTGCCGAGAGATGTCGCCGATGATACTGCTCACATTCCTCTCTTGCCTCTGAGGTGGCGGCGGAGGAGCCTGCTGATTTTGATTGACTGAGTTATGCATCGTCTCCATCAGCTGTGCCATCTGGGTCATTTGGGCCATCATGCCCTGCATAAAAGCGAGTGGGTCAACCCGGACACCCTCTGACTGAGTCGTGTCCCGAGTACGACTCCCCGATAGTGAATGATCACGTCCAGGTGAATGAGTGGCAGCGTCGCTGCTCGAAGAATTAGCATTATTTCTCGCGTTCGCACGTGTATTCACACGAGCTCTCGGGATTCGGACCGCACCACGGCCTCGTCCTCATCGTCCTCTTCTTGCTCTCTCCATACTGAAGTAGGAAAGTAACATGATGATTATATTTTCCGTATAAATATCACGTTATGGTTATGACATGAGATGATGAAAACGAGCATACGCTCTAACGCAGTGATTACATGAATGATCAACTGAGGTGACATGATTATTTGATGAAATTATTGAAATGATTATCTTGAACAAGTTAACAAGATTAATTATATGATCCTCCTGATCAACAACTGAGTAATGAAATGAATCGAGTGATTAACTAGCTAACATGACCGTCCTGGTCAAAATGAAAATGATGATTGAGGATTGTTAACTGATGAATTATGAATGAATGATTCTTATTGCCAGAAATTATACCATGGCGTTAGAAATCTTACTGTTCTTTCGGTCTGATTGGCTCGGCATCTGCACAAGTCACACGTGACACGAAAGTCTAATGATACTAGTCCGATGACGATGATTTCAAATGAGACATGACTCGGAAGGTAGTATTCAAACCACGCTCCGATACCAACTCTGTAACACCCCAAACTAGGCGGATATTACAGTGCCGTGGACCCCCGACTGGGACCCACCAGGCGAATGAAAACTGATGAATTAAATAATATAATTGTGGTACCGAACCACATTATATTACCAAATACTCCGATGAGGAGCTTAAGTACATTACACCAGGACAAAACAGAATACTAGTATATTTTATATGGAGATAAAATACACCACCCTGAATAAATAACATCTCATACGGAATTTTGCAGTGGAAATACAACTGAAGAGAAATAATAATTTTTGAAATGACTGGAACGACTGAAATGACTGAAATACACGGAATGACTGGGGGCCCCTACTAGTATCACTAGGACTCCTCGCCGTCAGCATGCTCTTCCCGTGCCTTTGCCTTGCCGTGACCTGAAAACAAAATTCCCCAAACGTGGTCAGTTACACAGAACAACAATCCTCAAGGGTTGAAAATACACAATCACGATTTAACTGAAGTTATGAAATATCCTTAGTTATGAATTACGCTGAAGAGGAGTATCATAGTACGCCCGTAGTGTTCTGTGCAAGTGTACAAGACGGATGACCGGACACACCCGTCCTTGTACCTAATTAGTCTCACGGAGTTAATTTTTACCGTGTGCACTGCCCAATGTATTACTCCCAATACATGGCCATCACGTGCCCGACTAAAAATTCCACACATCTGCACCCGGCCACGCAATATGAACCCAGAAGGTCATATGAAACGAGAATGACCACAATGAATATCAATGAATAATAATAATCCGACAAAGTCAAGAATGACTCACCGAGATGAAAGTAATAATGAAGTAATTGATAGTTTCAATGAAATGATTGGAACCGTCGTTCCTCATTAATGAAGTGATTCTTCGACACTTAGAAGTCTCAATATGATTAATACAATGATGAATGAGTAATAATTATGAATGATCAACAACAAAAGGAATGAAATCCTTTTAACCGAGTAAGAATTAACTTACACAATACCGATGAAGAATGTCCTTCCACGAACAAATGTCCTAAATGAAGTGTCGGTCGCTCGAACAACCTTGAATCAATACAATTACCAAAAATCCGTTCAATATACGAATTAAACACGAATATAACGAACTCAAAATGTCGATACGATTAAACCAAATTCAATGGGGCATTATATCGAACACTTTGGCCAACTTCGATTGATTACAACCAAACCTCAATAATACCAACATCAAATCCCCAAAAAGTGTTTCAAACTAATAAAACATCTTCAATACGATCAATAATCCATTATGAATATCCAAATACATGATTATAACAACAATTAATCGAAAATCCCCAAATCCAACTCGATATTCAAAGTGTTCTTGAATAATTCCTCAATAATCCAATGAATCTATATACAAACTCATAATCATATGCATATCCCTTCATATAACATGATTATCACGTCCAAAACATCATATCTCAACACAAAATCGAAATCCAAAATGTTGAAGAAATTACCTCTTGAAGATCCAACCACTTCGATCCGATGAACACGCGTTAAATCGAGTATCCAAGCTTCCCAATTGAATGAAGATGATGAAAATTACACACTCAAATGATTGATGATGGAAAAATCCCTCCCTCAAGTCTCTCTCTCGGAACAGAGTGAAGAAAAGGGTGAAAGTGAAGAAAAAGTCCCGGCCGGGTCCTTATATACTGCCGGAAGTTACGGCCGTAACTCGGCCTTCATACGGCCGTAACATCCCAGGTCAACGGCCTTACGGCCGTAACCGGCCAACTCGTACGACCGTAACTCGGCTTCATCCAAAAGCCTACCGACAGACTTACGGCCGTACCCGCACACCTTACGGGCGTAACTCGGATGATACGGCCGTATCCGGCCAAACTTACGGGTGTAAGCCCCCTTCGTCGAAAATGACCAGGCACCCTACCTGCAGCGTACGGCCGTATCCGGCCAAGCCTTACGGCCGTACCTTCCTCGTCTTACGGCCGTATGCTGCAACCCTTACGGACGTAAGTCTCCCTTGCTCGACAAAACCTGAAATTTACGAATACCACTTACGGCCGTATCCTGCCCTTCTTACGGCCGTAACTCGCCTTCGGCCAAAAATGCAGGCGGCACTGCTTTGACACGTACGGCCGTAACCGGCCAAGCCTTACGGCCGTACCTGCTCAACTTACGGCCGTATTACAAGACCTTACGGCCGTAAGTCCCATTCGTCCAAAATAGCCTGAAAACAACGAACCCTTGTTACGGCCGTAACCTACAATCCTTACGGCCGTAACTCAATGCTGGACAAGGTGAAAAAATCCGATAACTCCAATTCCTCGCTACGACTGATGAATGATCCGACATGTCATACGAATGTGAAAGTGAACAAGTCCAAAGATGATACTCCCAGTACAAGACTACCAAACACGGTGAAAATGATAATACTCCCGTCTCGATCTATAAACGGAGATGAAAATGACGATCACGGTTACAACATGCCAACAGTGAGCGCAAATGACTGAATCATGAATGACGAGTGATTAAAAATGAGTGAAAATTACTGAGTGACAATTACAGACTAATAATTACTGAATGAAAATGAATGAAATACAACCGGGTATTACAAATTTAACATCGGTTTTTAGCAGAACCGATGTTAATTTGTTTTAAAATTATCAATTATGCCACCGCGTCTTTTTTAACATCGGTTTTTACAAAACCGATGTTAAACGAGCGATGTTGAATGTCTTTTTTGTAGTAGTGATCGTTTGCCTTAGCATGAAAAGTCGATACCAATCAAATCCATGTGAGAGTCACTGGACAGCAGTGAAAACCGTCCTAAAGTACTTAAGAAGAACTAAGTATGCGTTCCTATTTTATGGAGGTGTAGGAAACGAGCTGGATGTAAATGGTTATGCTGATACAAGTTTCGAAACTGACAGAGATGATCTTAAATCGCAAACTGGTTATGTGTTTGTATCGAATGCAGGTGCTGTGAGTTGGAAGAGTTTCAAGTAAAGCAGAGTTGATGATTCTATAACAGAAGCTGAGTACCTGGCAGCATCGGATGCAGCTAACGAAGCTCTATGGATCAAGATGTTCATTACCGAATTAGGAGGGGTACCGACCTGCCAGGGTCCCATAAGCCTTTATTGTGACAATAATGGTGCTAATACACAAGTTAAAGAGCGTAGGTCCATCATAATTCCAAACATATACTCAGAAATATCACCTAGTCAGAGAGATCGTCCGACGAGGAGATATTACAATGTCCTCGAATGTCACTCAGAGGATGTTGAGTGAGGGCATTGTAATTGTTATTATGTAAATCATTAATATAAGACAATAGTTGCTTCTTTATTTACTGGTAGTTACTGGCGTTCCTGACTCGTATATATATATATATATATATATAGAGAGAGAGAGAGAGAGAGAGAAACTAGTCTATATATTTGAGAGCAAAACATTCCACTCCTTATTGGATAAAGGGATCGGCACTGGAAAGGTTTATAGCTGAAATACTTTATCGTTCGCATGTCGATGAAACTTGACTGGGCGTTAATTTTATGTGAAGACATGTATGATGTGTTCTTTGACATGGAGAGTGCTTGTCGAACACTAATGGTTAGTGGGAGCACACGTTATAGGTATGCTAATTGGATTAGTATACTCGAACCGACTCACCCTCAATTCGTCACACGTATTTCATTCCGGGACAGTTAATGACGGAATTGAAAGGTTGTGATAGGTATTCGTAAACCTTCGACTTGAGGATTAAGTAGGGATGTGCTTGTGACGTCAAGATTTTCATTAGAGTAGTTCGACCCTGTAAACCGGAAGGCGAGGGTCAACCTCGACGTGCATCTTGATGGGCAAGTAGCAGATCCTACTGAATACCAAGATAGAATTCTTTCTCCTGTTAGTGAACGGGTTATATATCCTATGCGGTTATTGGTAGTTGAGATCATAACTCTTTGGCCAAGCATTGGAGCTAGTTGTATTAGATACATGAGAGCTCGATGATCTCGATTTGCATTAATGCCTGCATAGCATCAAGTACAGATAGGGTTTGCCTGACCGTGACCCTATAACTTGATCGGGACATTTGAAAGAAGGGTTTATACATATACTGGTATTCACGACAGAATGGTTCTCGAATGATCCCAATTATTCGTTCTCAGTTGGGGTACAATGTAGGCCGCCATGCTGGATAAGTGGTGCTACTACTCTTTGGTTCCTCCTATTGCTGACTGAGACGAACCTACCGAGTCGCGCAATCGGATTGACGACAGAATGAATCAAGCTAATTCTCTCATTATGAATATTAGATATTGGATATCTAAATTTGGGACATTGGATGTTTAAATTGATTTATTGAATAAATTAATTTACTGCCTAATGAATTAAATATATTACTGGGTGATTAATTTAATTCATGAATATAATCATTTCATTTCTTGTCCTTGTTATTGTTGGAGAATATCAAGAGATTGATTGAGAGTTGTGAGTTATACACTTAGAGTGTCATAATCACATAAAAAGCTTCGTCATCCTAGCTCTAGCCGTATCTTTGGAGGATAGCAAGGTGATCGTCATTCTGTTTGTTTCTCCGGCACGTGGCAAGTAGAGACGCGGTACTTTCGATGTTGGATCATCCAAGAACTTGCAGCGGATTGGATACGTGGAGATCAAGCAAAGCTTGGGGAATAGATCAAGAGAAGGATACCATTTAATCAACAGACTACGAGGGTATATTTCTCGTATCTCTTGTGTTTCGTGTTATATTCGTATATATGTAGCTCGATCGATCCTCGTAGGGATTCGGATCGAATTAATTTTTGTTTTACCGCTTCTGTTGGGCCTTCGCTTTTAGGCACCGAATCCCAACAGTGGTATCGGAGTGTAGATCTTGCGATCGTATATACGATATTAGCATTTGGAATGCTTGATTAGATGGTGAATGATTTGGAATCATTTATAGTCATAATCGTGGTATATGTTTTTCGTTCGTTGTAGTTGTATTTTTCGTAAGTTTATGTCTAAATATAAATCTTTATTTTCTGGGATATGTGATTTATATTGAAGATATGAAAGTCGGAAAATATTGATATTGGATATCCGGTCGAAAATCCAGCTCTGAATCGTCGTCGGACAACTTTTCGGCTAAGGGGAAGGCAGCTGTCAGGCTGACCTGACCGTGTCAGGCGACATGGGCCATGCCATCCGTCCAGTCTTGGCAGACTGTCGGGATGACCCGAGCGTGCCATTCGGCATGGGCCGTGTCTGGCCGGCAGGCTGTCGGGACAACCCGAACGTGTCATTTGACACGACCGTGTCTGGAAGGCCAGCTTGGGAATCTGTCGGGGTAACCCGACCATGCCGGTCGGCACGGGACGTTTCTGCCCGGCAGACTGCCGAAGGTAACTCGGCTGTGGCAGGCCAGTTTCGCCCCGACTCGGTTTTTTCGTGTATTCCAGAAAATTAATCTCCCGCATGTTAAATTGGATTTAATATGATTAAAATGATTTATGGTATTTCATTTTATAGGGGAAATTTGATTAATTGGAATATTTGTGGGTGACCGAATACTTTGAACATTTTCATATTACCGATTGTGTGAATTGATTGGATCGATTCTATTTATTGTTTGTATATTGATTAGATCAATGTATCTCTACGCAATCCGTTTATATAGTATTTATTGGATGGATGCTTTTGAATGGGGATGTGGTTCATGGACTTAGTTTTGAATTGTTCGATTTTATTCGATGGGTTGTAAAGGCTGCTTTGAGCCTATTTATTTTACTAGAAATATTTGTATCTAGGATGCATTTTTGAATGTAAAATTTATATGTAATGACGAAGACCGGAGGAAGATCCGTTTTGAGGAGATGAAGATTCAAGACGAAGACTTGTAATTAGATTACAGAGTTTTTGTTTCTAGGAATGGTCCATGAACTACATGATGGTAGCAACTAGGTTGTGAATAGTTGTTCATATTGTATGAATGCACAAACGCGCTTAAATGGATTAATGTGCATGTGTAACGTTAATCGCGAAAATTCTCCCACAACAAATTATTAAGTTTATAAGGTTTCAAGGTTTTCCTTCCCTCCATCGAGCTTTCGGGAAATTGAAATCTAAACCGGATGTGCTATGCTTCTGAGTTATCAGGGTAGTCATTTTGGGAGGATGTATAAATTATCGGGAGTGCATTGGATGCCTTCGGTTGGAGCAAATTTTATCCCTAGAAACCTGATAGGTTGCCGAATAAGATTCAATTATGAAACTGATTTGCGTCGATGGTATAAACTTAACTTGTTCACAAACCATAGAAATCGTATAGGTTGAGGGGAGTGAACAAGGGGAACAAGAAGATCGAATCATCCATTAGATGGATTGGTTTTGGACACCACTTTATGAAAATTAATAGACTAGAAACCTGTTCGTTGCCCTCTATTAAGATTTATAAAGAACTCGATCACCACTATGAAGTAGAGCGAACGATACTTTCGGATTTCACATGGGAGTGTGTTATTCCGATAAAAATAGTGGGACCTGGGTAACAAGAATAGAAAAAGACCTTAATTCTATACTCAGATCATAATTGAACGAATCACTAATTAATCTGTCGTACTTAAATGCACACATAACTCTCAATATGACAATGAACTCACTCGTAATTCTACTCGAAAAGAACACCTTGATCGGACCTAACTTTGTGGATTGGCTCCGCAATATGATGATAGTCCACAGTATTGAGGCACTAGGATACGTCTTGGAGACGGACATTCCGGAACCTCCGGTGAGGACAAGAGCCAATCAAGAAGAGATTGAAAACCACGAAAAGTAGGTTAAGAATGACGTAAAAGTCCGTGCTTACATGATGGCTTCTATGTCTAATGAGCTTCAGAGATCTCATGAGAAAACGACTTCTGCTAGGCAGATTCTATCTCACTTAACCGAGCTTTATGGTGAGCATAGTCGAACTACTAGATATGAGATATCCAAGCAACTGTTTTGGTACAAGGATAAAGAAAGGTGAGAAGGTTGGGGACCACGTCCTCAAAATGATATATATGATCGAGAGATTGGAGGATCTTGATTTTAAGATGGATACTTCTCTTCAGACCGACCTTATCCTACAGTCTCTCCCTGATTCCTTCTCGCATTTTGTTATGAATTTCAACTACAATGAGATTGCGTGCAACTTAGCAGGTCTAATGAACAAACTGGTGACCGCTCAGTCTTAGATGAAGACTCTGCGGATGAAGAACTCTGCCCTTGTGATTTCTTCTGGATCTCGAAGGTCCAAGAATAAGAAGAAAAAGACCAAAAAGCGGATGGGACCACAAGTCAAGGACCTTAAGGTTAAGGGCAAGGCCCCGATGGTTCCGAAAAGCAAGGAGAAGGACGTTTGTCTCAAATGCGGTGAGCTGGGCCACTGGGCTAGAGACTGTCCAATCCTTCATGGCGCTTCAGGATCTGGAACAAAGTAGGAAACTTGGAGCTGGGGAAGTGATGATCACTGTCGGAAGCAGGAATAGTGTTGAGGCAACCGACATAGGATCACTTCTTTTGGGATTAGAATCCGACTTTCTTTTAACTTTAGAAGATGTACTTGTTTTACCCAAGGGGCATAAAAACATTATATCCATTCCGGTCATAGATCGGAAAGGCTTCTCATTTTTCATTGGTGATGGTTCCTGCAAAATTTATTTTAGA
Source organism: Orobanche coerulescens (assembly GCA_033398695.1). Lineage (NCBI taxonomy): Eukaryota > Viridiplantae > Streptophyta > Magnoliopsida > Lamiales > Orobanchaceae > Orobanche > Orobanche coerulescens. The sequence continues at coordinate 137,716,713 of CM065809.1, forward strand.
AATAAACCAGTGGGTACTGCTACAATGTTAAATGGACTATATCATCTAAACCTTAATAATAAAGTCGTTGTGAATACTATGACTAGGAAGTGTGGTAGGGATGAAACTAATCAAGTTTTGAAATGGCATCTTAGACTTGGTCATGTTGGTCAGACCAAGGTTTACAAAAGGAATAAGATGGACTAATGGGTCCATTGGGATCGGATCCCTTTCCTACTTGTGAATCTTGCCTTAAAGGCAAAATTACTATGTTCCCCTTCACAGGGACTTTTGAAAGAGCCGCTGATAAACTAGGATTAATCCATACCGACGTATATGGTGCTTTGGAAGCAGTACGTGACGGATATGATTACTTCATTACGTTTACAGATGATCATACTAGGAATGGTTATGTATACTTAATGAAACATAAATTCGAGGCCTTTTGAGAAATTCCAGGAATTCAAGGCCCTGGTCGAGAAACAAACCGGACCGAGGTGGCGAGGATATGAGTACGGTGTTTGACAAGTTCCTGAAGGAACATGGAATATTATCACAACTAACACCTCCAGGCACTCCTCAGTCAAATGGTGTTTCATAAAGAAGGAACCAGACCTTGTTGGACATGGTCCGTTCCATACTAGGCTATACTGACTTACCAATTTAACTGTGGGGGTATACACTCCTGACTGCTGCATATATCTTGAAACGATGTCCTTCCAAATCCGTTCCTAAAACTCCACATGATATGTAGGAGGGCAGGAAACCAAGTCTAATCACATTAGGATTTGGGGATGTCCCGCCCATGTCAAGAAGACTAAGGTGGACAAAATGGAAGCGAGGTCCGTGAGGGGACGTTTCATTGAATTCCCATCTGAGATGATGGGTTATCTATTCTACATGCCCAAACATCGAAAGATCGTTGTTGCTTTGCATGCACACTTCCTAGAAGAAGAGTTCATTAAAGAAGGCGGAGCAGGTAGAAATATTTCTTTGGAAGAATACAATGAAACTCCTCAGGAGACACATGTACAAGAAATTGGAACTGAACCTTCTGTAACACAAGAACAACCACCTCGTAGGTCTAGTAGGGTGTCTCAATTACCTGAGAGGTATAGTTTTATGCACTTGGAGGAACTAGGTTTCCACGAGGTTCCAGGTGATAACCAAGAGACCGACCCGCGACCAATGACCTAGCAATGGTGGATGTAGACTCCATGAAATGGACTGTAGCAGTCTTCATGTAGTTGGGACCTTCATTTTGACGAGATAGTCAATGAGTTTGAATTCGTGCAAAATGAAGAAGAACCTTGTGTATACAAGAGGGTTAGTGGGAGCAAGATCGCATTCTTAGTACTATATGTAGATGACATTCTACTAATAGGAAATGATGTTGGAATGCTTAGTTCTGTGATAGTTTTGGCTTTCGAGTAATTTCTCCATGAAAGACTTGGGAGAAGAAACCAATATTCTTGGGATTCGACTCTACTGGGATAGATCGAAGAGAATGATAAGTTTTTCCCAAGCCCTCTATATAGATAAAATCTTAAAGCGATTTAAGATGGAAGATTCTAAAAGAGGGTTCCTACCTATGCGACATGGAATAAAACTCTTCTTTAAGATGTGTCCTCATAGTGAGTAACAATAAAAGGAAATGAGTAATATACCATATGCTTCGGCACTAGGTAGCCTTATATATACTTTATTGTGTACGAAACCTGACATTGCGCATGCTGGGAGCGTGGTAAGTAGGTTTCGGGCTAACCCAGTTAGGGAACATTAGACCGCCGTAAAGAACGTTCTCAAGGACTAGAGATCTGGTTCTTAAATATGGTGGTGGAGAACTGAATGTGGTGGGATTCACTGAATTGGACTTCCAAGGACAGAAAGACGATTCGATGTCTACTTCTGGCTACATATTTACTCTTAATGGGGGAGCAGTATCTTGGCATAGTGCCAAGTATAGCGCGACGGCTGGTTCCACCTGTTAGGCTGAGTATAAAGCAGCCTCAGAGGCCTCCAAAGGAAGGGTTAAGAAGTTACGGGGTAAACTTCACATGACACCACGTGTTGCGCTGCCTGTTTTCATTTTTCTATGATAACATCAGAGCGATAGTGTAACACCCCAACCCGACAAGGGTCAAAGTGTAACATTATGGAGTCAAATCAAAACATTAAATACGCAAGCGGAAGACTTTATTTTAAAAACATAACTAGGTCAACATTACAATCTTCCAATGATAAACCAACATTGACTTAAATAGAAAAAAAAGAAAACATAATTAATCCAAAAGTCTTATAAAAATGATAAAGGATAACTAGTAGGGTAGTCTATAACTCCTACTCTCTTCACTCCCGCCCACCACCCCTGTAATAACCTGCCGCAGAGAAAAGAAATGCGGCTGAGCTAACGCTCAGTGAACAGATATATAATATGAAAGCAATAAGTATGAATGAAACGAAACAATATAGGAAGGAGTCCAAGAAAACCTGTGAATAAGATACAAATAATATATATGTAATGACAGATCAATATAATGAGAGAATATGAAAGATCAAAAATCAAGGAAATGCCCAACATTACATTATGTACATAGAGTAGCTAGCTCGATGTACCACATTAGTGAGATGGGGTGTATTGCACACACTCTAGTCCATTCACATCACATTTCATTTCATTTACTAGGATGCATTCATACGCTCCCTTCATTACATTAATATGTATGCTAGTACCAAACTAAACATACATATGAAAAACACGGGCCAAGTGCGCTAATTAGCAATACAATCATTTGGGAACGCAGTGGACACATGCCCGCCTCCACTGACAGCGTCATACCATTGGTGCATCAATGATATAGCCATAGACTCCCCATGGCTAGATACATTAAATGGGCAACAATATAGGTAAACACATGCAAGGATAGAAATAAGCATGTAACGAAATAATCGATTGAACAATAACAAATAAGAAACTATCAGAAGGGATCATAGCAATGGGATTATATCAAATGGATCAATACAAAGAAATCATAACATTAGGTTCATATCAAAAGGTTCATAGTAATGCAACGAATTAAGGTCAAAGAATAAGAATCATGAGAAACTTTTACTTGATAAAAGGTAGAATATCTGTACCTTAAGAAATGAAAGCAATTGGAAATTGAACACAAGGAAAGGTGGATCACTCCTCCTTCACTGAATCTACATGAATTATAATCATATATTACTTATACGTCCATTAAAGTTATAACGGATTCAATACTCAAGGTTACTTATTAATAGGTCAGGGATTTCACAAATGAATCTGGTTCTGTTTTCTTATGAATTTTAAAACAAAACAAATAAGGTTCTGAGGTTTTAAATTTTTTACTTGTAATTACCAAAATAGTTAAGCACCTCTCCAAATTTTTCCAGATTTTATTTCTAAGTTTAAGTATCATTTCAAAAATATTTTTCCCAAACCTATCCAGAAACTGTACTGCAGGTATACCCCAAAAGTTTTGCATTTATCAACCTAGTTAAACCTTTCAGAAAAATCTAGAAAAATTACAGGAATTTACATATAACTTATATATTACATATGTAAAATAAGAGCTATTACATCTTTATATATTTGACATGAAAAATCACACAAGTCGACTGAAATAATTTTCTGAAAACACAATTTTGACATACGATCACATAAAATTCAAAAACATGCTCAAATCAACTCCAATTCACTCCAAACTAATTCGATCAGTTAGTAATCTCTTTAAAATTAGTTCTAGACTCAAAAAACTCAGAAAAACGCTTTATTATCATCAAGATTCACCCTGCTCAATCCGATCCAAAAACTGGACAGCATACTTTGAGACAGAAACAACACAACCTTAATCCCGTAAAATTTAAAAACATGACCAATACAACTCCGATTTCCTTCAAACTAATTGGAAAACTTAACTAAGACATTAGACTAAGTTTTGATGCACAAATACAGAATTAAACCTTTATGAAACTCGAGCTATAATGCACACATAATCAGCCTTCAAAACTGTCTCGTTCAAAACTCAGTTTAAAGCCATTATTCAACATGTTCAAATGTATCAACGGACACGATACCTTTATATTTTACAAGATCTGATTTAAACAACATGTTAACATATACACATATTCGTTTCTATAACACCCAACACAACCCTAGTTTAAACGAAACAAAACATCACGAAACACTCACATAAAATCATAGCCAAAACAAGTCCCTTACTAACCACATAATACGCTTAGGGTTCCCAATATTGTATGCATCATTAATGACTATTTATATCAGATTATTACGGCTTGTTTAGTGTTGTAATTCATTAGGGTTTCACGTTAAAGAGTCAAGATAAAACAGAAAAGAACATGGTTGATATATATGTGAAACCGATTAAGGGTTGTTAGGGTTATTCCCCATTGTTAATTCTTATATAAGTATTGTATGATTTTATGTGATAACAAACCAATTGTAAACATGATTTAGAAGATGATAAGGAGACAAGAATAAAGGTATTACATTACCTTGTCATGGCAGCAACTAAAGGGAACAACACCAAGAAAACCACAAACCGATCACCACCAATAACTTCCTTGTTCTCTTCTCCTTCAGACCGTCACTAGTAGAAAAGTGAGAATATGTAACACCCAAAGGTACCACTTTTAATAATTAAAAATTGGTGAATGTATAGGTAACAATTATGTAGCACTTTATTATTATGTATCACTTAATGTAACACTTTTAAAATATGTAACATTTTAAGGTATCACTTTTTTGTGTTCCATATTCAATTTACCTTTATGTATCACTTAATGTAACACTTTAAAAATAGATAACATTTTAAAGTATTATTTTTTTGTGTTACATATTCAATTTACTTTTATGTATCACTTAACGTAACACTTTAAAAATTAGTAACATTTAAAGGTATCACTATTTTGTGTTACATCGTTTATATTGAAATTCGATTTACCTTTATGTATCACTTTATGTAACATATTAAGAATAGTAACATTTTAAGGTATCAATTTTATTCGATATTCATAGAAATTTAAATTATTTCACTTTTACTTATTTTAGCTCTAATAATGAAGGTTTAAATATTTTAGTGAAATTTTGGCGGTATACAAAAACTAATTAATTAAGAATTGATAAGAATTTTGGGCGGCAAAAATTTTAGTGAAATTTAGTCCATCTAATTAATTGCTTTAGTATATCAACCTAATTAATAATAAAAACTACCCCTGAGCTGGATATACAAAAACAAAAGGAATAAAAAAAATACCATCTTCTAATACAAAAGGAACAAAAACAATCCCTATTCTAAAACAAAAGAAATAAAAACAAAAAAATACAATTAATACTGTTCCATGTGACATGATTGCCTACTCCACGGTGAACTCCTCTTAATCGACCTTTGTGAAGAAAAAATGGGGATTAAGTGAATTCCCTCTCTTAATCGACACTATCTTTGTAAGTTTCAATATTTTTTTGCCTAATCCTCATCCTCTTTTTCGTACTTTTTCAATTTGTATGAATTTATGTTTTAATTTTTAACACTAATTATGAATATTCGATTGAAATTGTAAACCTGAGTTGATGTTGTTATTAGCATTGGTATTATTATTTATTGTTTTGTTAATTGTTGTTGTTGGTGTCGATTGAAGTTGCTGCAGATGGTTAGTTTTCTGCTTTTTTTTGATTCAAGGTTGCAATTCACGTGGTTAGGATTGATGGCTCGGTCGTTCTTTGCGGTTGTTGAATCCAGACGTTAGTAAGGTATGTTATGTTATGTAACTTATGTTTTTGTTGCTCATTTTTATCAGTTTTGGTTTTTATTCTTGTGTAGAAATTGATTCTCTTGTTGGACTTGTTTAAATTTAGAAATTTGGTTTAATGAACTGCTCTTAATAGTTTGATGCTTATTAGGAGAAATTGATATGACCTAATCTAGTTTAGATTTATGTATGGTATAGTTGAGGAACGTGTTTAAGTTGTAATGAAATTTGTTATATTTTATATACAAAGTCGTTCCGTTTTCATTTTTAGTTGTCGTCCTAACTTTAATCTCTTGTTTTAAAATAGTTGTCATGATTTGTAGTACATTTATGTTACTTATATACAGTGCATCATAAAATTATTTGATGCACTCTTTTTTTTGTGGGGGGGGTAATTAGAATGATTTTATTACCAAGTGAAGCATTGTAAGCAAAGCTATACAACCAACAATCCAACAAACTACTCAATTCTATCATCTACTCTAACCTCTATGACTTCAAATCTTTGCGCTTTGCCATATTGATCCCCTACGGTGGCAATGGATAATTGACATTGCCTTACCACTCTTTCCACTGGACTACTCTCATCACAAAACTTTCTTCTATTTCTCTCTTTTCAAAGCCAATACACCACTGTGGACAAAACCAATCTGTAAAGGAACTATTTACCAGATTTGGTTGTGTATTGGGTCTTCATATATTCCAGCTTATCCTGCCATTCATATACATGAGTATGAAACCCACACCAATCAGCAATTTGCCTCCACACCATCGAAGAGAAAGAACACTTAAAGAACAAATGGTTATGGGACTCATTTTCTTGTAAATAGAGACAACATTCTTGCTCACATTGAACACCAAACTTCACCAAATGATCACAGGTAGAGAGTCTTTTCATAATAGCCAAACAAGTTATAAACATGAACTTGGGAGGAGCAATGTTTCTTGTAATCATCATGTGCCATGCCACTCTTGGAGCTTCTCCTTGCATTTCCAGATATAGGTTCCTGATGGATAATGTTGCACGAAACAAAGTATTAGAGCCGATAGTATATGAGCTCTAGAACTCGGGATTTTGAATTATCCTTTCTTTGCACTCTTTTTGTATGCGAAATATGTGAACAATTTATTTGTTAAGGTATATTTATGTTGTTGAAAAAATCAAACTTGTATGTGAAAATGAATTTTTCCCAAGTGACTTATAATAATGATAATTTTTCCCAAGCGATGTATAATAAAATTCATGTAACTAAACTGTACATAGTTATTTATACTTTTATTTCCTATTTTAAACATATCATATAATTATATCTTAATGTTTTTAATCCCTAAGAACAAATTTTTTATACCTTGATAAAGGTGACGAAATGAGTAGTTGGACCAATTTCCTACAATCTAGTAATGAGTATGAAAAAGGTGTGGAAGCTTATTTAAATAAAGCATTTGCAACACGCGCAATAGGAGATCAAATTACTTGTCCTTGTAAGGAATGTTATCATCGTTTCTGGCATCGTAGAGAGACAGTTTTTAATCATTTGATAGCTAATGGGATTGAGCCGGGCACCGAAGACTGGTATTGCAATGACAATAGTATACCCCCGACGTCAGTTTTAGAGGGGTTGGCTAAAGATAATACACATGACACTCATGATGATCTTGGTCGGTTATTGTACGAAATTCATAGGGATGTGGCAGAAGGTTCTAGAACAACCATGAAGGGGTTGGAGATCAACCAAATGCAGAGGCTAAAAGGTTTTATAAGTTGGTTGAAGATGGGAAGCAGGAACTGTTCCCTGGTTGCAAAACATTTTCAAAGCTGTCATTTATCATTCGCATGTACCTATTGAAGTGCACTCACGGAATAAATAATACTGCATTTTCAGATTTGTTGGAGTTGATTCGGGAGCTATTGCCAGAAGCTAAGTTGCCAAGATCTTTTTATGAAGCAAAGAAAGTAGTGAAAGATTTAGGCCTTCATTACGTCAAAATTGATGCATGCCGTAATGATTGTATGTTATATTGGAAGGAGCATTCTGATGATACATTATGTCATGTGTGTCATGCACCAAGGTGGAAAGAGAAAGAGGTTAGAAACCCAGAAAATAATGAAAATCAACAAACTGAAAGTGGTCGTCCAGTTCCTGCTAAAGTTGTTTGGCATTTTCCTCTTAAAACTAGGCTTCAGAGGATGTACATGTGCTCTGAAATAGCAGAGATAATGAGGTGGCATGATGAAAAAAGAGAAAAAGATGGGCTACTGAGGCATCCTGCTGATGGTGACGATTGGCAAGAATTTGATCAACTATACCCAAACTTTCGAAGTGAAGCACGCAATGTTCGTTTGGGTCTTGCAAGTGATGGATTTAATCCCTTTCGAACTATGAGCACACAACATAGTACATGGCCTGTTGTTTTAATGAATTATAACTTACCACCCTGGTTGTTCATGAAGTCAGAGTTCCTGATGCTTTCTTTGCTTATTCCAGGGCCTGACTCTCCCGGTAATGACATTGATGTCTACCTTCAACCATTAGTAGAAGAGCTGAAAGATCTATGGTTTAATGGGTTAGACACCTATGACTCATCGAAGAACCAGACCTTCAGAATGCATGCAGCATTAAGATCAATGACAAGCGATTTTCCAGGATATGCAATGTTGTTTGGTTGGAGTACCAAAGGGAAATTTGCTTGTCCCCATTGTCATTATGAAACTGACCATCGATCGTTGAGTAATAGTAACAAGTCATGTTATTTGGGTAATCGTCGGTTTTTAGAAGCTGATCATCCTTGGCGCTATGATACTAAGGCGTTTGACGGAGAGACAGAGGAGAGGGCTGCTCCGGAACCTTTAACGGTCGAGATTTTAGAGTTCTTTGAAAAATTGGGAAAATAGTTTTGGGAAGTTACAACCAAAGAAGAAACTTGATGAGTGTCCGTGGAGAAAGTCTTCCATCTTTCACTGTTTGCCATACTGGAAAGATATTAGGTGTCGCCATCATTTGGATGTCATGCATATAGAAAAAAATATATGCGATAGTGTGCTTGCAACTTTGTTAAGTATTCCTGGAAAATCCAAAGATCATCATAATGCTCGATTAGATTTGAAACAAATGGGGATTCGGCCAGAATTACATCCTCAAGCTTCAGGTGATGATCGGTATGTGTTGCTACCCAAGGCATCATTTTCAATGTCAAAAGAGGAGAAGAGTATATTCTGCAGTGTTATTAAAAAGGTGAAGTTACCAAAGGGTTGTGCATCTAATATATCAAGGTGTGTGCAAGTGAAGGAGGGAAAAATATCAGGGTATAAGAGCCATGATGCGCATATTATGATGCAATATTTACTTCCAGCTGCTGTTAGAAACACTCTGCCAAAACATGTCGCTTTACCTCTTATTAGACTGAGTGGCTTCTTTCGATCTATTTGTAAAGTCATTAATCGAAATGATTTGGATCGTCTCCAAGTTGAAATTTCTGAGATTGTTTGAGCTTGAAAGAATATTTCCACCATCTTTTTTTGACATCATGGTCCACCTACCGATACATTTGGTCAATGAAATAAAACTTGGTGGCCCTGTCTGTGATTGGTGGATGTACCCTATAGAGAGATACCTTGGAAAGCTGAAATCATATGTTAAAAATAGATGCCGCCCAGAGGCTTCCATTGCAGAAGGTTATTTAGCGGAAGAGTGCTTGATATTCTGCTCTAGATATTTGCATGATGGTGCAAGTAAGCGATCCCAAAATCTCAATCGGAGTACTGAAACTGACCAGGTCGACACAGTTGCCGAGGAATCACCTTTGTTTCCTAAGATAGGCTATCCTCTTGGGAGGAAAAAGAAATGAAGAAAGCAAGGGAAGGCATATACTCTGGATTCGGACATAAAGGTTTTAGCGCATCGATATGTTCTGTTCAATTGTGACAATGAGCAGGTTGAGAATTACATCAAGTAAGTTTTTTGTATTTTTTTTGTATATGATCAACTGACTAGTTTTATGTTTTACTTTCTTATTTTATTGTTGTTGTAAATGTAGGGAACATGAACAGTTTGTAAAAAAGAAGTCGAGAAGTAAAAGGAAGAGAAGGTGGACGGAGGCGCAAAAACATAGCAATGAATTTATGAGTTGGTTCAAAGAAAAGGTTGAGTTGGATAATGCCACAGACTACATTAAGTTGTTAGCATTGGGTCCTTCCCGGTATTGCAAGGGGATATCTTGGATATTTACGTAATGGTTACAAGTTCTACACAAAAGAGCACGATGAGAAATGCAAAACGCATAATAGTGGAGTTTCATTATCAGCTTTAACTCCAAGCTTTGCTAGTAGTAAGGATCTTAATCCTGTTCTTGGTAATGTCACTTACTATGGGGTTATAAGATCAATAATTGAGATAGATTATTGGAGCGTATTTAGTGTCGTGCTATTTGAGTGTGATTGGTTTCATACAGAAGTAGACGATCTTGGTCTAAGTCGTGTGAATTTTAGTAAATTGTGTTCTAAAGATGACCGATTCGTCTTGGCATCACAAGTTCATCAAGTTTTCTACATGGAAGATGGTGTTGACACAGATTGGCACCATGTGAATCAAATGTTGCCACGAGACTTTGAATATGCTAAGGGGCAATATGAAGATACATATATGAACAGACTTCGTGAACGTGTCGAGATCCAAAATCAAGCTACGGTTAATGATGATATAAGGTTGTGCAGAGAAGGTGTTTCCGAAAGAGTTGACGTGCATCAAAACACTGAGAGGAATGAAAACAGTTCTGATGTTGATGAAACAGACTGGGATTGGATGGAACCAACGAACTAACGTGCTACAGTTATATTTATTGTTATAGCTACAAACTTTAGTAATTTTTTTTTTGCTGCTACGGAAGGGAACTTTAGTAATTTATTCTTATGTTTGTGTGGTTTATGTTCTTACTGTGAAACATCGTACTTTAATCTATTCTCTACTTTGGATCATGAATCTCCATCTTTCCTTTTTTTTTATTCTCCCGACTTTAGTCACAAGGCGTGTATGGTTACATTTATTGTTATAGCTTCAAGTACTTTAGTAATTTATTCTTATGTTTGTGTGGTAGATGTCGTTACTGGGAAATATCGAACTTTAATCTACTTTCTACTTTGGATCATGAATCTCCAACTTTCTTTTTTTGTTCTCCTGATTTTAGTGACAAGGCGTGGTAACTCGGTGTCATCATTCCATATTAAATGTCTTTTATATGCTATTGTTTGTTGATCCTGATTGTGTGGCTCTGATTATTGCCTCTGATTATTGCCTCTGATTGTGTGGCTTTTGTTTTTCTATTACAGGTATTTAGATGGCATCTTACGAGAAAATAAGGCAAAAAAGGATAGAAGAAAATAGACTGAAAATGGAAGAATATGGGCTCAAAAAAGCGGCTAATGTGATGAGCCAGTTAAACAAGACTTCCAAGAAGATAAGTAAGATGCATTCAAAGCCTAATTCAAAGAACGATAATGACGAGTACACACAGACTGGAAATGCTGAACTCAACTCAAGTGAAGACGAAAATGAGCCAATGATTAACACTGTACAGTTGCGCTCTCGCTCAAAGAAGGTCGTTCTTTATGTTATGGCATTTGTGAAACTTTTTTCCTCTTTTCTTCCTCACTTAATTGCTACTTTTTTGTGTATATCTGTAATAATTGTCATTGTTAATTGTTTTAAGGTTTCAAATACTTCTTCCATAGCAATGTCTGATTTAGTGAAGATGCGCCATTCAAATAACAAGAACAGATGCTTGGAAAATGTGCCACAAACCGAAGTTGTAGCACAAACCAAACAGCAGAGTTCATCAGATCAAATTAAACAAAAGAGAATGGTTTCTAGTGAAGCAAATCTCCAGCAACGTACACCGCTACTGCACTCTGGACAAAACAAAGGGGGTTTGTCCATATCTGATCAAGTGAGATTAGGAAAGTCTTCTACACAAAGAAAGTTATCCTTACAAAGACAACAAGAGAAAGAGGCTGATGTCCAACATAATGCACAACAGCGTAAGGTAATCATTGCTCCAGGGTCAATGAGCGCTTATTTGCAGCTTAAAGCAAAGTTAAGAGAAAAAGAATTGAGAGGGAAACAAAGTGATGCATTGGTACAGAAACTTTGTCTCCAGAATCAAGAATTGCTAACTGCAAAATATAAGCGCTCTAGCACCCCCGTAATACGTAGAAGTGATTCACAACCACTTGGACATGTATCAGGGGAAGAGTACGACAATTCTATGAGTTTAAGTGAATGTGGTTTAGTAGTAGAAAGAGAAGAAGGTGTTGATTGCAGTGATGGAGTGCATATTGGTAATGATGATCAACTGGAGATGGAATTTGATCCAGTAATTGACCAAGACCAGGAAGGTAAAAACTACATTGCTAATTATTTACGCGTCAAATATTAATATATAATTCTGATGCACTTTAAACCACACATTTATATTTAGTAATCAAGGTTTGTAACCTAATTGCGAGCCTTCAAGACCAAAGATAAAGCGAACTAGAGGGCCAACTCACGTAAAGATGTCCATGAATGGACATTCGATCAGCGTAAACCTATCATTTTAAATGAAAGGGGGGAGCCTATTGGTCCTGATAAGGAGACTTTGGATAAATTTTCTAGTTTCCTAGGTACGTTAGCTCGTAATTCTACGCTTGCACCATTGAACAAGATCAGTTGGCATTATGTTCTAGATAAGGATAACATTTGGAATTATGTCAAGGTAATCATTTTTTAAGATGTTGAAATACTTTATACTGCTAGAGTTGGTTTTATATATAGTATGAACTCAGATGAAAACTCAACTATGAATAATATTTGATGCAGAAGAAGTACATTATATCTGAACAAGGTAAAAGACATGTGCTTGGGAGCGTAGGAAGACTCTGGCGTAAACACAAATCCAATGTCAAGGCAAGGCACTATTTTGCCTTTGACAATGATGATGATAGGCTAGAACATGCTCCGGATACAATTCCAGAAAATCATTTTACAGACTTGTTAGAGTATTGGAATTTGGAAATAGTGCAGGTATGCTATTATTTTCCTTAGAACTGTCACTCCGTGGAGCAAAAATATGCTGGACCTTATAGTTTTATGCCAGGCCTGGGTATATGGTAACAAGCATTTTTCAATCGGTTGAATTGGTGGAGTTTGTTATTTCATAATTATAGGACTACACCGCCTCGCACAACAAAAGGCATGAAGAGTACTAGGATATAAATTGTAGTATAAGATTTAGTTCCAACCATTTTCCTAGGAATATGCAGTAGTAGTATATGTGGATAACTATTTGTAGAATGTGATATGTGATGAGATCCTGGAAAATTGTTGTTGAGATTTATAATGAAGTCAGGCTTCTAGACATTTATTAAGAATGTAGGACCATTTTGTGGATTTAATAAGCTAAAGTTGGGGATAGACGTGTAACGTTGAAGCATTAGTTCTCGAGTTCATTGCATGTAAAGAAATGATATTGAAATGTATCTGGGAACCACAGTAAAGTCGAGTAACTCGACTAAGTGGTTCAAACTGAAACTCACACTGTAATTTTAACCTATATCATTAGAGACACAGATTCGACCTTTTCTTTTTGGTTGTTTTATTCTCAAAAACAGTAAAGCAAAAAGAAACAGAAAGCGATTTAACCAAATAGATAGGCACACCATGGGTCCTATGAGCTTCGCGAGGAAGCAATATGAATTGGTGAATGAACTGTTAATGATTCGCTTTATTTACTATAACACTATTTTATCCTTTTATCCCAATGTAAACTATTTCTGTAATTTGAAATTTTGTGATAGCAACAAGATGCAGAGAAGAGGCCACCATCCCAAGCTTGTATGTACAAAGAAACTCGAAAAAGAAAAGCCGGTAACAAATACAAAACGCCATATGAGGCTATTCAAAGTAACATAGTAAGTGCCATTGTCTCTAATTACTTAACTATGCACATATAGCTTCTCATATGAATTATTGTCAGGAATGAATCCATGACGACCACATTAAGATAAGAGGTGGTCATTATGGTGTTTCTTTAAAATCTTATGAGCGCATTATGATTATGAATTCTTGTCAGGATCTCGTTTCTAGAGCTATAGGATGAGGATTTCATAGGTAGAATCTTGAATCTTGACAGTAGTGTTGGTTATCTTCGTTTTGCCGAGTATGATTGTATGATGAACCTCCTGATCAAACCAATGAAACTGAAATTTGTAGTTTAAATGATGTTGTATCAACTGCCTTCCCCTGTTTAAATGAACCAGTTACAGATTTTATTTGCATCATTTTAGTTGCATCACTGCCTTACCCTGCTCCCCTGTTCCCCTTTTCCCCTGTTCATTTTAGTTACATCATTATATTGCAGATTTTATTCTGCACTTATGTTTCATCTTGTTAATTCTTTAGTTTTAATGTAGGACAAGATGGATCAAGTCCAATTAGAAAGGAAAGTTGATGGAGATAGTGCATATTGTGAAGTAATGGAGTCCGATAAGTCAAAAAGTCAGATGCAATTGAGGAAGTGCTCTATCATCAACGGACAGAGTAAGAGGGTTCAAGCGGGTGGCATAATAATTCCCGATGAGTATCTACAACCAATTAAAGAGCAAATTATGAAAGACATTGTTGGAGAAGTAATAAAGATCTTCAAGCAACAACTCCACCCCGAAACCTTTGCTAATTTGAGTCAAACACTCGGTGGTTTATCATATGTTCCAGAATTAAAAACTGATCAAGAACGCGATAATGCCAAAAATCTTTCTGGAGAATATGTTCAGGTGTGTGTTTCTTTTATAGACAAAATATTTTTTTTCATTTTATTTTTCCGAGTTTTATTGACTTATTTACAACCATTTGTATTGTAGCCTTATTTTTTAGTTTTATAAGATCACTAATTTAACAAAAACAAATATTCATCATGTGTTTATTTTTCTCTTGTAGGATCAAGACGATGAGGTGGAGTAATGCATCTCGGAGGCATAGAGATGGCGTATGATCGAATATTCAAAAGCCGTGGCATAGAAATAATATAATTATATTAATCTTTGGACTTTAGTTGTATTTATTCAATTTATATATTGTTATAAATGATGAATATGGATTATGTCATTGAATTATTTTCATTGTCATTTTGGTTATTGTCTACAGAATATGGATTATGTCATTGAATTATTTTCATCTATTGAAACAATATTTTTGTTATGAAATATTTTTGTTTGCGTTTATTAATTTTATTAATGTACTTCTATTTATTATATATGATAAAAATAATAATAATAATAATAATGATAATAATAATAATAATAATAATAATCATAATAATAAAAATAAGTGTTACTTTATAATGATCAATGTGTTACATGAGTTGGTACAAAGTGATACATATAAGTTGGAATAGTGTTCTTAATGTATCTTAAAAATGTTACTAATAGTGAAATAGTGTTACTTAAGAAATTTGAAGAACACTTTAAAAATGTTACTAATAGTGAAATAGTGTTACTTAAGAAATTTGAATAACACTTTAAAAATGTTAATAGTGAAATAGTGTTACCTAATAAATTTGGAGAACACTTTAGAATCACATTAATAGTGAAATAGTGTTACCTAATAAATTTGGAGAACACTTTAGAAATGTTACTAAAAGTAAAATAGTGTTACTTAAGAAATTTAGAGAACACTTTGAAAATGTTACGAAAAATGATACATAAAATGACTTAATAGAACACTTGTTAAACTGTTACCAAAAATGGTCGAAAGTGATACTTAAGAGCATAGGGAACACGAGCAGGAGTATCAATTTATATTAATCTTTGGACTTTAGTTGTATTTATTCAATTTATATATTGTTATAAATGATGAATATGGATTATGTCATTGAATTATTTTCATTGTCATTTTGGTTATTGTCTACAGAATATGGATTATGTCATTGAATTATTTTCATCTATTGAAACAATATTTTTGTACAAAACTGTTACCTATGAGCTATAGTAATATTTTCGGGCATTTAGGTAGCACTTTATGTGTGTTACTTAATGTTAGTTTTCTAGTAGTGCGTATTTATGGAGATGATGTAGAGAGAAATTTTATGTGTGTTTTTTTTTGTGTCATATGAATGAAAATGAACAGAATAAGCAGGATCATATAGATAGAATAGGAGGAGCGTTTTAGTTTTAGGAAAGTCATTATTGTGATTTATTTGTGTCTTAATGTGTCAATTATTATGGCGTGATTATGGGCTGAATTTGAGGGATGTTATTATCTCTATATTGATTGTGTAGTTCGTATGTTGTAGAGACCAAGGGAGAAACGTGTATAAGACTTGGAGAATTTTAGGAAAGGTTAGATTTAGTAGCAAAATTATCTTTTAGGCATATATCATAGACTATATTTAACTAATTGTATTATTCTTTATAACGTATAGTTTAGGTTTGTATTTAATCGTATTCATAACTTAGGAAAAATTCAAAATTAGTCGTTAAATCAGGAATTCAGAATTTAGGGTTTAACAGGTAGCACAGGCCTGGGAGCCGAGGTTTCATAATGGTACAAAAAATATTGAGAGAGAGTATCATCTCGTAAGAGAATTTATTCGCAAAGAGATAAATTGTGCTGCATAGAGTAGAGTCAGCTGACTACGTCACTGATCCACTGACCAAGCCACTTTCTCAGATTAGCTTAGAGCGTCATCTAGAGAACATGGGTATTAGATACCATAGTGTGTGGCATTGAGTGCAAGTAGGAGATTGTTAGGAGTATGCCCTCGAATGCCACTCAGAGGATGTTGAGTGAGGGAATTGTACTTGTTATTATGTAAATCATTAATATAAGGCAATGGTTGTTTCTTTATTTACTGGTAGTTACTGGCGTTTCTGACTCATAAATATATATATAGAAACTAGTCCGTGTATTTGAGAGCAAAACATTCCACTCCTTATTGGATAAGGGGATCGGCACTGGAAAGGTTTATAGCTCAAATACTTAATCGTTCGCAAGTCGATGAAACATGAATGGGTGTTAAGTTTATGAGAAGACTTGTATCACGTGTTCTTTCACATGGAGAGTGCATGTCGAACTCTAATGGTTAATGGGAGCACACGTTATAGGTATGCTAATTGGATTAGTATACTCGAACCGACTCACCCTCGATTCGTCACACGGATTTCACTCTGGGACAGTCAATGGCGGAATCAAAAGGTTGTGATACGTAGTCGTGAACCTTCAACTTGAGGATTTAGTAGGGATGTGCTTGTGACGTCAAGATTTTCATTAGAGTAGTTCAACCCTGCAAATCGAAAGGCGGGGGTCAACCTCGACGTGCATATTGATGGCAAGTAGCAGGTCCTACTGAATACCAAGATAGAATTCTTTCTCCTGTTAGTGAACGGGTTATATGTCCTATGCGGTTATTGGGAGATGAGATCATAAGTCTTTGGCCAAAGCATTGGAGCTAATTGTATTAGATACACGAGAGCTCGATGATCTCGATTTGCATTAACGCATTCATAGCGTCAAGTACAGTTAGGGTTTGACTGACCGTGACTCGATAACTTGATCGGGACATTTGAAAGAAGGGTTTATACGTATACTGGTATTCACGACAGAATGATTCTTGAATGATCCCAATCATTCGTTCTCAGTTGGGGTACAGTGTAGGCCACCAGGCTGGCTAGGTGGTGCTACTACTCGTTGGTTCCTCCCATTGCTGACTAAGACGAACCTATGAGTCGCGCAATAGGATTGACGACGGAATGAATCAAGCTAATTCTCGAATTATGAATATTAGATATTGATAAATTGATTTATTGGATAAATTAATTTACAGCCTAATAAATTAAATAAATTACTAGGTGATTAATTTAATACATGGATATAATTATTTCTTGGAGAAATTCATTATTTTATTATGTATTTGATATAATTAATTAATTAGATTAATTAATCGATATAAATACGTCGGAACGGAATCAGAGTTTATCTGTTTGGACTCATGGGAGTCTGAAACGAATTGAACTCGTCCGATTTTTCATATTGGTCACCTCCCCCCTTCCACCTAACTTCATATTGTCTTTGGTTTTCATTTTTAAATGAAAGGAAAAGGACTTGTGGGGTTACCTCTCATGTGGCATGAGTTGTAACATGTGGAAGTAGAATAAAGATAAGAAGACTTCATCTCTTGTGACCAACCCATTCATTCTTACGGTTCTTGTGAGAGAAGAAAGAGAGAGAAAATATCTTTCTCAAAAGTCTTCTTCTTCATTTCATTTCTTGTTCTTATTGTTCTTGGAGAATATCAAGAGATCGATTGAGAGTTGTGAGTTATACACTTATATTGTCATAATCACATAAAAAGCTTCATCATCCTAGCTCTAGCCGTATCCTTGGAGGATAGCAAGATGATCGTTGTTCCGTTCATTTCCCTGGGGCGTGGCAAGTAGAGACGCGGTACTTTCGGTGTTGGATCATCCAAAAGCTTTGAGCGGATTAGATACGTAGAGATCAAGCAAAGCTTGAGGAATAGTTCAAGATAAGGATACCCTTTAATCAACGGACTATGAGGGTATGTTTCTCGTATCTCTTGTGTTTCGTATTATATTCGTATATACGTAGCTCGATCGATCCTCGTAGGGATTCGGATCGAATTAATTTTTATTTTAACGCTTTCGTTGGGCCTTCGTTTTTAGGCACTGTATCCCAACAGCTAATACACAAGTTAAAGAGCCTAGGTCCCATCATAATTCCAAACATATACTCAGAAAATATTACCTAGTCAGAGAGATCGTCAGACGAGGAGATATTACAATATGCACTGTAGCAACGGAATAGAATATTGCTGATCCACTTACCAAGCCTCTCTCACAAGGAAAGCATGTTGAGCATGCTAGATCGATAGGACTAAAAGTCATGAATGAATGGTCCTAGTGCAAGTGGAAGATTGTTGGAAATAGTGCCCTAGGACATTCGATGTGCCTATATTTGTAATTATCACATTTAAATAAAGTTATTTCATGTCATTTATTTCTCATTAAGTATTATAATGTGTGCATATTTTAATATTATAATAATCGAATAATGGTTATTCACGAATAATAAGATTATTCAAATGTCCCTAGTTCAGTCACGCAGAGTGGAGACTCAAGTGATAATATACTAGTATAAATATGACTGATAATCATCGGATGATTATGCGTATGGTACGGATCAAGCTTATGGGTATTGGTTGGAGAACGCAATACTGGACAGACCCACATTGAGAACACTGCATAAAAATATCATAAGTGGATCTCAGTATAAATAGTATGTCAATAAATCCTTGAACCTGAGATTATCATATAGTCCAACATGATAACTGCAATGCCTTGACGTAATCCAACATTATCTGAAACATGGTAATCATAAATATTAGCGATCAGGATTAGTGAGAGTCATGTAGAGGGAAATTAATAATCAAGATGGGAATTTGTCCCTCTCTTTATGAAGAGAGATATCTGTTGGGCCCCTCGATAAGTATGACTGAAGAAAATGCATGGCCATGCTCAGATGAAGAATCATTTGATTCAATCAATCTACTTAAAATCGAGAAAGTATTTGAACATAATAAGTAAGACAATCTACATGACTTAGTTCACATATGATATCGCGCGACAAAGGAATTTGACACGTTAAATGGTTTAATGGACTATAAACTTATATTATTTAGGTAGTCATAATGTCTTGACAGAGACCACTTATGATTTATTATTTAATAAGGTATTAAATAATTGCCAACATAATATAAGCCTTTGTCACACATACGATAACTAAAGACAAGTAGAATAATTAAAAGATACAATACTGGATATTAAATAAGTTAAATAATGAGTAATATATAATATAGAATATTATATATTATATTATTTAATTATATCAACTGGGAAAAGATAAATATAATATTGGATATTATATATACAATAAGATATTATATGTATTGGATTATAAGTAATATATATAATATAAAATATTATATACATTGTGTTATTTAATAAGTTGAGGGGCAACTAAACAAGTACTAGAGTTTGACTCTAGGGTTTACTTAGTATAAATAAAAGGTCTTGGACAAGTTGTCATAAGAAAAATCTCACAACTCTAATTGTGACACGCCAAAAGTCGGCCCTCACTCAGATAAATCTGGCGAACTGCCTTTCTGCCCGTGAAGTCGATTTCGGCCATCTATGTCTTCTTTATGTGGTTGATTTTGATCAACAGTACAAATCTTTCTAGCAAGGAATTATTTGTTGTATTATTTAGCAATGTTACTCGTAAGGGTCTAGAAATCCGACTTGTACCAGTTGTTGGTATGTGGATCACCGAAAGAGGAAGAGGATTTTAATCAGTTTCTGGTCCGGGTTCAGATCTCTTCAAATTAAGGTAATTCGACGAACTCTTTATAAATCAATTAAATTACTGCATGAAGATCCTCGACTGGGTTTTTCGTTAATTATTCCGCTGAATCTTGATCATATTTATTGTATTTGACTATTTGATATATGTAAAACCCAACAACCATATCATACTCAATAAACTAGAACTAAATTAAAATCGTGGGTGTAACAATATTTTGAGAGGGTGGCATCCAAAGGGTAAAAGATTTCAAGACAAGTTGTCTCGTATGCAAGAACAACCCAAGCAACACAAAAGGACGTACAATTGAAAGGTTGGAGAATATTGTAGGAACGCTAACTCGCCACTTGGAGAAACGACAAAAGTTGACTAGGACAATTACGAAGAACAACATGGTGGAGGTGATTAATCTCAATTCTATTATTATTATTCACAATCCACCAATGGGGATATGGTTTTCATTTAAGTCATCATAATGATAAAGGTTTTGCTACGTATTTTATCCTTGACGAGTTACCTCAAAATCATGTTGAAAGTTACAAATAAAATATTGATGCAACATATCCTAGGAACACTCTTGTCTTCAACAACGAATACAAGAATAATACTGCATGCAATGTGCTCATTTGATAGAATTTTTTTGGAATATTTGAAGGTTGTTAATCTCTTGCTAGCGATTTTTGGAGTTCACTTACGGATGAAGCTTATCTTTGCATTACCATTCGTTGGATTGGTATAGATTATGTGCTACACAAATGTATTTTAATTTTTGACATTATGGATAAGTCACATACCGGTTTGAACATATAAAAATGAAGTGTGCAATGTTTAAAGGATTTATTATATTTGAAAATTATGACCCCTTTCTCTAGATAATGCATCTGTCGATACCAAGTGTATAGATGATTCGTTAAATAATTTTTTATGTACGTGTGTTGTTGGGTTTCAGTCCAGCATTCTGCCTGCATGAGCTTACAAATATGCTAGCACCGCTTGCGATGCGACATGTGAGATTTGTACTAAGAAGTGGTTAAATGGATTAATTTGGACCACTCATACCAACAAGATGCAATCGTCTCTTCTGGTAGTCATCTCATAAAAAACTTCAAAGTTAGGCGCGCTTGACTTGTAGTAGTTAGAGATGGGTGACCCACTGTGAAGTTTCTTAAGGTCAGCGTGAGTGGAGATATAACGCGCTAGAAAAAGACTCGTATTGATACAGGGAGGACGGTTTTTATCGTTGTAGGGACCAATTTATGTTTTGTGTTTACCTCTTTTGGACCCATTAGAAAAATGAATATTGGTTTAGAACTATGTTGCACGGATACGAGTGCGTGGGTGCAGGGGCGATACGATATGGATACAGGGATACGAATTTTTAAAAATATTAGGGTGCATACGTATATTTTATTTATATTTTATAATATATAATATCTAAAATATATATTAAGATTAATCATAAATCAAATCTATATAATTCATCTTTTTTAAGCTAATCATATTCATACACTTAATTAATTAAGTAATAAAACACAAGTTCAAATATCATCGGTCAAATACATAAATTATAATAGTGAATTAAATTCAAAATTGGGTCATATTGCCAATTTAAGTTTACATTATATAATAAAGTTCAATTGAAATAATAATTTTAATGCTTACTAAAATGATCATATATAATCATCTAGTTGGATTCGCCGGATTCGTGCATTGGATTCGAGTATCTGTTAAATTTTATTAATTTATTATTTATGGATTCGCCACAGATTTGAGAATCGCATCCTATTTAGGATACGAGTGCAGATACGATACTGCAATGTGGTACTTTTAGAAAAATTTGTGAATCATAGGTTTAGAATAAGTCAACATGTTTGAAGATATTAAAGAAGTCATGTAAACAACAAAACTTGAATGCTAAGAAATAGAGTATAGAAACACCTAGACACTGGAGTTCTGCTTATGTTTGACTATGAACATAATGTTCATTTGATAATTTTAGAAAGTTGCAGAATCATTCGTTAATTAAAACGCCATTTTGATAAGTCATATCTCTTCGGTTGTTACTTGTTATATGCTCGACAAATGAAAGTCACACTTTGATACATTTCCTTACATTTGGTGTTGCATGTCTCTTGACCAGTGTAAAAATGGAAGCACTTGGTAACCTTGTATATTATTATTGTGATAATTAAATGAAGATTTAATGGGGATAAATATGTTAATGATTGTGTAAAAATATTATATCCGTTAGTTGATTTATGTACTATTAAATATAAACTTGACATTTTTGCATTTCAATAGACCTCCAAAAGTAAAGGTAGATTTGATAGTCTTACATATTTTTTTTTATAAAAATAAAAATCTCCAGGAGGCTTACCTCATCTTCTAGTCACGGTCTTACTAATTATTTCAAGTCTACGCATGAGCTAGATGCCTATTTTCAATTTTTAAAATGGTGGAACTCAGCATGAAAAACAATATCCAATATTGAATAGATTGTGAGGGACATTCTTGTAGTTCAGGCATTAATAATTGCTTATGAGTATGCCTTTAGTGCAAGTAAAAGAGTAACAAATGATAAAAGAACATCTCTATCACTCGACGTCGTTAAGATACTAGTATGCAAAAAAATTGAGATCCAGCGGAAGAATGATAATAAGGGTGCATAGAAGAAGAAATCAAAGATGATGATGGCGATCCGTGGATGGTAATGGATTCTTTATCCAAATCCGGAGCTTCAATAAGTGCAGAACTCGAGGATTGAGTTCGAATCCCAACCCGACTCAAGGTAAGTAAGGTAAATAAAAAAGAACTACATGGGCTTACACATTTGGGGTACATGAAAATCTTAATTTTTAAAAATTAGATTAAAATTAATAAGTCAATATAATATTTAAAAAATAAGTCCATGTCTAATTTTTCTTCCCATTTTCCTCCCTATTTTTAAAAATTAGACTAAATTTAAGAAACCAATGGTATACTTTATAATTAAACAATTGAACGTTTTTCTCATTCCTTTCCTTCTTATTTTTTCAAAAAATGATTAAAATTTAAATGTGTTAATCTATTTTTTTAATTTATTTTTTTCTGTTTTGATTTAATTTTGTCATTTCAGTTTTTCAATCCATTTTTAATTCGGTAGTTTAAAAATTAAATAAGATAATCTATTTTTTCAGTATTTTTATTATTTTTGTAGTTCAGTTTTTGAAATCGATTTTTCACTCGTTTTTTCTTTCCTATTTTTCAAAAAACATTAACGAATTAAGTAATTAGTAAATTAATCTTTTCTTGAATCTTTTTTTGGAGCTTTTTTGCAAGTACCTAACAAACTTCCACATCTTTCCTTTTCAATTTTAGTTTTTATTTCTAAAATTGCTCAGGTCCATCTAGGCCTGGCAATTCGTGTGTATCGGGTCGTTATCGTGTCGACACAATAACGACACGACACGATAAGGCTCGACACGAACACGATCCGTTAAGGTTACACTAAACACGAACACGACCCTTTAAGGTTATACACGAACACGCATGAACACGACCCGATAATTAACGTGTCATAATTTTTTCCGTGTCGACACGACACGATAACTATACGACAACGACACGATACGATAAAAACCTATAATAGCACGACACGATTGAAACCTGATAATGCGTAAAATGATAACAACACGATTTACCATAATATCCAACAACAAAAACAACTACTTAGTACACAATATGCGATGTTAAATGACAATTACAATCAATCCCAAAGAAATACAAAATATTCCTAGCAAATATTCAATAATCAAATCCAACAGCACATATAACCAAAAGTAAATAAATCTTACTTCAGCCATATAACCAAATCTAAATTACAAACCTTCAGCCATATAACCAAAAGACCAGAACCTGTTAAGTAAGGTCACAAAAAAAAAAAAAAAAAAGATAAGTATTATTACATAGTACAAATATTATAATCTACAAACTATAAAATCATAACTTATATACCAAGTTTTTGCATTAAATCCTAAGTGACCATGGCAGAGGCAACTGTGCGGGTGCATTAAATCCAAATCATATTCTGCTATCAACTATTAATCTGCCAAATCATATTCTGCAAGATGATTCAATTTTCAGTCCCAATTTTCATGAGTTTATGCTATCAACTAATTTTCATATCCAATTGAAATCATATTCTGCCACAAGGCCCATAACACAAACAATGAATAATTAAGACCTTGGAAACATTAATTAGGAGGATCATATAAAGTGTAGGCATAATACTCTCTCCAAACTCTACAAGCAATCGGATGGCCTCGCTGCTTACCAGAAATGGGTTTATACTTTATACATTTAATTCTAAATTACCAGAAATGAGTTGTTTACCTAAAATATCAGAAAGAGACGGCAACGGAACAGAGTTGTTGTTGCGATACGAGCCGACTAAAGATGGGCTCAAAGGAACAGGTTAGTGGTGGCCTCGTGAAGTCGGAGAGAGAAAGTAGAGAGAAGAAGGCAAGAAGCGGCGATGCAGATCCATATTTGGAATAAAAATAAACGAATGATGTTTGACTTTGAAGTGAAACCGTAGGAATGATAACAATAATAATATATTGTTAACAGGTTGTACGAATCCGATACGAAATTAACATGTCGTTATCGTGTCGACACGATAACGACACGAATACGATAAGGCCAAATACTAAATCATTAATGTCGTGCGTGTTCTTGTCGGATTATCGTGTCGAACACTATAACACCAAACACAATAAGATCAAACCCGAACCCAAAACTGGACTGCACATCAGCACATGAATTGGAGAAATCCAGCCCGACCAAGTACGGACAGAACCCATATCAGAGGTGGACCGATCCTGTCCCGCCCAACCCCAGTCCGGTCGGGGACCGACCCACGGCCACCTGTAACCAATATACCATGCATGTCCCATCATTGGTTTGGTGTTGTCTTTTGCGTGAGTAGTGATATTACGGGACCCAAAGTCTTGCTCCATGCCTCTCCATGTGCATGAAGAAATAAACAAACAAATCAATCTTGCAACTTCCAATTATCAAATGAAGGTTTAAGAATTATTTACCTTCTACGTTTCTTTCTTTTGAGTTCGGATTTGGTGCGATGCACTACGCGCACTGCATTCGCGCTCTGATTACACACGCACACACACACACCCACGTGGATGTGATTCAATTGATGGTAAGATGCACGCGCCTGCATCGCACTGCATCTACTCCCTTTCTTTTCTTGTTCTTATAACGTTTTTTATTTCCTTCTCCTCTTTGATGCTCCATCCGTCCAAAAAAAAAAACAATAAGCTCCATCCGTCCAATCAAAATTTAATATATTTAATATTTAGGAATATAATTTTGATCACTAACGCTTAATTCTCGAGTTTAACTTAACGAGAGAAAATAAGAGGGATGGACGGAAATAAGAAGTGTTCCTGAGTTTTTTAATGAAAAGAAACGGAAAAAATGGAAGGAAAACTTTTCCTCTTAACTTTCCTTCCGATTTGGAAGGATTTGGAGAGAAAAGAACAAAATGGTTAATTTTTCTTTCACTTCCTTCCAACTCGAGAACAGAAAATATAATTTTCTTTCACTTTTCTTTCTCTTTCTTTCTCTCCTAACTTTCTTTCACTTTCTTTTCTTTCCTCTACTAAAATTCAGAAACTAAGCGTAATAGTTTTGGTTATATATAGAAAAATATTATACAAAGAAAAATAATATTTTAAAAATACAAACTAAGACAAATCTTTTTCGAAAATTTTAGGGACTTAGTCAAATCTCAATCCATATATCAACAATTTACGGTGCAAAAATATTTCCACAAATTTTGTGGGGCTCGGTCCAACATTCTTTTCTTAATAGTTTTCTTTCAAAACTTTGATTGACAAAACATAATTCATGACACCGTGATCCCCTGTCACGTGTCTCCGTAGGTTCAACAACTCGCACGGACTTAACCGATCACAACAATCACCACAATCAATCATGCTCATGACCCAGTGACCACTTGCCACGAGTCTCCGTAGGTTCAACAACCCACATGGATTGAGCCAATACAAGAATCACAACAATCAATCATGCTCATGACTCTGTGATCGCTTGCCACGTGTCTCCGTAGGTTCAACAACCCATACGGATTGAGCCAACACAACAATCACAACAACCGGTCCCGCCCCGTGAACACCGTAGGTCCCGTCGAACCCGCACGGTTGGACGTACTGTGTCCTGACTCCATGGACCTGTGCTATGTGTCATCATAGGCCTCGTCAGACCCGCACGGTTAGACCTCATCACCACATATTATGTT
This sequence comes from Orobanche coerulescens, assembly GCA_033398695.1. Taxonomy (NCBI): domain Eukaryota; kingdom Viridiplantae; phylum Streptophyta; class Magnoliopsida; order Lamiales; family Orobanchaceae; genus Orobanche; species Orobanche coerulescens. Next base: position 137,743,206 of record CM065809.1, read on the forward strand.
CTGATCCCATGGACCTGTGCCATGAATCCTCGTAGGCCCCGTCGAACCCGCACGAGTAAGCTTAGCATCACATCACACAACATTCACAATCACATTGTACCAACATGTTCACAATCAATCAATCACATTGTCCATTACAATTTTACACAGCTAGCACACATAGCACAATCTCAGCTATCCAACCATTAACACTAATAACACATAATCGAGCATAACTCATGATCGAAGCACAACACATTGCACAACCACGTGTACAATTAACCAACAAGATGATCACAGCCCTGCACACATAACACAACACACAAGCCACGTTCAAGTGTAAAATCGAACAATCATCACAACCATCATAATTCCTCGATTATGAAAAATCAAGTACAACACAAACAACACGGAGTATTTGCTATACTTAGTTTATGCTCACAACACATGAATTATATATATATATATATATATATATATACATACATATATTCACGGAGGTAAACCAACCATAGTAAATCTAACATGTAATCTCTATTCACAAGACACAAATCATATTAACATGATACTTGCCTCAATAATTGATACCGAACTCCAACGAATATGGCACAACCGGGAAACCTCGCACACCTATAATCCTCCGGAAGAAAACAACGAAAACACGATTACTACGGGTATAACGATTGAAAACCACGAGAAACACACCCAAGAATTAAAGGAAAAACTCGTTGAGTCATTTAATTGGACATTAAATGCTCAAGGTTCTCTTAGAACAAAAATCACGGTTGGACTCCACCGAATTTGAGATACGGATATATAATCCGTAGAACATGATTAATATTACACAATAACACCATCTAAACCACTAAAATCGGATGAACAACAAAATCAAGAAGGAAATCCTGAAGGTCAACCCTAAGAGATTACAAGAAATTATCTCCGATCCGGACGAACGAAATGGAGGATGATGATAGACACGAATCAAGCTTCCCAAATTGATGAAGATCGACCCCTCAAAATCAAGAATCATGTCCGGCCACAAAAATCCCAAAGAGAAACGAAAGGGAAAGAAACTGCTAGTGGTATATATACCAGTAACATGTTATGGCCGTAACACACACATACACTCTTACGGCCGTAACTAACCCTCGAACCTACTACCCAAAATGCAAAGGTTCATTGCGGCCGTAACAACAACTTTACGGCCGTAAAAACACCCATTTTACGGCCGTAACACAGAACACACTAACGACCGTAATAACCATTGCTGAACACAACAAGGATTCCTAACAACTCTGACGTTCGGGTCGGACATTCGTCAACATCCCGATTATTCAAATGACCCATCCACGTTCCAAAAAAAATGAACATCACGAAACATGACGTACGATGCCACAATATACAATCAATCAAGAAGATACATGCGACAATAAGTTGCACCAAATTAAAACGACTACACGATAGTAACAAAAGCGTACCACGTTAAAACCATTCCGATTTCACAACAACAGAAAAAAATATCCGGTGTAACAAGACAACCCAAAACAAGATAATGGGAAATGAAAATACCGGGTATTACAAGTATACTGTTGGGATGGTCAAGCACAATGTTCTCCAACTTATTCCGGATCCAGCATGATCGGTGCCTGCACAGTGGCCTGCTCTATATTTATATTATTATTTTTACAATTACTAAAAAACAAAAAGCAAAAATCAATTAGATTGTTATGTATTATTGTAATATCCGGAATTTCTACTACTATTATTTAATGTTATTTTATCCAAGTTATGTTGTACATCGTGGAATCTGTACAGTATGGATAAAATAAATTAAGGACTGAGACATTTGTATTGGTAATATTGTCGTACTTGGTCGACAATTGCATTTGAAGATATTGCATGTCAGACTTATCGTATGAGAATATTATTAGAAGTATTATATGTATTCAGTATGCCGTATGTTCGTATGCTGTATGTCGAGACGTTGGACAAAAATAGCTGAAATGGCTAAGTATAGCCACGATAGCGCACGCTACGATATATACATAGTGCACGCTAATGTGCAGTCTTAGCGCACGCTAAAGGCGAAAGATAGCGGACGCTAGTACAGAATAATCAGAAGGAATCTACGTGTGGACCCGAATACTTTTGGCGCATGTTCCGATAAGATCAACGGATGTTCGTTATGAAGGATTAGCGCATGCTAAGAATAGTCTTAACGCACAATAATATTAGATCGGACAAAAGGGAATCTTGGCTTTGTCAGGTTACTTTCGGCATGTGGACCCCAGGCATCTTCGGGTAAGGTACATATTGTCGGGTCAACGACGATTAGCGCACGCTAAGGTTGAATATTAGCGCACGCTAATGGTGTATTACTGTAGCAGGTCAACGACTGTATTTACGTACGTTATTGCATGGATATTACGTACGTAAGCTGATGTACGAAACAAGGCAGTAGCCTTTCTGGACTTCGATAGCGCACGCTATCAAGGAAGGATAGCGCACGCTAGGGCTGTAGCGCACGCTAAATACAAGTTTTAGCGCACGCTAGTAATGTGCAGTATATATATGGGCAGACGAGTGTTAAGATGAATTTCACCCATTTTCTTCACTTCAACCGATAGAGAGAGTTCTTAGAGAGGAGTTTGAGGTTCCAAATACTTAAGTTGATCGTTCCTAACAACATTTGGAGCTTGGAAGTGATTGAGAACAGATTTAACCTTGGGATTCAATCCATTCCTTCGAAGAGGTAATTACTCTTCACCTTTGGATTTCATTTTGGGTTGAATATTGATGTTCTTGAGTTGATGATTATTATATAATCAAGTTGATGAGCATGATTATGAGGTGGATTACCGGGTTATGGTGATGTTGTTGTTGATATAAGGATATTAATATGATTCTTGTCGTTTGAATTGTGTTGTTCGTCTTCTTGAGATTAGTTGGTTAATCCTTCTCCTCATTTTCAGATATTGATGTTATTATTGATGATTACTCTCTATAATGATAGATTATGGAAGTGTTGTTATAGTTCTTGGTGTTTCATGGAGTTTGGGTTGAGGAAGATGATGATATATATATATATATATATATATATATGGAAATATGTTGTTTTGTTATGAACATGATTATGGAATCATGGTGGTCTTGGTGTTCTTGGTACATATCACATCATAGAAGAATGTGTGATAAGATATGAATGGTTTTGGATATAAACTTGGATTAGATGATTAGAACTAATATTATGTTGATTATAGTGGCCAATTTCGTATGTTCTTGATAAGGTATGGATCATGATGATGAGATTGAATTTGGAAAGGATGGGATTGATCTTGGAGTATAATTTCGTTTACATTCGTATTCGTAATCACAATGTGTTGAGGAGTACTTGTAATGCGTGCAACTGCATGAGTCTAGCGCACGCTAGCCGACTGGCTAATGCACGCTAACTGAAGCGACTTAGCGCACGCTACGGTGTATGATTAATGTGCGCTAAGTGGTCAGGCAGTGTAGTATATCGTATTGTGGTTATGAAGTCGTGCTGGTTTGAGTTGGATTGTTCGGACTTGTATTTAATCGAGATATTGTCAAATCGTTGGGTTGTTGATCGATTATATTGATTGTTAACAATGATTATCGGATTTCGGTTCGTATTAGGGATATGAGTTCGTGATGGTTTGAGTTACACTATTTGGTTTTGTATATGATCGAGGAATTGTTGAGCCGTTGAGTTTGATTGATTGGTTATATCGGGAATTGATTATTATCGAATGTGTGTTAATTGATTACTTCAATAGGTTGTGATCATTGATCGTTGGTTATAATCATCGACTAGAAAAGTATGTTGCGGTCCAGTTCGAGTACGTTCGTGAATCGCTTTGGCCGGGAGCCGAGGAGCTTGTAAATGAAGGCAAAGAGTTGATAGCGGCTTCATCATCGTCGTGTCGGTATCGAGGGAAGTTATTACTTGCACAGTTTATAATATTCAATGAATGGTTCCAGTTTCATTTCGTTTATGATGCATATAACAATGATTATTGTTGTGAACTCTGGAGATTTGGGTTGTATGTGGTTTTCCGATTTTTAGGAGTTAAATCATAATGTATATAATTTACATTGTTATTGGTATACTTGGGTATCGAGGATACGTTATGCTAAGACAAGACGAAGATATGAGTTACCTTTGGCCGTGGTCTTTTGGATCGTCGAACATTGAGGATAATCGTCAGTGATGTTTTGACATCGAGATTGCTCCCGAAGGACTCAGGGCAAGTATCTTAATTCGATTTTGGTTTAATGTGGATGTTTTCGATCATGCATAGTGTCGTTCATGTTATTGATTCATATGTTGTTCATGTTGATGAACATATTAGTTTGCATATGTGTATGCATAGTCGTATTGTGTGTGTTGTGTTGATCCGATGGGATCGTGTGATTTATGCTGAGGGCGCTGGATCAGATGTCCACCTCGTGTTGATCCGACAAGATCATCTTAGGATCTATGCTGAGGGCGCTAGATCATTGGACGGGTTTTTCCACCTCGTGTTGGTCCGACGAGATCATCTTGGAATCTATGCTGAGGGCGCTGGATCATTGGATTACCTTGTGTTGTGTCGATGGAATCATGTGGATTCGTACCGTTGGTTTTACCATGTGTTGTTGTTGTGCATATGTATATTGTTGGTTATCCACCTCGTGTTGATCTAGTAGGATCATCATGGGATCTATGCTGATGGGCACTGGATCATGGGATTTCCATGAATATATATTGTTGTTCTTGTTTTGAGCATATTGACATTGTCATATGAGTATGCAATTGTAGGTCTTTTGTTAGGACCGTGTTCGTATGTTGCATTGATCTAATCTCAGATTAGACTGACATGATTGTCGTGGTATTGTGCATCTTGAGGTATGTTCCGTATTCCCTTTGGTAATTATTTTTTAATGGACAATCGATTATCGTGTTGAGATGTGATGAGGTTACCCGATGGATTGGGTTGGACAGAGTTACTAGATTTCGTAACAGTGAGTTATTATGATATTTTGAGAACCTTGAGCATTGTTTGAGATACAGTACAGATGTTTAGGTACAGGCTTATCGTGTTGCTGAGAATATGAGGTGTGAATTTTGGTAAAGTTATGGTGGTAAGATTACATTGTTCGTATTCTTACTAGTATTTTCATTGGTATGTAATTATTGACGCGACGTGATTGTTATGATTGTTGGATATTATGGCTGACCCCGTCGTGGGATTTCTTTTTAGGTTCTTGGGTTATCGAGCTTGTAGCGGTCGTGAAGAGATGAGCTTCCCGGAGGATACTGGATATGGCATGTTTTTGTGAATCGAGTATTCTGATTATACGTTGTATTCCGCTGCTAGAGTATACTTAATTATTTGTCCTTTCCGCTTCGTGAGTATTCTTAAATGCCCTTGTAGTTTTTGGTAACTTGTGTTATTTTGGAAAATCATTTTCTAAACTATTGAGTTTCGGCTATTTGACCTTGTCCTTTCAAATGAGATTTTACAACGGTTTTGATAAATGAGTTTTATAAAGTCTTCGAATATTTTTAATAGATAATACCGTCGTTAGCCTCCTAGGCGTTTGTAAATATTTGCGAAAATGTCTTTTAGCCTTGTGGGTTCCGTCACGGGGCCCATGGCGCTGTAATATTCCTGGATGGTTCTGGGGGTCTTACTGAATATGGTATCGGAGCTTAGGTTGAGAAAACCTAGGCAGTCGGATCGAGTCGAGTCGTGTTTTTATCACGTCATTCGAATTGTCGATTGACGAATATTAGAGCCCTGAGTTTTTGTTGTTCACTCGGGCTTATGTGCTATGTGATTTACCAGTACGGTACTGTGGTAGTTGTAAACTTTTCTGAATGGTATTAATGTATTTCTTCGGATAGAGATGTGTTGTGTTCTCGAGTTGAACTGAGTTTGTAAAATATGTGTTTTGAAATTATCGGTATTGAGTATTTTCTTGAGTCGGGACATGTTCAAGTATCACGAGTGTTGTGCGGCAATTTATACGCCTCGATGGCGATCGGCATAATGGTCAGGAGCTAGCTAAAGAAGACAGATGCTGGGCAAGCGCCTAGCGGTCGACGTCCAAGGCGATCGTCTATTGGCATCTGGCGATCGCCTCTAATGTCCGACTAGAGACGATCGTCCCATGTCACGTGTGAATCCGACACCCGTCAAAGTCTGCGGAGACCGAATCTCGGGTGAAGACCCACGTGCAGATCCACAAAAGGCGCCGCACCAACTGATAGACCTGCCGAAAGGACCTAATGTGGGACCGCCCAGGACAGCGAGAAGAGGCACATGTCGCCTCCTCATTGGTTCGCGCATCTGGCTGCCAGCAGCAACTGCGGACTTTAAGGAAACAGTCCCACGTGCTAGGACGATCGCCTGCCTTATTTAAATGCAGGAAACGGCGATCGCCCACGGTTGACAGGGACGTCCCATCAGACCTTTCTCCTATAAATAGGAGGCCTCCAGCTTCGGCAAGATAGATAGTTTACAACGCGAACACATAACGCTTAAAGCAAACAATACAGAGAACTCTTCATCTTGATAACAAGAACTTACAGAGCTTCAACTCTGGTTCTTCCGGCAATCTTCAACACTCGATAGCTAAGATAACTAGAGTCTTTACACTCATTGTAATTGTACTTTAACATTAATATCTGTACTCACCAGTATTCATATGAATAACATCTCGCGAGAGCATTCAAGCCCGGGACTAACAATCCCGGCAAATCTTGTGTTATTTATTTTCCCACGGACGTGCTCTCGCACTTTGTTTGTTACTCGTCCATTCCAGCATATCATCTCCGGATAATATTTTGGGTAACAACAATTGGCGCTAGAAGAAGGGGATCTTAACCTTCATTTTTTATTCCGACCGTCTCGAAGAACACTCACTATTCTCCGGGGCATATACTTGAAGAAATACTCACTGTTCTTCAAAGAAAAACCTTCAGAATCATGACATCTACCACGACCTCGAAAAGGGACTCTACGATCTGCCGGACACCTTATTCCGGCCCAGGCCGAGTCCCAACCTACGGCGGAAGGCGACCACGGCAACGCCAGACTCTCACTCCCGCCCCTGGGGGACGGCCCCAGCCTCGCACTCGCGGAACAGATCGAGGAGGCCATGGCCATCCTCAGGGATCGACGGAGAGCATGCGACTCGCCCACCATTACTCCATCAACCATCCGCCGTGCGGGCAAGCGGAAGCTCAAGGGGCTATATGTCGAGAAATCGTCAGAAAGCCCTGAGCTACAGGAAAAAGCCCTCGTAAGGCGGGACGATTCCATCTTCAGCCACCTAGGGAGTGATCCCTCATGGAAACCCGGGCATTCAGGCCCCAGCCGGGAGACATCGGAGTCCGAATCCATCACCAGAAGTTCGGCGTACCTGACTCCCAGAAGACAGGACGGGCAACGGGCTCCCACTCGCCCCACAATTGAGCTCGGTGGCGGAGAACTCGTCACCTACCTTGGGGGCAGGAGATCGGTACATGATCGCCTCGGCTCCCGCTCCGAGAGCCAATCCGCGAGCAGTCAGGCTACAGCGATGGCCGCAATGCAGCGCCAGCTCAATGAAATGAAGGCGCTCATAGAGACTGGGGCAGGCGTGAAGAGATCGATTGCCGGACCAAGTGAGCCGCTTGCAGTCCAGATCGAGCTCGTCCCCATACAACCAAAAGTCACTCCTCCTCAAACACCTCTATATAAGGGGAGGTCAGATCCTGAGACCCATTTGAGCAAGTTCCGGATCTACATGACCAGATGCGGGGCATCGGACGCGAAGAAGTGTCGAATGTTCCCATTAACATTGGGCGATTTTGCCCATAGGTGGTACATCTCATTGCCACCGCGCTCGATCAACTGTTTTGAGAAACTGGCGAACAACTTCACGTCGTATTTCGCCGCCAAAGTTGCTCGGCCAGAAGGCCCCCACCGCATGATGAGGATCAAGCAGGAGAAGGACGATCTCAACGAAGACTACATCGATCGGGTGGATGAAATAGTCCTCACCGGTGAGCCCATAAGCGATGAGCTCGCCCTCTACTCGGTCCTAGGGGGGTTCTATGGCCATTCACCCATGTTCAGACACCTCACGAAGGACATCCCCCGACCTACGCGATCTTCCGCGTCAGGGCCGCCGACTTTCTGTCTAGGCAGAGGATGCTCACCCTTCACTTAGGCGAGGGATCTACCGGAGAAGGGAAGGCGCCAGCTTCCATCTCGAAGAAGGCGGTCGCCAAGCCCAGAAAGGTGGTCGCAAAGCCGCCTGGTGAGTTCAAGGCCTTCGAGGATCTGGAAGTTCACCTCCTCCGCAAACTTAATCTGTCTCCGGCCCACATTTTCAACACCATCAAGGGGCGTAAGTGGCTTAGCAAACCAAAGCCGATGAGGGACAACGATCATCTAGACCGCAGCAAATTTTGTGCCTACCACAAAATCCCGGCCACAACACCGCCAGTTCCGCGACCTCCTCAGACAACTCTGGAGGCTGTTTGAGGAAGGCAAGTTGGATAACTTGGTCACCAAGCCAGAACCCCGGGCAGAAAGGACCGGGGGGGCGATCGCCGATAGAACGACGGAATCCCTCCCAATCTGGTCGCCAGGATCGAGCAAAACGAGTCGGAGTACTTAGAAGAATCAATCCCTCCGATAAACCCCGACGGCCGGATCAATATGCTTCAGTCGGGAGGTGGAAACCTCGGAGGCCTTTCCCCGGTTTCCACCATATCGAATAAAAAGCGGAAGGCCGAGCTGAGGGCGTTCGCCGGTGTCCATGTGGTGGTGCCCCCAGAGCCGACCATCTCCAGAGACGCGCTCATCACCTTCTCCAACAAGGATAGAGAGGGAGTGCAGTGCCCCAAAGAGGATGCATTGGTAATCTCTGCATGTATCCTTGGGAAAATGGTCGACCGCGTGCTGGTTGACAATGGGAGCTTTTGCAATATCATATTCAAATCTGCTCTTGACCAGCTCGGCAATCTGACCAAGTTCATCAAGCCATTTGATACCGTGCTTCAAGGATTCGGAGACAACACGGTCCAAGCCTATGGAAGGATCAAGCTCTCTGTCGAACTAATATGCTATTACGATCCCAAGGTTAGGATCACTAGGAACCTCAATTTTGTAATCATAGATAGTCCCAGCATTTATAATGGGTTCCTAGGTCACCCCTTTCTAGAAACCTTCGAGGTGGTCGCCTCTTATTTCTTTAACTGTATCAAGTTCCCCAACACCGACGGGACGGTCGGTACTGTAAAAAGAGACCATCTAATGGCAAAGAAATGTTTGAATTACTCTTGTGTCGTAACTTCCTCTTTAAACTCTTCCCGTACTATTTATAACATTGAGACGATCGACAATCAACCGATGGAAATCGATGAGCCGAGCATCTCATACCAGCCCGACTCAGAGGACGGCATCTCACATCGATTAACGGACGACATCGAGCCAAGGATCAGTTTCGAGCCAAGCCTCGACATCGATCCAAGGATCGAATCTGGAAATCATTCCAAACGAGAAGCGCCCGTCCCGATTGAAGAGTTGGAAAGTATAACGATAGATCCGGCTCGCCCGGAGCGGGAAGTGCAGATCGGCACAAGCGTCAGTCTCGAGTTAAAAGATGATCTAATCAGTTTACTACGTAAGAACATCGGAGACTTTGCCTGGTCGCATCAAGATATGGTCTGCATTAGTCCTGAACACTCTTGCCACTATCTAAAGATCGACCCGGCAAGGAAGCCTGTTTACCAGAAACGTAGGAAATTCGGTCCTGAGAAGTACGCTACGCTCGACACAGAAGTCAAAAAGCTACTCGACAACAAACTAATCGGAGTAGCTACCGACGAGCCACATTGGGTAGCGAACGCGGTGCTCGTCAAAAAGGCGAGCAACTCCTGGAGGTTATGCATCAACTTCACAGACCTCAACGCGGCATGTCCAAAAGACCACTTTCCGATGCCTCATATTGACCACTTGGTCGATAGCACGGCAGGTTGCGAAATGATGTCGTTCATGGATGCCTTCGTCGGGTACCATCAGATCCCAATGGCTGAGAAAGACATAAAACACACATCGTTCCACACGGAAAAAGACGTGTACTTTTGGGTCCGAATGCCGTTCGGTCTGAAGAATGCGGGGGCGACCTACCAACGACTAGTCAACGGGATGTTCACCAACCAGATTGGCAAGACCATGGAGGTTTACATTGACGACATCGTGGTCAAGAGCCTCAAAAGGAATATCACCTCAATGACCTTGCCGAGACGTTCGCCATCCTCGAGAAGTTCAACATGAAACTGAACCCCAAGAAATACAACTTCGGGGTAAGCTCCGGAAAGTTCCTGGGGCACATCATGAGCCAAAGGGGGATCGAGGTGAACCCCACCAAGATCCAGGCGATCCTCGATATGCAGGAGCCACGAAATGTCAAACAGGTGCAACACCTCACAGGTTGTGTAGCTGCCCCTAACCGTTTCATTTCTTGGCTCGGAGACAAAAGCAAGTCATTCTTCGCCACCATAAAGAATAAGAAATTTGCATGGATGAAGGAAAGTCAAGTGGCATTTGCCAAAATCAAGGAGTATCTGTCTAATCCCCAAATCTTAGCGAAGCTAATCCCCGGCGAAAAGCTATTCCTCTACCTGGCGGCCTCGGAGGTCGCGCTGAGCGCTGTATTAGTGCGAGCAGAGGGGCAAGCCCACTTGCCGATCTACTTCGTCAGTCAAGCGCTCCATGATGCGGAAACGCGTTACAAGCCTCTGGAGAAGATCGCCTATGCATTAGTCATGAGTGTTCGCAAGCTGAGGGCCTACTTCTTCAAACACTAAGTGGAGGTTCTGAAGACTCTCCCTCTAAGGCATGTTCTGCACCGGCCAGACACCAACGGGCAACTCCTCAAGTGGTCACTATAGATCGCCCAATATGGTATTACGTACGATCCTAGCACGGCAATCAAAGGCCAAGCTCTGGCGGACTTTGTGGTGGAATTAACGTTCCCGCCCAGTCCGATCCAGGTCGGTCGTCCTGCTTGGAAGTTGTACGTAGATGGCTCGGCAACCAACTCACGAGCAGGGGCAGGGATTGTCCTCATCAGCCCCGATGGCCAAAGTTTCACAAATGCTGTGCGTTTCGGGTTCCGTGCGACCAACAATGAAGCCGAGTACGAAGCCTTGGTAGGCGGGCTTGATCTAGCACTCGCCCTGGACATTCGACGCCTCCACATCTTCATGCACTCCCTCTTGGTCGTGAACCAAGTCAAGGGGGAATATGAGGCGCGCGGCGAACAAATGATCATATACCAAGAATTGGTCGCCGAAATGTGCACAAAGTTTGAAGAAGTGCTGATCGAACAAGTCCCGAGAGAGCACAACTCCCAGGCCGATGCCCTATCTAAACTCGCATCGTCAGATGGGGCGGCAGACTTCTCTAACATCCAAATCACGAAGTCAGCAAAACCGGCGATCGACAGAAGCCTGATCACCATAGTTGCCATCGCCGAAGAGAACTGGATGACTCCGTTCATTAAATACTTGAAGGACGGAACGGTCCCCGATGATCATATCAAAGCTCGCCAGCTTCAGCTCCGTGCAACCAGATACACCCTATTGGACGACCGGCTTTACAAGCGAGCTTTCAGCCTTCCTCTCCTCAAGTGCATTACGCCGGAGGAAGGCCGACTCATTTTAGCCGAGATCCATGACGGGATCTGTGGAAATCACGCTGGAGGACGAACTCTCATCCACAAGATGACACGACAATGCTTTTTATGGCCTACACTACAAAAGGACGTGATCGCCTATGCCCGATCGTGTCACAGGTGTCAAGTGATGGGCCCGAACATCAAGCTCTCCCCCGAACAGCTCACTTCTATGTACAGTCCATGGCCGTTTGCCCAATGGGGCATCGACCTCGTTGGTCCTTTGCCTATGGCGCCAGGGGGATGTAAATTTGCCATCGTGGGGGTCGATTATTTCACGAAATGGGCTGAGGCCGAGCCACTCAACAAGATCGGCCAAGAACAAGTAATCAAGTTCATTTAGAAGAACATCATATGCTGATTCAGTTTACCCCAGGCTATCATCTCTGACAATGGGAAGCAGTTTGATGGCTTGGAAGTCATGCAATTCTGCGAGAAATGGGGAATTAAAAAGTTGTTCTCGGCCCCTTACCACCCTCAGACGAATGGGCAGGTAGAGGCTGTAAACAAGATTCTCAAACACACGATCAAAGCAAGACTCGAATCCAAACAAGGACGATGGGCGAGCGAGCTCCCGGATGTTCTGTGGTCCTACCGAACGACGACCCGAAATTCAACTGGCGAAACCCCATTCGCCCTCGCCTTCGGAACAGAAGCGGTAATCCCTTCAGAGATTGCCATCCTCAGCCACTGAACTGAACAAGAAATGACGACGGACAATGATGTAGCCCTACGGATTGACTTGGATATGCTCGAAAAACGACGACTGACCTCGGAAATGAAGAAGACGATCCACAGAAGGAAGTCCGAAAAATTCTTTAATTCGAAGGTCAAGGAAAAGCGATTCCAAGTGGGCGACCTAGTCCTCAAAAAGGTCCAGACTCACACGGGAGTATTTGGCCCGAATTGGGAGGGGCCCTTTAGGATATCTAAATGGATGACCAGAGGAGCCTACGAACTCCAACACCCAGACGGCACTCCGGACCAATATCCCTGGAACGCCGTACATTTGAAGAAATACTACCAATAAAAACTCTGTATTCAGTTACCCAATGTACAAAGAGTTTAATGAGATTTTCTGATCCCCTCTATATGATTCGCCTCGACAAAACAAACAAATAAAAAAGAGGACGACTCGCTCACCCTACAAGAGGTCATCATCTAACTTTACGGACCTATGTGAGCGATCGCCCCTCCAAGCACAACATATACTGTCGAGGATCGTCATCTAACATGGCGGTCCATGGTAGAAAAGTGCAGCCGTGGTTCTGGGAGTCGATGGAACCGATAGCCCATCCATGCAAGGTTCCTTTGGGCAAAGATCGCCAATCCTTTTGTTTAAATACGAGGCAAATGTAGCCGAAGGACCCTCCAAAACAAAACAGTGGACGCGCTCGCCCATCCTCGGATCCATCCTCTAATGTGATGGACCGTGACAGGCGATCGCGTCCTACCCCCGTCACAATGTATGCCCTCTTAGGCAGAAAAGTGCTAACAAGCCACGGTAGCGAAGTCGATTTATCCGACGGCGCCCCGTGCAAGGACTCCTCCAGGTAAAGACTGACCGCCCCTTCGCTACATTACGAGGCGAAACATAGCTTACGGAGGACCCTCACAATTAAGTGAGTCGCAAGAAGTTAACCATCGGACGGAATGTCGCTCGCGCATAAGACATAGTCGTAGAGGTCGGTTCCATCGAATCCAACGACTGTGCGAAATCTTTCCAGGCCGTGATGCTCGGCCTCCCTCGAGGAATTAACAAAATTGAATATCGCAAGAACCGAACTAAAGATAGCTCACTAAACGAATTATTTTCATTCCCTTACTTTTGCTAAGTAAACAAAAACAAGGGGCGAAATGGAGCTATTCATACATGCGATCAGGAGGACGGAACCACACACGATCGGCATTTTTCAACCACACATATGACGATCGGTTTTGTTCAAGAAATTTACAAGTAGGAATTTCCTGTATACCAATACATTCGGAGCTGTTCATACAATGGCCGTTCTCCAAACAATTGTGGAAAGTAGAAATGATGCGAAAAATTCAGACAGACGATCATACAAGCAAGGCATAAGGTGCAATTGTGTAAACACTTGTGTAAATTCGTATGCGAAACATTCGAAGAGGCGATCGTACAAACAAAGAATCAGATGCAAATACGTATTTTATTCCATTCAAGTCATTCGTGCATACACGCCCGAAGGCAAAACAAGAAGAAACTAAAAAAATTACAAGGAAAAAAACCAAAATGACAGCGGTCTCACTCAGGCCGCCCCCGCTTGGCCTTCGTCACCAGCAGCTGGATCAGTGTGCACTTCCTCACCGGCTTCCGGATGAACAAGTTTGTCCAGCGACGGATACCAGCTCAGGTCTATACCGAGGTCGGTGAGGTCAAGGATCGGCAGAAAGAAGTCTGGCTGTAAGGGATGCCTAAGCACGTAGGCTTTGAAGTTATCGATCAGAGGGCCGACCTCGAGCCCCCCCTTCTTGGCAGTGCAGATGGCGTCGACGTAAGCCATGTAATAATCAAACTCGCCGACGTACTCCACGTTGAGGTAGGGATCGGTCTCGATCGCCTCCAACTTCTCCTTCAGCCCCGCGACTGTTTTGTCCGCTTCCTTGAGCTCGACAACCTTGGCGTCCAGCTCCCCCTTCGATGACTCCAACTCGCCATTTAGCCGATCCACCACCACCTTCAGCCCGGTCACCTCCTCCTGCGAGGCCGCATGCAACCGACGGGCCTCCATCATCTGATCGCGCATCCGATCGATCGCCGCCCGGGACCGGTCGAGCTCCTGCCTCATCCGGTAAAGATCTTGTTTAGCTCGCTTGGCTGTCTCAGCATACTCCTTCACCATAGCCACGATCCTATCGGCAAACTCGGCATTCTGGTTTCGAGCAGCCTCAAGGTCCGAATGGAGGCGAGCAGTAGAGGGCCGCCCCTCATAATACTTTACAGCTTGAGCGGCCATCGTCGCCGCTTGGAGGGTGCTGCTACCCAAAATATTATCCGAAGATAGATATTGCTGGAATGGATGAGTAGCAAATAAAGTGCGAGAGCATGTCCGTGGGGAAAGTAAATAACACAAGATTTGTCGGGGTTGTTAGTCCCGGGCTTGAATGCTCTCGCGAGATATTATTAATACAAATAGTTTGGAGTATAAATATTAATGTTAGAGTACAATTACAATGAGTGTAAAGACCATATTTATCTTAGCTATTGAGCGTGAAGATTGCCGGGAGAACCTGATATGAGGCTTTGTGAGTTCTTGTAACAACGATGGGTGCTGTGACGACTGTGAGAAATCGATGGTCTCTCACAGTGTGTATTAGCTAGAAGTATGAGCTCCTGGGCATGCGAGTCTCTTTGAATCTATACTGTAAGGAGTTCTTGCCTCTACCGACCGTCTTATGGTTGAGAGGTTCTGAGAGACAAATCCAGAGATAGATTCCAGAGAGGAAGCCGAGAGCATGAAAGTGTGTACGTTTGTATATATTTGACAATGTAGTTCCGAACCTTTTTCCAGTTGCTGGAGGTTCTCTATTTATAGGACTCGGAGTTGTTGGGCGATTGCCTCTGCTGTATTATAATAAACGGGCGATCGTCTTTAGCACATAGGTTGGTCTCCTTAAAGTCCGCAGCTGCTGCTGGTAGCCAGCTGTGCGGACCAATGAGAAGTCTGCATGCGTCTTGAGTCGCTGTCCCGGGAGGTCCCACCTTGTACCTTTCGGCGGGTCTGTCGGTAGGTGAGAAGGTGGTGACAGGCTGTGGTCAACGATCCATGTTCTGCGGTGCCTTTCGCGGATCTGCACATGGGGGCTTGCTTTGAGATCCAGTCTTCGTAGACTTTGATGGACGAAGGTCATGTTCGTGGCACAGGATGGTCATCCTAGGTCGGGCACTAGAGTCGATCGCTAGGTGCCAAAGGGTGATCGCCTTGAGGGTCGATCGCTAGATGCTCGAAGGTGGATTGTTGCCATTGTTTTGACAAGTTCACCGTAGCTCATCTGGTTGTGGACTCGGTCGCTCGGCCCTTATACCGATCGCCGTCGTGGCATATAAATCGCCGCACGAAAATTGCCCCCAGCTCGCTCCGATGTTGGAAACGTGGGGTGAGGTGGTTCTACTGGCGATCGCTGAACTTTGACGAGTGACTCAGCATTTTACGAAACTGGCGATCGTCTTTGAGCGGATTGATTTTGAATTTGGACGACCTGATCGGTCGCTGAAATGAGCGGGAAATGGCAGCGGTCGAGGAAGAGTCTCCGGGGCACGCGTCGGGTTCCTGTTGGGGGAGACCAACGGTTAGCTATGACTCCTCGTCTGGCATGTCCTTGAAACGACACGTACGCGGGTTTCAAGGGAGGCATTAATTGCGACGGTTGCTCTTCAGCCCCCGAGATTCTCTATATTTGCACGTAAGTCCCTATCATCTCCTATAAAAAGGCGCTGGGTTACAATGTTAAGACCCTTATGCGCTTTCATCGAAGAAGAAGAATATTGCCGAAGAATTTTCTGAAGCTTTGACTGCCGATCGTCGATCGATTCAATCCTTGGTAAGAAAATACTCCTTTTCTCCTCCTCTTGTTTCGGGAATGTCTGGAGTATCTTCATCCTACGGAATAGGCACCACCTCTACCGCCGGGACTTCGACTGCACGGGGAGGATCCTCCACAGATTTCCATTTGGAGACGGCCGCCGAGGCTATCCGCGCCGGTATTGACCCCACGGAAGTTGAGGCACTATTTAATGAGGCCAACGCCACTAGGGAGGTGGCGGCTGAGCGAAAACATTCGCTGGCAGAGAGAGATTCGGTGGTGAGGGCGTATTCAGAGAGCATAGTGCTTTTGGCCAAGATTATTTGGCCTTTTAAGACATTATGGAGAGGTTGGCCGGTCCGTGCCCCAAGTTCGATTACCGGGAGTACTCGATCGCCCACCCCTATCAGTCGGCGAAGCAGTCGATGTTTCGGGCCGCGCAGCGCTCTCCGTGGTCCCTAGGCCAAATCAGTAGCTCGGCGACCAGGAAAGACCTGGCCGTGTGGAGGGCGAGGTATCATGTCCTCTCAGACGTGGATCTTTTTGCGCCGGCCGAGAACGAGCATGCCGACCAACCCTCGGAGGGTATGGTCACCGTGAATGAGGCGATTATGGAGGCCGGGCTGCGGTTCCCTCTGTCGTTCGCCGTCTCCCATTTGCTGGTTGCTTGGAACATGGCGTCGCTTCAGTTAACGCCGAACGCCTGGCTCCAGATCGTTTGTGCTCTCACCTTATTCGGAGCTCACCGACTGTACCGCCTTCCTTCGCCATTGGAGATGAACCAACTGTTCAAGCTGATGGATCAGAAAGGGTCGGTCGGAGGCTATCATATTCAAGGCCGATCCAGTCGGGTGATTCTTGGGGTCCCGAACAAGGTGCGGGGCGATCCGGCGAAATGGTTCTGGGTCGGCGGTGCATGGAAGGCATCAGTGAGCGATAACCTGACGGGCGAGCTGGATATCCCCACTAGCTTTCGGGAGAGGAATTCGAGTAAGGGTTTTGACTCTCCCTTTGTTCGGACATGTTCTGAACTGATCTAATTTGGTCTTCCTTTTGTAGGTTTCCATATTCCGGTGGCCGACGAGCTATCTTTCAATTTTCTGGTCGTCTGGAAGCGGATACGAAGTCTTCCGGACAACGACTTAGACGCTCGCTGGATTAACAAAGAGAGTCGTTGGCTGTGTGCTCGGCTATTCCATTTCCCGAGACAACTCTCGGTCCTAGGTATGAATTTTTACGATCTCCTTTTGCTTGGCGATCAACCTGATTGAGGAATATATCTAACTGTTGTTTGATTGTTCCTTATTGCAGAGGTCCGCTTCCCTCGCTTCTTAGAGCCTCCGCCGGAAATAGCCATGTCGAACCCCGGAGTTTTGAGTCGTCTGCGCCAGAAGAAGTCGTCTTGGGTTCCTCTGGTGGCGCTATCTCTAATTCCGGAGGTGAGGCCTAATGTGGAGCCGATTGTAGCGGAGGAGGAGGTTCGGAAGGAGGGGCTCCGGTCGAACCGCAAGCGGCAGAGGTTAGGGGAACCTCCAGTCTCTGCCCCTGCTGATGAGGTTCCGATCGCCGTACCTCTGCTCATCGCGGTCCCCCCGGCGGATGAGCCTACGCCTTCTGAGGCTTTCTTGCAAGAAATGGCGATTGCCGAGGCCGAGACCCCTCGCGGGAAGCCGTACTTTGGTCGCGACCCCGAGAAGGCCGAGAGGTAGACTCTGCTTGTTTGCTGAGTTTGTCAATTGCGTGGGAGATGTGCTAACTCTTTGTTGTTTGATGCAGGATCCGTAACACTAACCCAGCTTGCCCGCCACTGGTATTGGATTTCCTAGCGAGCCGATCTCCTCGCGCGGCCTGTGATGTCCCACTATACGTCAACCGGGCCGTTTCTGCTTTGCCGAAGGCCTGGATGACCGACTTGGTTGCAATCGCCCGCCAGCGATCCGGGAACACGATGCAGGCTGCTTTCGCTCTCTCTCTCTCCAGGCAGCGACGATGGCTGCCCAGGCTGTGAAAGAATTCGAAGGGCGTCCTTCTACTTCCCGTCTCCAAGCAAACCTAGAGGCCGCTCGGAAACAGAACGCCGAGTTTGCTGACAGGATCGTGGCTATGGAGAAGGACTCCTTGGAGGCAGCTAAGCGGGCAGGTTATGAACTTGAGCTGGCAAGACAGGATTTCGAGCGAGCCCGGGCGACGGCCGACCGTTTTCGGGACCAGATGACAGATGCCCGTCATTCGCACGTGGCTGCTCAGAAGGAGGCTGATCAGCTGAAGGTGACTGTCGCTTGGCTGACTAGCGAGCTGGCATCGTCGAGGGGAGAGACGGCCGCTAAAGAATCAGAGCTCCAGGGTGCGCAACACGCGGTCACGGAGTTGAAAGGGAAGGTGGAGGCGTCCGAGGCCGATCCCTTTCTCAACATGGAGTTCGTCAGCGAGTTTGCCTATTACATGGCGTTCGCTGACTCGCTCCGTACTGCTAAGAAGGGAGGGCTGGAGGTCGGCCCTCTTGCTGAAAACTTCAAGGCATATGCGCTGGAGCACTCTCTTCATCCTGCCTTCTCTGTGCCAATCTCGTACCTCTCGGAAATCGGCGTGGACCTGAGCTGGTACCCAACTCCCAAGAATCTCGTTCATCCAAATGCTCCGGAAGATGGGGAGACAGCTCCGGAGGCTGGTGATGGGTCGCGGGCCGATCCAGTGGTTGAAGGCGAAGGCCAGGCAGGGGTCTGAGGCTCTACGTCCTTATTTTGTTTTTGCTTTTTGCCTTGTAATTTTGTAGATTCCTTTGTAGTACTTAGGCCCTCGGGCGACCGTGTATGTACTTTGAAATCCCAAGTAATGGAATGAAAGTTTGCTTTTTCGATTTATTACTTGAATGATTGCTTTTCTGAGTCTTTGTATGACTTTGTACAAATGTGTGAGGAGAGATTGTTGCATGTATAGCTCCAAGTGAATTGACAAACTCATATAGATAACTTTTACAACAAATTCGATCGCTGTACATACATCTGAAAAATGCCGATCTCCGTATGTAATTGAATAGGGACGATCGTCGTATAATTAGCTCTGCCCTTCCCCCTTGTTTTTGTTCACTTAGTGAAAGTAAGGGGACGAAGATAAATCGTTAAGTGAGCGGTCTTCAATTTTGCAGATTTCTCGAGAAAGGCCATCCATCTCGGTCTTGAGGAACTGTGCACGATCGCAGAGTTCGATGGACCGATATCCACGACTGTGTCTTGTGCGCGAGCGACATTCCGTCTGATGGCTAAGTTCTCGCGACTCACTTAATTGTTAGGGTCCTCCGTAGGCTGCGCCTCGCCTCGTATTTAAACGAAGGGCGTGCGGTCTCGGTCTATAGGATTCCTTGCGCGGGGCGTTGTCGGATTAATCGACTCCAAGACCGCGGCTTGTTAGCACTTTTCTACCTCGGGCAGCCATTAAGATGGCGAACCTCGACGGTATACGTTGTGACGGGGGGAGGGACGCGTCGCATTGTCCAGGAAGGACCCACCATGTTAAGTGATGGACCTTTGAAGGCGGGCAAACGTGTCCACAGATCTGTTTTGGAGGGCCCTCAGACTACGCCCGCCTCGTATTTAAACAAAGAGCGAGCGATCGTGGCCCAAAGGGACCTTGCATGGGCACAGAGAACGGTTCCATCGTCCTCCACAACCATGTCGACACTCTTCTACCTCGGACCATCAAGTCAGATGACGATCCTCGACCGTATACATTGTGTAAGGGGAGGAGATCGCCTGCCTAGGTTCTTCATGTTCATGACGAACTTTAGAGGGCGAGCGAGTAATCCTCTGATTTGTTTTGGAGAGTCTTTCGGCTACGCCCGCCTCGTATTTAAACGAAGGGTGAGCGATCGAAGCCCAAAGGAACCTTGCATGGATGGGTCGTCGGTTTAATCGATTTTCGCGACCATGGCGGCACTTTTCTACCTCGGACCATCATGTCAGATGATGATCCTCGACGGTATACGTTGTGCTAGGGGGGCGATCGCTGCCTAGGTCCATCATGTTGATGACGAACTTTAGAGGGCGAGCGAGTCATCCTCTTTTTCGAAGCATTTTTTCAGGCAGTAGCCTTTGGTCTGATGAGGCGGGAAATCGGGGAGAGACTTCTGAAGTTCCCTTCTCTTGATTGAAGCATGTAGATCCGGTCACCGAGGTTGATCGAGGGGTCGGCTCGTATGAGCTTTCCGGCCTGTTCGCGTTCGACTCGGGCGACCGCGTTGGGAGATTGGTGGGGCTCCGGCTAAGCCAATAAGCTGTTCAACTTGCCTTCCTCGAACAATCTCCAGAGTTGTCTGAGGAGGTCGCGGCATTGGTTGGTGCTGTGGTCGGGACTCTTGTGGTAAGCACAATATTGATTGTGGTCCAGATGACCGTTGTCTCTTATTGCCTTTGGCTTCTTTAGCAGTTCGCGCCCCTTGATGGCATAAAAAATGTGGGACGGAGTTTGGTTGAACTTGTGGAGGAGATGGGCTTCCACATCCTCGAAGGCCTTGATATCGCCGGGTGGTTTGGCGACCGCCTTTTTGGTTTTGGCGATCGCCGTCTTTCAGACAGGAGGTGGCGTTCCCTCGCCTAGGCGGAGGGTGAGTAGCCTTTGCCTGGCCAGAAAGTCGACAGCCTTAGCGCGGAAGATCGCGTAGGTCGGGGGAATGTCCTTCGTGAGATGTCTAAACATGGGCGACTGATCGTAGAATCCCCCCCAGAACTGAGTAGAGAGGGAGCTCGTCGCTGATTGGCTCGCCGGTGAGGACTATTTCATCCACCCGGTCGATGTAATCTGCATTGGATTCGTCTTCCCCCTGCCTGATTTTCATCATGCGGTGGGGACCTTCTGGTCTGACGACCTTGGCGGCGAAGTATGACGTGAAGTCACTCGCCAGTTTCTCAAAGGAGATGATCGATCGCGGTGGTAGTAAGACGTACCACCTATGGGCCAGCTCACCCAATGTTAACGGGAAGATTCGGCACTTGGTCGCGTCTGATGCCCCACACCCGGTCATGTAAATCCGGAACTTGCTTAGGTGGGTTTCGCGCTCCGATCTCCCTTCGTACAGAGGTGTTTTGGGAGGAGCGATCCTTGTTTGCACGGGGGCAAGCTCGATGTGGACCGCGAGTGGCTCAGTCGGTCCGATGATCTTTCTACTGGTGCTAGCCCTAGTATCCAAGAGCGCTTTCATCTCGTCGAGATGGCATTGCATAGCGGCCATCGCCGCGGCCTGGCTGCTCGCGGCTAGGCGCTCGAAGCGGGAGCCGAGGCAATCAAGTACTGACCCCCTGGCGTTCAGAACGGGAGCCAGACGGCTAACCTACATTCGGCTGGGAGTTGGGTAGGCCGAACTCCTGGTGATGCAATCGGATTCTGTCGTCTCATGGTTGGGGCCAGAATGCCCCAGTTTCCATGACGGATCGCTTCCCAAGCGATTGAATACGGAACCGTCCGGCCTTGCAAGAGCCTTTTCTCGTGAATCGGGGCTTTCCGACGATTGCTCTCCCAGTAACCCTTTGAACTTCCGTTTGCCCACGCGGCGGATGGCCGAGGGAGTTATTGCGGGCGCCGCGCATGCTCTCCGTCGCTCCTTTAGGATGGCCATAGCCTCCTCGATCTGTTCCGTGGTTTGGAACTGGTCGAGCGAAAGGCTGGGGCCGTCCCTCAGGTGCGGTATCGAGAGTCTTGCGTCGCCGTGGCTACCCTCTGCCGTCGGCTGGGTCTCGGATCGAGCCGGGATATGATGTCCGGCGGTTCGGAGAGTGGCTCTCTTTGATGTAGTGGCGGACATCATGATTCTGAAGGTTTTTCTTTGAAGAGCAGTGAGTGTCACTTCAAGTATATACCCCGAGAACAGTGAGTGTTCTTCGGGACGGTAGGAATAAAAATGAAGGTTAAGATTACGCCATCCTTCTAGCGCCAATTGTTGCTACCCAAAATATTATCCGGAGATAGATATTGTCGGAATGGATGAGTAGCAAACAAAGTGCGAGAGCACGTCCGTATGGAAAGTAAATAACACAAGATTTGCCGGGATTGTTAGTCCTGGACTTGAATGCTCTCGCGAGATATTATTAATACAAATACTTTGGAGTACAAATATTAAAGACCCTAGTTATCTTAGCTATTGAACGTGAAGATTGCCGGGAGAACCAGATATGAGGCTCTGTGAGTTCTTGTAACAATGATGGGGTGCTGTGACGACTGTGAGAAATCGACGGTCTCTCACAGTGTGTATTAGCTGGAAGTCTAAGCTCCTGGGCTTGCTAGTCTCTTTGAATCTGTACTGTAAGGAGTTCTTGCCTCTGCCGACCGTCTTTTGGTTGAGAGGTGCTAAGAGAGAAATCCAGAGATAGATTCCAAAGAGGAAGCCGAGAGCGTGAAAGTGTGTACGTTTGTATGTATTTGCCAACGTAGTTCCAAACCTTTTTCCAGTTGCTGGAGGTTCTCTATTTATAGGAGTCAGAGTTGCTGGGCGATCGCCTCTGTTGTATTATAATAAACGGGCGATCGTCTTTAGCACATGGGTTGGTCTCCTTAAAGTCCGCGGCTGCTGCTGGCAGCCAGCTGTGTGGACCAATGAGAAGTCTGCACGCGTCTTGAGTCGCTGTCCCGGGAGGTCCCACCTTGTACCTTTCGGCGGGTCTGTCGGTAGGTCAGAAGGTGGTGACAGGCTGTGGTCAACGATCCATGTTCTGCAGCGCCTTTCGCGGATCTGCACATGGGCGCTTGCTTTGAGATCCAGTCTTCGTAGACTTTGACGGACGAAGGTCATGTTCGTGGCACAGGACGGTCGTCCTAGGTCGGGCACCAGAGTCGATCGCTAGGTGCCAAAGGGCGATCACCTTGAGGTTTGATCACTAGATACTCGAAGGTGTATTGTTACCTTTGTTTTGACAAGTTCGCCGTAGCTCATCTGGTTGTGGACTCGGTCGCTCGGCCCTTATACCGATCGCCATCGTGGCGTATAAATCGCCGCACAACAGAGGGTCAAGGCAAGAGTCGCCTGCATTGTACCTCCAGACTGCCGGCGCGCGATCTCATCCAGGTCGGTCGTCCAAGCCTTCAGAAGGGAGAAGATAGCCCGGGAGACATAGTGAGGGACGTCGCTAGGCTCGCGGGGGGACTTGCTCGCCAGGAAGTCCTGCCATCGGCGATGTGTTCGGGTCGGCAAGGCGGACCCTGCAACAAAAAACGAAGGAGTTAGTATGCACCCTACACCAAGTGGCTTAACTCAGCAAGATCAAACCAGTCTTACCTTTCGACCTTCTCGGGGTCACGACCGAAATAAGGCTTGCCCCGCGGAGTCTAGGCGTCAGCGGTCACCATGGCCTTTAGGAAGGCCGCTGAAGGCGGAGGCCCCTCCGCCATTGGAACAGCAGAAATAGGAGGCGCAGCGACCGGCGGCACCACAACGGACGCCTCAGCAGCAACAGTCGGCAAGGGCTACTCCGGCCTCCGCTCTTGCGGTTGCACTGAAGCTGCTCCTCTTCCCGAGCCTCTGACTCGACGACCGGTGCTATGAGAGGTCTCACCTCGGGGATAGGACGGGTCGTCGTTGCAGGGACACGACCCGCCTTATTCCCTTGACGGATACGATTCATAAGGCCGGGGTTCGACATAGTAATCTCTCTCGGTGGCTCGAAGTAGCGGGGGAAGTGGATCTCTGTCAAAGAAGACATTCAACTAGGTTAGACATTTCTTTCAATCAAAGACGATCGGCAAGCAAAAAGGAGATCGTAAACGTTTATACCTGGGACCTTCAAGTGGTGGGGGAAGCGAAACAACCGAGCACCCAACCAATGAGATTCATTGTTGATCGTGGGAGCGTCGATGCGGATTCGCTCCCAGACGATCATAAAGTTAAATGGAAGGTCGCTGGCCACTGGAACAAGGGAGCCTGCAAAACGGAAACCAAATTAGATCAGTTCAAGGTGTATCCGAACAAAGGGAGAGTTATAACCCTTACTCGGACCTCTCCCGAAAGACGGTGGGGATATCCAACTCATCCTCTGGTTTATCGCTCGCCGCCGACCTCCATGCTCCGCCGACCCAACACCATTTCGTCAGGTCGCCCCGGACCTTCTTCGGCACCCCGCGGACCACCCTGCCCATGCGACCCTGGATGTGGTAGCCGCCAACTGAACCCTTCTACGCCGTCAGCTTGAAGAGGTAGTTCATCTCCAGCGCAGAAGGTATACGGAACAGCCGGTGACCGCCAAAAAGAGTCAAAGTACTGACGATCTACAACCAGGTGTTCGGCGTCAGTTGGAACGGCGCCACATTCCAGGCGGTCAACAGGTATGACACGGCGAAAGGCAATGGGAACCGCAATCCTGCCCCCATGATCAATTCATTAACGGCGACCATACCCTCGGGAGGTTGGTCGGCGCGCTCGTTCTCCGCGGGCACATATAATGAGACATCAGAGGGGATATGGAACTCCGCTCTCCAATGACTCAAGTCCTTTTTGGTCGCCGAACTCCTGATCTGATCGAGGGTCCATAGGGAGCGGTCCGCGGCTTGAAAGGACGTCCGCTTCACGGGCTCATAGGGGTGGGCGACCGAGTAAGCGCCGAAATCAAATTGAGGACGTGGTCCGGCCAGCCTCTCCATGAGCTCAGCAAAATCCAAAAAGTCCCGGCCGAACACACTGTTCTGCTCCCAATACAGTCTCACCGCCTCATCCTCGTCTACCGGTGAGTGCTTCTGCTTCGCCGCAGCTGACCTCGCCGCATCAGCCTCGTTGAGAAGCTCTTCAACCTCCGCGGGTGCAATCCCCACGCGAATGGCCTCGACGGCCATTTCCGCGTGAAACTCCGCGGAGGCCTTACCCCGGGCAGGCAAAGTCGCGGCGGCAGAAGTGCTACCCGCCTCATACACAATGGATCCTCCTCCAGACATGTTCGAAGGGAAAAGGGGGAATAAAATTTTTTGTTCTTACCTAGAGAGAACAACGATCGGCGCACAGAGCTTCGAGAAATTTCGGCAGAGTCTTCGTCGAAAGGCAAGGGTGCATAAAGATCTAAACTCCAGTAGCCCTAGCCCTTTTATAGGCGAGAGCAGGGACTTCTGTGCAAATAGGCGGAATCTCTGGGGCTGAAGTGCAACCGTCGGGGGAGACGCATTTAATGCAGCCCTCGAAACCCGCGTACGCATCGTTTCGAGGGCACGCCAGACGACAAGTCTGACAAAAACCGTCGGACTCCCCCAACGGGAGCACGACGCGTGTCCCTGTGATGTTTCGAAAGCCCGCCTCCACTTTCCGCTATTACCAGCGTCCAAGGAGATCGTCCGAATTCAAAACCAGTTCGTCCAGGCGACGATCGTCCGCTTCATAAGTAGATGAGTCGCTCGTCTTAAACAAACGATCACCAGCAGTACCACCTCACCCCACGTCTTAAACATCGGAGCGAGCTGGGGGGCAATTGTTGTGCGGAGATTTATACACCTCGATGGCGATCAGCATAATGGTCAGGAGCCATCTAAAGAAGATAGATGTTGGGCAAGCGCCTAGCGGTCGACGTCTAAGGTGATCGTCTATTGGCATCTGGCGATCGCCTCTAATGTCCGACTGGAGACGATCGTCCCATGCCACGTGTGAATCCGACACCCGTCAAAGTCTGCGGAGACTGAATCTCGAGTGAAGACCCACGTGCAGGTCCGCAAAAGGCGCCGCAAGAACAGGCCCTACTCCAGCCCATCAGTAGCTGTCAGTGATAAGGACGGCCTCACCAACCGACAGACCCGCCGAAAGGACCTAAGGTGGGACTGCCCAGGACAGCGAGAAGAGGCACATATCGCCTCCTCATTGGTTCGCGCATCTGGCTGCCAGCAGCAGCTGCGGACTTTAAGGAAACAGTCCCACGTGCTAGGACAATCGCCCGCCTTATTTATATGCAGGAAACGGCGATCGCCCGCGGTTGACAGGGACGTCCCAGCAGACCTTTCTCCTATAAATAGGAGGCCTCCAGCTTCGGCAAGATAGACAGTTTACAACACGAACACAAAACGCTTAAAGCAAACAATATAGAGAACTCTTCATCTTGATAACAAGAACTCACAGAGCTTCAACTCTGGTTCTTCCGGTAATCTTCAACACTCGATAGCTAAGATAACTAGAGTCTTCACACTCATTGTAATTGTACTTTAACATTAATATCTGTACTCACCAGTATTCATATTAATAAAATCTCACGAGAGCATTCAAGACCGGGACTAACAACCCCGGCGAATCTTGTGTTATTTATTCCCCCATGGACGTGATCTCGCACTTTATTTGTTACTAGTCCATTCCAGCATATCATCTCCGGATAATATTTTGGGTAACAACAACGGGGAATCGTCGGCTTCACGATCTGCAAGTATTTGGATTCTTGAATTGCATTGAGATTTATTGCCGTTCTAAGTTGATATGCTTTGAGATTCAGAAAGATATTATATGTCACAGTATGAGGTGACAGAGTTGAGACAGTATTGATGATCATAAGAAGCTATGATTTTGGAAATCAATATGTCAGTTAAATTTTGGAACGGAGTTGTACATTTGGGAGAAATGTTGTGGATGGATGAGAAGAACATGTAGTCATGTTAATTCATTTTGAGATATATGAACTGTTTTTGAGCATTTGAAAATGATACTTTTCAAAATGAATGTTTCACGGATGTTTTACGGAAATTGATTTTGGGCCGAGACTCAATCGATTTTGAAATAGTTTTATAAGTCAGGACTTGGGGTCCAAAATGGTTTTCTACTTTATAGACTTCTTGTAATGCGGAACGGGATTGGGCTGAGGCCCTAATGTTTCTAAAAGGCTTTTCTATTTTCAAAAGAACTCCCAAGATTTGTAAAACACTTTACCAATCATTTATCTATTTTATTACTACCTTTCGGGGTTTTGGTTTATTTGTCCAAATGAAACTTCTCGGATAGTCTTTCGTTGTGTTTAATTTATTGATTATTCAATGTTTTGTCATAGCACAGTTGAGGTGATCCAGGATGGGTTAATGGTTGACGTTGCGAGTCATATGTGGAAAGGGAGTTTTTATCGGAGTCTGTATATTGAGATTTTAGAACTATATCGTGCGGTTATCAGATGGAATGTCAATGGATTTGGTGACAAGTCGAACTGGTATACAGGAGTATGGATGTAGTCAATCATTTGCATAATTCCATTTTACTTAATCGTGTGCATTTGAAAAGAATTTTCATCGAGAACTTCACACCAGTGAGCCGATTTAATTTTTCGAAAATTGATTTCGTGGTCTTACGATAATTTTTGTTTTGAGTTTTGAAATTCTTGAATGAAATTTCGAAAGTTTTGTGTTCTTGACAAGATTATATGATTTCAAACTGGTTTTGAGAATGTGATTGAAATACGTACGCATTTAGTGCATATCATGGTGAAGTTATGTGTGTGACTCACGAACTGGATAATACATCAGTATGATATGAGGAAAAGAGATTCGAACTTCAGTGTGGTAGTTTGATTATCCAGGCATGATCGGTTGATTGATCGAATAAGAGAAATATGTTGTGTGTTGTCGATTCATGCACAAAATATGATTTTGGAACTTCGAATTTTGTGAAACCAGGATATATGTGTAATATCCGTACCTTTCCATTTTTAGGAGTTTCCATTTTTGGTGTATGTCTACTTTTATCGACTCGCTTGTAACTATTTCGACATTTTGAATCTACTTTATTCTTGGAGTTTTTTTCCATTTAGACGAGTTTTGGTGATGTTTTCACGTAATTTCATTTTTTTGACATGTTTTGCCGTATGAACGTTCGATTCTCGTAAAACTCGTTCATTTTCGTTGTTTCTTGATTTGTGCAAGTTCGTATGGTTGAGTTGGTTGTGTTGAGACTTTCGTTTTGTAAATCCGACATCGTATCGTGATTTTCGGGCACTTGGGCCATTTTTGTAATTTCCTATAAGTTTAGGGAATTTCACTTTCTTTGTCGCATTACGGACTCTCCGGTGGTTGGAATTATATTTTTCTTTCGGCGCTTAGCTGTGTCGTCTTGTATATTTCGTGTTTATGTTTCTGGATCCTGGCCTTGTCATGTGTTTCGAGTTTCGTACCTTCGGCAGCAGCGTACTGAACTGCTGCGTGGGTAGCGCACGCTACTCCTTGTTACCTTACGTGTGCTATCGATGTACAGTTAGCGTACGCTAACTCGTTATTATTAGCGTGCGCTAGCGAGTGGTATTTAGCGTGCGCTAAGCATGTCTAGCGCACGCTAGCGACGTCGGGCAGTAGTTACTAGACTGTTTATAAGACTCGTTAGCGCGCTCTACCTTGTGATAGTTAGTGTGCGCTAACTATGCGTTTTATTTTATTTTTTTGAGATTAACTATGCGTTTTAAATAGATCAGTGGGCAGATCAGAACAGCAGTTTTCAATCTTTTCTTTTGTTTTCTTCACCGGGTGACTCCATAGGGCGATTACCTTCAGTTTTGATCGGAGAATTCTTCGTATTCCATCACCGTAGGTTCGTACTAACATATCATCATCAACGTAATCATCCTCCATCGTCCGAATCCGAGGTATTTTCTTCAGGAACCCTAAACTTGTCTAATTTGGGGGTTTTTCGGGTTTTACATGATTGATTCCGAATTATTCATGTATGTTACGAAATTTCTTACCGATTGTTGTTATTGGGTGAATCCCAATCCGTTTTCCTCGAGTTAATCCGTGAATTGTTGATATGGGGAGATTTTGCGTAAACCCTCGCCCGTACCGATTGAACGTTTATTCTCATGAATTGTAATCGGGGGTTATGGGTGTATTCCATTCGATTATTGTTGTTCGTTAGGACTGAGTTATATTGATCCTTTGTCTAGAAACCATCGTTTTCCGTTCGGATCATTCGTAGTCGTTTTTCGTCCATTTTTCGTCGGAGATGTCTCAAAGGCAAGTACTTTACATTTGTTTACATGTTCTAGTATTTGAATTGTGGCTATTCGTGTTTGTTGTGGATGGACATGTGTATGTTCACCTAGGGACGGTCTGACGGGGCCTCTAGGGATACGTATTTCCGTGTGTGTGCGTATCACGAACTATGGTTAACCACCAGGGATGTCCGACGGGGCTCTGCAGGGTACGGTGGTCGTGAGTCTCGTACCAACGGTTAACTTTAAATTGTTTTGTTGGAGAAAATATGTTTTGTGCTTGTGCACCGTAAATATTCCGGAATATAAATGATTTCTAAAATGATTTTTGGCGCATATATTCATCTGATTAGAATGTAGTTAAAATGGATTGTACTTGCACTAGCAGTTGTCGCTAACCCCTTAAATGGGAGAAATACTATTTGTATTTCAGGTACAGGTCTTGGAGACAAGCGAGCATTCGAGCCGTACGAGGACGATGGGCAAGAATGATACTGTTCAGTGGTCGTCTGTTGGTGTTCTGTTTTGTCGTTTACTTATTATGTCATTTGTTTAAGTACTCGAGTACTTCTTGTTAAATTTATTTATGTCGTGTGTCCTTTTTGGGGAACGGATTGTACTATCGTATTCCTATTTTGGTTTGGATGTCGTGAATTGTGAAATGGTTGTTTTGTTAATGGTTGTATGTCTTCATCGGATGTCATTTTGGTACATTAGCCTGGTGGATTCCACAGTGTGGGGTCCACGGTGCTATAATATGCCCTGATCGTCTTGGGGGTGTTACAATATGTGCTATGTGATTCCATTGGGATGGTAGTAGCGTGATTTTACCATAGTGATTTTTGAATGATTCTTTTATAAGTGTGGATTTGGGGATGGTGACCCCAGAATGGTTGTTTTGAGTAATGATTGGTCGTTCCCACTCCGTGTAGGATGGGGTATGTTCATTAGTTTGTGTCTTGTTGTTCATATGCCAAGGGGTATGTTCACCAGTCGGGTGTGTTTCTTTGAGATCCACTGCATGTGATTGGTGTAACGTTTTGAGAATTTTATTCATCAGTATATCCGACTCTGTAGTTCTGTGTTGATCGTGTTGGAACTTACCGTGTGAGGGTATTCTCGATTACTGTTGATCGTTCATTGGTGATATTGGAGCTTATCATGTTGACGATATTTTCAGTTGTGTTTTGACCTTCGGATGGGTCGTATTGGAGTTTATCATGTCAATGGTATTCTCGGTTAATTTGTTGGTTAATCATTGTTAATGATCGTTCGAGCGTTCAAATTTTGTGTCAATGTTTTGGGATTGGTTGCCATTATTTTGGGCAGTTGTTTCACATATGTATCGTGCATTATTAGTTTTTAGCAGATCGGGACTTGATTGTATAATCAGGCAAACAGGATTTGACACGGATAGATTATTTCATCCGAAGATGATATATTTTGTTGAGACTCGTGGAATTGTGAGGGTAAGCATATTGAGACTTTACAGTGGAGTCACTTGCTAGTATCTCAGGAGATCGTCGACTTGGCGCATATGTAAGTATACTGTGTTGGTTATTCGTTAATGATGATGATTGATCATTGTCGTGATGGTTTCGGAATATTTTGGTTGAACGGTTTGTTTGTTTTTCTATGACGGATTGCAAGTTTCGAGGACGAAACTTATTTTAAGTGTGTAGTATGTAATATCCGGAATTTCTACTACTATTGTTTAATGTTATTTTATCCGAGTTATGTTGTACATCATGGAATCTGTACAGTATGGATAAAATAAATGAAGGACTGAGACATTTGTATTGGTAATATTGTCGTACTTAGTCGACAATTGCATTTGAAGATATTGTATGTCAGACGTATCGTATGAGAATATTATTGGAAGTAGTATATGTATTCAGTATGCCGTATGTTCATTTGTTCTATGTGGAGATGTTGGACAGGAATAGCTGAAAATGGCTAAGTATAGCCACGATAGCGCACGCTACGATGTATATATGCATCTTAGCGCACGCTAAAGGCGAAAAATAGCGCACGCTAGTACAGAACAGATCAGAAGGAATCTACGTATGGACCCGACTACTTTTGGCGCATGTTTGTATAAGGTCAACGGATGCTTGTTATGAAGGATTAGCGCACGCTAAGCATAGTCGTAACGCGCACTAATTGTAGATCGGATAAAAGGGAATCTTGACTTTGTCAGGTTACTTTCGGCGTGTAGACCCCACGCATCTTCGGGGAAGGTACATATTGTCGGGTCAACGACGATTAGTGCACACTAAAGTTGAAGATTAGCGCACGCTAATGGTGTATTACTATAGCAGGTCAACGACTGTATTTATGTACGTTATTGCATAGATATTACGTACGTAAACTATTGTACGAAGCAAGGTAGTAGCCTTTCTGGACTTCGATAGCGCACGCTATCAAGGAAGGATAGCGCACGCTAGGACTGTAGCACACACTAAATACAAGTTTTAGCGCACGCTAGTAATGTGCAGTATATATATATATATATATGGGCAGACGGGTGTTAAGATGCATTTCACCCATTTTCTTCACCTCAACCGATAGAAAGAGTTCTTAGAGAGGAGCTTGAGGTTCCAAACACTTAAGTTGATCGTTCCTAACAACATTTGGAGCTTTGAAGTGATTGAGAATAGATTTAACCTTGGGATTCAATGTAACACCCCAAATCCACTCGGGAATATTACAGCGCCGCAGACCCTCTGAGTGAGAATCCACCAGGCTAGATACCAAAACAAGACATCAAAAAAAGTGCCAACATGGCTAAATACGACTCAGTAGACCGATTTGGACTTTCATCAATGACATACAACTTAAACTTCATATACATCTCTTTCCTGACTCGTACCCAAGCAAGGGTCAAAATACAACGACACTTCCACACGACGTGGTAAACACTACAGCGGAAAAGAATAATACAAATCAACCAACAAATCCTAATAATGGCCCTCATATGATTAGTATCATTTGCCTTCCATCATCCTTCGTACCGATCCCGTGTCATGCTCCTCAAGAACCTGCACGTACCTGAATGCAATACATACATCCACCCCCCGATTACTCGGGGGTTAGAAAAATTCCACTATTTTGCTAGTGCAAGTATAAAGTGCAAATACGAGCCATACACAACATATTCCAAGAGTATAATAATCTAAACCAAACGATGGTACATAACTGAGGGTCACATGTAATCGATGGTGAAATAAGTGTAATCGTACAATTCAAGATTAGTATTCTGGAATAACTAAATCTCAGAGCATCACATCAATACATACATGATCAACCGTGGAACCGCACCAGAGGCAACGGAACCCTCAGAGGACCCATCGGTCCGTCCCAGAGTGGTTAACCCAAAATATCCGTGGAATCATACCAGAGGCTACGAAACCCTCAGAGGACCCATCGGCCCATCCCAGAGTGGATATATACAATCATATAAGACTTAAGACTAGTATTTCCAGAGTACTAAGTCTCATTGTGCGTCACATATCAATTATATGTGTGATTAACCATGCAACCGCACCAGAGGCACCAGAACCCTCAGAGGACTCGTCAATCCATACCAGAGTGGTTAACCCAAATATATTTGTGGAACCGCACCAAAGGCTACGGAATCCTCAGAGGACTCGTTAGTCCGTCCCAGAGTGAATATATAGAATGATCACAACCATGAGGAGATATAATCCCCAACAACACCAAATCGTACCACCTCCTCACAAGGGAGTCGACAAGCAATACAACACAACATATGCGCACTCCTCAAATGAATACACATTCGAGCATACAACCCTTAACAAGGCTAAAGGGCTTTTATAATCACGTAGCGTGAAGGCAATATATTTCAATTCGCAACCACAGTACACATATCCGTAGAACTCAGTTATTTGCAAAGTCCTCGGGCGTTTTATAAGAAAACCATTAATGGGATTGTATCAATCCTCTTGAAAGTTCATTATGAGTACTCCAAGTAAACACACATAGTCGATTATCAATTATTGCATCTACGAAACATGAAAAGTATGGGCAAGATACTTGCCTCGAAATTGGCACGCAAATATTCCGACGAACATGGCTCGGTCGAAGTGCCTCGGAACCTACAACTTCCGTAGGAACAATGAAAATAAGATCACAACAAGGATCAAGACTAACAGCAATGGAAATCGCCTCAAACCAACGAAGGAAAACCCATACGAACATTTAATCGAACATTATATGTTCAAGGTTCCTCAAGAACTCAAAAGTCATCAATCGGGTTGAAAGAATAGAATATATGGATATACACTCCATATAACATGATCAATAACATTACTTAACATTAATCGACTCATCAAAACTGGATTGAAAATGAAATCAAGAACAAAACCCCCAAAATTCCCGAAATTAGGGTTCTAAGAATTTTACCTTGATTATAACGGTGAAAGATGTTGGGATGTTGTTAAATCCATGTTAGGAACTCAAAGATGTTGATGGGTGATGATATCAGGCCAAAATCCATGCTTATAGACCCTCAAGATCGTCTAGATCGCCGGAAGGAAGAAAGGGGAGGAAGAAATGACGAAAGTTGACCTCTGTAGTCCTATATATACTGTCAACAGTTAGCGCATGCTAAGGTATGTGTATCGTGCGCAATCGGCTACAAAATGCAGTCCAGAAGCCTCTGCCAGACTCCGTTAGCGCGCGTTAATAGATTCGTTTAGCGTGCACTAATTATACACTGTGTAGTCTTTGCTATTTCGATCATAACTTCATCGTCCGGACTCCGATTGACTCACCGTTTGAACCATTGGAAAGATAACTTGATGATCTATCATACTGCAAAGATTCAGAACTTTTTGAGTTTCCAAGAATTGATGGTGATTTTACAAAGTCGGACTTATATGTGGAAAAGTCGAAATAATACGTCGATTAATCCGAAACAATAGAAAAACTTGCTCGAATGATGAAATGTGCTGAACAAAACATATCCAAAATGTGTCAATGAACAAAAGCAAGTCACTAGAATCAAAAAATATAGAAATGGAAAGTACGGGTATTACATTCTACCCCACTAAAAAGAAGTTTCGTCCCGAAACTTAAAATGAAGGGTGGCAGCCAAACGAAATGAAACAAACACTCTGCTCAGCTCCGAAAGGCCACGAAAAATATGTAAGCACAAAGTTCCTCGAAATACAATGAAGTAACTAAGTAAGCACTTGATACCTAAGTCGAGGCGATAACCGTACATGCAAACGCAACAAGTCAAATAGGAAGCATATGAGTCCGAAAGTAAATGCCCCAAAGTTTAGGAAAATTGCAAAATGGCCCAAACGTCTGAAAAAAATATTTTGCGTCCAAAATTAACGTGCAAGTCCATAACACGATTGATCATGTTAAAGTGAACTTGTGGAAACAACCAACCATTACAGACCAGATCAACGGAGTTCGATATTCACGCGACAACGTTGTAGCATCTCCCGGATTAGTTTGGAATGACTATCACATTTACCCCAAAATAGGAGGGTAGAAAGAGATATAGATTCTGCTACGCAACTCCGATGAACATTCATTCGTGATACAAGGAAATGGCTCAACTGAGCATACGATCCCGACCAACAACTCTCAGAATCTCCATTTACTACTATTTGGCTCTCTTGGTAGTGGAAACAGGAATTGGCTCTCCAAACACCTTAGCAGCTACTACGCAATATATTAACACCCCACGTATCCGTACAAGGCATAATATAAAACTCCGAAGTGGTACTCCCAACTTCATAAAGTTTACGATCGTAAGTTATCATGGGATGTTGCTTAATTACAAAAAATCAGCTATCATTTCTGAATGATCCAAAATAGTGTTGGTCAACCCGATATAAAAATTCGTAGAGCATGCATACCATACATGAGTTTGAGAGCTCTCGCTTCACATGAAAATAACACTATATGAGTTACAAAACTATTAAAACTCGAAGAGCGTTAACTTCAATAACCACATTCTCAACTCCGAACAAGGACAGGAATATTATGCACATAAACCATATGACTGGGCATTCATATCATCGCACGAATTATGAAATCGGCATTATCGCCATAAGTAATAATATTGACACTGCGTACACCCATGTAAACAAAACTTTTGAAAAAGAAGGCGAATCATATTTTGCCTAAAACTCATCAACACTGCCTCTTTTCTAGAAGAGAAAATTTTATATTCGCATCTCGGCTTTGAAAGTCAAATTTGAAAAAAATTAAAATTTTCAAAGACGTCATATACAATTGAAAATGTTACTTGGAATCCAAGTATAAAAACTGGGGTCTTTCCTCTTCTACCAAAATATTTGATTGGAAGTTTAGTCTTCATTGAAGTACGTGGCTATTTATCCATATGATGTTAAATCATAGGTTTCCAAAATATTTAGAAAAAACTCCAACATCACAAAGAAAAAGAAGAAAAAAAAATCTCACGGTCATATCCTTACCCACTCGTGGTCATTCACCTAGAGACCTCCTTATCGTATTTCATATATCATATTCTCCAATGACCGAATGATACCGAACACCATAGATAACTTGTATCCATGTCCTATTATCCTCGATTCCCAGTTATACTAATAACGAATGTAAATCATATACATTATGATTTAACTCCAAGGCCGGAAAACATCATACAAACCATAAGGCACAACGCATCCACATAAGGCGACAAATGATAACACGATACAAATATTCACTCCGGGTAATTACACGAACACAAAAATTATAAATATAACAATTGAAACATACTATCATAACTCACGGATCACATGACGGTATCAACAAATAATTAACGACCATTATTGTTACAATCACGACCATAATATACCACACATGGTAGCCACTCATTGTTAACATTCCTTTTAAAAAAAACTCCACGAGGTATCCGTTTAAATATTATCATTTGAAAATCATTGAATCTGTATGTTTGTTTGAAATAAAATTTTGAAAGTACTCTTGGCATCTCGGGTTGTTTTAACAAAACTGTAAACAAAAGATCTTAACCGTCTCATTTTGAAATCATTTGCAAAACAATATCTTGGAATATCAAATTCTTCATCACGTGTTACCACGTAGCACCATCGCAAATAACAATACACAAGGTAGCTCGCGGCCATGCCCTCGGCATCGAACCCCAGAGTTTTGC
Source organism: Orobanche coerulescens (assembly GCA_033398695.1). Taxonomy (NCBI): domain Eukaryota; kingdom Viridiplantae; phylum Streptophyta; class Magnoliopsida; order Lamiales; family Orobanchaceae; genus Orobanche; species Orobanche coerulescens. The sequence goes on from CM065809.1 coordinate 137,779,554, forward strand.
GGAACCATTCCCGGGTAGACAAACCATTCATATATGCACTAAACATTTCCACCAATCAACAGTCATATCAGGACAGCATCATACAACTATGAGGTATATTCAAACAATGCAACACGATACTTGGGTACATACCCAAAATTCTTCAACAAAAATGGTAATATGACAAATATATCACAACGGATTGACATTACCCGCCTCGATTCTAGCCTGTCACCTTAAGCAAAAATCCTCCTCCCTCACATACTGCACTTAACGTGCGTTAGGCACAAAATTAATGTGCGTTAATTAGTTGAAATAATCGAACATGATATTGAGGTTCGTTAGCGTGTGCTAATGACTAAATTAGCATGCGCTAACTAACTCATCTCACAAAATATTTCAAGGTTGAATTTATAGTTTAAACCGAGTAAGATTATTCATCTTTCAGTATTTATTTTGAGAGTAAAAATCACATTTTATAATGAATATAGAAATTTTATGGTGCAAAAGATTTTTAAAATCGTGTACTCGAATTTTGGAAAATAAAACCAATACGTTAAATCATTTCCAGAAAATCCTCTCAAACACGACAAAAGATCAACGATGGTAACCTTTTACAAAATGTCCAAAAATATTTCAAAACACACATTTTTCAAATACCGTCATAGGGTTTTATTAGAAGATATAAAGTCGGCTCGCCAATTTCAAATAATTTTCAAAGTCCACACGAAACCACCGCTTAACCGCACCGTCGAAGCATTTTCGAAAATTGGTTTTCCACAAACTTACTCAAATATATGAAATATTCAGAGAAGCGTTTTCCAATACACACACAGCAGACACAATTACCAATGTGAACACGTTTGTAGCATATACCAACAATTAGCCAAAATAGTCAATTCTCAAACACATGCCTATACAGCATTCACGATCACCAATTCATATACGCAACTCATTACTACCAAATTCAAACACGTGTCAACACGATCTATATGGGGTTTTCAACAAACTCTATCGTCGATACATATCCTGAAACACATCAATGTTCAAGGTTTCATATCACTCTACACCCCTTGGTGTCCAATCCATCAATATCCATTTCATTACACCCGGAATATGCCACAAGTATCAAATACGAATTCCATCTCCATTACACGCATGTAAACAGTCATGAAACAAAGATAATACACAGAAAAGAGGAGACTTACATCCACAGGTCGCACGAAGATGATGACTGCACCACGATACTAATCACAGCCGACAAAGTGGATGACGCGTCGAGACACGATTCAGTTAGAACAAGTCCGAAAAGATAAGACTCAACAATACCTGACTTGACCCGACAGCCTAGGTTTCCACAAACTAAGCTCTGATACCATATTCTGTAAAACCCCCAATCCACTCGGGAATATTATAGCGCCGCAGACCCTCTGAGTGAAAATCCACCAGGCTAGATACCAAAACAAGACATCAAAACAAGTGCCAACATGGCTAAATACGACTCAGTAGACCAATTTGGCCTTTCATCAATGACATACAACTTAAACTTCATATACATCTCTTTCCCAACTCCTACCCATGCAAGGGTCAAAATACAACGACACTTCCACACGACGTGGTAAACACCACAGCGGAAAAGAATAATACAAATCAACCAACAAATCCTAATACTGGCCCTCATGTGATTAGTATCATTTGCCTTCCATCATCCTTCGTACCGATCCCGTGTCATGCTTCTCAGGAACCTGCACGTACCTGAATGCAATACATACATCCACCCCCCGATTACTCAGGGGTTAGCAAAATTCCACTATTTTGCTAGTGCAAGTATAAAGTGAAAATACGAGCCATACACAACATATTCCAAGAGTATAATAATATAAACCAAATGATGGTACATAACTGAGGGTCACATGTAATCGATGGTGAAATAAGTGTAATCGTACAATTCAAGATTAGTATTATGGAATAACTAAATATCAGAGCATCACATCAATACATACATGATCAACCGTGGAACCGCAGCAGAGGCTACGGAACCATCAGAGGACCCGTCGGTCCATCCCAGAGTGGTTAACCCAAAATATCCGCGGAATCGTACCAGAGGCTATGAAACCCTCAGAGGACCCGTCGGCCCATCCCAGAGTGGATATATACATTCATATGAAACTTAAGACTAGTATTTCCGGAGTACTAAGTCTCATTGTGCGTCACATTTCAATTGTATGCGTGATTAACCATGCAACCGCACCAGAGGCAACAGAACCCTCTGAGGACTCGTCAATCCATCCCAGAGTGGTTAACCTAAATATATTCGTGGAACCGCACCAAAGGCTACGGAACCCTCAGAGGACTCGTTAGTCCGTCCCAGAGTGAATATATAGAATGATCACAACCACGAGGAGATGTAGGTCACAAGTCGTCCAGGAACAAGTCTAGAGGGGGGGGTGAATAGACTTGTTGAAACTCTTGAACTCTTTTCTCACGAAGAGTGAGTTTCTTCAGCTGATAGTTAGACAAATGACTTGGAGTCGTTTGTTCTTGGATATGTGCGGAATTCAGCTGATGACGAATAGAAATCAACTTGATGAAACACTTAACAATGTATGCATCAATTAAAGTATGATGCAGTAAAACAGTAAATAACGCAAGCAATTATAGTGGTCTCAGAGGTGGGGTAATCCTCTACTAATCCACTTTTCTCCAATCCAGTTGGAGATGAATTCACTATAATTTTCAACCAGTGATAAATATTACAGTGATTCAACCACACTACAACAGCTTCCAACCAGTGGAAATCCGTGTCGTTGTACACACTTGACTGCCTTGCACATCTTGATCCTCGATCCTCGGATGCCTTTACAGTCTCTTACTTCAACCAGTGAAGTACCCTGTACTCAAGATTATAGACAAGAGTTTTTGTCTTCTCCAACTTGAGAGCTTCCTTAAGTATGAACTTTTAGATCTGCTCTTTTCACGATGCTATGGATTGCTTTAGATTGCTTGATTGCTTTGATCGCTTGAATGTATGTTCGCACCGGTAGTTGCTCAGTTTCAAATCTTCGGATATATATAGATCACGATCTCTGAGCTTTTTCCTTATAGCCGTTGCAATTCTTTTTAACAAATCCGTCCGTTGGAGGGAGACTTCATTGTTTATTCTTTCTGAACGTTGCAAGGCTGGATTCCCATTATTTAATTTTATCTTCCGACCGTTGTGAAGACTTCTGCATGTGAGCGCCGAATCTTTTGAATATAAAATGATTAAAGTCTTCAAGGTGGTCTGGATGATTTATTTTAAATCATATCTCTTGCGGGAATCACTCCAATTTGTCTCTTGACGTTGCATGTGAGCTTTCCGTAATACTTGACTTTTCAACGCATGCTGACGTGGACTTGGAGTACTTGGCTGCCTTTGAGTAGGCTGATGTGCAGCTAACAACTCTGCAGATAGGTCCTCTCGGCTGTTCACTGTTTGTGACTTATCTGATCAGGTGACTTCCCTGAGGTACCTAGGCTGCAGTCTGGTCAAACTTCTCTGATAAATTTTGTTGACCAGAGCTACTCTGTCTGGACTCAGCTGTTCCTCTCTGATGTACTAAACTATACTTAGTACTTTGCCGTTTTTCAGCCTAACTAATTTTTGGCCTACAGAAGATACTCATTTGGTTCTTCTTTACATTTTGCCAAGTTTTTATACTTAACATATTTTGGCCTATAGAAGATACTCATTTGGTTCTTCCTTACAATTTGCCAAGTAATAGATTTTATATTAATGTCATCATCAAAATCTAACAAGTATTCCTAACAAATTCCCACTATTTTGATGATGGCAAAACTAAGTAAGAAATCAAATGACCAAGTCTGCACTTAAGTGCAAGACACAAACTGAAATCAGTCTAATATTGAGACAACTGGAAATTGTCATTCAACAGACTGTTTATAAAATTTCCTGACTTGTTTATTATTGAAATTTTACAAGAAAGTTTTGAGTACATAAAACATTACAAGTAAAAGAAATAACTAAAAGTCATCTGCCTCTTCCTCTGCCTCTTCGAATAGGCTGCTTGGCAGGTTTGAAGGGTTTGGCTCCAATTGGTCTTATCTTGACTGGAGCAAGACCATATTTTCTCTTCACAACTGTAATACCCCGATTGTTTGGATATATTTTTCGTTTATATATTGGATATCATGGATGGTTAATTATGCTCGAGGACGTTGTGAACGTTTGATAATGTTATTGAATTGAGTATATGTATTGATTTTGCCGTATGTTCGCATTTAGTATGTCGTGACGTCGGACAGGAACAGTTGAATTTTTGGCTAAGTATAAAAGCCATTACGTACGTTAAGCCTTGGAGCCTACGTACGTAAAATGTGTTAGCTTACGTACGTTATATAGTGTACATAACGTACGTAATAAGAGGAATCGGACAGTGGGGCCCGTGGTCGGCAGCTTTCGGCGCAGATGTGGACAGGTGAGTCAACGGACGGAGTTACGTACGTTATACAGGGTGTATTACGTACGTAATACGAGTATTATACTGTACCAAGTCAACGTACGTATTACGTACGCAACGGATTAAGTGTTACGTACGTTACGGGGCGGTTGGCCGAGTCGTGGCCGAGATGACCTGGATGGCCGAGCATGGCCGGTCGTGACTCGTTGGAATGGCCGAGCATGGTCGACAGTGACTCGCATGGATGGCCGATCGCGGTCGGCAGTGACTCGCTGGGGTCTAGGACTGGCCGATAACGTACGTAAGGTACCGACCGGTTACGGCCGTAAGGGACCGTTACGTACGTAAGCCTCGGCCGGTTACGTACGTAACGATCTTTGGCATTTCGGCGAGACTTCGGCCATGGCCGGTTACGTATGTAAGGGCCCGGCCGGTTACGTACGTAAGCGTCCGGCAGTGTCCGGCTATTTAAGGCCTGGACCGAGTCATATCCGGCATTTTCCACTTTTCTTCATTGTTTCCGCGATTTTTCACCATAGATTGATGGATTTGAGTATGAGCAACTTATAACAACATGTTTTGGAAGTTGGAATCATGGATTAACATCATCTTCCACCCGGATCGAAGGTAAGAACACCTAAACTTTTGGTTTTTGGATGTTCTTGAGGTTTCTTGGTGTTTTGGCCGATTTGATTCGTTTTGATTCAGATTATTGATGGAACTTTGTTGTAAACTCGTAATCATTCATTAACCTTGAAGTTTTGTGGAACAAATTCGAGTATTCCTTCGAATAATCGATTGAATTGGACTATGCCTTCAAAGTGTTCGATGAAATGTCTCAATGAGTAGAACTTGGAAAATTCTACACGTTTTCGTATGAATGATGGTTGAATTGATATTGTTGTGATGATTCTTGGTATTTACGAGAATTTTGTTAAGGGAAGATAATGAATTGATGATCAAATGCCTTGATTATGATGATTATGATTATGGAATCATAGAGTTCTTGATGTTCTTGAGGCCATATGATGACTATGATGATTTGATGATTCGTTTAACCGATTTAAGATGATATTCTAAATCATAGTGATGATAGTGGTTGATTTAGATGAGATGAATCTTGATATGAGGTTGAATTCCGGATTGAATATGTTATGATCATTGTTACCAAGTTGGTTTGATTATTGATATGATTATTGTTCTAGGTTGATTAACCAATAGGTATAATCATTTTTCCGCGGTGAAAGGCCGTAGATTCCGTCCAGTCGGGGCTGAAGAGCTCGTAGACGAGGGCGATGAGTTCGGTGTTGGTTTTGTCATGTTGGTATCCAGGCAAGTGTTTACTTGTTCGGTTGTAATGTTTTGATGAGTAATTCCATTTACATTTCATAAGTATTTTATGTTGTATTGCATATTGACGAATGTTCAGTGATGTTCTAAAAGGATTAGAATGCACAGCTGATGATTGTTGAGATACTTGGACAATCTTGGGAAGATTGTAGTATTCGGATATTGTTTATGTCATTTTGGATATTCTTGGTCTATGGTATACATTTCGGAAGGAAGTCCGGATAGAGGTATGTTTTGTGGTAATCATACGTAGAAGATTGTGTACGGGAAGGTATTCGGTATTGAGGTATTATGTGGTATTATCGTGATATTGGGATTTTGATGAGAATCGTTGGATTACCGGAAGTGGTAAGGTTATCGTTGAGGTTATTATTCTCATGATGCATGGCATGTGAATATTTATGTTTATGTACTTGTGGTTATTTGTCGGGCATTATTGCTGACCCCGTTGTGGGACTTGTTTTTCAGGTATTGAGAACTTTGATGGTAGCGGTCGTGAAGCGAGGATTCCGGACGATACTGGCTATGGCATATTGTTGGGGAATCGTGTATTTTGTTTGTGTATATCATTATTGATGTATATGTATCTTGGACTGTATTTTTATCCGCTGTGTGAGTTCTTTCAAATGGCTTTCGGTTTTATGCCAACTGAGTTTGATTTTGAAAACCGATTCCCTTAACCGAGTTTTTGGCCTTGATTATCTTGACGGTAGTTGGTATTTTCAAATGATTTTGTGAGTTTTGGAAAATACTACCGTCATCGGCCTTTTTGGGCATTTTTGTAATTGGTTTTTAGCCTAATGGGTTCCGGCGCGGGGCCCACGGCGTGTAATACTCCCGTAAGGTTTTGGGGGTGTTACAACAACAAGTGCTGCTAAGTCTTGTTCTTGCTGGGATGTGAATCTGTTCTCAAGACACAATTGCTTGATCTCTCTTTGAAGCGCTAAATCATTAAGTTCACCGTCCAGACGGGTCGGTGCTTCCTCTGCCCTGAATGAGGGAATCATAGGATAAGCATTTTGATCTTTAGCGTGCTTCTTCAGAATAGCCCAAAGCTTCGGATGGATTTCTTCCATGAAGTTTATGAAAATTTCTTGTGGGGAGAGTTTATCATCCTGGAGTAGTTCCCAGATGTAATAGTCTTTGATGAACCTCTTCTTTGCAGATCCCCACATCTCAAGAGCTTCAAATGGAATAAAGTCTTCAACATACCACAGCTCCTTCCCTTCCCATTCTAGAGTAGGTCCAAAGCCACCTCTAGTCCTTCTTCTCTTTCCTTCAGGCTGGACAGCCTGGTCATCTGGATCCACGGCTTCCTTTCTCTTCAGACTTGAGGGTCCTTCAATTTGAAGGACATCCTGCTTCTTCTTGCTTCTTATTTCTCTCTCTTCCCCCTGAACTCTTTCTTCCCCCTTTTTGCCAGCATCAACAAGGATAGTTAATTGCTGCTCCATTTTGCTCATCCAATCAGACATGCCAAATGGCATTCTGTTGTTGGTAGGGGGAGGGGGCTGAGGAATCTCTCTCTGTAGAAGGGTGTCTATCTTGGCATTTATTGACTGAAGGTCAGGAGTGACCTGAGATGATAGCATCTCTCCAATAGTATCTTTGATGATTTGCCTGATCAGCTCAGTCATGGTAGGGGATATCTAAGCTAATGGAGAGTGCTCTCCTGAGCCTTCTGCAAAGGAACCACTAGACTACAGGCTCCTGTCTGCAGCTGGTAGGTCAGAGTGGGTTTTCTCCGGTCCACGACACAGAGTCTTGACCCGACTCTACGTCTAGGCTGGTGTACCGGGCAGGTACCACAGTCCTATCTGCAGCTTCGTGAATAGGCTCTGGCTCCGGCTCTGGTTCTGGATCCTTGTCTCCTTCTCTCTCTTCCTCTTTCCCTTCTTCTTCCTTTTCGTCAGAGTTTTCTTTTCCTTCTTCCTCATCTTTTTCTTTTTCATTTTCTTTTGCTGCTCCTGCATCTCCTCCATCATCATTATCATCATCATCATCATCATTCTTATCATCATCCTGCTCTTTCTTTTCTCCTTCATCATCCTTATCCTTATTTTCTTCATCTTTTTCTTGATCTACCTCTTCTCCTTCTTCTTCATCTCCTTCATCAGCCAATTCTTCTGTCTTCTCAATTTTTTCTGGCTGTTTTTCAACTGGAATATTTTCTTCTGTTTTTCTCTCTTCTTCATCTTCTTCAGCCACCAAATCAATAATTTCATTATCTTCATCTACTTCTTCAATCCTAATCTCTTTTTCAACTTCCTCCTCCTCCTCCTCTCCAAAAATGCCATCAAAAATGCTGAGCATGATAGAATGGATAAAGTGGTCCATGTTTGTTTTAAAATGGGACATGAACCATTTATCCTGGAGGATTAAAGCTAGGTCTGATTCTTTGCAAAATTCAATCAGAACCTCTTCAGTGGCTTGGGGATATTCCAACCACTAGTTGCAATGTAGGTTTGAAGATTTGTAAAAGTCATAGTTTTGAGAAATTTCCACGCTTCAAAAATATGTACAAAAGAGTGTTTTACTGCTTGTGGCTTAACAAGCTAGAGTTGTTCAATTGAAAGATTGAGAGTATTATTTTCTAACAGGTTAAAAGTATAATCAGCTTCAGGAATAGAGATTATGAGACCTGCTTCTTCTTCTTTGGATACGTAGACTGGGGGGGTGAGAACAGGTACAATCCGAGTTTCAGTGGTGTCTGGTGCAGGAAGGTCGTCCGGATGAATTGGTGATCGAACTGAGGGGCTGGCAAGGTGTTCAGACTGCTCTTCCTCGCTAAACTGCAGTTTCCTTGGCCTCTTGGGAGAGGGTTCCGGTGATGACTGCAGAGTAGATGGTCCTTCAGGGGCTGGTCCCCGTCTCTTGAATCTGACTGCAATGGGTGTATCGTCGGACTCGGTGTCGGACTCGACTGCAGTTGGGATATCAGCTGCAGGTCTGTCCGACTCTTCTGATGAGTAGTATCTTGGGTATGTTCTTGAGTCCGGCAGCTCCTTCAACAACTGAGCTGCTTTTCCAGTGCCTCCGACTTTCTTCTTCTCATGGTCCATATGACCAAGCCTTTTATTGGGGTGGAAGGGGTCAGTGTTTCCCTTTGCCACTCCTGTCTTCTCCAAAAACCAACTGAGATGCGTTCCGAACGCTAGCTTTGTCTTGAACTTCTTCTCATCGTCAAGCCACTCGACCTTGTTCACCTCGCGCACGAGTTGCCTGAAGATGTAGTCTGCCCAATCGACTTCTTCTTCCTGAATCAATGCACCCAACACCATAAACTTCGACGATGACAGTTGATCATAACTGCCCGCCATCCCCATGACTATTTTGTTGGTAATATCCAACGCAACACGGTAAATCCTTTTTAGTTCATTCCTTTTGGCTGTGAATTTCAATTTTTCCGGGATATTTTCGACCTTAATCTTTTTCCAGGTTTCGGCGGCGGATTGCTTGAGAGCTTCTACCGCTAAACCACGGTGCTTCATCCCGAAGACAGAACGAATCGTCTCTCGATCTATGCTGACAGGTACTCCGCCCACTGTGCTATGAATCCCGTCTTGAATCAGATAGGCTTTGCGATAGAACTCGACGATATCCTCTTTGAACAGGTGTTGCGGGTTGATGTCGAGAAAAGGGTAGATTTCGTTAAGCTTCATTGCCCGAATCAGATTGAACATGTCGTAGTCCTCCAGATTGGCTTCTAGTAAACCTTCAAAGTCGACAACCATCGAGAAAATGACCTGGTCTTTCACCGCCTTCAAATTCACTCCTTCGAAAGATGCCATTTCTGCAAATAGAGGATTTTAGTGTATATTTTGCTCTGAAATATCTAGGGTTTCTGTAAGCGTAAAGAGTAAAGTGAAAGGTCTTCTTTCCTTATAAAGAAGATGAAAAGACGTTTGTATTAGTTTATTATATATTTGAACGGTGGTACGCCTTTTGATATTCTTTTGAATTTCAAATTTGAATCGGTGGCCTAATTTAAAATTCGACGGTTGATTCTGATTGGCCATCGTAGAGGTTGATTTAATAGGCATTTGACGCGTGTATTAAAATTGCCACTTGGCTTATAAAAATGTATATTTAAATGCCATTCGTTAGCCAAAATTAATATTATAAATGTGGCAGATAATAATTAAAAATTCAGAGGTCAGTTTAGAGAACTTAGCTGGTCTGTTTTGTTGACTGTTGACCACTCTGCAACAGGTGAGTTGACTTCTCGCCTGGTATTCTGTGTAACACCCCCAAAACCGTATGGGAATATTACATGCCGTAAACCCTTTCCGCAAGGATCTACCAGGCTAAACGTCCATAAACAACCAAATGCTTGCCCGACCAGGGTCAAACAATATAATAATACAGACCGTTAAGGTCACTTACACATAAACACACAGACCGATGAGGTCACACAACTCTATCAACAGGACTGACTAACAACATTACCCACACAGGGTTCGAAATACAATACAACGGAAGACTGAATCAACTCTAACAATACAAATAAACTCTACCAACTCTCAACTCTTGATTAGTATCGCAGCTCGTCATCCCCTTGTGCCAAGCCTGTGATCGCTCCCCGAACTGCATGTACCGACGCAAAAGCAGACATCCACCCCGAATACTGGGGTTAGTAAAACTCCACTGTTTTACTAGTGCAAGTATCAAACCATACGAAATGTAACAAGCAAATAGCAACTACGAATTTAATACGGAAATCAATTATCAAAATGTTCGAGAAGTTTTAGAATTTCGAACTCAAGTAAGAGATATTTGAAAAGGAACACATCATCTCGGGGATTTTTAAAGCGAAATTCTTTTGGATCTCGAGTCCCAATTTACAAAACCCTTTTCGTAAACAATAGGGCCTTAGCCCGATTCTCGTTCAAAGCATACTAAATAATATATCATTATGAGTCCGAGATCCATATTTAAAATGTTACCCGAACAATCATCGCTACGATCATTGTTCGTACACATCATGTACCGAACTCAGGAGGCCTCGACGGACCTTACCCGACCACACACATTGTTCGTACACATCATGTACCGAACTCCGAGGCCTCAACGGACCCTACCCGGCCACACACACTGTTCGTACACATCATGTACCGAACTCCGAGGCCTCAACGGACCCTACCGGCCACAACATCGTTCGTACACATCATGTACCGAACTCCGCAGGCCTCGCGGACCCTACCGATCACACACCTTGTCCGTACACGTCATGTACCGGACTCCGCAGGCCTCGCGGACCCTACCTGGAACACACACACATCGACACGACACAATTCATAATCATTAAATGTTAAGCCATTCCACATTACACTGAAATGTTCAATCACGTATGTAAACCGAAACAACACAAATATCATGATCATCACAACGACTCTTAACCAACATAACACACATTCGGTACATTATACATTGAACAACCACGTGTACAACCATCTCATATGTACATCGCAATCCTGCACAAATGGCACGACGCCTAACACGGATACCAATATATCACTATTATCACAAAGCCTTCCAATTTCGGAAAACACAACCAACTCAAACGGGACATATTTACGGAGGCAAGCAAAATCGTCATACATATCATACGTAATTACTAGTCACAAGATACAAGTCGTATAATAAGATACTTGCCTTAATAACTGCTACCAAGCGCTCCGAAGAACACGGTTCAACCAGGAAGCTCGGACCCCGAAGAAGACAACGAACGGAAGGGTTCCGACTCGAGTTCTTCACAAGAATTCGATCCTAACAACATATAATCAATAAATCATCGATCATACGAGGAAGAATAATCGTAGAACGCCCGAAAACCCCTCTATGACATTTAATCGGACACCTTCAAGGCGTCGATCAAGAACTCGACCAAAACAACAAGTCGATACGATCCAACCATGGAATAACAAGGGAAATGATATAATACATCTAAATAATCATCAATCCATCATAATCCTAAGTTAAATCGGATTAAACGGGCGAAATCGAACAAAATACCCAAAATCCCCAATTATCCAAAAGGGAGGGTTTCAAGAAATAATACCTTTGGAGATTCAAGTACTAAGATCCGTAGAACACGTGTTGGATTGATCGTCCGGGCTTCACTACCGGAGAAAAATGGTGAAAATCAACCCCTCAATGGATAAAGATGGAGAACTCTTCCCCTCTCTCTCACTCTCTCTCGCGATGCAGGTGAAATGAAGGAGAAGACGACCGATCTCGTCTAAAAAGGACGAGATTGTACAATTACCGCTTTGTGTGCCGCGGCACAGCCGAAGTGTGCCGCGGCACAGGCCAAAAATTACTCCCAGGTTTCGGCATTGTGCCGCGGCACAGCCTGCGTGTGCCGCGGCACCCGGTACAGTTGGGTTTAGGTCGCAGACGACACACGAGTGTGCCGCGGCCTTTCACAGCGTGCCGCTGCACGGTTGGGTGTGCCGCGGCACAAGATCTTTGTTCGACCAACAATGAATGAATTTGTGTGCCGCGGCACGCACATCTTGTGCCACGGCCCACACCCCCTATTGGGTTCCAAAATGATAAAAATGATCCGGAAAGAGAATAAAACGATAGGAATCAATATTTGGGAACCAATAACACGAAATGGATCCACGGCAACCCCGAAACGGCGGTTCCGCACCACAATAACGAGAATACAGTTCAACAGTTGACAGAAGGACACACCGAAAGGTACACGAGGGTCACTATGACCGAGAAATATACCAAAAATAAAAATACAAGGGAAAGAAAAGTACCGGATATTACAGAGACAACAATTACAGATACGGATACCCGTAACTTTGGGCAAATTACAAAATGGCCCAAAACGCCCGGAAATCACGATACGTGATCGAATAACCAAACCGAAGATTACAACACGTCCATCAAAGTTAAACGGACTTGCGGGAAACTCGAAACAATAGCTTCGGACGAGATTCGCAAGAATCGAACTCGAAAAGTGCGGAAAGGTCGCTAAAAGCACGGAACTCAACAAAACAACACCGAAACGAACTCGGGTGACAAAAAGTGTAGAATTAATCATTCTCGAAATGACGAAACGGTCATGAGCGAGTCGTCAAAACGGACTTCGCCGAAAAAGAAATTTACCGAAAATCGAAAATTGCGGATATTACATTCTACCCTCCTTAAAATAAGTTTCGTCCCGAAACTTAAAACAAGTAGGGAGAAGAAATATCCCGCCAGGAAAAACTCAACGAGATACACAAGAAGTGCATAACTCATGCCCAACGGCGACGGAATATACGTTACAAGCAACGCAACGGAATATACGGCGTGAAAACACGCTCCACGACGACCAACACGACGCCACCGGTATAGACATAATAAAATCAACAAGTGACAAGCGTCATCAAACAGATAATACATTCGAGTCGATTATCTGAACAATCATAAAACACAACGAACAAAAATCAATACGATTGACCAACCCAACGGTTCATCAATCAAAACGCGAGCCAAACGCCGAACAAATACGAATTCCACCGCCCAAGGGTTGGAAGATCGAAACGAGACTAATTTCTCGAACTTAAGGAAATTACGAAGGAGTCCGAACGCTCAACAATCATGAATCGAGATCAACAAAAAAACGAACAATCAATGATCAACCATAACGATCGAGTCAACAAAAATCGAATAATCATGTTCGGATCACGAAGAACAATAAGGTTCGACCGACAACTCCGAAGTTCACATCTCGACTCGAGACAAAACATGATCCGGTGAAAACGACAAGATGCGCACCCACATAAGATCCACAGAAAGGGAATAGCAATTGGAAAATTACAACGACAAACGAGTTATTCAAACAATACCACACTCGTTCGATCAACAAAAGCAAGGGGCGGGACAAGCTCAAAATATCAACGAACATAAACGAGTCAACAGTCGAAAATACAGAGGTTCAAAATCCGATCCACTTCAATAAAAGAACTAATAAAACCAGATGATGACACTTCCGAACAAGGTTCACAAGAATCGAACCGAACTCGAAAAAGTCACGGCGATAACGGATCGACCCACAACAAGATCACACTCGTTCGAACGATGAAACCGGAATACGAACAAGTTCGAAAGTACCAACGAACACGAGCGAGCCGATAGAATTGAGAAAGAGAAAACGCAGGAGCCAAAAATAATACGGGTATTATATTAGACCTCTTCTAAAAGCGTTGTTCGAAACTCACAACACGAAATCAAGGTGACAACACAACAAGCAACCGACGTAAACATCTTTCAAAGGCCTCTCAAAGCCGATTCTGATAACTTGTGCTGAAGCGCGAACTTCGAAAGTCTCGGTAGCCAATTCGCAAAACTGAATTCGGTGTCCCTCGAGTTCGCACTTGAAATGTGTTACCGTCGAGAAGGACAATTTACACGTGCATGCCCCTGGCACACCACGGTTGAAACGCCTCGGCTCGGCATACCGAAAATACAATGGGGTATAACGTCGCAAAACAACATAGCGGAGATGCCAACTCGGAACAACAAAGAATCATAACACATATCATATACAAGGATTTCCATCGTAAAGTAATACACACACAACAATACAGCAACGACGGTATCGTTCGGCAACCTTAACGGCCCGAACAATAACTAGCACATAATTACAAACATCGTGAAACATCACACATGTACACAAACGTTCAAACCCAAGCTTTAACACTCACACAGTGAGATAATACGCAAGTCAGCACGAAATATCAACATTTAATTTCGTCTTCACTCCTCCATATAGGGACAACTAAAACAGATGCATGTCTAACGACTCAACGTTCACTCCTCCTATTCCATGATACTCGGGATCTAACATTCTAACAACAATGTGAATATCATACACACATTTACGGTCTACCAACAGAATGATAGGTTTTAAAAAACGAAAACCACCTTTTGGAGACAGTTTGGAAACACCAGTTGATCTTGAGTATCATTTTACAAAAAAGTTGAACAAACCTCATTTTCGAGACCTTAAAAATCATCTTGCGTTTGAACAGATATGAGGACACCTTCTCTTAGTAAAAAACTTTCAGAATATTCGACCCTCGGGTCTAAGTAAAAGTGTTTATAAAACATTGAAAATATCTCAAAACATTTTGGGTCCTCGAGGTAGAAGAATTTTGAAACATATTGTGGCACCTTGGATGTACCACGAGAGAATAATTCATTTTAAAAGTACGTCTCGAAATTTATTTTCTAAGATACTCAAGGTTTTTAAAGATAATTCAATGGGCTAGAATGCCCAAAACTCTAGGTAATTACGCAAAATATTATAGTGCCGTGGGTCCCGCTACTGAACTCACCAGCTAAAAACCATTTACAACGTTAAAAATGCCGATGATGGTAATATTTCAAAAACTCACCAAAAGCCATTTACAAAATACTAAGTATCGTCACAAGAATTTTGCCAGAACGTTCAAAGCCATAACGCCAAAACTCGGTTAAAGGAATCGGTTTTCGAAATCAAACTCAATTGGCAAAAGGTCGAAAGCCATTTGAAAGAACTCACACAGCGGGAAAAAAATACAGTCCAACATGCACAATCCAATTGAATACGTCTCACAGCATCTAGTTTAAACATATAACAAAACCATTCCTCGGAGCTTCTCACGAACTCAATCGTCGATACCTTATTCGAAACCCAACAAGGTTCTCAATTTTCACACTATACCACCCCTCACAGTGGTTCAAAGGTAAAACAACAATAGGCCCAATTTTTATACATGTAATATATGTCACACGTATTAAATACAACCATATTCTCAACACCGTGCAAATAGAATTATGCACCGCAATTAACTCATTTAGATACAATCATGATACACAGGTACTTCGCATAAAAGAGGAGACTTACGTCCACAGGTTGCACGGAGGTGACGGTCGCCCACGATACTAATCTCGTCTGACAACATATCCGACACGTTGTGACTACGCACAACTCAACTTGTCACCTGACGACTCGAACGACAAGACCACACATTACTCGACAAACCACGACTCGACTCGACCCGACAGCCTAGGTTTCTGCAACCTAAGCTCTGATACCATAAATGTAACACCCCCAAAACCGTATGGGAATATTACACGCCGTAAACCCTTTCCGCAAGGATCTACCAGCTAACGTCCATAAACAACCAAATGCTTGCCACTGTGGTCAAACAATATAATAATACACTGCTAAGGTCACTTACACATAAACACACGGCCAGATGAGGTCACACAACTCTATCAACAGGATCGACTAACAACATTACCCACACGGGGTTCAAATACAATACAACGGAAGACCGAATCAACTCTAACAATACAAATAAACTCTACCAACTCTCAACTCTTGATTAGTATCGCACTCGTCATCCCCTTGTGCCAATCCTGTGATCGCTCCCGAACTCCGCATGTACCGACGCAAAAGCAGACATCCACCCCGAATACTGGGGTTAGTAAAACTCCTGTTTTACTAGTGCAAGTATCAAACCATACGAAATGTAACAAGCAAATAGCAACTACGAATTTAATACGGAAATCAATTATCAAAATGTTCGAGAAGTTTTAGAATTTCGAACTCAAGTAAGAGATATTTGAAAAGTAACACATCATATCGGGGATTTTTAATGCAGAAATTCTTTTGGATCTCGAGTCCCAATTTACAAAACCCTTTTCGTAAACAATAGGGCCTTAGCCCGATTCTCGTTTCAAAGCATACTAAATAATATATCATTATGAGTCCGAGATCCATATTTAAAATGTTACCCGAACAATCACTGATACACGATCATTGTTCGTACACATCATGTACCGAACTCCGGAGGCCTCGACGGACCTTACCCGGACCACACACATTGTTCGTACACATCATGTACCGAACTCCGGAGGCCTCAACGTACCCTACCCGGCCACACACACTGTTCGTACACATCATGTACCGAACTCCGGAGGCCTCAACGGACCCTACCCGGCCACAACATCGTTCGTACACATCATGTACCGAACTCCAGAGGCCTCGTCAGACCCTACCTGGATCACACACCTTGTCCGTACACGTCATGTACCGGACTCCAGAGGCCTCATCAGACCCTACCTGGAACACACACACATCGACACGACAGAATTCATAATCATTAAATGTTAAGCCATTCCACATTACACTGTAATGTTCAATCACGTATGTAAACCGAAACAACACAAATATCATGATCATCACAACGACTCTTAACCAACATAACACACATTCGGTACATTATACATTGAACAACCACGTGTACAACCATCTCATATGTACATCGCAATCCTGCACAAATGGCACGACGCCTAACACGGATACCAATATATCACTATTATCACAAAGCCTTCCAATTTCGGAAAACACAACCAACTCAAACGGGACATATTTACGGAGGCAAGCAAAATCGTCATACATATCATACGTAATTACTAGTCACAAGATACAAGTCGTATAATAAGATGCTTGCCTTAATAACCGCTACCAAGCGCTCCGAAGAACACGGTTCAACCGGGAAGCTCGGACCCCGAAGAAGACAACGAACGGAAGGGTTCCGACTCGAGTTCTTCACAAGAATTCGATCCTCACAACATATAATCAATAAATCATCGATCATACGAGGAAGAATAATCGTAGAACGCCCGAAAACCCCTCTATGACATTTAATCGGACACCTTCAAGGCGTCGATAAAGAACTCGACCAAAACAACAAGTCGATACGATCCAACCATGGAATAACAAGGGAAATGATATAATACATCTAAATAATCATCAATCCATCATAATCCTAAGTTAAATCGGATTAAACGGGCGAAATCGAACAAAATACCCAAAATCCCCAATTATCCAAAAGGGAGGGTTTCAAGAAATAATACCTTTGGAGATTCAAGTACTAAGATCCGTAGAACACGTGTTGGATTGATCGTCCGGGCTTCACTCTGGGAGAAAAATGGTGAAAATCAACCCCTCAATGGATAAAGATGGAGAACTCTTCCCCTCTCTCTCACTCTCTCTCGCGATGCAGGTGAAATGAAGGAGAAGACGACCGATCTCGTCTAAAAAGGACGAGATTGTACAATTACCGCTTTGTGTGCCGCGGCACAGCCGAAGTGTGCCGCGGCCTGTGCCAAAAATTACTCCTGTGTTTCGGCATTGTGCCGTGGCACGCTGCGTGTGCCCGGCACCAGATCTGATTGGGTTTAGGTCGCAGACGACACACGAGTGTGCCGCGGCACTGGCCTGGCACTGTGCCGCGGCACCGGTTGGGTGTGCCGCGGCACACAGTACAGTTTGTTCGACCAACAACTGAATGAATTTGTGTGCCGCGGCACGCACATCTTGTGCCACGGCCCACACCCCCTATTGGGTTCCAAAATGATAAAAATGATCCGGAAAGAGAATAAAACGATAGGAATCAATATTTGGGAACCAATAACACGAAATGGATCCACGGCAACCCCGAAACGGCGGTTCCGCACCACAATAACGAGAATACAGTTCAACAGTTGACAGGAAGGACACACTGAAAGGTACACGAGGGTCACTATGACCGAGAAATATACCAAAAATAAAAATACAAGGGAAAGAAAAGTACCGGATATTACAGAGACAACAATTACAGATACGGATACCCGTAACTTTGGGCAAATTACAAAATGGCCCAAAACGCCCGAAAATCACGATACGTGATCGAATAACCAAACCGAAGATTACAAAACGTCCATCAAAGTTAAACGGACTTGCGGGAAACTCGAAACAGCAGTTTCGGACGAGATTCGCAAGAATCGAACTCAAGTGCGGAAAGGTCGCTAAAAAGCACGGAACTCAACAAAACAACACCGAAACGAACTCGGGTGACAAAAAGTGTAGAATTAATCATTCTCGAAATGACGAAACGGTCATGAGCGAGTCGTCAAAACGGACTTCGGCCGAAAAAAGAAATTTACCGAAAATCGAAAATTGCGGATATTACATTCTGAACAGCTAAGTTGCTTCGTCTGGCCTTCGTCTTCTCGCCTGCATCATCTAGGCTGATTCTGGGGGTCCGTCCTTCCATTAACTTGCTTCAGTACTAGATTCCCAATCTAGTAATCCAAGGTCTCTGCTCAGCTCTAGGAATCTTTCTTCTGGCAAGGGTTTAGTGAAGATGTCAGCTATTTGGTAGTCTGTGCTGACTCTTTCAACTCTAACCCTTTTGTTAAGCACATGGTCTCTAATGAAATGGTGCTTAACGTCAATGTGCTTCGTCCTTGAATGCAAAACCAGATTGTTGGTTATTGCAATAGCACTATTGTTGTCACACCAGATTGGGACTTCGTTGGCAATGATATTATAGTCCCTTAACCGTTGTCGATCCATAGAATCAGGCGCAATGACTACCTGCAGCCTAGGTATTCGACTCAGAGTGGAGATAGAATTAGAAACTCGCTTCTTGCTAAACCAGATATCGACCTGGTTCCTAGAACCGACACGCCCACTAGTGCTCTTCCCGTTGATTTTGCATCCTGCGAAATACGCATCCGAGTATCCCGATAGCTCAAGTTGTCATCCTTGGGATACCATAGTCCAACATTAATTGTAGACTTTAGGTACTTAATTATTCTCTTGGTGCATCTAGGTGTGATTGCTTCGGCTTGACTGGAATCTTGCACAAACTCCAACCGCATATGATTTGTCCGGCACGCTTGCGGTGAGGTGCGAAGAGATCCAATGAGTCCTCTGTAGTGGGTTGAGTCCACCGATATGCCTCGCCTCGTCGCATCCAGTGAGTACTTGTGCTCATTGGAATTCTTGCGGGTTTGGCTGATTCCATTCCATATCTCTTGATAAGATCTCTGGTATACTTTGCTTGGTTGATGAAAATTCCTTTTTCCATCTGCTTAACTTGTAATCCGAGAAAGAAGTTAAGCTTTCCCATCATACTCATCTCAAATTCTCCTTGCATGAGGTTGGAGAATTTCTCGCATAGCTCTGGATTGGTTGACCCGAATATGATGTCATCCACATAAATCTGGACTATTAATATGTGGCCTTCGTGCTCCACTCTGAATAGGGTCTTGTCCAATTTCCCTTTGCAAAATCCATTTTTCTCAAGAAACACAAACAGTGTTTCATACCACGCTCTTGGTGCTTGCTTGAGTCCATACAGAGCCTTCAACAGCTTATAGACTTTGTCTCCTTTGACAAAGCCTGGGGGTTGCTCTACATAGACTTCTTCTTCTACGATTCCGTTCAGAAAAGCACTCTTTACATCCATCTGGTAGACTTCAAAGTCCTTGAATGCAGCATATGCGAGGAATAATCTGATGGCTTCTAATCTTGCAACAGGTGCATAAGTTTCATCAAAATCTATTCCCTCACACTGTGCATAACCTTTTGCTACAAGTCTGGCTTTATTCCTAACAACAGCTCCGTCTTCATCACTCTTGTTTTTATACACCCATTTGGTGCCAATAACTTTCTTGTGATCAGGTCTGTCTGTTAGTTCCCAAACTTTATTTCTTTCCATCTGTTCCAATTCCTCTTGCATGGCATTGATCCATGAATAATCTTCCAAGGCTTGTTCTGTAGTCTTGGGTTCAATTTGTGACATAAAACATGAGAACATCGCCATTCCTGCTAGTAGGGTTGACTGTCTCGTCTTAACTCCATCAGTCAACTTTCCGATAATTTGCTGAATTGGGTGATCCTTGAGCCATTTGGGGATATCGTCCTCTTCTGGGTTTGTTCCCCTTGTTGAATTGCCCTGGTGGTTATCTGCATCAGCTGGGTTCTGTGTAACACCCCCAGGATATCCGAGGTATATTACAGCGCCGTGAATCCCTACATGGGACCCACCAGGCTGAACAAGCATCATACTCATCGACTCACCGAAACAACAGAAAAATACCTCGTCATAAAGACGCCCAACAAAATAATTCACCCGGTTTAACCGGTCAAACATGACACCATAATCCATCACAACATAATAAACAATAATACAATCCCGACAAGTAAAAGTTCTTAAGTACTCGAGTACTTCTATTAGTTTAAAGACCACGAAGGTAAAAGATAGAAAACAACAAGACACCACTCGTGCACAATCATCACGCACGGCCATCATCCGCATACTGGTCCAGCGCCCGCTCGTCTCGATGAACCTGACCTGAAATTCATAAAACGAATTTCCCCAAAACGGGTCCCCAGAGGGGTTAGCAATTACGCTAGTACAAGTAACCAAATGAATAATTTACATCTTACACATATAGCAATGCATGCAATCAAGAAATCATAGTTCCAAAACACTCATTTCCGGAAATGCCAATAATGAAAACCACATTTGTAAAATGCACCACAATTAACCGCGGACCCACAACTTCGTGGATCCCTGCCGAGACCCCGTCGGATCTAACCCACAGTGGTTAAAAGCAAGCTCGCGGTTCCACAGCTTCGTGGAGCCCTACCGAGACCCCGTCGGATCTAACCCGTAGTGAGCATACACACACACACACACAATTTCTCATACAAAACTACTATGTGAAGATCGTAAGTTCATAAGGATACTTGCCTCGGTTAATAGACGGTGATACGAACGGAAAGGAAGAGTTGAACACGACCGCAAGGAACCGGCGGAAATGAACCTAACGATTCGAATAACACAATCACAACCAACTCTAGATGATTACGGAATTGGAATACACCCGGAAACCCGCCTACGATTCATGTATATTCGTACCAAAAATAACAACGAGGGCGGACCACAACCAAACCCTCTCGATTCCGTAAAAATCCGCAAAATATCCATGAATCTGTAGGAAAGCTAAAGATACTAACAATATTAATCATACACATCATGAATCCACCAACAAAACGGAACGAATCGGAAGAAAAACCCAAAACCCCCAAATTAATCGAAAATAGGGTTCTAGAAATATTACCTTTGAAGATTCAAGTACTAAGATCCGAAGAACACGCGTTAGATTGATTATCCGAGCCTCACAACCGAAGGAAGATGATGAAAATTGACTCCCGAATGAAGAATGCTTGAGAAGTTCTCCCCCCTTAGATCTCTCTCTCTCTCTCGCGCAGGTGAAATGAAGGAGAAAATGGCCGATTCCGTCTAATAAGGACGAGATTGCACAGTTGACCACTTTGTGTGTCGCGGCACAGCCGGAGTGTGCCGCGGCACAGGCCAAAAAATTACTCCCAGGTTTCGGCAGTGTGCCGCGGCATAGCCTGCGTGTGCCGCGGCACCCGGTACAGTCGGGTTTTGGTCGCAGATGTCACACGGGTGTGCCGCGGCACCGGACGGATGTGCCGCGGCATTGACTCGGCACCGTGCCGCGGCACCGGATGGGTCTGCCGCGGCACACAGTACAGATCGCACGACCAACAATTGGAGAAATTTGTGTGCCGCGGCGCACACACCTTGTGCCGCGGCCCACACCCCTTTTGGGTCCCAAAATGATAAAAATGATCCGGAAAGAGAATAAAAACGATTGGAATCTAGATTTGCGAACTAATAACACGAAATGGATCCACGGCAACCCGGCGGCGGTTCCGCACAACAATAACGAGAAAGCGATTCAAGCTTGACAGAAGGACACCTTTGAAAGGTACACGAGGGGCACTACGATCGAGAAATACACCAAAGATGAAAATACAAGGGAAAGAAAAAAATGCGGATATTACATTCTACCCCTCTAAAAATAAGTTTCGTCCCGAAACTTAAGAAACAAACAACTCAGGGTACCTAGCACGCATGCTATCCTCGGTTTCCCAAGTTGCTTCCTCGACACTGTGTCTCGACCACTGTACTTTGACCAAAGGGATGGTTTTATGCCTCAGTCGTTTCTCACGATGCTCCAAAATCTTCAAAGGACGCTCCTCAAAAGTAATATCTTCAGCGATATCAATCTCGCCATAATCGATGACGTGACTAGGATCCGGGACATATTTCCTCAGCTGGGAAACATGAAAAACGCTATGAACATGACTCAAGGCCGGAGGTAACGCCAAGCGGTATGCCAGCCCACCTACTCGCTCGAGGATCTCAAAGGGGCCGATAAATCTCGGACTCAACTTCCCTTTCTTCCCGAAACAAAAAACTCCCTTCGTCGGCGACACCTTTAGCAAAACGTGGTCTCCCACCTCGAATTCCAAAGGTCGACGACGGACGTCGGCATACGACTTCTGTCGACTCTGGGCAGTCAACATCCGTTCTCGAATTAATTCTATCTTCCGCCTCGTCTCTAAAACGACATCCGGCTCGGTCCCGACCAAATCGGACGCCTCATTCCAACAAATCGGTGATCGACATCGCCGCCCATAAAGTGTCTCATACGGTGCCATCTGAATCGACGCGTGCCAACTGTTGTTGTACGTGAATTCGATCAGCGGCAAATGTTCCTCCCAGTCACTACTCCAATCGAGAGCACAGGCACGCAACAAGTCCTCGAACGTCTGGATAGTGCGTTCCGACTGTCCATCTGACTGGGGATGAAAAGAGGTACTCAAATGCAACCGTGTACCCAACGCCTTATGCACCGCCTGCCAGAAGTGCGATACAAAACGGCCATCACGATCCGAAACAATAGACTTCGGGGTACCATGAAGTCTCATGATCTGCGTGATAAACACACGAGCTAACTTCTCCGGGCCCCAAGTGTCCTTGATGCCCAGAAAATGTGCCGACTTGGTCAGACGATCGACAATCACCCATACCATATTCATGCCCGACCTCGATCTCGGCAGACTCGTAATGAAATCAATCGATATATCTTCCCATTTCCATTCCGGAACGGGAAGTGACTGCAAAAGCCCAGCCGGTCGCTGATGCTCGATTTTGACTTGCTGGCAAGTCAAACACCTTGCTACTAACTGCGCGACCTCCTCCTTCATGTCATTCCACCAGAAGTTCCTTCTCAAGTCCTTGTACATCTTACTCGAACCAGGATGAACGGAGTAAGGTGTAGCATGGGCCTCCCGCAAAATAATCTGTCTCAAATCTGAGTCGTTCGGCACACAAAGCCGACCCCGAAACCTCAAAACACCATCTTCGTGAATCACAAATCCAGGAGACTTTCCTTTAAGAACGTTCTCTCGGATTTGAGTAATCATCGGGTCCTCTGACTGCTTCAGCTTAATCTCATCGATCAAAGACGACGAAATTTCCAAAGCACGAAATTGCTCGACAGTTCCCGGCAACAGAACCTCGACATCTAACTCGATTAAAGCTCGCCGAAGATCGGACTTAGACGTAAGGATCTCAAGCGATCGTAATGAAATCGGTTTCCGAGTCAAGGCGTCGGCCACGACGTTCGCCTTGCCCGGATGATAAAGGATTTCGAGGTCATAATCCTTAATCAGTTCTAACCACCTCCTCTGCCTCATATTCAACTCCCGCTGAGTAAATATGTATTTCAGACTTTTATGATCGGTAAAAATCTGACATGTAGAGCCGAAAAGATAGTGACGCCAAATCTTGAGCGCAAATACGACTGCCGCTAACTCCAAATCATGAGTAGGGTAGTTAAGCTCGTACGGCCTCAACTATCTCGACGCAAAGGCAATGGTCTTTCTGTGCTGCATTAATACGCACCCAAGACCCTGACCCGAAGCATCGCTATAAACGGCGAATCCCTCGTTGCCACATGGCAATGCCAAAACCGGAGCTGAAGTCAAACGCTTCTTCAGCTCCTCAAAACTGAACTGTCTCTCGTCATTCCAGATGAACTTCTCGGATTTCTGGAGCAACTGTGTAAGTGGTCGAGTCAGTTGCGAGAAACCCTCGACGAACCTACGGTAGTATCCAGCCAAACCCAAGAAACTACGGAGCTCTCTCACGTTTTTGGGCGGTGCCCAATCCAATACCGCCTCGATCTTCTGCGGATCTACACGAACCCCCTCGGCTGAGATCACGTGACCCAAAAACATCACTTCCTTCAGCCAGAACTCACATTTCGAGAACTTCGCATAGAGTTGCTCGGCCCTCAAAATGTCTAACACTATCCGCAAATGATGGGCATGCTCTTCCTCGTTTCTCGAATAAATAAGAATATCGTCAATGAAGACGACGACACACTTATCCAAATACTCGATAAAGACTTTGTTCATCAACTGCATGAACACCGCCGGCGCATTAGTTAACCCGAAAGGCATAACTACAAACTCATAATGTCCGTATCTCGTCCGAAAAGCTGTCTTCGGCACATCGGACTCTCTCACCCGGAGCTGATAGTACCCCGATTTCAAATCAATCTTCGAGAATACCGCAGCTCCCTGCAACTGGTCGAACAAGTCGTCAATTCTCGGCAAAGGATACTTGTTTTTGATGGTCACCTTGTTTAGTTCACGATAGTCGATACACAAATGTAGTGAACCATCCTTCTTCCGCACAAACAGGACCGGTGCGCCCCAAGGCGAGGCGCTCGGTCGAACATACCCCGACTAAAGAAGCTCACTCAACTGCTTCTTCAACTCGGACATCTCTGAAGGTGCCATGCGATAGGGCGCCTTCGAAATAGGATCCGCACCCGGCTCAACTCTATAGCGAACTCGACCTCGCATTCCGGTGGCAATCCCAGTAACTCGTTAGGGAAAACATCAGGAAACTCATTAACGATTAGAATCGACGAAAGCTCGACTCCATCACTCTCCGCCTTCAAGGCGTAGCACCAATAGCCGGTACACCCCTTTCGCAGGAGTCTCATCGCCTTCAAGGCGTTAATAACGAATTTCTGGTTCCCCCTCTTTCGCCCGGCGAAAGAGTGCTCGGTGCCATCGTCAGCTAACATGGTGATGATTCTCGTGCGGTAGTTCATGATTGCACCATGCCGCTCGAGCCAATCATCCCCGAGAATTAAGTCTTCACCCTCAATACCCACAACAATAAGATTAGAGGGCCAAGCCCTCTCACAAATAAACACAGAACAGTCTCGAACCTCCTGATCACCAACGATCCTATCACCGCTAGGAAGCTTAACGATGAAGGGCTCACAAGGCGTCAAACGGTCGAGACTCAAACGGCGCACACAATCCAGAGATATGAACGAATGCGTAGCACGAATCGAAAAGCACACGGGATGAGAAAGAATATAAACGGTACTGCCGCCACGATAGCCGGATCATCGGCTCTCCGCATCTCATAGACACGCGGGTGGGCCGAGCCGACACCGAAGCTCCCCTTAGAGGGCTGACCCGACCTCTCCCGACTAGCACTCGGCGGAGATTGGGAGCAAACGATCCTCGATTCACACTTGGTTCCCTAGGCGCTGGAATGGAAGCCCGGCACCAAGGATTTTCTCCCTCTCGGCCAGAAGCACCTTGTGACCCGACCGCCACTGCGATTACACGTCAGCAAAGGGTTCGGACAAATACGACTGATGTGGCCCTGCTGGCCACAGTTGAAACACTTAACCTCTCGAGAAGGGGCACTGGCTGCCCTGCGGGGAAAACCAGTAGATCGAGCTGGGCCACCACCAGCGGAAAAGTTAGCAGACTGGAATTTCTGCTGACCCCCACCTTTGTGGCCCGAAAAATTCCCGGCAGACTTCTGCTTCTTGCTCTCGCGGGCCGCCTCACTCGCTGTCACAGACATATCGTAAGCAAGGGCCCTGCTCTGGTAACCTTTCAAGGTAGTACAGACGAGCCCCGACATATAGTCCCGAATCGACAACTTCATCCGTCTGGAGAAATGGAAAATTTTGTCGCTCTCCTCGACAACTTGGGTCATCACATAACCCAACTCCTTGTTAAAATCAGCAATAGCTTGAGATACGGGGATATCCCGCGGTTGAGCATCATAAAAAGCATGTACCCGAGCACATGTCGGCCACACGGGCAATATTCAGTCTCCATCAATTCTTGAAACTCAGCCCACGAAGCAGCATGATCTTTGGGCCCAACGGCCTCCCACCAGTCCGTAGCGTCCCCTGTGAGGAAGTATTGAGCAATAGGGACTTTACGGTCCTCGGGACAGTTAGTGGCAATGAAGACCTTAGATATCTCCTTGATCCACCCTTCCAAGCCAATCGGGTATGAAGCTCCTGAAAACTGAGGAGGATGCATCTTGATGACATCCTGAAGCCAACGATCCGCTCCGCCCCGATTAGCATGGGCCGGATCCGGGTTCTGAACCGCCTGAGCTATCGCCGCAATTTGATTCACCATTTGCTGCATAACAGCTGCAATACCAAGGTCGGCGCGCTCCTGAGAGGAAGCATGACTGTGACGGTCGCCGGTACTGCCGGCTCCCGAAGACTGTGATGTGGCCGCCCCACCGGCTGCCCCACGTCCCCGGCCGCGTCCACGACCACGACCGCGACCACGACCACGACCTCTTCCAGCATCCATACTGGAGTTAAATAAGTAGCAAAAGCCATACGATGGTAAGTACAAGAAAAGAACGATCGCAAATCGAGAACTAGAGGTACGATACAAGAGTATAAGGAAGAGAGGAAAGAAAACTTACGGGCACTGGTAGTACCGGAATCATGGCAGCGTGATGATGATGTGCAAACCAAAAATACAACAAGACCCAATAAACCGACAAGCCTAGGTATCCATAAACCTGGCTCCGATACCATCTTCTTTAACACCCCCAGGATATCCGAGGTATATTACAGCGCCGTGAATCCCTACATGGGACCCACCAGGCTGAACAAGCATCATACTCATCGACTCACCGAAACAACAGAAAAATACCTCGTCATAAAGACGCCCAACAAAATAATTCACCCGGTTTAACCGGTCAAACATGACACCATAATCCATCACAATATAATAAACAACAATACAATCCCGACAAGTAAAAGTTCCTAAGTACTCGAGTACTTCTATTAGTTTAAAGACCACGAAGGTAAAAGATATAAAACAACAAGACACCACTCGTGCACAATCATCACGCACGGCCATCATCCGCATACTGGTCCAGCGCCCGCTCGTCTCGATGAACCTGACCTGAAATTCATAAAACGAATTTCCCCAAAACGGATCCCCAGAGGGGTTAGCAATTACGCTAGTACAAGTAACCAAATGAACAATTTACATCTTACACATATAGCAATGCATGCAATCAAGAAATCATAGTTCCAAAACACTCATTTCCGGAAATGCCAATAATCAAAACCACATTTGTAAAATGCACCACAATTAACCGCGGACCCACAGCTTCGTGGATCCCTGCCGAGACCCCGTCGGATCTAACCCACAGTGGTTAAAAGCAGGCTCGCGGTTCCACAGCTTCGTGGAGCCCTACCGAGACCCCGTCGGATCTAACCCGTAGTGAGCATACACACACACACACACAATTTCTCATACAAAACTACTATGTGAAGATCGTAAGTTCATAAGGATACTTGCCTCGGTTAATAGACGGTGATACGAACGGAAAGGAAGAGTTGAACACGACCGCAAGGAACCGGCGGAAATGAACCTAACGATTCGAATAACACAATCACAACCAACTCTAGACGATTACGGAATTAGAATACACCCGGAAACCCACCTACGATTCATGTATATTCGTACCAAAAATAACAACGAGGGCGGACCACAACCAAACCCTCTCGATTCCGTAAAAATCCGCAAAATATCCATGAATCCGTAGGAAAGCTAAAGATACTAACAATATTAATCATACACATCATGAATCCACCAACAAAACGGAACGAATCGGAAGAAAAACCCAAAACCCCCAAATTAATCGAAAATAGGGTTCTAGAAATATTACCTTTGAAGATTCAAGTACTAAGATCCGAAGAACACGCGTTAGATTGATTATCCGAGCCTCACAACCGAAGGAAAATGATGAAAATCGACTCCCGAATGAAGAATGCTTGAGAAGTTCTCCCCCCTTAGATCTCTCTCTCTCTCTCTCGCAGGTGAAATGAAGGAGAAAATGGCCGATTCCGTCTAATGAGGACGGGATTGCACAGTTGACCGCTTTGTGTGCCGCAGCACAGCCGGAGTGTGCCGCGGCACAGGCCAAAAAATTACTCCCAGGTTTCGGCAGTGTGCCGCGGCACAGCCTGCGTGTGCCGCGGCACCCGGTACAGTCGGGTTTTGGTCGCAGATGTCACACGGGTGTGCCGCGGCATTGGACGGATGTGCCGCGGCAGACTCGAATCGTGCGCGGCACGGATGGGTGTTCGCGGCACACAAATGCATCGCTCGACCAACAATTGGAGAAATTTGTGTGCCGCGGCGCACACACCTTGTGCCGCGGCCCACACCCCTTTTGGGTCCCAAAATGATAAAAATGATCCGGAAAGAGAATAAAAACGATAGGAATCAATATTTGGGAACTAATAACACGAAATGGATCCACGGCAACCCCGAAACGGCAGTTCCGCACAACAATAACGAGAAAACAGTAACAATGGACAAGGACACACACCAAAGGTACACAAGGGGCACTACGATCGAGAAATACACCAAAGATGAAAATACAAGGGAAAGAAAAAAATGCGGATATTACATTCTGGTCTGCAACTGGATCAGCTACCGCCTTGTCATCTGCAGCTTGGTTCTGATCTGCAGATGAGTCTTTGTCGCTCACTGGTCTTCTTGGCAAGAATCGGATCAGATAGGTTTGGTGATCCTGTCTGATCTGCAGTTGGGTCTTCATCAGCTGCAGTTGGGTCATCGGGCTGGTCTGCAGGTGAGTTCACCATTCCAGTGTCATGTATAATGACTTCTTCAAGGGTTGCTGACTTGAGCTTGTTCTCAATTAGCTCAAGTTGTTTCCTGTACTCAACGGTAGATTCATCAAAAACAACATGGGGTGTTTCTTACACAACTAAGGTTCTTTTATTAAAAACTCTATATGCCTTGCTTCTTTGGGAATATCCCATAAAGAGACCGTCATCAGTTTTAGCATCAAAGGCATTTAGCTGTGTTTTACTGTTGTTGTGGATGAAACACTTACAACCAAAGACATGAAAGTAAGCAACAGTAGGAGTTCTATTATTACAAACCTTATAGGGAGTTTTGCCATGTCTCCCTACTATCATACTCCCTGCAGGTGTGACAGCCGTTGATGCCTTCAGACCCGTAACCTTTTGGGTAGGTCCGCCGCAATCATGGACCTTCGCTTCCTTCAGGTTCTGTTCCTTCTTTCAAAGAACACCATTCTCAAGGCGTCACTGCCGCAGAGAGCTCATGCTGGATCCCATTCTGATCGCTGTAATCAGTTATCGCCTTGTTGAGAAACTCTCCTCCTCTATCTGATCTGATCTTGATTATGGAGAGGGATTTCTCATTCTGGATCCTTCTCAGCAGCTCAGGTAACTTGGTCAGGTTTCACTTTTCTTGTATAGGAAAATGATCCAAGTGTACCTTGAATAATCATCTACTACTACAAGGGCATGTTTTCGGCCGCTCAAAGTCCTTGGCTTGATAGGACCAAATTGATCCATGTGGAGTAGATCTAAGATCCTTGTTGTGAGCGTTGTAGGCTGAACTGGCTTGAACGATGCCTTCGTCTGCTTTGCCTTCTGACATGCATCACATAGTGCTTCCTTCTTGAATGCTTCATTTGGAAGTCCTCTGACCAGCTTCTGAGAGCTAATCTTGTTGATGGCTTTGAAATTTAAGTGACATAGTCTTTTGTGCCACAGCCATCCATTCTCAGCTACTGTCTTGGATAGAAAACAGGAGTTAGGTGTTCCTGTGTTCCAATCAATCATGTAGACATCTCTTCTTCTGAATCCTTGTAGCTTTATTTCTCCAGATAAGATGTCTATCACCATACACTTCAAGATGGTGAAGACTACTAGATTCTTCTCGTCACAGAACTGGCTTATGCTCAGGAGGTTGTACTTGAGCCCTTTGACATAATGGACTTTGGATATGACAATGTTTCCTCGGTGCAGCTCTCCAAAGCCTTTTGTCTGTCCTCTAGAGCTATCTCCAAAGGTTACATCGGGACCTCTTTCTTTGATGTATTTGGTCAGCATCTTCTTGTTCCCGGTCATATGCCTCGAGCATCCAGAGTCTACAAACCATTCTTCACCTCCAAAATTTGAGCTTGAGGAGATGTGGTTGTAGTCCTTCCACCTTTTCTGCAATTAAACAAGCAGAGATTTAGGTACCCAAATTTGTGTGGGTCCTTTTGTAACACCCCCGATATATTCAGGAATATTACAGCGCCGTAAATCCTTAACATAAGGATTTACAAGGCTGAAGAATTGAACAGACATAAAAAGGTACTAACGAATGGAAATAACGGAATTACGGTACAACAGTTCTGACACATTACAGAAATAGTACAATTGTTCAACAGAACTCA
Source organism: Orobanche coerulescens (assembly GCA_033398695.1). Taxonomy (NCBI): domain Eukaryota; kingdom Viridiplantae; phylum Streptophyta; class Magnoliopsida; order Lamiales; family Orobanchaceae; genus Orobanche; species Orobanche coerulescens. The sequence goes on from CM065809.1 coordinate 137,810,650, forward strand.
ATAATACATCACCAATTTCAAATCATCACAAAAGACTTCGTACTCGAGTACTTATTGAAATAACGAATAAACAACAGATAAATAAACCCGGTCGAGACATCACTCTGCACCCTCATCGTCATACAGTTCCAGTGGTTGTTTCCCCGCTCTCCTGGATCCTGAACACAAACAAAATGTTCACCCCCGAAGGGGTTAGCACAACGATGCTAGTACAAGTACCACAACATATTATTCATATCTCACGAAGAATAATAATAACGTAAACGACAAAATACCAACGAGTCTTCTCCTACGAGAAACTCCAACATAACATACACAACTGATAATCACAACATGATATCAATACATACACATGGTAATTCCATCGATCCAGCGTTCACTGCCTAGAACCCACGATGATCCCGTCAGACCAACCCGTGGTGGAAAAACCCGTCCGATGATCCAGCGCACGCTAGCATAGATCCCCCGATGATCCCGTCGGACCAACACGAGGTGGACATACAACAACGACATACATGCACGACAATATGTATAACAACAATACATAAAACAAATAAGGTACTTGCCTCGATTTGAAGACAATAACAACACTTCCACGAAAATGAACACTCGAAGATCGTCCTCCTCAATCAATCACGTAATGAGACCAAACCTTAACAAAAGAAATGATATAGGATTTATCTCACGTCGTATGAATGTTTAACAATTCGATTTACGGTCAAAAGTTCATAAACTGCAATCTGCCCGAACAGCTTAGCGCACGCTAAGTACTCTGTGTAGCGTGCGTTAAGTCTGCCCGATAGCGCACGCAAACAACAAAGACTAGCGTACGCTAACTATGCATGGTCAGTACTTCACTGACCAGCCAACTGACTCGCCTGATGGTCTAGCGTACGTTACGTACCAAACGTAGCGCACGCTAACTCGTGCTCGATAGCGCACGTTAAACTCCATAGCATAGCGTGCGCTATCTCTGCATGGCAGTTTACTGCTGAGCAGTAAACTGTTCTGCCATGATTGAAACAATGAAATCTTGCGTGATAATTCATGTTACTTCCATGAATACCATGTTCATACCCTTATGAATGATTTTACGAATAAAGACAACTTCGAATTCAAGGATATGCATACCAATATAAAACCATATTCTATTCCGACTACAATTCTTCATATGACGATCCGAAAAGTTTAACGGTTGATATCAACACCTCTATATCAATCCATATTATCATGCTGAAGTTGTTAAACGTTCCATCTATATTAGATAAATCTTTCCATGATCAATCCTTTAGATTTATTCAACAATAATGATTTGTTAAAGTCAAGTCCATGATTATTATGAAGTCATCTACTAGATTCGAATTACCAATGATAGAAGCTTCTCTTCACATACTCAGTGTAATAAGATTCGAATCATGATGATTATAATCAAGGTACTTAAGGCTTATTCATCTCACTATTCCAAACATGATATACTTGGATAATTCATCTATGAAAATCCATATCTTGTTAACATGATCATCCAAAACGTTAGAATCCAACTCTAAGTCCTGAGATAGATTGAACATACCTTAATATGATGAAAATCACTGAACCGTATGGTAGAATCCAACTCCGGTTGGTTGTATGCCACTCCAAGGTGCTATTCCACTTCCATGAACATTCCCAAGTGATAACCAATATGTAAACACCAACAAGATGTGTTCTAAGTGTATAGAAGTATTACTACAGCTCTTTGAACTCTCAAGGATGAAGAAAGGGCGAAAGAAATGAAAGCCAAAACGGTTGTTGTCCCATTTATAATATTCTGCATTATTGACAAGTTAGCGCACGCTACTAAGCATTCCTTAGCGTGCGCTAATAATGGTTGACTTCATAATTGTCCAAAGGCCCGCGGGAATCTTATCCGGACCCATGTCCCGGTTGGCGCATGTGCTAGCTGTCCCGCTCAATAATTGAGTCCTTAGCGCACGCAACTCCTATCTGCATAGCGTGCGCTAATAATAGCCCGATAGCGCGCGTTAAGATACATTCTTAGCATGCGCTATCACGAGGTTGCTTGAGCAATTTTGCATGATCCTATACTTATGTACAATGATATCAATGCACGAAATATCATACTCCAATAATCAAAACCACCAATCCGAATAATACGGGGTTTGAATACAGATGAAATACACCGTAATAAATCCGGATATTACATACTCTCCTACTAAAAAGGAGTTCCGTCCCGAAACTCAAGATGAAAATAACTCGGGATATCTAGACTTCATATCAGCTTCCGTTTCCCAGGTGGCTTCTTCCATTCCGTGACGTGACCACTGAACTTTGACCAAAACGATTGGTTTGTTCCTCAGTTGCTTAACTCGACTCTCGAGTATCTTAACCGGTCTTTCTTCAAACGTTCCATCCTGCTCGACTTCGATCTCGCCGAAATCAATGATATGACTGGGATCTGGTATATACCTCCGTAACTGGGATACGTGGAACACGTTATGAACATGGCACAATGACGGCGGCAATGCCAATCTGTATGCCAACTCCCCAACTCTCTCGAGGATCTCAAATGGTCCGATATATCTCGGACTCAGCTTTCCTTTCCTTCCGAAACGAAAGATTCCCCGAGTAGGAGAAACCTTCAAAAGTACGTGATCTCCAAGATCTTGAACTCCAATGGCGCGGCGTGCGTCCGCATAGATTTCGCGACTGCAGGCGGTCACGGCCTTTCGCGAATCAAGGCTATCTTCTCTCGAGTCTGATCGATCAACTCTGGTTCTGTTCCGATCAAGTCCGATGAATCGTCCCAGCATAGGGGCGATCTGCACCTTCTCCCGTATAATGCCTCAAACGGTGCCATCTTAATGGAAGCATGCCAACTATTGTTGTAGGTAAATTCAATAAACGGTAGATGAACTTCCCAATCGTTTGACCAATCTAAGGCACAGGCCCTTAGCATGTCTTCCACCGTTTGTATAGTTCTTTCAGATTGTCCGTCAGTCTGCGGGTGATAAGATGTACTAAAGTTCAGTTCGGTCCCCAAGGCTTTATGAACTGCCTTCCAAAAGTGAGACACAAAACGGCCGTCTCGATCAGAAACAATGGTCTTCAGCGTACCATGCAATCGAACTATCTCCAAAATAAATACTCGTGCCAACCTCTCTGGTCCCCACGTATCCTTAATGCCTAGAAAATGAGCTGATTTGGTTAAACGATCAACTATCACCCAAATCATGTTCATTCCTGTCCTGGTTTTCGGCATATTAGTGATAAAGTCCATCGATATGTCCTCCCACTTCCATTCAGGAATCGGGAGTGGCTTCAACATTCCAGCAGGCCGTTGATGCTCGATCTTAACCTGCTGACAAGTCAAACATTTCGAAACATAGTCCGCCACGTCTTTCTTCATGTTGCCCCACCAGAAATTCTGCTTCAAATCCTTATACATTTCTTGGTGCACAGGTGGATAGAATAGAGGCGAACTATGAGCTTCCTTCATAATCGTCTGCTTTTAACATCAACATCGGGAGCAGAGTCGGTTACGAAATCTCAAAACTCCATCGTCATGAATTATGAATCGGGCCTTTCCTTTGATCACTTCATCATGTAACCGAATCATCGAGGATCATCTGCTGTCTAGATTTGATTTCTTCGGTTAAAGATGAAGTTATCTCCATCACGCACATTGTCCTTGGACTCTTTGTAACCATACCTCAATTCCTTCACGAATCATCTCTCGTGAAGGCTAAGTTGGGAGGTCGGCGTCTCCAAGATCCGAATAGAGACAGCTTGCGGCTAAGTGCATCGGCCACTACATTCGCTTTGCTGGATGATATAAAATCTCCAAGTCATAGTCCTTAATCGGTTCCAACCATCTTCTTTGCCGCATGTTCAACTCTTTACATTGAATATGTACTTGAGACTCTTATGATCCGTAAAGATCGACGGTGAGTCCGTCTGAGATAATGCCTCCAGATCTTCAAAGCAAAAACTACTGCTGCTAGCTCCAAATCATGTGTCGGGTAATTCACTTCATAAGGTTTCAGCTGTCGTGACGCATAAGCGATCACCTTATCATTCTGCATCAACACGCACCCAAGTCCTTGGTTTGAAGCATCACTGTAAACTATGAATCCTCCAGTTCCCTGCGGAAGTGATAGAATCGGTGTTGTCGTCAATTTCTTCTTTAACTCATCAAAACTAATCTGACACGACTCGTTCCACTCAAACTTTGCAGAAGTCGAGTAAGTGGGCGGGAAATTTTAGAAAACCCTTCCACGAATCGACGATAATATCCAGCAAGTCCTAAGAAGCTTCGGACTTCTTTCACGTTCTTTGGAGGCTCCCAATCCATAATTGCTTCGATCTTCTGAGGATCTACTCGGACTCCTTCAGCTGACACCACATGGCCGAGGAACATTACTTCCTTTAGCCAGAATTCACACTTAGAAAGTTTGGCGTACAATTGTTCGTTTCTCAAAAGTTCCAATACAATCCGCAAATGCTGCGCATGTTCTTCCAGACTCTTAGAATACACCAGAATGTCATCAATAAACACGACCACAAATTTATCCAAAAATTCAATGAACACACGGTTCATCAATTGCATAAATACAGCAGGTGCGTTAGTGAGACCAAACGGCATCACTACAAACTCATAATGCCCGTAGCGAGTTCTGAATGCTGATTTCGGAACATCAGATTCCTTAATCCTCAGCTGATGGTATCCTGATCTCAGATCGATCTTAGAAAATACCGTTGCCCCTTACAGCTGGTCAAACAGATCATCAATCCGTGGTAACGGATATTTGTTCTTAATCGTCATTTTGTTCAGCTCTCGATAGTCAATGCATAATCGGAGTGACCCATCCTTCTTTCGGACAAAAAGAACTGGCGCTCCCCAGGGCGAAACGCTTGGCTGAATATAGCCCTTGTCCAGTAACTCTTCGAGTTGTTTCTTCAGTTCGTACATCTCAGTAGGTGCCATACGATACGGCGCCTTAGAAATTGGTGTAGCTCCGGGTTCCAGCTCAATGGTAAATTCCACATCCCTTCGTGGAGGTAGTCCAGGTAGTTCGTCAGGAAACACATCTGGAAATTCGTTCACAACAGGAATGGATGAAAGTTCCACAATTTCATCTTCTTTCTTCATTGCGTAACACCAGTACCCGGTACAGCCCTGTTTCAACAATTTGACGGCTTTCATCGCCTTGATCAATTTTCCTGAGCTTCCTGGTTTCCATCCTTCAAACAGTATCTCGGAACCATCGTCAGCGATCAGCGAGATATTCCTCCTTCGGTAGTTCACAATTGCTCCATATCGATTCAGCCAATCGTCTCCGAGTATCAGGTCGTCTCCTTGCATTTCTATCACGATCAGATTTGAGAGCCACTCTCTGCCTCCAAATGATACAGGGAAATTTCTAGTTTCTAAATTTCCGACAATCCTCTCTCCACTCAGTAACCCAACAACATAAGGTTCACAAGCATGAAAACCGGAAATATTCAAACGATTTACACAAGACAAAGATATGAAAGAATGTGTAGCTCCTGTATCGAATAAAACGCTAACTGGCTGGGAAAGGATGCGGGCCGATGCACGATGCGGCAAGAAGATCACGATCGTCTGTCCTCCTCATCTCGTACAAACGTGGGGGAGCAGATCCGGCACTCGATGTCCCCTTTCGATCCCATTGTCCTCTGCCTCGCCCGCGGCCAAAATTCTGAGGCATCTGAACACTTTGCTGCGTCTGTGGAATACTGGCCTCCTTCTGGACTGGCTGTGGTGTACGGGCTCTAAAAGACTTTGCAGCCTCTTCACAAAACACCTCCCGATGTCCCTCTCGTCCACAATCAAAACAAGTCACGGCAGGGAGGGGGCAATTCCGTCGATAGTGCCCCGTCTGGGTGCAGTTAAAGCATTTCCTGGTAACATCAGTAATAGTTGATGTCGCTCCGAAGTTCTTTCCGCTCCTAGATGGGTGTGGAGGTTTCTTGAAAGAGTGAAAAGATGACTGGGCCTTATGGGCCCCGCTGTTCTTGTGCTCTGTAAAAGTACCAGAGACTTTCTGTTTCTTGGTTTCCGCAAATTTCTCCATGGCTGCTTCCTTGATCTCATATGCCAACGCCTTATCCTGGTATTGGCGGAGTGTGGTACATTCGAATCCGGACATGTACCTCACGAACTTCGGTTTCATCCTCATATCGAAATGGATCATCATTTACGCATCATTACGACCGGATGTCGAACAAATGCCACCGTTGGTTAAACGTCTTGATCGCTCGATACGACACGTCGGAAGGCTTAGCGGAGAAAAACTCCCGAACTTTGGCTTCCCTCACGGGACGAGGGCAATCGAGCTTTCATCATCAATCTAAACTCTGTCCAATCGGCATCATGGTCTACAGCCGGATGGCTTCCCACCATTCGGACGCTTCCCTTATCGAGAAAATATTGAGCGATAGAGGCTCTCCGGTCGTGCAGGCGCTTGATTCCGCAAAGATTTTCTCCAGTTCTTTCAACCAATGATCCTGTGGGAGTCTCGAAATACCGTCGAATTTGGGTGGTTGCATCTTCGCCACCTCTTGCAGCCACCGGTCACCTCGATTTCCCATGTCCGGGAGCCCTTGCTGTCTCTCTCCCTGCCGTAGTCCCACCGCCACTTGCATTCGGTCCACGACCAGGCGGCGAGTCATCTGGTTCACCACTTGACGAAGGATCTGCAGTACAGCAGGATCGGTTCATTATTAATAGATTGTTGCGGCTACTTTGAGCTATGACCGGCTGGTTAGAAGGCGACGCTTCCCTTTCGGCATTTCTTCGTCCGCGTCCACGACCGCGACCACGTCCACGTCCGCCTCTCAACATACTGTAAGCATAAATACTCAACATACAGGAAACAACATCGTTCTAATATTCGAGTATAAAGAGACACGTCATGTAAAGAACAAGATAGAGTTTAGGAACTTACAACCACTGTTCGCATGAAGACGTAGGCAGTGCAGTGATGTCATTTACGGCCGGTTACCCCAAAAGACATAAATGACCCCTATTTTAACCCAACGGCCAAGATATCCATAATCTTAGCTCTGATACCATATTCTGTAACACCCCCGATATATTCAGGAATATTACAGCGCCGTAAATCCTTAACATAAGGATTTACAAGGCTGAAGAATTGAACAGACATAAAAAGGTACTAACGAATGGAAATAACGGAATTACGGTACAACAGTTCTGACCCATTACAGAAATAGTACAATTGTTCAACAGAACTCAATAATACATCACCAATTTCAAATCATCACAAAAGACTTCGTACTCGAGTACTTATTGAAATAACGAATCAACAACAGATAAATAAACCCGGTCGAGACATCACTCTGCACCCTCATCGTCATACAGTTCCAGTGGTTGTTTCCCCGCTCTCCTGGATCCTGAACATAAACAAAATGTTCACCCCCAAAGGGGTTAGCACAATGATGCTAGTACAAGTACCACAACATATTATTCATATCTCACGAAGAATAATAATAACGTAAACGACAAAATACCAACGAGTCTTCTCCTACGAGAAACTCCAACATAACATACACAACTGATAATCACAACATGATATCAATACATACACATGGTAATTCCATCGATCCAGCGTTCACTGCCTAGAACCCACGATGATCCCGTCAAACCAACCCGTGGTGGAAAAACCCGTCCGATGATCCAGCGCACGCTAGCATAGATCCCCCGATGATCCCGTCAGACCAACACGAGGTGGACATACAACAACGACATACATGCACGACAATATGTATAACAACAATACATAAAACAAATAAGGTACTTGCCTCGATTTGAAGACAATAACAACACTTCCACGAAAATGAACACTCGAAGATCGTCCTCCTCAATCAATCACGTAATGAGACCAAACCTTAACAAAAGAAATGATATAGGATTTATCTCACGTCGTATGAATGTTTAACAATTCGATTTACGGTCAAAAGTTCATAAGCGCAATCGCCGACGACTTAGCGCACGCTAAGTACTCGTGTAGCGTGCGTTAAGTCGCCCGATAGCGCACGCCAAACAACAAAGACTAGCGTCGCTAACTATGCATGGTCGATTGCTTCGCGACCAGCCAATCGACTTCGCCGATGGTCTAGCGTCGTTACGTACCAAACGTAGCGCACGCTAACTCGTGCTCGATAGCGCACGTTAAACTCCATAGCATAGCGTGCGCTATCTCTGCATGGCGGTTTATGCTTTGAGCGATAAACTGTTCTGCCATGATTGAAACAATGAATCTTGCGTGATAATTCATGTTACTTCCATGAATACCATGTTCATACCCTTATGAATGATTTTACGAATAAAGACAACTTCGAATTCAAGGATATGCATACCAATATAAAACCATATTCTATTCCGACTACAATTCTTCATATGACGATCCGAAAAGTTTAACGGTTGATATCAACACCTCTATATCAATCCATATTATCATGCTGAAGTTGTTAAACGTTCCATCTATATTAGATAAATCTTTCCATGATCAATCGTTTAGATTTATCCAACAATAATGATTTGTTAAAGTCAAGTCCATGATTATTATGAAGTCATCTACTAGATTCGAATTACCAATGATAGAAGCTTCTCTTCACATACTCAGTGTAATAAGATTCGAATCATGATGATTATAATCAAGGTACTTAAGGCTTATTCATCTCACTATTCCAAACATGATATACTTGGATAATTCATCTATGAAAATCCATATCTTGTTAACATGATCATCCAAAACGTTAGAATCCAACTCTAAGTCCTGAGATAGATTGAACATACCTTAATATGATGAAAATCACTGAACCGTATGGTAGAATCCAACTCCGGTTGGTTGTATGCCACTCCAAGGTGCTATTATACTTCCATGAACATTCCCAAGTGATAACCAATATGTAAACACCAACAAGATGTGTTCTAAGTGTATAGAAGTATTACTACAGCTCTCTAAACTCTCAAGGATGAAGAAAGGGCGAAAGAAATGAAAGCCAAAACGGTTGTTGTCCCATTTATAATATTCTGCATTATTGACAAGTTAGCGCACGCTACTAAGCATTCCTTAGCGTGCGCTAATAATGGTTGACTTCAGAATTGTCCGGGTGCGTCCGCGGGAATCTTATCCGGACCCATGTCCCGGTTGGCGCATGTGCTAGCTGTCCCGCTCAATAATTGAGTCCTTAGCGCACGCAACTCCTATCTGCATAGCGTGCGCTAATAATAGCCCAATAGCGCGCGTTAAGATACATTCTTAGCGTGCGCTATCACGAGGTTGCTTGAGCAATTTTGCATGATCCTATACTTATGTACAATGATATCAATGCACGAAATATCATACTCCAATAATCAAAACCACCAATCCGAATAATACAGGGTTTGAATACAGATGAAATACACCGTAATAAATCCGGATATTACACCTTTGGGGTTAGTTGGTTTCCTGGAGAATTGATTTCTCCTTGGATTATGGAAATTGTTATTATTATTATTATAACCCTTATAAGGTGTCTGTGGTCGAGGTCTGAATCTCCTGGTTGGATTGTATACCGGATATTCCTCAAAATTTTGATAGTGTGGGCCATATCTAAATCTAGGCTGAGACCATTTATTAAATCTTTGTGGTCTCCACACTTGTTCATTTTGGTAATTAGGATAACCTTGAGGTTTCCATCTGCCCCTCCCATTATGAAATCTATTTTTGGGGAGTTGTTGTTAATAGTGGGCATGTTATGCAATTTCTTGCTTTTGCAGGCCACTTTGCCTAGTCGCTGTCTAGGTGGGTATGCAGTGTAACCCGATTGCGGCTAGACGTTTGACTGTTTGTTGCACATTTTTGAATATCGGTTTATATACAGGCTCAGCAGTCGAGACTATTGTTTCTCCCTTGATAAACTTGGTTTCAGAACTAGAGGGAGTGTGAGAATCATATCCAAGGCCTGATTTGGTATATAGTGACCTTTTATAAGTACACAATTCTCCCAGTGTTGAAGACGCCTTCAGGGAGGTTATTTCCTGCGCCTGAGTTTTATTTATCTGAGCCAGCTTAGTAAACTCAGCTTTGGCATGAGCAAGTGCAGCTGATTTTTCTTTAAGTAAAATGGTTAGCCGATCTATGTCAGCTGTATTGACATTTGCCTGGTTTTTAAAGTCAGTTGTAGTTGCCTCAACCTTATTCAAATCTAGGCTGAGTTTTTCGAAATCATTTTTCAGCTGCCTATTCTCATCTTGCAGCTGCGTCTTCTCTGCTGATACAGCTTGGTGTGTAGATTTGAGTGTTTCAAAATCTTCAAATAACTGATTTACCGATTCATGTAGATCCATATCTTGTGACATGGCTGAGCTATTATTTGAACCGGTGGGTTTAGAAGTTACCTCTTCATCAGCTAGGTTTGCCATCAGGCAGTCATACTCCTCGTCTTCATCAGAAAAGAATCCGCTGCTTGATTCGACATGCTCCGGGTCTTCTCCGATGAGGGCCTTTCTTCTATCTTCTTTTCTGCCCACCTCCTTCTTGGTTTCGTCCTTCTTGAGCTCGGGACAATCCATTTGGATGTGTCCTATTTTGTGACAGTTGTAGCATTCTACTTTCCAGCTTCCAGCCTTTTGGTTCCTTCTTGGATTCTCCTTATAGTTTTTCTTATATTTGGAGTAGTTCTTTCTGAAATTGCTGAACCTTTGCATTATGAAATCCATTTCTTCCTCAAAATCTCGTGGATTTGGAGGTTTCACATCAGATAGACTCTTGGCAGGGGACTCGGCTGCAAATGCGATTCCCTTCTCTGCAGGCTCAGTTGAGGATGAACTTGGAAGTTCGAACTCATAAGCCTTCAGATCAAAGAACAGCTCCTGAATCTTTATTTTATTCAGGTCCTTGGATTCTCTCCTGGCTACAGCCTCCATGCTCCATTCGGGGTTGAGAGATCTGAGGACCTTTAGTGCCATTTACCTGTTGCCATAGGTTTTGCCCAGGGAGTTGATCTCATTAATAATTTCAGTGAACCTTGTGTCCACTTGATCTATGGATTCACCATTCTTCATTTTAAAGTTGTCAAATTTTTGGATAGCAATTGACAGCTTGTTTTCAAGGCGATGCTCAGAGTTGTAGTAACTATAGGGGTATTAAACTCCTCAGTCATACTATGAAACTTTGGGAAAGAGTGGTGGAATGCAGGGTTAGAAGAGAAGTTGAGATCTCAGAGAACCAATTTGGCTTCATGCCGGGGAGGTCCACGATTGAGGCCATTCATCTCGTCAGACGCCTTATGGAGAAGTTTAGAGAGCGGCATAAGGACCTCCATATGGTGTTCATAGATCTAGAGAAAGCTTATGATAGCATTCCGCGCGATGTTATTTGGAGGAGCCTAGTAGAGAGGAGGGTGTCGTTGCAGTTCGTTAGGGCGATCCAAGACATGTATTCCCAAGCTAGGACGTGCGTTAGGACCCCAGCTGGTGACACCCAGTATTTTCCGGTTGAGATAGGGCTACACCAGGGGTCGGCGCTAAGCCCTCTTCTCTTCGCTCTGATCCTTGACGTCATTTCACGGGGGATTCAAGATGGCGTCCCATGGTGCATGCTTTTTGCTGACGACATTGTGTTAGTGGCGGAGTCGAGGAGGGAGGTGAACTCGAAGTTGGAGCTTTGGAGGTCTAAGTTAGAATCACAGGGCTTGCGTGTGAGCCGGTCTAAGACAGAGTATCTTTGGTGTAACTTTAGTGGTGAGGCCAACGAGGAAGATGTAGAGGTTATGATTGCGGATCAGATTGTTCCCCATACGGATAAGTTCAAGTATTTGGGTTCGATCATTCAGAAGGAAGGTGAGTGTGAAGATGATGTCACGCATCGCATCAAGGCGGGGTGGCTAAGGTGGAGAGCAGCGACAGGGGTTCTGTGCGACAAGAAAGTCCCTCTAAAGCTGAAGGGTAATTTCTATAGAGCGGCAATCCGACCTGCAATGTTGTATGGCTCTGAATGTTGGGCGATGAAGAAGTCGCTTGAGAGCAAGTTGGAAGCGGCTTAAATGAGAATGTTATGCTGGTCGTGTGGTCGCACAATGTTAGATAGAATCTCGAACGGGGTCTTCAGGCAAGCGCTAGAAGTGGCGCCTATTTCAGCGAAAGTTAGGGAAGGGAGATTGAGATGGTTTGGCCACGTCCGCAGGAGGCAGGCTTCTGCTCCGGTGAGGAGGGTCGAGAGTTTAGTAGTTGTCGGGGAGAGGAGGAGGCGGGGCCAGGAGGACGTGGGAGGAGCAATGAGATTAGATTTGAAGGCCTTAAACCTTTCCGAGACCATGATCAAGTGATAGGTGCGCTTGGAGGCGGCAGATCAGAGTTGTGGATTCTTTAGTTGGGAGTGGTGCTGTAGTTGAGAGTCTCAGGGTTGGGTTGTCTCGGTTAGCATTGATCTAGAGCATTGCATTTTATTAATTTATTGTATATTTTATCCTATTGCCTTTTGCGTGTGGTGTATTTTCGACAGGAGTCAGTGCGCGGAGTCAACCTCTCTTCTGTTTGAGCAGCGTTCATCGGGAGTGAAGTAGCCAAATTCCTCTTAGGTAAGTCCCATGTGAATTAAGCCATGGGCTCAGGTATGATAATGTAATGAGTTTTTTTTTTTCGTAGCATTTGCTTCACATTGTATTTTTCACTCAATATGTTGCTGTGCACTAAGCTGAGGGTCTTCACGGAAACAGCCTCCCTACCGTAATAGGTAAGGGCATGGTATGCGTACATCTTACCCTCCCCAGACCCTGCTCTGAGCGGGATATACTGGGTATGTTTGGTTTGGTTTGGTTTAATTGACAGCTTGTTTTCCTTGATCAGCTCCGTTCCTTCACACATTAGAGCTAATGTGTCCCAAATTTCTTTGGCATTCTTGAAGTTCTTGATCTTGACCATGGTGGATTTGTCAAGAGTTTGATATAACACATCTCTGGCCCGGTTATCAAGATTGGCCAGCTTTGTTTCTTCAGGAGTCAGCTCCGTCCTCTTCTTAGGAATCTTTTCTAGCCTCCCAGCTGTGATCTCCTCTGCTGTGTTGTCCTTCTCAAAGATGAATGGACCGTCTTCAATGATGCACCACATGTCGTCATGAATTTAAGATAAGTGTGCCTGCATCCTTATCTTCCACAGATCATACTCGTCAACTGAAAACACAGGGAGTCTAGAGTGCATGTGTTCCATTATAAAGTGAGAGTAAAGATATATATATCTGATATAGATCTGGTTCGTGAAATAAATGAACCAACCTCTCTGATACCACTTGTAGGTCACAAGTCGTCCAGGAACAAGTCTAGAGGGGGAGGTGAATAGACTTGTTGAAACTCTTGAACTCTTTTCTCACGAAGAGTGAGTTTCTTCAGTTGATAGTTAGACAAATGACTTGGAGTCGTTTGTTCTTGGATATGTGCGGAAGTCAGCTGATGACGAATAGAAATCAACTTGATGAAACACTTAACAATGTATGCAGCAATTAAATTATGATGCAGTAAAACAGTAAATAACGCAGGCAATTATAGTGGTCTCAGAGGTGGGGTAATCCTCTACTAATCCACTTTTCTCCAATCCAGTTGGAGATGAATTCACTATAATTTTCAACCAGTGATAAATATTACAGTGATTCAACCACACTACAACAGCTTCCAACCAGTGGAAATCCGTGCCGTTTTACACACTTGACTGCCTTGCACCTCTTGATCCTCGATCCTCGGATGCCTTTACAGTCTCTTACTTCAACCAGTGAAGTACCCCGTACTCAAGATTATAGACAAGAGTTTTTGTCTTCTCCAACTTGAGAGCTTCCTTAAGTATGAACTTTTAGATCTGCTCTTTTCACGATGCTATGGATTGCTTTATATTGCTTGATTGCTTTGATCGCTTGAATGTATGTTCGCACCGGTAGTTGCTCAGTTTCAAATCTTCGGATATATATAGATCACGATCTCTGAGCTTTTTCCTTGTAGCCGTTGCAATTCTTTTTAACAAATCCGTCCGTTGGAGGGAGACTTCATTGTTTATTCTTTCTGAACGTTGCAAGGCTGGATTCCCATTATTTAATTTTATCTTCCGACCGTTGTGAAGACTTCTGCATGTGAGCGCCGAATCTTTTGAATATAAAATGATTAAAGTCTTCAAGGTGGGTCTGGATGATTTATTTTAAATCATATCTCTTGCGGGAATCACTCCAATTTGTCTCTTCACGTTGCATGTGAGCTTTCCGTAATACTTGACTTTTCAACGCATGCTAACGTGGACTTGGAGTACTTGGCTGCCTTTGAGTAGGCTGATGTGCAGCTAACAACTCTGCAGATAGGTCCTCTCATTTACATTCCTTGTTTGTGACTTATCCGATCGTGTGACTTCCCGAGGTACCTAGAGGCTGATCTGGTCAAACTTCTCTGATAAATTTTGTTGACCAGAGCTACTCTGTCTGGACTCAGCTGTTCCTCTCTGATGTACTAAACTATACTTAGTACTTTGCCGTTTTTCAGCCTAACTAATTTTTGGCCTACAGAAGATACTCATTTGGTTCTTCTTTACATTTTGCCAAGTTTTTATACTTAACATATTTTGGCCTATGGAAGATACTCATTTGGTTCTTCCTTACAATTTGCCAAGTAATAGATTTTATATTAATGTCATCATCAAAATCTAACAAGTATTCCTAACAGGAGATATAATCCCCAACAACACCAAATAGTACCACCTCCTCACAAGGGAGTCGATAAGCAATACAACACAACATATGCGCACTACTCAAATGAATACACATTCGAGCATACAACCCTTAACAAGGCTAAAGGGCTTTTATAATAACATAGCACGAAGGCAATATATTTCAATTCGCAACCACAATACACATATCCGTAGAACTCATTTATTTGCAAAGTCCTCGGGCGTTTTATAATAAAACCGTTAATGGGATTGTATCAATCCTCTTGAAAGTTCGTTATGACTACTCCAAGTAAACACACATAGTCGATTATCAATTATTGCATCTACGAAACATGAAAAGTATGGGCAAGATACTTGCCTCGAAATTGGCACACAAATATTCCGACGAACATGGCTCGGTCGAAGTGCCTCGGAACCTACAACTTCCGTAGGAACAACGAAAACAAAATCACAACGAGGAGCAATACTAATAGCAATGGAAATCGCCTCAAACCAACGAAGGAAAACTCATACGAACACTTAATCAAGCATTAAATGCTCAAGGTTCCTCAAGAACACAAAAGTCATCAATCGGGTTGAAAGAATCGAATATATGGATATAAAATCCATATAACATGATCAATAACATTATTTAACATTAATCGACTCATCAAAACTGGATTGAAAATGAAATCAAGAATAAAACCCCCAAAATTCCCGAAATTAGGGTTCTAAGAATTTTACCTTGATTATAATGGTGAAAGATGTTGGGATGTTGTTAAATCCATGCTAGGAACTCAAAGATATTGATGGGTGATGATATCAGGCCAAAATCCATGCTTATAGACCCTCAAGATCGTCTAGATCGCCGGAAGGAAGAAAGGGGAGGAAGAAATGACGAAAGTTGACCTCTGTAGTCCTATATATACTGTCAACAGTTAGCGCATGCTAAGGTATGTGTAGCGTGCGCAATCGGCTACAAAATGCAGTCCAGAAGCCTCTGCCAGACTCCATTAGCGCGCGCTAATAGATTCGTTTAGCGTGCGCTAATTATACACTATATAGTCTTTGCTATTTCGATCATAACTTCATCGTCCGGACTCTGATTGACTCACCATTTGAACCATTGGAAAGCTAACTTGATGATATATCATACTGCAAATATTCAGAACTTTTGGAGTTTCCAAGAATTGATGGTGATTTTACAAAGTCGGACTTATATGTGGAAAAGTCGAAATAATACGTCGATTAATCCGAACAACAGAAAAACTTGCTCGAATGATTAAATGTGCTGAACAAAACATATCCAAAATGTGTCAATGAACACAAGCAAGTCACTAGAATCAAAAAATATAAAAATGGAAAGTACGGGAATTACATTCTACCCCACTAAAAAGAAGTTTCGTCCCGAAACTTAAAATGAAGGGTGACAGCCAAACGAAATGAAACAAACGCTCTGCTCAGCTCCGAAAGGCCACGAAAAATATGTAAACACAAAGTTCCTCGAAATACAATGAAGTAACTAAGTAAGCACTTGATACCTGAGTCGAGGCGATAACCGTACATGCAAACACAACAAGTCAAATAGGAAGCATATGAGTCCGAAAGTAAATGCCCCAAAGTTTAGGAAAATTGCAAAATGGCCCAAAAGTCTGAAAAAAAATATTTTGCGTCCAAAATTAACGTGCAAGTCCATAACACGATTGATCATGTTAAAGTGAACTTGTGGAAACAACCAACCATTACGGACCAGATCAACGGAGTTCGATATTCACGCGACAACATTGTAGCATCTCCCGGATTAGTTTGGAATGACTATCACATTTACCTCAAAATAGGAGGGTAGAAAGAGATATAGATTCTGCTACGCAACTCCGATGAACATTCATTCGTGATACAAGGAAATGGCTCAACTGAGCATACGATCCCGACCAACGACTCTCAGAATCTCCATTTACTACTATTTGGCTCTCTTGGTAGTGGAAACAGGAATTCGCTCTCCAAACACCTTAGCAGCGACTACGCAATATATTAACACCCCACGTATCCGTACAAGGCACAATATAAAACTCCGAAGTGGTACTCCCAACTTCATAAAGCTTACGATCGTAAGTTATCATGGGATGTTGCTTAATTACAAAAAATCAGCTATCATTTCTGAATGATCCAAAATAGTGTTGGTCAGCCCGATATAAAAATCCGTAGAGCATGCATACCATACATGAGTTTGAGAGCTCTCGCTTCACACGAAAATGACACTATATGGGTCACGAAACCATTAAAACTCGAAGAGCGTTAACTTCAATAACCACATTCTCATCTCCGAGCAAGGGCAGGAATATTATGCACATAAACCATATGACTGGGCATTCATACCATCACACGAATTATGAAATCGGCATTATCGCCATAAGTAATAATATTGACACTGCGTACACCCATGTAAACAAAACTTTTGAAAAAGAAGGCGAATCATATTTCGCCTAAAACTCATCAACACTGTCTCTTTTCTAGAAGAGAAAATTTTATATTCGCATCTCGGCTTTGAAAGTCAAATTTGAAAAAAATTAAAATTTTCAAAGACGTCATATACAATTAAAAATGTTACTTGGAATCCAAGTATAAAAATTGGGGTCTTTCCTCTTCTACCAAAATATTTGATTGGAAGTTTAATTTTCATTGAAGTGCGTGGCTATTTATCCATATGATGTTAAATCATAGGTTTCCAAAATATTTAAAAAAAACTCCAACATCACAAAGAAAAAGAAGAAAAAAAAAATCTCACGGTCATATCCTTATCCACTCGAGGTCATTCACCTCGAGACCTCCTTATCGTATTTCATATATCATATTCTCCAATGACAGAATGATACCGAACACCATAGATAACTTGTATCCGTGTCCTAGTATCCTCGATTCCCAGTTATACCAATAACGAATGTAAATCATATACATTATGATTTAACTCCGAGGCCAGAAAACATCATACAAACCATAAGGCACAACGCATCCACATAAGGCGACAAATGATAACACGATACAAATATTCACTCCGGGAAATTACACGAATACAAAAATTATAAATATAACAATTTAAACATACGATCATAACTCACGGATCACATGACCATATCAACAAATAATTAACGACCATTATTGTTACAATCACGACCATAATATACCACACATGGTAGCCACTCATTGTTAACATTCCTTTTAAAAAAAACTCCACGAGGTATCCGTTTAAATATTATCATTTTAAAATCTTTGAATCTATATGTTTGTTTGAAATAAAATTGCGAAAGTACTCTTGGCATCTCGGGCTGTTTTAACAAAACTGTAAACAAAAGATCTTAACCGTCTCATTTCGAAATCATTTGCAAAACAATATCTCGGAATATCAAATTCCTCGGAAACAACATCTTTACCGTTAATCAACACATAAGGTAATCACGTGTTACCACGTAGCACCATAGCAAATAACAATACACAAGGTAGCTCGCGGCCATGCCCTCGGCATCGAACTCCAGAGTTTTGCGGAACCGTTCCCGGGTAGACAAACCATTCATACATGCACTAAACATTTCCACCAATCAACAGTCATATCAGGACAGCATCATACAACTATGAGGTATATTCAAACAATGCAACACGATACTTGGGTACATACCCAAAATTCTTCAACAAAAATGGTAATATAACAAATATATCACAACGGCTTGACATCACCCGCCTCGATTCTAGCCTGTCACCTTAAGCAAAAATCCTCCTCCCTCACATACTGCACTTAACGTGCATTAGGCACAAAATTAATGTGTTAATGAGTTGAAAAAATCGATTGTGATACTGAGGTTCGTTAGCGTGTGCTAATGACTAAATTAGCGTTCGCTAACTAACTCATCTCACAAAATATTTCAAGTTTGAATTTATAGTTTAAATCGAGTAAGATTTTTCATCTTTCAGTATTTATTTTGAGAGTAAAAATCACATTTTATTTTGAATATAGAAATTTTATGGTGCAAAATATTTTTAAAACCGTGTACTCGAATTTTGGAAAATAAAAGCAATATGTTAAATCATTTCCAGAAAATCCTCTCAAACACGACAAAAGATCAACAATGGTAACCTTTTACAAAATGTCCAAAAATACTTCAAAACACACATTTTTCAAATACCGTCATAGGGTTTTATTAGAAGATACAAAGTCGGCTCGCCAATTTCAAATAATTTTCAAAGTCCACACGAAACCACCGCTTAACCGCACCGTCGAAGCATTTTCGAAAATTGGTTTTCCACAAACTTACTCAAGTCTATGAAATTTTCAGAGAAGCGTTTTCCAATACACACACAGCAGACACAATTACCAATGTGAACACGTTTGTAGCATATACCAACAATTAGCCAAAATAGTCAATTCTCAAACACATGCCTATACAGCATTCAAGATCACCAATTCATATACGCAACTCATTACTACCAAATTCAAACACGTGTCAACACCATCTATATGGGGTTGTCAACAAACTCTATCGTCGATACATATCCTGAAACACATCAATGTTCAAGGTTTCATATCACTCTACGCCCCTTGGTGTCCAATCCATCAATATCCATTTCATTACACCCGTAATATGCCATATCAAATACGAATTCCATCTCCATGGCAGGCATGTAAACAGTCATGAAACAAAGATACTACACAGAAAAGAGGAGACTTACATCCACAGGTCGCACGAAGATGATGACTGCACCACGATACTAATCACAGCCGACAAAGCAGATGACGCGTCGCGACACCATTCAGTTAGAACAAGTCCAACAAGATAAGACTCAACAATACCTGACTTGACCCGACAGCCTAGGTTTCCACAAACTAAGCTCTGATACCATATTATGTAACACCCCCAATCCACTCGGGAATATTACAGCACCGCAGACCCTCTGAGTGAGAATCCACCAGGCTAGATACCAAAACAAGACATCAAAACAAGTGCCAACATGGCTAAATACGACTCAGTAGACCAATTTGGCCTTTTATCACTAATATACAACTTAAAATTTTTATACATCTCTTTCCCAACTCGTACCCATGCAAGGGTCAAAATACAACGACACTTCCACACGACGTGGTAAACACTACAGCGGAAAAGAATAATACAAATCAACCAACATATCCTAATACTGGCCCTCATGTGATTAGTATCATTTGCCTTCCATCATCCTTCGTACTGATCCCATGTCATGCTCCTCAGGAACCTGCACGTACCTGAATGCAATACATAAATCCACCCCCCGATTACTCGGGGGTTAGAAAAATTCCACTATTTTGCTAGTGCAAGTATAAAGTGCAAATACAAGCCATACACAACATATTCCAAGAGTATAATAATCTAAATCAAACGATGGTACATAACTGAGGGTCACATGTAATCGATGGTGAAATAAGTGTAATCGTACAATTCAAGATTAGTATTCCGGAATAACTAAATCTCAGAGCATCACATCAATACATACATGATCAACCATGGAACTGCACCAGAGGCTACGGAACCCTCAGAGGACCCGTCGGTCCGTCCCAGAGTGGTTAACCCAAAATAACAGCGTAATCGTACCAGATGCTACGAAACCTTCAGAGGACCGGTTGGCCCGTCCCAGAGTGGATATATACAATCATATAAAACATAAGACTAGTATTTCTGGAGTACTAAGTCTCATTGTGCGTCATATATCAATTATATACGTGATTAACCATGGAACCGCACCAGAGGCAATGGAACCCTCAGAGGACTCGTCAATCCATCCCAGAGTGGTTAACCCAAATATATTCGTGGAAACGCACCAAAGGCTACGGAACCCTCATAGGATTCGTTAGTCCATCCCAGAGTGAATATATAGAATGATCACAACCACGATGAGATATAATCCCCAACAACACCAAATAGTACCACCTCCTCACAAGGGAGTCGACAAGCAATACAACACAACATATACGCACTCCTCAAATGAATACACATTCGAGCATACAACCCTTAACAAGGCTAAAGGGCTTTTATAATCACGTAGCACGAAGGCAATATATTTCAATTCGCAACCACAATACGCATATCCATAGAACTCATTTATTTGCAAAGTACTCAGGCGTTTTATAAGAAAACCGTTAATGCGATTGTATCAAACCTCTTGAAAGTTCGTTATGAGTACTCCAAGTAAACACACATAGTCGATTATCAATTATTGCATCTACGAAATATGAAAAGTATGGGCAAGATACTTGCCTCGAAATTGGCACGCAAATATTCCGACGAACATGGCTCGGTCGAAGTGCCTCGAAACCTACAACTTCCGTAGGAACAACGAAAACAAGATCACAATGAGGAGCAAGACTAATAGCAATGGAAATCGCCTCAAACCAACGAAGGAAAACTCATACGAACATTTAATCGAACATTAAATGTTCAAGGTTCCTCAAGAACACAAAAGTCATCAATCGGGTTGAAATAATCGAATATATGGATATGCAATCCATATAACATGATCAATAACATTATTTAACATTAATTGACTCATCAAAACCGGATTGAAAATGAAATCAAGAACAAAACCCCCAAAATTCCCGAAATTAGGGTTCTAAGAATTTTACCTTGATTATAACGGTGAAAGATGTTGGGATGTTGTTAAATCCATGCTAGGAACTCAAATATGTTGATGGGTGATGATATCAGGCCAAAATCCATGCTTATAGACCCTCAAGATCGTCTAGATCGCCGGAAGGAATAAAGGGGAGGAAGAAATGACAAAAGTTGACCTCTGTAGTCCTATATATACTGTCAACATTTAGCGCACACTAAGGTATGTGTAGCGTGCGCAATCGGCTGCAAAATGCAGTCCATAAGCCTCTGCCAGACTTCGTTAGCGCGCGCTAATAGATTCGTTTAGCGTGCACTAATTATACACTGTGTAGTCTTTGCTATTTGAATCATAACTTCATCGTCCGGACTCCAATTGACTAACTGTTAAAACCATTGGAAAGATAACTTGATGATATATCATACTACAAAGATTCAGAACTTTTGGAGTTTCCAACAATTGATGGTGATTTTACAAAGTCGGACTTATATGTGGAAAAGTCGAAATAATACGTCGATTAATCCGAAACAATAGAAAAACTTGATCGAATGATGAAATGTGCTTAACAAAACATGTCCAAAATGTGTCAATGAACACAAGCAAGTCATTAGAATCAAAAAATATAGAAATGGAAAGTACGGGTATTACATTCAATCCATTCCTTCAAAGAGGTAATTACTCTTCACCTTTAGATTTCGTTTTGGGTTGAATATTGATGTTCTTGAGTTTATGATTATCATATAAACAAGTTGATGAGCATGATTATGAGATGGATTACCGGGCTATGGTGATGTTGTTGTTGATATATGGATATTGATATGATTCTTGTCGTTTGAATTGTGTTGTTCGTCTTCTTGAGATTAGTTGGTTAATCCTTCTCCTCATTTTCAGATATTGATGTTATTGCTGATGATTACTCTCTATAATAATAGATTATGGAAGTGTTGTTATGGTTCTTGGTGTTTCATGGAGTTTGGGTTGAGGAAGATGATGATATGATGATATGTATATATATATACATCTGGAATTATGTTGTTTTGTTATGAACATGATTATGGAATCATGGTGTTCCTGGTACATATCACATCATAAAAGAATGTGTGATAAGATATGAATGGTTTCGGATATAAACTTGGACTGGATGATTAGAACTAATATTATGTTGATTATAGTGGCCGATTTCGTATGTTCTTGATAAGGTATGGATCATGATGACGAGATTGAATTTGGAAAGGATGGGATTAATCTTGGAGTATAATTTCCTTCACCTTCATATTCATAATCACAATGTGCTGAGCAGTACTTGTAATGCGTGCAACTGCATGAGTCTAGCGCACGCGAGCCGACTGGCTAACACACATTAACTGAAGTGAATTAACACACACTACGGTATATGATTAACGTGCGCTAAGTGGTCAGGCACTGTAGTATATCGTATTGTGGTTATGAATTCGTGCTGGTTTAAGTTGGATTGTTCGGACTTATATTTAATCGAGATATTGTAAAATCGTTGGGTTGTTGATCGGTTATATTGATCGTTAATAACGATTATCGGATTTCGGTTCGTATTAGGGATATGAGTTCGTGATGGTTTGAGTTATACTATTTGGTTTTGTATATGATCGAGGAATTGTTGAGCAGTTGAGTTTGATTGATTGGTTATATCGGGAATTGATTATTATCGAATGCGTGTTAATTGATTACTTCAATAGGTTGTGATCATTGATCGTTGGTTATAATCGTCGACTAGAAAAGTATGTTGCGGTCCAGTTCGAGTATGTTCGTGAATCGCTTTGGTCGGGATCCGAGGAGCTTGTAGACAAAGGCAAAGAGTTGATAGCGTCTTCATCATCATCGTGTCGGTATCGAGGCAAGTTATTACTTGCACAGTTTATAATAATTCAATGAATGGTTTCAGTTTCATTTCGTTTATGATGTATATAGCAATGATTATTGTTGTGAACTCCAGAAATTTGGATTGTATGTGGTTTTCCGATTTTTGGGAGTTAAATCATAATGTATATGATTTACATTGTTATTGGTATACTTGGGTAACGAGGATACGTTATGCTAAGACGAAGGTATGAGTTACCTTTGGCCGTGGTCTTTTGGATCGTCAAACATTGAGGATAATCGTCAGTGATGTTTTGACATCGAGATTGCTACCGAAGGACTCGGGGTAAGTATCTTAATTCGATTTTGGTTTAATGTGGATGTTTTCGATCATGCATAGTGTCGTTCATGTTATTGATTCATATGTTGTTCATGTTGATGAACATATTGATTTGCATCTGTGTATGCATAGTCATATTGTGTGTGTTGTGTTGATCTGATGGGATCGTGTGATCTATGCTGAGGGTGCTGGATCAGATGTCAATCTCGTATTGATCCGACAGGATCATCTTGGTATCTATGATGAGGGTGTTGGATCATTGGACGGGTTTTTCCACCTAGTGTTGGTCCGGTGGGATCATCTTGGGATCTATGCTGAAGGCGCTGGATCATTGGATTACCCTGTGTTGTCTCGATGGAATCATGTGGATTCGCATCGTTGGTTTTACCATGTGTTGTTGTTGTGCATATGTATATTGTTGGTTATCCACCTCGTGTTGATCTAGTAGGATCATCTTGGGATCTATGCTGATGGGCGCTGGATCATGGGATTTCTATTGAATATACATTGTTGTTCTTGTTTTGAGCATATTGACATTGTAGTATGAGTATGCATTTATAGGTCTTGTGTTAGGACCGTGTTCGTATGTTGCATTGATCTGATCTCAGATTAGATTGACATTATTGTCGTGGTATTGTGCATCTTGAGGTATGTTCCGTATTCCCTTTGGTAATTATTTTTTGATGGACAATCGATTATCGTGTTGAGATGTGATGAGGTTACCCGATGGATTGGGTTGGACGGAGTTAGTAGATTTCGTAACAGTGAGTTATGATGATGTTTTGAGAACCTTGGGCATTGTTTGAGATACAGTACAAATGTTTAGGTACGAGCTTATCGTGTTGCTGAGAATACGAGATGTGAATTTTGGTAAAGTTATGGTGGTAAGATTACATTGGTCATATTCTTACTAGTATTTTCATTGATATTGTTGGCCACTAAGTATACAGAATACAGCTTGGAAAGTGTTTTAAGCAACAAGCTGTACAGTTTTCAAATCTGAGTGCGTAGCGGAAGTCTTGTTAAAGTAAGTTGCTGGAAATACAGCAACTAGATATGAAGTGTATACTTAAAATAATCAGAAATACTAAAACAGTAAATGCAGAAGGAAATTAACACAGTAATTAAAGTGGTTTGAGGTAAACCCCTCTACATCCATTGGTCCTCCACACAGGAGTTAAAATGTTTATTATAAATACTACGTACACAACTACGTATTTATAATCAAACCTATCAATGTATCGTTCACACATATTGATACAATGATCGAAGCTTTCAACCGTTCACACAGATTGGTTTAGGCTTTCACTTGACTAACTTCTTCACACACAGTTCCGAAGCTTTGTCTCTTCAATGCAAGTCCGTCACACACAGTTCGGGAAAAGCAATGCTTTCTCAGTCCACACAGGGCTGATGGGTTTGTTCAATGATAGAACGATGGTTTGAACAATAGCTTAACTTTCTTGATCTTTAGCTGATGATGTGTTGTTCAAGGTTGAGCACTTTGGATATTTCTTTTCTCAAAATATGCAGTATATTTGAAGAAATATGTTTGCTCAGAATATTCGTTTAAGCGCTTCTTGGTTGTAGTTGATCAGATGCTGATCTTCAAACTCTGGAGATATATATATATATATATATATATATATATATATATATATATATAGCTTCTGAATAGATCCGTTGAGAATACATCCGTTGAGCAAGATTCCGTGACAACTAGATAGTTGACTTGTATAAACCAAGATCCGGATTTTGCGTGGTTTGAAGATCTCTATCGGCTTTAGTATTTAAATATTTTATCCTTTCAGTATTTAAATACTTCTTTATCAAACGGGACTTGACTTTAGCGAATACCAAAGATTTCTTTTCAAAATGTCTTCAATCCTGTTTTGATAGGTGTTGAATGTCTCAATACTTTATAGCTTGAATGCTGTATCCATTTGTGCTATAGGTTATAGAGGAGAAGTCGATGTATAGAGTGTTGTTGTATGAAGAGACAGCTTCCATACTTGGTGCTTTTTAGACTCTGTTGTTGTATGATGGCATTATGATAAGTTTTCGATACAGGATCAGCAACTTCAATCGGTCTATCGATACAGCAGCTTGATGTATGCTGGATTGGCACATTATCAAAACACTCTTATCAAGATCTTTCGATACAGGGATTGTTATCCCAACAATTTCCCCTTTTTTGATAATTTGCCAAGTCTTCCTTAAAAAAAACTTTTTGATGTTATCCAAATATCCTTGATGATGCCAAAAGTTTTGACACTTAACATATTGGAGGAGAGCATACTTCTTGGTCTTCTGTTTGAATGTTCTGGCCTTTCAGCAATTTAGCCTAACACTAGGAACTGCCCGCAGGCAAGTTTAGCTTTTATCAAAAGAGTATTACATCTTTAAACTTATGATTGGCGCACAGGCACAATCTTACAGTGTTATCTAGATACATACAACTGAATCTATGAACTGTTCGCAGACAAGTTCGTACATCTTATTATTTTAACAAGTTTTTATACTTATATTAATTCAGCAAATGGATTGAATTACATAATCATACAAACAACAGTAGATTACGAGTTGTAATCTTTCAAGAAAAATATTTTATTGATATTGAGCAAGATTACAGTGTTTTTGCTATCTGACAGCAAATAAGAATACAAAAGAGAGTGAGAAAACAGGATAAGAATACAGAAATAGGAATACAGGAGGAAGCTTAGCTCCTATAGTCAGAATGCCTCCAAGGCCTTTTAGGGTCATTCTTGGTACCCTTCCACCAGTTCTGATGCGCGTCCTTGTTTCGATTAAGGTATATAGCTTGACCTTCATAGGACTTATCGAAAACTAGGATCCAATCCTCTAGATGGGTAACCAAGTCACCTTGCTTGTGCTTGGACTTCATTTTCTGCTGGAGCAGGAGCGTCCCTTCATCCAACCTTTTCTTAAATACCTCTGCGGCTTCCTGAACCATTCTGAAACTATTAAATATTTGAGATTCCCTGATAAGAACAACAAAGTATCTTAGCAGTTCATTCTTCCTCCGGTTCTTGATCTCGTCTGCAGTAGGCTGTCGGTTGGCCGGGAGGTTTATAGCTTGTTGCTTTTGAACGAGGTTCTTCCAAGGAAACTTAGGGTCCTGGAATTCTGGGCGATCTCCCTATATCCAGACGTTGGGAGTAGGAGATGATAGACGGGAAATATCAGCAGTGATGTTGTCTTCAAAAGCAGCTACCATTTCCTTCTCTTGCTCAAGCCTTGATCTCCTTACGGCTTCCCTCGCTTTTTTCCCCTTTTTGGCGTCATCAAGGTAGGACACCTTTTCATCAATACGTTCGAGGATCTGCATAGCAGCATCTTGTTTTGTCTCAAAACTTGTCATTTTATTCACTAGGGAGGTGAGCACCTGCGACATATCTTGAATTTTCTTGTCGTGGGCTCGAAGCTGAGAACCAGATTCAATGAGAGCTGATGTTGTCTTGGCCTCCGACATACGAAGTTTAGATTGTTCTTCCAGCAGGATCTACTCCTGATGCTGTTGTAATTGGCTAAGGGCCTGCTTGAAGATGGCAGGCAAAATACAGGAGGCTTCTTCCACTTACGAGACTTCGTGCCTCATACCGGTTATTTCTTCAACGGCTGACTGATGTAGCCAATCAATTTCTTTTTCAACAGCATGCAGGGCATTTACTGCATCCTGCAAGAAAACAATTTGGCGGCCAAGAGCATGTAATTGCTCTTTCTTCTCGGCAGTTCTTGGAGAGTCTGGCTTGGAAAAATCTTCAACTCCATTCAACTATCTCAAGTTCACATTGGGACGTGAATTGAGTTGGACATCCTCAAGTATTATACCGTCGTCGGATTCCAAAACAATTGAAGTTGCGGGAGCATCAGATGCGGGCTCGGCAACAGGGGTTGCTGTTTTCTTGTTCTGAATTAGGTTCTGAAGACATAGGTACAAGAGGAACTGAATCCTCCTGTTGTCTCTCAGCTTCCGCCTGATCCTACAGAGGGACTGATTCCTTGTGCGGGATGGCTGGTCTGGTCTTCGGTGGCGACATGCGCGGGTGCCTGTTTCTCGGTTGGTTGTTCCTCCGCGACAGGAGGGACTGAATCCTCGCTGTTGGGAACATTATTTTGGCTAGAGGTCCCTTAATCTGGCTGGGTTTCCTCACGACTCATTCTCAGACCTGCTTGGAGGATGGCGTCGTCGTCATCTGAGTCATGATCATATTTGGGACTGTGGGGATCAGATCCAATGGATTTTGCTTTACCTTTCTTGCGGGCGTTTGCCTTGTCCATTAGGTGGCTGGTGATCAACTCTTTACAGCACAGGTTGTCCCATTGGATTAGGACTTCAACATCTTGAGAGTCCGTCACTTCCAAGACAAATCGTTCTTCTTCGCACCAATCACTCCAGTTGTACAGAGTGTTGTACGGAGCTAGCCAATAGGCTTTCCAATGGACAAAGCGTTCATATGCCTGCTCAATTTGCACAGAAAGCAAAGTCTTGTTTATTATGGAGTCTACGGAGGGGCTGCATACAGTGCTTGGGTCCGTTGTATGCATGGGTTCCTCGACAGGCATGGGTTCCTATGTCGGAGTTGGATCCCGAGCAGGGGTTGGTACCCTGATGGGAAAAGGATCCTGAACGGGTGTGGAATCCCGAATAGGAGATGTGGCTATTGGCTCCAAAGAGGCAGCCGACTCGCCAGAGTCTTTTAAGTTGGCAGATGTCTGAATATCTGTCGTAGCCGCCAAAGGCTTGGGATCTACTGTCGCGACAGTAACAGTCATCTCTTCCGAAGGGGTTGCGCCTGGGGGCTCGATACAGTGGGTTGGGCCGTAGAAGGAGCATCCTCGGAGATTTCTGTAGCTTTAACTTTTGTGAGCCTCCTTATCTTCCTTTTCGGCTTCTCACCATCAACGAGAGTTTTGTTGTGAGATCTTTTTCTCTTCTTTGAAGTCTCCTCGCTCTGAGACTTCGAAGACACGTCCTTCGGATCTGCATAAAGGGTCAATTTTCGGATGAAAGGTCTATTTGCAATAAGGGGTCCTTCGTTGAAAATGGAGGGTCTGACGCTTCCTATGCATATCCGAGAAGTGATCTTCTTTGCTTTTGGGGCTTGCGGAACACCGCATTTCATCAGAATGTAATTCAGAAGCAAACCAAAAGACTTCTTCTGCGAGGCAGGCTTAGAGACTTCTTCTGCGAGGCAGGCTTAGAGACTTCTTCTTGCAACCGCTTGAGAATTATTTGACACCATTTGACCTTTTCACAGCTCATGATTGCAACCATCATCCTAAATCTTAAATTGGTGCACAACTCGAACGCACATATTCTATTCTCAATTACACGGCAACAAAAATCGTGTAAATAAACAAGAGGTAAAAAAAGAGTTTCTTGTGGCAAGAGGTGTGAACCGTTTTAACTGATACTGAACCGGTGAATAGTCCATAATATTCGGTCAGGAGTTCTTGGGACCCAAAGGTCTCAAGATCTTCCATTGACAGGCCATCAGCAGGTAGCCTGTAAATATTCTAAAGCAGCTCTTGGTCAACACGGATCTATACTCCGCGAATGACAACAGTGATGTCAGCAACATTTCCTCCCTGAGCAAGCGAGAAGAAACGGACGGCAACATTGAGGTAGAATTCCTCAATCAGGTGAGCATCAAAATGTTCAGCGGTGTGACTTCCAAGGCGATAAAGGCCTTGCTGACGTATCCTCGTAATGACGTACTCCATCGATTTGACGTCATCACCTTCGGAACGAACACATTCAAGTACAACAGATCTAGAAAAGATTCGTCTGTCAATAATTTTAGAGAACTCCTTGGGAGAGAAAGAGGAGGTCTGAGAAGATGCCATTGACGATTCTCGAAGAATAGTAGAGAAGATTTAAAGAGAAATGCAGTAAAAACAAAAAGACTTGTAGGCTGTATGCTCAAGGACTCGTTCAATATGCAGAAAGCGTAAAGAGTCTGAAGAGGAATTTACAGTCCTTTTATAGTGGGCGGCGGTGAAGGGTTTTCAGACGATGAACGGTCAGATTTAAGGGATGAAAACTATTGTTTAAAATGGACGACCACGATGGACTGAGTGTAACCGGTACAACTTATCCATCTAATTTTAAAATAAGAGAGGGTCCCATTTCTGACTTATCAAATTACCCTTATTGCCCGAAACGGCAGTGTAAAATTAATCAAATAATTGGAAACATCGCGGCTTTGAAGATACCATTGTCCAGATGTCGTGTAAAGCATTTAATGCAAAAGACTTTATAATTATAACAGGGCACGTGGACACAAAAATCATTTTGAAATAAATAACATGATAATTAATTTCCCATAGTATGTGTTGTATCCGCGAAAATACAACGTTCCCCCTTAAAAGGTACATACGGGTTTCAATTCCATACAACAACTTTCAGGTTAATGATGTATTCTTGGTTTATACTGTATTCTCCCTTAATTATTGCACGTCAGTTATAGGATAATTCATGTCTCTTTGTTCCTACAGTGCTGTTCTGATAGACTGAGTGTACATATAACTAACGGTGGATATTGTATTCTTGGGTCTTACAGCGTTCCCCCTCAATTGCTGAGTAAAAGCATTAAAAACATACAGGGAGTCAGGCTGTAGCAATCACAATTCATGTCGAAGCATGCAGAATCTTGTTGTGTCAAGAGGTTTGGTAAAGATGTCGGATAACTGGATATCTGTATGAACTTTTTCCAGCCGAACATCCTTGTTATCAACATGATTCCTGATGAAGTGATGTTTCATGTGAATATGCTTGGTGCGCGAGTGTAATACAGGGTTGTGAGTGATAGCAATTGCACTCGTGCTATCGCACATAATCGGCATTTCTTTGGCTTCAATTTCATAGTCTAACAGCTGTTGTTGCATCCAAAGGATCTGCGTATAGCAACTACCAGCAGGATAGTATTCTGATTCAGCTGTTGAAAGCGAGTTTGCCAATTATTTCTTGCTAAACCAAGACACAAGTCTAGGTCCAAGAAAGTGACAAGTTCCATTTGTACTCTTCCTATCTAGCTTGCAACCTCAGAGATCCGAGTCGCTGTAGCCAACTAAATCGAATCCGCCTTCTTTAGGATACCACAGTCCTACATCGACTGCTCCTTTGACATATTTCAGGATTCGTTTGGCTGTTGCGAAGTGTGATTCCTTCGGTGCTACTTGATATCGCGCACACACTCCTACAACAAACTGGATATCGGGCCTGCTGGCCATTAGGTACAGAGGTGAGCCAATAAGCTTTCTGTAGAGTGATTGATCAACCGAATTTCCAGCTTCATCAGCACTAATTTGCACGGAAGTGCTCATGGGGGTTGACGATGATTTGGAAGTATTCATTCCAAACTTGTTGAGAAGCTCTTTGCTGTATTTTTCCTGGTTGATGAAAATCCCTGTAGGCAACTGCTTTACCTGCAATCCTAGGAAATAGCTAAGTTCTCCCATCATACTCATTTCAAATTTACTTTGCATGAGATAAGAGAACCTTTGACACAAAGCAAGGTTAGTTGAACCAAATATTATATCGTCTACATATATTTGAACCATCAGAAGGTCATCACCTTCCTGTATTTTGAATAAGGTCTTGTCCACAGCACCTTTCTCGAATCCATTATCGGTTAGATACTGGGACAGAGTCTCATACCATGCTCTAGGGGCTTGCTTAAGTCCATACAGTGCTTTCCTTAGCCTGTATACTAGGTCTCCGCCTTCTGGATTGACAAACCCTGGTGGTTGTTCAACATATACTTCTTCCACAAGGTCTCCATTCAGGAATGCACTTTTGACGTCCATTTGGTATACAATGAAGCTCTTATGGGTGGCAAAGACTAAAAATATCCTAATGGCTTCTAGTCTGGCTACAGTGGCAAATGTTTCATCGTAGTCTATGCCTTATTCCTGTTTGTAGCCTTGAGCGACTAGTCGGGATTTGTTCCTGATAATGAGTCCATTTCTATCTTGTTTCTAAATACCCATTTGGTTCCAATTACGGATTGATGAGTGGGTCTGGGTACAGGATACCATACATTGTTTCTTTCGAAACTGTTAAGCTCTTCTTCCATAGATGAAATCCAATGAGAGTTGTTGAGAGCTTCTTTGGTAGAAGCAGGTTCGGATTCGGCTAAGAATACAGCAATAGTGCACATGTTGAGTTTTCTCAGCTCGAATTGAAATTTCCATACAGGAAATGGAGATATCTCAGACTCGGTTTCTTCTTGCGCACATAGTATATTTCCTTGTGTACTCTGTATTCTCCTATGGGTAGATACTTCAGCTTCAATATTTCCTATGATCAACTCCTGTGGGTGATCTCTCAACCATCTTCTGTCGGGTTTTAATTTGGCGTCTCGTACTGTATCTTGAGTTGTTGTAGTTTCAGCTTCGGCTTGTCCAACATCGGCTTCATATACGTCAGTTCTTACAGTTGTGGGTTTGATTTCGAAGTCAACTACAGGCTCTATAGGAGTTGGTGGATCTATGATGGAAAGTTGTTGGATGTTATGAGTAACTTCTTCTACTCCTGTAGAATCATGGTGAGGTTCATCGAACACTACATGAACTGATTCCTCAATTATTAGCTTCCTTTTATTGAACATCCTTTGCTAACAGAGGAATATCCTACAATTATCCCTTCATCCGATTTCTCATCGAAGGTACTAAGTTGATCCTTCCCGTTGTTCAAAACGTAACACCTGCATCCAAATATGTGAAAGTATGAAACTAATGGAGTTTTGTTGTTCCATACCTCGTATGCTGTTTTGTTGTGGTGCTTGTTGATGATACAACGGTTTTGTGTATAGCACGCTGTATTGGTGGCTTCGCCCCAAAAACGCTGTGGCAATTTGCTAGCGGCAATCATTGTCCTTGTTGCTTCATTCAGCGTCCTGTTCTTTCGCTCAGCAACACCATTTTATTGAGGTGTATGGGCAGCTGAGTATTCGTGCTGTATCCCATGTTCCGAACAGTATTGCTCTTTAAAGCGGTTAGTGAATTCTGTACCTCTGTTGGAATGAATGGACACGATACTCAACCCTCTTTCATTCTGAAGCTTTCTCAGGTGCTTGGGCAGCTTTGATGTTGTTTCTTTCTTCTTGCTTAGGAAAATTGTCCAAGCATACCTGGAATAATCATCAACAATAACGAGACAGTACTTCTTACCTCCCAAACTTACCTGGTCTACAGGACCATAGAGATCCATGTGTAGCATTTCTAGAACTCTGTGTGTGAAAAGGTATGATTTTCTCTTCAGGGTGGTCTTGATTTGCTTGCCTTTTTGATAGGGTCCACAAACGCTGTCTTTTTGGAATGACACATTTGGCAATCCTCTAACCATTCCCTGTCTGGAAAGCTTGTTGATAGTCTTGAGGTTGACGTGAGACATCCTCTTGTGCCATAGCCAGCTTAGATTTGCAGTTCCTTTGGCATTGTGGAGCTCGTGGGCATCCAATCAGCAATTTACATATTACCTGATCTGCTTCCTGTGAGCACAACGTCTTTGGTTAGGATGTTCTTGACTCTACAATGATCTTTATAGAACTTCATTGAGAACTGTTTGTCACAGAACTGACTAATACTAAGTAGATTGTACTGTAAGCCTTCAACATAAGCTACATCGGTGACTTTGAATTTTCCGACAAGCAGGTTTCCTTTCCCTCTTTTTCTTCCTTTAGATTTATCACCGAAGCGCACTTTTGGACCGCGACCTTCTACGTAATCTGACAGCTTGCTTTTATCTCTTGTCATGTGCCGAGAACATCCACTATCGAAGTACCAGATGTCCTCCTCTAAGATGTCCTGTATGCAAATAAATTAAGTAGATTTAGGTCCCCTTTGATTGTTGGGTCCATGGATGTTAGTGCCTTTAGGTACCCAGATTTTCCTAATAGCAATAGGTCTACTGTAGGATGCTTTAGGTCCGTAGTTGCGATTTCTACGTGGGGCATGTGCGTAGTCGCTATAACCATGATAATTATTATACATGCAAAATTCAGGGTTATTATTATTAATACAGTACGAATGCCGTCTTGGAGGTGGAGCCATTTTCTTCGGCCTTACAGCTTGTCTTCTGGGTCTCCAGTTGGATTCCCAAAGGTGTTATTGATACTGTGAGAATACTTGCTTTTGCGATGGTTAACGCGGCTCCTGTATCCAATACCTAGGCGTGCTGTACTGAAAGTACTGCCGTGCGGGCCTTCGATATTTGGATACAGCCTTCTTTCTGAATGGCTGTTGGCGCTGTTGATATGCTCAGGGAGCATGCTGTTGAGTGCGCCTTACAGGTCTGAATGGCTGGTGATTCCGCTGTCTGGAATATGACTGTGGTGGCGGAATGGCAGCTTTTGTTGTTCGTGATGCAATGGGTTCCTTCACAGGACTCGGAATTTCTTTCGATACAAGAATGGGGTCCAAACCCCTGACGCACACAGTACTATTTTTCCCTTTATTGGAAGATGAGTTGTATCCTAAGCCACTTTTATCATGAGCATGTTGCCCAGTGCTTAGAATTTCTTCTATTCTTTTGGAAGATTTCTCGAAAGATTTCAGAATGGTCTCAAGTTCTCCTTCTTGTTTTTCGAGAGTTTTTACTTTGGCTTGAAGCAGAACAAAATCATTTGTCTTGCTTTCACTATGAGATTTAGTCTCACTTAGTTCATGAGCAAGTTTATGATTGCTCTCCATGAGTTTTTTATGATCGACTTTTCTATTTTCACAATCAACAGACATATTTTCATAGTTTACTTTCAGCAAGTCGTTTTCTTCTTTCAGCTCTAAGTTAGAAAGTTAGAGCTGCATAATTTCATTTTTCAATGTCTCATGGGCCTTTTGAATGTTCTTAAACTCATTCATCATGTTTTCAAAAGTATGAGATGCATTGGAAGGAATAGCTGAGGTTGAGCTTACCTCATCATCGCTATCTTCATCTTCCAGAATGTCCTTGGCCATAAATCACATATAGACTTTATCTTCGAAATCATCATCAGATGAATCACTGTCAGTGACTACCTGAAGACATTCTTCGGATTTTGATGGTGCGGGGGAGGCTTCTGATTCACCAATGAGGGCCTTGAGCTTGTTTTTCCAAGCACGTATTCTTTCATCCTTTTCTTGTTGCTCGGCTTCCAGCAACCTTTGAACTTTGAGATGAGGACATTTATTTGCATAATGTCCTGGTTTCCTGCAATTATAACACAGGTTAGCATCACCAGAAGAAGTTTCGGTACTTACCTTGTGAACAGGCTTGGGCCTGTATGGAGTTTTTCCCGACTGCTTGATAAACTTCTTGAACTTATGCATGAGGAGCGCCATTTCGTCTTGTGATAGGATGTCGTCGTCGCTGTCAGCATTCTTGTGAATGGGCTTTGATGAACTTGGAATGCTGTGTCTTTGGTTGGATACAGCGGATAAGGCTGTAGTCCTGGCGGGAGATTCTTCAGCTTTCTCTCTCTTGTCTATATCGTACTCAAATGCTTTGAGGTCAGAAAAGAGATCAAAAGTAGATATTTCACTAAGATTGCACGACACACGCATAGTTGTGGTCTTAATGTCCCATCGGGCAGGGAGAGATCTAAAAATTTTTAGGTTTTTCTCCCTTTGGGTATAAATCTTGCCTAATGCTTCAAGTTCACCAACAATACCAGTGAATCTGAGGTCAAGTTCCTCAAATGTTTCAGTTGGTTTCATTTCAAAAGATTCGAATTGCTGAGTTAATTTTGAAATCTTGTTTTCTTTGAGAGCTCAATTCCCTCACAAATTAACTTGAGTTTATCTTAGATATCATCGGCTGATTTGCATCTCTTTACCTTAGAGAACGTGCCTTTGTCAAGAGTGACAAATAGTGCATTCTTCGCAACATTGTCGAGGTTGGCGCGCTTTCTATCATCAGGAGTCCATTGTTCGCGCTCTTTTTCAAGCATCTCTGCATGAGCTTGGCCTTCAATCCTTGGGTCCGGATTTACCTTAATGATCTTTATGGGGCCATCCTGTATAACAAAAATCATCTCTTCGTGTATTGCTGCAAGATGAGCCTCCATCCTAATTCTCCAATCGTCAAATTCGTTAATAGAAAACATAGGGACTTTATTGATCATTGATGTATCCATATGAGAATGTAGGGAAGAAAAAACAAGTGATTTAAGGATCTAATTCGATCAAAATACGACTGATTCTTTTTAGAATCAACCTCTCTGATACCACTTGTTTGTAATACCCGAGATTTCTGTTATGTAATTGGAACTTGCGATATTGTAATGATTGTACTTTTGTCTGAATACTATTCTCCGTAGTTCATAATCCGATATCGTCGAGCATATAATTTCGTGTATGTGATTTAAATGTTGAAATTCTGTGCATGTAGCGCACGCTACAGGCTAAGGGTAGCGTACGCTAACATGGTTTTATAGCGCACGCTACCGAGTGTAATTAGCGCACGCTATGCGTGGTCAGACTGATGGAGACGTGCGGTAGGTGAGATCTGGCCGGGGGACCCCTGTCGGATCGTGTCGGATGTACCTGGACGGCTTTCGGGAAAAGCCGGGTCAACGCCTTAGCGCACGCTACAGGTATATGCGTAGCGTACGCTAAGTGCCGAGTCTGATTTAGGCGTGAGCCGTTAGCGCACGCTACGAGCAGTGTAGCGCGCGCTAATAGCCATTTATTATAAATAGGACAAGATCCTATTCGTGATTTCGATCCTTTCTTCCCACATAACCCGAACTCTTGCACTTGTAACATAACTCCATTCGTCCTAAACACTTCGTATCAACCACTTAGTTCGAGATTGAAGATCTTATATCATTGGAGATTGGTGTTCAAGCCTTTGGTGTTGGATTGCTTCATTTTCATCCGTGTTCTTCATTACTTTGAGGTAGGTGATTTTTCACCAATGATTAGTAAGGTTCCTAAGGAAGTTTGAATCATGTTTGGATAGCAAGTATTTCGTTTTTATCGGTCATCGCATGATAGAAGGATACTTTTGACGTATAGATGCTAGATATCGAATGAACCTTTGAACCACCTTATTATAAGGATTCCTAAGCATGTTTAAATCGATTTATGATCAAGTAATCGGATATTACCCAGTTGATACGTTGTATACGTTGGAATCATGTGTTTTGGAACGTTAGACGATGGAACTTAGATTATTTCTGGAAGATCGTAGAGGAATTGTGATATCGAGATAACTATCCGTATATTGGTATTTCATAATCATAAATCTTCCAGAAACCTTATTATCATGATATGCCCGAGGATAACTTGTAACATCACCATAGGATTCATAAGTTCTTCATCATTCAACCCAGTTTTCGGTTTGCAGTATTCTGCCATGCAAGATTAGCGCACGCTAACCTGTGTGAGTTAACGTGCGCTATCGAGGTTCGGTTTTCGCACAAAACGTACGTAGCGTACGTTATGAGACCAGCCGAGTCAGACTGCCAGACCGTGGCTAGCGCACGCTAGTCTTATAAGACAGCGTACGCTAACAGTCCGTCTTAGCGCACGTTACGTAGGAGTGCGTGGCGCTAAGCGATCGGGCATTGTTTATTTTGAGCTTTTCGGCCGTAGACCGAATTGTTAGGCCATCGTTCGACTTGAGATGATTTGTATATCGTTCCTTTTGTTAAGGTTCGAGCTTGTTACGTTGATCGGAGGAGGCGGCCTTCGAGTGCGTCGAGAGCATTGAAGTATATCGTTCTTGCCATCTTCGAGGCAAGTATCGTGATGTGTTAATATCGGTATTTTTGGAGTATGCGTATGATTATGCAAGTTGTTGAACATGATATTTACTTCGTTGATTTGTCATGATATTCGTTATATAGTGTTTATATGTTCATGTTGATGAACATAATGATTTGGCATATGTGTATGCATGAGTTGTGTTTGTATACGTTGAACGATCTATCTTGAGGCGGCCGGATCGGATGTCCACCTCGTGTTGATCCGACGGATCATCTTGGGATCTAAGTGAGCGCTGGATCATTGGACGGGTTATTTCCACCTCGTGTTGGTCGACGGGATCATCTTGGGATCTATCTTTGAGGCGCTGGATCATTGGAATACCCATGCTGTGTAATGGAATCTTGTGGATTCGCATTGTCGGATCCATTAGCGGAAGTCCGTGTGGTGTATCTTGTTATGTATTATTGATGCATATTCGAATTGTTTAACATGATACTTGTACTAGCATCGTTTTGCTAACCCCTTCGGGGGTGGACATTTGTTTTGATGTTCAGGTAGCCGAGGAGCAGGGAAACGACCACGGGGCCGACGTGACGACGAAGGGGTTCAGTGATGTTTATTGTTATTGGAGATTTGTGGTCTTGGTTTGGTTTCTGTACTCGAGTACGCGTGTCCTTTTGATATTAATTCGATATGGTTGTATTAATTACCCGTTGAACCAGTTGTACGTTCCATAAACTTGAATTTTCGCAGTGTTGATGTCTTATATTTACTTTCTTTTTTTTATTAGCCTTGTAAATCCTTACTTAAAGGGTTTACGGCGCTGTAATTATTCCGAACATCTCGGGGTGTTACAGAATATGGTATCGGAGCTAAGATTCATGGATATCTTGGCAGTCGGGTTTTAGTTGGGTCTGTTTACGTTATTTGATTTACGGGTCATTTGTAACATCAATTCGGCTAAGTCGTCATGTGGACCGTGGTTGTAAGTCTCTTAATCTCTTATACTACCGTTTTACTTAATTATTGTTTTGTGAGTATTGACGGACTTTATTTCAAAATTTTGTTCTGGATATTGAGAAATTGTGTTTACAGTATGTTGAGAGGAGGACGTGGACGCGGACGCGGTCGTGGACGCGGACGTGGTAACATGAGACATGAGGATTCCGCAACTACCCCAGAAATATCGGCTAGTCGAACCGATTCCCATTACGGAGGGCGCAAGGATCGGCGAATGGTGATGCAAATCCTAACATGCCGGGGTGCTTCAACAGTGGTGGCGCGAGATAAACCCGATTCGCCAGTCGTTGATCGCATGCAGACAGCGATGGGACAGCAGCACCACGAGGATAACCGGGAGACAGATGGCTTCTTGAGGTGGTTAAATTGCACCCGCCAAAATTTGTGGATCTGTGAGGCACTTATTTGGGATCAGCTCAAGGAGTTGGAGAAAATATTCGCGGGTCTTAATCGTCCCGAGGACCTAAGCTTCCCATCGCCGGTATTTTACATTTGGGAGGCCTTTGATTGGTGGGAAGCTGTTCGACCCGAAAATCATAATGCGGATTGGACGGAATTCAAACAAATGATGGAAGCACAGTATTGTCCCCGTCCAGTAAGAGAGGCGAAGATCCGAGAGTTTTTCTCACCACAGAGTTCGGAGGCATCTGTGACAGATGTAATTAAAACTTTTAATCATCAGCTGACTTGTGTGCGACACTTGGTCAGAACGGAGGCAGAAAAGATTTTTCATTTTGATATGCGGATGAAGCCGGAGATTCAGCAGTACATGTCCGGATTCGAGTGTACTACGTTGCGACAGTATCAAGACAAAGCGTTGGCCTACGACATGAAAGAGGCGGCGGTAGAGAAATCGGTAGAGGCAAAGAAGCAGAAGGTGACCGGCAGCTTTGCAGAAAACAAGAGTGGTGGGGCCCGCAAAGGCCAGTCTTCCTTTTATTCGGCTAGGAAACCTCCACATCCTTCTAGAGGCGGAAAGAAGTTCCGGACAGCATCAGCAGTTTCGGACGCATCAAAGAAATGTTACAATTGTGGTCGAGCAGGACATGTTCGACGTGATTGCCCCGCATCTTCTGTGACTTGTTACGACTGTGGGCAAGAAGGGCACCGTGCGGCCTTCTGTGGAGCCGCTACCGAGATCTTTTGGTACCCGCACTCCGGCCTGATTCCTAAGGAGATAAGTGTGAACCAGACACGTAGTGGATTCAGCGGCAGCAGGAAGAGAGAGACATCGAGTCTTTGGGTCCGTTCCTCCGCGCTTTGCGAAATGAGGAGATCGGCGGACGAACAACTTCTTTGTTGCATCAGTGCGATTCAGATCCTTTTGCAACCGATTAGTGTTTTATTCGATTCCTGAGCCACACATTCTTTTATATCTTTGAACCTGTTAATCGTTTGAAAATCTCGTGCTTAATTGATTGTGAACCGTATGTTGTGGGATTGCCGAGTGGAGAGAGAATTATGGGAACACTTGAAGCTAGGGATTTCCCGGTATCTATAGAAGGAAGAGATTGGCCATCGAATCTTATTGTAGTTGACATCTGCGGTGACGATTTAATTCTCGGAGATGATTGGCTCAACCGTTATGGAGTGTCTTTGAATTACCGAGAGAGTCATTTCCATCATTGCGATGACGGATCGAACACTTATTCCGAGGATGGAGACCGGAAGCTCGGGAAATTGATCAAGGCAATGAAAGCGGTGAAATTATCAAGCGGGGATGTCATGGACTTTGGTGCTATGCCATGAGGAAAGAGGAAGGAATAGAGCTCTCGTCTATCTCGATTGTGAATGAGTTCTCGGATGTATTTCTGACGAGCTACCGGTTACCTCCGCAAAGAGAAGTGGAATTCACCATCGAATTAGAGCACAGAGCAACCCCTATTTCCGGGGCACCATACCGTATGGCGCCAACCGAGATGTATGAACTCAAGAAGCAATGGAGGAATTGCTACGAAGGGATATATTCAACCTAGCGTTTCTCCTTGGGCGCCCGTTCTCTTTGTCCTAAGAAAGACGGATCCCTCCGATTGTGTATTGATTACGGGGAGCTTAACAAAATGACGATCAAGAATAAGTATCCTATACCTCGGATCGACGACTTGTTTGATCAAGCGCAAGGGCAAGGGTATTCTCGAAGATTGACTTGCGATCGGGATACCATCGATTGAGAATTAAGGAATCGGATATACCGAAATCGCTTTGAGATCGATGCAGGCATTATGAATTTGTAGTGATGCCATTTGGACTTACAAATGCTCTGCGGTATTCATGCAATTGATGAATCGGGTATTCTTGGAGTACTTGGATAAATTTGTGGTTGTCTTCATTGGACATCTTGATATATTCGAGGGACGCAGAGGAACATCTTTGAACATTTACGTGTGGTTTTGAGCATCTTGAGAAAGGAACAGGTTGTATGCTAAGCTTTCTAAATGTGAATTCGGCTTAAGGAAGTAACCTTCCTTGGGCACGTGATATCATCAGACGGAGTTCGGGTGGACCGAAGAAAGTCGAAGCAATCTTGGAATGGGAAGCCCCTAAAACGTGAAAGAAGTCCGAAGCTTCTTAGGACTTCTTGGATATTATCGCCGCTTTGTAGAGGGATTTTCCAAAATTGCTCGTCCGCTCACCCAAATTCTGGAAAACTCAAAAGTTCGCGTGGAATGAGAAGTGCCAGTGGTTTTGACGAAATTAAGAAGAGACCGACGACACCTATATTAGCGCCGCCGGAAAGCCGACGGATTTTTGGTATCTGGCGGCGCTTGAATCGGGAGTTTGGGTTGTGTGTTGATGCAAAAGGGTAAAGTAATTGCTTATGCTTCTCGGCAATTGAAACCGTACGAAGTTAATTATCCGACTCATGATCTGGAGCTAGCACTGTGGTCTTTGCCTTGAAAATTTGGAGACATTATTTATCGGCACTCATTGTCGGATCTTTACAGATCATAAGAGCCTCAAATACATTTTCGATGTAAAGAATTAAACATGAGGCAGAGAAGGTGGTTGGAATTGATCAAGGATTACGACTTGGAGATTCTCTATCATCCTGGGAAAGCAAATGTAGTAGCCGATGCCTTGAGCCGAAAACCCGTTTCTCTTCGAGTGTTGGAAGCACTTACATCCCAAACCGGTATTCAACGAACCGATCCGCGAGGGATTGAAGTATGGGCACCGGGAATCAAGGACAACTTTATGTGATGGAACCGACTTCATCACTAGTCGAGGATCAAGTCTAAACGGTTGAACGATTCTCGATCCTTCGATTATGTGATGAAATAAAGAAAGGAAAAGCCCGGGATTCGTAATACAAGATGATGGAGTTACGAGATTTGAGTCGACTTTGCGTTCCGATGATGATGATTTGAGACGGACTATTCTCAAGGAAGCTCACATAGCGCCCTATTCTATTCACCGGGCGTGATAAAATGTATAAGGATCTAAAACAAAACTTCGTGGGGAATATGAAGAAGGACGTGGCAGTACGTTTGAAGTGTTTGACTTGTCATCGTGTCAAGATTGAGCATCGGCGACTGCCAGGATGTTAAAGCGCCCGATCCCCGAGTGGAAGTGGGAGGATATCTCGA
This sequence comes from Orobanche coerulescens, assembly GCA_033398695.1. NCBI lineage: Eukaryota > Viridiplantae > Streptophyta > Magnoliopsida > Lamiales > Orobanchaceae > Orobanche > Orobanche coerulescens. The sequence goes on from CM065809.1 coordinate 137,852,477, forward strand.
TGGATTTCATCACCCGGTATGCCAAGGACTAGAGCGGGAATGAACATGATTTGGGTTATAGTTGATCGACTAACCAAGTCAGCTCATTTCCTAGGGATCAAAGATACTTGGGGACCGAAAGTTTGGCGCAGTATTTATTGCGGAGATAGTCGGATTGCAGGGACGCCGAAGACCATTATTTCGGATCGAGATGGTCGTTTCGTGTCGCACTTCGAAAGCGATTCACAAAGCTTTGGGGATCGAGCTCAACTTTAGCATGACTTATCATCCCCAAAGGACGGTCGGTCAGAAAGGACTATTCAAACCGTAGAAGACATGCTTAGAGCTTGTGCGTTGGATTGGTCAACCGATTGGAAAGTTCACTTGCCCTTGATCGAATTCACTTACAATAATAGTTGGCATGCTTCTATTAAGATGGCACCATTTGAAGCTTTGTACGGGAGGAGGTGCCGATCACCCCTGTGTTGGGATGATTCTTGGATTTGATCGGGACGGAACCGGATTTGATTATTCGACTCAAGAGAAGATAGCGGTGATTCGAGAGAGACTGCTGATCGCCCCAGTCGACAAGTCTTATGCAGATGTACGTCGTCGCCCTCTAGAGTTCGACGTTGGGAACCACGTACTATTGAAGGTGTCTCCTACACGAGGGATTTTCCGTTTTGGGAGAAGAGGCAAGCTTAGTCCAAGATATATCGGACCATTTGAGATCCTAGAGAGAGTTGGGGATTTAGCATACGAGTTGGCCTTACCGCCATCGTGAGTCATGTTCACGGTGTATTTCACGTATCCCAATCGGAAGTATATACTGGACCCCAGTCACGTCATTGATTTCGACGAGATCGAGATAGCTAATGATGGCACCTTCGAAGAGAGACCAATCAAGATACTTGAGAGCCGGATCAAACAATTAAGGAATAAACCGATACATTTGGTTAAAGTACAATGGTCACGACATGGAGTCGAAGAGGCCACTTGGGAAACGGAGGACGGTATGAAGGCTAAATATCCGGAGTTGTTTTCATCCTAAGTTTCGGGACGAAACTTCTTTTTAGGGAGGAAGGATGTAATACCCGAGATTTCTGTTATGTAATTGGAACTTGCGATATTGTAATGATTGTACTTTTGTCTGAATACTATTCTCCGTAGTTCATAATCCGATATCGTCGAGCATATAATTTCGTGTATGTGATTTAAAGGTTGAAATTCTGTGCATGTAGCGCACGCTACAGGCTAAGGGTAGCGTACGCTAACATGGTTTTATAGCGCACGCTACCGAGTGTAATTAGCGCACGCTATGCGTGGTCAGACTGATGGAGACGTGCGGTAGGTGAGATCTGGCCGGGGGACCCCTGTCGGATCGTGTCGGATGTACCTGGACGGCTTTCGGGAAAAGCCGGGTCAACGCCTTAGCGCACGCTACAGGTATATGCGTAGCGTACGCTAAGTGCCGACTACGCTTAGGCGTGAGCCGTTAGCGCACGCTACGAACAGGGTGTAGCGCGCGCTAATAGCCATTTATTATAAATAGGACATCATCCTATTCGTGATTTCAGTCCTTTCTTCCCACATAACCCGAACTCTTGCACTTGTAACATAACTCCATTCGTCCTAAACACTTCGTATCAACCACTTAGTTCGAGATTGAAGATCTTATATCATTGGAGATTGGTGTTCAAGCCTTTGGTGTTGGATTGCTTCATTTTCATCCGTGTTCTTCATTACTTTGAGGTAGGTGATTTTTCACCAATGATTAGTAAGGTTCCTAAGGAAGTTTGAATCATGTTTGGATAGCAAGTATTTCGTTTTTATCGGTCATCGCATGATAGAAGGATACTTTTGACGTATAGATGCTAGATATCGAATGAACCTTTGAACCACCTTATTATAAGGACTCCTAAGCATGTTTAAATCGATTTATGATCAAGTAATCGGATATTACCCAGTTGATACGTTGTATACGTTGGAATCATGTGTTTTGGAACGGTAGACGATGGAACTTAGATTATTTACGGAAGATCGTAGAGGAATTGTGATATCGAGATAACTATCCGTATATTGGTATTTCATAATCATAAATCTTCCGAAACCTTATTATCATGATATGCCCGAGGATAACTTGTAACATCACCATAGGATTCATAAGTTCTTCATCATTCAACCCGATTTTGGTTTGCGATTCGCCATGCAAGATTAGCGCACGCTAACTGTGTGAGTTAACGTGCGCTATCGAGGTTCGGTTTTCGCACAAAAGCGTCGTAGCGTACGTTATGAGACCAGCCGAGTCGATCGCCAGGCCGTGGCTAGCGCCGCTAGTCTTATAAGACAACAGACGCTAACGATCCGTCTTAGCGCACGCGTTACGTAGGTACGTGGCGCGCTAAGCGATCCGGCATTGTTTATTTTGAGCTTTTCGGCCGTAGACCGAATTGTTAGGCCATCGTTCGACTTGAGATGATTTGTATATCGTTCCTTTTGTTAAGGTTCGAGCTTGTTACGTTGATCGGAGGAGGCGGCCTTCGAGTGCGTCGAGAGCATTGAAGTATATCGTTCTTGCCATCTTCGAGGCAAGTATCGTGATGTGTTAATATCGGTATTTTTGGAGTATGCGTATGATTATGCAAGTTGTTGAACATGATATTTACTTCGTTGATTTGTCATGATATTCGTTATATAGTGTTTATATGTTCATGTTGATGAACATAATGATTTGGCATATGTGTATGCATGAGTTGTGTTGTATACGTTGAACGATCTATCTTGAGGCTGGATCGGATGTCCACCTCGTGTTGATCCGACGGGATCATCTTGGGATCTAGTGAGGCGCCTGGATCATTGGACGGGTTATTTCCACCTCGTGTTGGTCCGACGGATCATCTTGGGATCTATCTTTGAGGCGCTGGATCATTGGAATACCCATGCTGTGTAATGGAATCTTGTGGATTCGCATTGTCGGATTCCGTAGCGGAAGTCCGTGTGGTGTATCTTGTTATGTATTATTGATGCATATTCGAATTTTTAACATGATACTTGTACTAGCATCGTTTGCTAACCCCTTCGGGGTGGACATTTGTTTTGATGTTCGGGTAGCCGAGGAAGCGGAAAGCGACCCACGGGACCGACGTGACGACGAAGGGGTTCAGTGATGTTTATTGTTATTGGAGATTTGTGGTCTTGGTTTGGTTTCTGTACTCGAGTACGCGTGTCCTTTTGATATTAATTCGATATGGTTGTATTAATTACCCGTTGAACCAGTTGTACGTTCCATAAACTTGAATTTTCGCAGTGTTGATGTCTTATATTTACTTTCTTTTCTTTTTTTATTAGCCTTGTAAATCCTTACTTAAAGGGTTTACGGCGCTGTAATTATTCCGAACATCTCGGGGTGTTACAGAATATGGTATCAGAGCTAAGATTCATGGATATCTTGGCAGTCGGGTTTTAGTTGGGTCTGTTTACGTTATTTGATTTACGGGTCATTTATAACATCACATTCGGCTAAGTCGTCATGTGGACCGTGGTTGTAAGTCTCTTAATCTCTTATACTACCGTTTTACTTAATTATTGTTTTGTGAGTATTGACGGACTTTATTTCAAAATTTTGTTCTGGATATTGAGAAATTGTGTTTACAGTATGTTGAGAGGAGGACGTGGACGCGGGCCTTGGTCGTGGGCGCGGACGTGGTAACATGAGACATGAGGATTCGCAACTACCCCGAAATATCGGCTAGTCGAACCGATTCCCATTCGGAGGCGGCAAGGATCGGCGAATGGTGATGCAAATCCTAACATGCCAGGGTGCTTCAACAGTGGTGGCGTAGATAAACCATTCGCCAGTCGTTGATCGCATGCGACAGCGATGGGACAAGCGGCACCACGAGGATAGCAGGGAGACAGATGGCTTCTTTGAGGTGGTTAAATTGCACCCGCCAAAATTTGACTGGATCTGCTGAGGCACTTATTTGGGATCAGCTCAAGGAGTTGGAGAAAATATTCGCGGGTCTTAAGCGTCCCAGGGACCTAAGCTTCCCATCGCCCGGTATTTTACATTTGGGAGGCCTTTGATTGGTGGGAAGGCATTCGACCGAAAATCATAATGCGGATTGGGCGAATTCAAACAAATGATGGAAGCACATGATTGTCCCCGTCCGATAAGAGAGGCGAAGATCCGAGAGTTTTTCTCACCACAGAGTTCGGAGGCATCTGTGACGGATGTAATTAAAACTTTTAATCATCGGTGACTTGTGTGCGACACTTGGTGAAACGGAGCGAAAAGATTTTTCATTTTGATATGCGGATGAAGCCGGAGATTCAAGATACATGTCGGATTCGAGTGTACTACGTTGCGACAGTATCAAGACAAAGCGTTGGCCTACGACATGAAAGAGGCGGCGGTAGAGAAATCGGTAGAGGCAAAGAAGCGAAGGTGGACCGTGACTGCGAGAAAACAAGAGTGGTGGGGCCCGCAAAGGCAGTCTTCCTTTTATTCGGCTAGAAACCTCCACATCCTTCTAGAGGCGGAAAGAAGTTCCGGACAGCATCGTGATTTCGGACGCATCAAAGAAATGTTACAATTGTGGTCGAGCGTGGCATGTTCGCGTGATTGCCCCGCATCTTACGTGACTTGTTACGATCAGGCAAGAAGGGCACCGTGCGGCCTTACGTGGAGCCGCTACGGATCTTTTGGTACCCGCACTCCGGCCTGATTCCTAAGGAGATAAGTGTGAACCAGACACAGCAGAGTGGATTCCAGCAGCAGAACGTTGGGAAGAGAGAGACATCGAGTGCTGGGTCCGTTCCTCCGCGCCTGTACGAAATGAGGAGATCTGACGACCAGAACACTGCTAACTTGACTAACTTCTTGACACACGGTTCCGAAGCTTTATCTCTTCAATGCAAGTCCGTCACACACAGTTCGGGAAAAGCAATGCTTTCTCAGTCCACACAGGGCTGATGGGTTTGTTCAATGATAGAACGATGGTTTGAACAACAGCTTCACTTTCTTGATCTTTAGCTGATGATGTGTTGTTCAAGGTTGAGCACTTTGGATATTTCTTTTCTCAGAATATGCAGTATATTTGAAGAAATATGTTTGCTCAGAATATTCGTGTAAGCGCTTATTGGTTGTAGTTGATCATATGCTGATCTTCAAACTCTGGAGATATATATAGCTTCTGAATAAATCCGTTGAAAATAGATCTGTTGAGCAAGATTCCGTGACAACTAGATAGTTGACTTGTATAAACCAAGATCCGGATTTTGCGTGGTTTGAAGATCTCTGTCGGATTTAGTATTTAAATACTTTATCCTTTTAGTATTTAAATACTTCTTTATCAAACGGGACTTGACTTTAGCGAATACCAATGATTCCTTTTCAAACGGTCTTCAGTCCTATTTCGATGGGTGTTGAATCTCTCAATACTTTATAGCTTGAATGTTGTATCCATTTGTGTTGTAGGAGGAGAAGTCGCTGTATGGAGTGTTTCTGTATGAAGAGACAGCTTCCATACTTGGCGCTTTTTAGACTCTGTTGTTGTATGATGGCATTATGATAAGTCTTCGATACAGGATCAGCAGCTTCGATCGGTCTATTGATACAGCAGCTTGCTATATGCTGGATTGGAACATTGTTAAAACTTTCTTATCAAGATCTTTCGATACAGGGATTGTTAGCCCAACATGTATGTAATTATTGACGCGACGTGATTGTTATGATTGTTGGATATTATGGCTGACCCCATCGTGGGATTTCTTTTTAGGTTCTTGGGTTATCGAGCTTGTAGCGGTCGTTAAGAGATGAGCTTCCTAGAGGATACTGGCTATGGCATGTTTTTGTGAATCGAGTATTCTGATTATATGTTGTATTCCACTGCTAGAGTATTCTTAATTATTTGTCCTTTCCACTGCGTGAGTATTCTTAAATGCCCTTTTAGTTTTTGGCAACTTGAGTTATTTTGGAAAATCATTTTCTAAACTATTGAGTTTTGGTTGTTTGCCCTTGTCCTTTCAAATAAGATTTTACGACGGTTTTGATCAATGAGTTTTATAAAGTCTTCGAATGTTTTTAATAGATAATACCGTCGTTAGCCTCTTGGGCATTTGTAAATGTTTACGAAAATGCCTTCTAGCCTTGTGGGTTCTGTCTCGGGGCCCACAGCGCTGTAATATTCCTGGATGGCTCTGGGGGTGTTACAATTATTAGATGACTCTTGGCCTTTCATATTTCCTTCCTTATTATTAGATGACTCTTAGCCTTTCATATCCTTCATTAAGTTCATCCAACCTTTGACTTTTCATTGCCATTATAACAAACTTTTCATGGACTATATAAAGACTTGCTTGTAACTTGATTTAGATATCAATAAAATGAGTATGGTCTTTCTTCTCTCAATTATCTAGTTCTCTCAAGTTTTATCTCTCTCTATATATATTATTATATAGCACGTTATCAGCACGATAGTGCTTAGAAGAAATCAATATTATTTTTATTGTTCATACAGGAAGAAGATTAAAGAAAGGCTGCGGAAGTGTGTTCAAAATCTTATACATAGACAATTTGTTTATCTATGATATTAAGCACCAATTTTAAATTGCATGACATTAAGAATGTTTATATGCTTGATTTGTATTTTAGTTGCAATGTGGAATCTTATAAAACTTGAATTCAACGCACTTGATGTCACCGGCAAGAATTATTTGACATGGATTTTGGATGCCGAAATTCATCTTAGTGCTATGGGTCTTGGTGTAACACCCCCAAGTTATTCAGGGTATATTACAGCGCCGTGAGCCCCTCCGTGGGACCCACAAGGCTAATCATACGCGGAACTATAAAACTTGACCGAGAGGGTCTAAATACAACGAAATGAAGGACAATACAAAGGGTATTCAAACATATCCTATGTATTCAAATTCATCCCAACACAAAATCAATACCTCGGCAACACAGGTCGGAACATCAAGGAAACTGAAAAACAATACTCAAGTATTCAATAACCATCCCAGTACAACAACACTGAATGGAGGAACACAAAATATAACCGGAAACAAGGCACAGTATCACGCTTGCCCATCATTTTCATGCTGACCCGATACCTGCCTGTCCGTTCTCCTGGAACCTGAAATACATAAAAAGTATTTCCCCCATAAAGGGGTTAGCCGTCGAATAGCTAGTGCAAGTATATCAAGTATGAAATACAATACTCCTCGACAATAAAATAAAAGTAACAGTCAATTCATCAATTCAAGATTAGTATTCCGGAATAACTAAATCTCATAGCATCACAATAATACATACATGATCAACCGTGGAACCGCACCAGAGGCTATGGAACCCTCAGATGACTCGTTGGTCCATCCCAGAGTGGTTAACTCATATGATCCGTAGAATCGCACTAGAGGCTACGAAACCCTCAAAGGATCGGGCGGCCCATCCCAGAGTGGATATAAATAAACATGCCATTCATATATCTTACATTCAAAGTCGAGAATACAAAATCATAAATATATACTTGCCTTTAAGACATGGGGAAAACGAACGGAAAAGAGTATGAGTTCGGTAGGTCCAAGAACGCACTCCCAGTACCTAAATAATTCGTAAGGGATATGATAATCAATAATCCACACTCATAATTCACAAAGAAACTCCCGAAACCCGTCTACGATTCATGAAAATACAAGGGTAAATAACTAGATGTTGGAAAATCACCCAAACCCTCACACGTCCGAACACGGCACAAACCAATCCATAAAATCATAGGAAAAACATGTATACGGCGTAGATATATCATAACCTCAATATTCTCAAGCTTCAAACCGGATAAATCGAACGAATCTAAGAAAAACCCCAAAATTCACAAAAATAGGATTCTAAGGATTTTTACCTTGATTTGGACGATAGAATGGATTAGATGTTGTTAAATCCTTGTTCTCCAACCAAAGATGTTAATATCTGAAGAAAGATCGCCTTCGAACTCTCCAAATCGCCGAAACCCGCTGCTCTCGATCGGTATAATGAGAAGAATGGGAAAAATGACGAAATGGAAGTCAACTATCCAATATATACTCGCCCAGTCTAACGCACGCTACGCCTCCAATATTAGCGTGCGCTAATGAGGTCACCGGGTAGTCCAGTGGATTCTGTCGGCCCCATTAGCATGCGCTAATCGCCTTCCTTTAGCGTGCGCTAGCCGAGAATGGTGTCCAGAAATCGGATTCCAGAACCTACTGTCCTCTGCCCTGCTCAAGTCTCAGCGTGCGCTACCGCAATAGCATAGCGTGCACTACACTACCCTCATAGCGTGTGCTAGCCGAAGCCTAGCGTACGTTACCTGATAGTCTAGAAAACCTGACAACTTCACTGCCTCTGCCGACTCAGCCCGTTAGCGTGCGCTATGGAAGTATTAGCATGCGCTACTAAACATGAATAGCGTGCGCTAGATAACTCCTAGCGTGCGCTAATTGCTAGTCCAGAGAGCAGAATAAGTTACTGGTTCCGACCTGACTGGTCCCATAGCGCCCGCTACGGCTCAAAGCTATCGTGCGCTACTCAAGGAGAATTAGCGTGCGTTAGCCTAGGCCTAGCGTGCGTTATTTCTCTGACCCAGAACACTTTTGCAAGGTCCAAACAACACGATCAAGATCCAAACAAGGTACGAAACTCTATAACAATATCGATAACATCACAAAGAGTTCACAGAGCGACAAAAGTACGGGTATTACATTCTCCCCCTCTAAAAAGGAGTTTCGTCCCGAAACTTAAGAAATAAAGAGTTCAGGGTACTCCGACCGCATCTTTTCTTCTGTTTCCCAAGTTGCCTCCTCAACTCCATGTCTCGACCATTGCACTTTAACCAGTGGAATGATCTTATGTCGAAGTTGTTTCTCATGATGCTCAAGGATCTTCACGGGTCTCTCCGGAAAGGTAATATCTTCGGCCACGTTAATCTCACTATAGTCGATAACTTGGATCGGATCCGGAACGTACTTTCTCAGCTGAGACACATGAAAAACACTATGGACGTGACTCAAAGCTGGAGGCAACGCCACGCGATAAGCTAAATCTCCAACCTTGTCCAAAATCTCGAAAGGCCCGATATACCTCGGACTAAGTTTACCCTTTTTCCCGAAGCAGAAAACCCCCTTGGTCGGCGAAACCTTGAGTAAGACATGATCCCCCACTTCGAATTCCAAGGGTCGACGACGAGTATCAGCATAAGATTTCTGACGGCTCTGGGCAGTCAGCAACCGGTCCGGGATGATAGAAATATTTTCCTTAGTCTCCATCAACATGTCCGGTTCCATTCCGATTAGCTCCAAAGCTTCGTCCCAACATAATGGCGACCTACATCGCCTACCATAAAGTGCCTCGAACGGTGCCATTTTGATCGATGCATGCCAACTATTATTGTAGGCAAACTCGATCAAAAAGCTGCAAACTTCCTTAACATTTTTAGGCGGTGCCCAATCTAGCACTGCCTCAATCTTTTTCGGGTCTACACGAACCCCTTCGGCCAAAATCACATGGACGAGAAACATAACTTCTTCCAACCAAAATTCACATTTCGAGAATTTCGCATAGAGGTGCTCGGTTCTCAAAATATCTAGTACCAAACGCAAGTATCGGGCATGTTCCTCTTTATCTCGAGAATAGATCAAAATGTCGTCAATAAAGACGACTACACATCTGTCGAGGTACTCGATGAATATCTTGTTCATTAACTGCATGAATACCGCTGGTGCATTAGTCAGACCAAAAGGCATAACTACAAATTCATAATGCCCATATCTCATTCGAAATGCAGTCTTCGGAATGTCGGAATCTTTCACCATGAGTTGATAGTACCCCGATCTCAAATCAATTTTCGAGAAAACTGCCGCCCCCTGCAACTGATCAAATAAATCGTCTATAAGAGGCAAAGGATACTTGTTTTTGATGGTCACTTTGTTCAGCTCCCGGTAGTCGATGCACAAACGTAATGAACCATCTTTCTTTCTCACAAAAAGAACAGGCGCACACCAAGGCAAAGCACTCGGTCTGATGTATCCTTTTTTCAATAATTCTCCCAGCTGATTCTTTAATTCTTGCATCTCGGAAGGTGCCATCCGATAAGGTGCCTTAGAAATCGGGGCCGCATCAGGCTCTAAATCCACAGAGAATTCTATTTCTCGATCTGGTGGTAATCCCGAGAGGTCGTCCGTAAAAACATCGGGATACTCATTAACAATCGGGATCAAAGAGAATTCGACTTCGTTCCCTTCCGTCTTCAAGGCATAACACCAATAGCCCGTACAACCTTTATTCAAAAGTTTTACGGCCTTCATGGCACTAATAAGTAACTTGGATTGGCCCAACTTATATCCCAAAAGTGATTACTCGGATCCGTCTTTAGTCATCATGGTGATAACCTTAGTACAGTAATTCATAATCGCTTGGTGACTATCAAGCCAATCCTCGCCGAGGATCACATCTTCGCCTTCCATATCAACTACAATCAGATTCGATAACCAATCCATACCAGATATAATCACTGGAAAATCTCTAATCTCTGGTTCCCCACAATTCTACCCCGCTAGGTAGCTTCACAATGAAGGGATCACAAGCAGTCATACAAGTTATATTCAAATGGCGTACACACTCCAAGGAAATGAAAGAATGGGTAGCACCCGAATCAAAAAGTACATGAAGTGGATGAGATAAAATATGAATGGTACCTGAGGCCACCGTTGCATCGGGTTCATCTGTTCGACGCATCTCGTACACTCGTGGTTGTACCGAACCGACGCTAGAGTTTCCCCCTCCAGCGTTCTGACCCCGTCCCCGGCCCCTGCCGTAATTCTGTTGAGACTGACCAAAAGATTACCGCTGATTCACGCCTTGATCAAGTGGCACTGGGGCAGAAGCCCGAGTGTCCAAAGTCTAATTTGGTTCGGAACAATAAGCCGCCCTATGTCCCATCTGCCCGCAAGTGTGACACTTCAATGGTGGGAAATTGCATTCCAAATTAACGTGGCCTGGACGACAACAATTATAGCAAGTCACCGTGGGATCTGAGGTGCCCGGAGCGGAACGGAAACCTCTCTTCCCTTTAGTAGAACGTGACGACTGTCCGGCGGAGCGGTTAGTCGTCTGTGACCTCTGGAAGTTGCCACTCTTAGAGCCAGAGAAATTTCCCGCGATCTTCTGCTTCTTCGATTCTTCAGTGGTATCGTGGTCGGGGCTAAATATGTCATGGGCAAAAGCTCTGTCTTGATATTCCTTCAACGTGGTACAAGCAAATCCGTCCATGTACCGCCATAAGTCCATATTCATCCACATATCAAAATAACGGATCTTATCACGCTCGTTTCGCACTTGATCCTTCACGTGGATCAATTGTTGGTTGTACTCCACGATTGCCTGCGAAACGGGAATATTCTGCGGTTTAGCCTCGAAAAAGGCTCGAATTTGGCCTTCTCGCACCGGCCAAGGACAAAACTCGGCCTCCAGAAGTTCTTTAAACTCATCCCACATAGAAACACGATCTTGTGGCTTGATGACTTTCCACCACGTAGCAGCCTCCTTGGTGAGGAACTACTGAGCAATCGGTACTTTCCTCACTTCGGGACAATCACTGCTTCAAAAATTTTCTCCAACTCCGCTAGCCAATCTTCCCAACCTAACGGGTCTGTGGAACCACCAAACTGTGGAGGGTGCATACGGATCACATTCTGAAGCAAGGCATCCGCGTTCAGGTTCGGATTATTCAGCTGAACGGTTTGGGCTAAAATGGTCATCTAGTTAGCCAATTATTGAAGTACATTCGCAACTCCAACGTCTGCGCTGTTCCCCTAGCCAGTCGACTGGTCGTGCTTACTTTCGATGTCAGGATGCACCGAGTTAGATAGGCTAGGTTTGGTCGATCCCGCAACGGAACTGAGGGAAGCGGCCGCGCCACGTCCTCGTCCACGTCCACGGCCTCGTCCCCTACCAGCTGACATGCTGAAGAACACACAAGGCACGTAAGTACAATTCAATCGCACATCACCGAAGTGACCGATTCTCAAAATACCAAAGTAGAAGCAAAACGATAAAGGAAACGTCAGAAGAGTAAGAGGTCTTACAAGTACCGGTCGCACTGTGATGATGGCAAAGTAGTGATACTGTAGACAAACGATGACTCAATCGACCCAAAAGACCGACAGCCTAGGTATCCATAGACCTAAGCTCTGATACCATATTCTGTAACACCCCCAAGTTATTCAGGGTATATTACAGCGCCGTGAGCCCCTCCATGGGACCCACAAGGCTAATCATACGCGGAACTATAAAACTTGACCGAGAAGGTCCAAATACAACGAAATGAAGGACAATACAAAGGGTATTCAAACATATCCAATGTATTCAAATTCATCCCAACACAAAATCAATACCTCGGCAACACACGCCGGAACATCAAGGAAACTAAAAAACAATACTCGAGTATTCAATAACCATCCCAGTACAACAACACTAAATGGATGAACACAAAACATAACCGGAAACAAGGAACAGTATAACGCTTGCCCATCATCTTCATGCCGACCCGATACCTGCCTGTCCGCTCTCCTGGAACCTGAAATACATAAAAGGTATTTCCCCCATAAAGGGGTTAGCCGTCGAATAGCTAGTGCAAGTATATCAAATATGAAATACAATACTCCTCGACAATAAAGTAAAAGTAACCATCAATTCATCAATTCAAGATTAGTATTCTGGAATAATTAAATCTCATAGCATCACAACAATATATACATGATCAACCGTCGAACCGCACCAGAGGCTACGGAACCCTCAGAGGACTCGTCGGTCCATCCCAGAATGGTTAACTCATATGATCCGTGGAATCACACCAGAGGCTACGAAACCCTCAGAGGACCCGTCAGCCCATCCCAAAGTGGATATAAATAAACATGCCATTCATATATTTTACTTTCAAAGTTGAGAATGCACAATCATAAATATATACTTGCCTTTGAGACATCGGAAAAACGAACGGAAAAGAGTATGAGTTCGGTAGGTCCAAGAATGCACTCCCAGTACCTAAACGATTCGTAAGGGATTCCATACTCATAATTCACGAAGAAACTCCCGAAACCCATCTACGTTTCACGAAAATACAAGGGTAAACAACTAGAGGTTGGAAAATCACCCAAACCCTCACACGTCCGAACACGGCACAAACCAATCCGTAAAATCATAGGAAAAGCATGTATACGGGGTAGATATATCATAATCTCAAGATTCTCAAGCTTCAAACCAGATAAATCGAACGAATCTAAGAAAAACCCCAAAATTTCCAAACATAGGGTTCTAAGGATTTTTACCTTGATTTGGACGATAGAATGGATTAGATGTTGTTAAATCCTTGTTCTCCAACCAACGATGTTGATATCTGAAGAAATATTGCCTTCGAACTCTCCAGATCGCTGAAACCCGCTGCTCTCAATCGGTATAATGAGAAGAATCGGAAAAATGACGAAATGGAAGTCAACTGTCCAATATATACTCGCCCAGTCTAGCGCACGCTATGCCTCCAATATTAGCATGCGCTAGCGAGGTCACCGGGTAGTCTAGTGGCTTCTGTCGGCCCCGTTAGCGTGCACTAATCGCCTTCCTTTAGCGTGCGCTAGCCAAAAATGGTGTCCAGAAATCGGAGTCCAGAACCTACTGTCCTCTGCCCTGCTCAAGTCTTAGCGTGCGCTACCGCAATAGCATAGCATGCACTACGTTGCCCTCATAGCGTGCGCTAGCCGAAGCCTAGCGTACGTTACCTGATAGTCCAGAAAACCTAACAACTTCACTGCCTCTGCCAACTCAGCCCATTAGCGTGCGCTACGGAAGTATTAGCGCGTGCTACTACTCATGAATAGCGTGCGCTAGCTAACTCCTAGCATGCGCTAATTGCTAGTCCAGAGAGCAGAATAAGTTACTGGTTCCAACCTGACTGGTCCCATAGCGCGTGCTACGGCTCAAAGCTAGCGTGCGCTACTCAAGGAGAATTAGCATGTGTTAGCCTAGGCCTAGTGTGCGTTATTTCTCTGACCCAGAACACTTCCGCAAGGTCCAAACAACACGATAAAGATACAAACAAGGTATGAAACTCTATAACAATATCAACAACCTCACAAAGAGTTCACAGAGCGACAAAATAGGAAGAAAGGCAAAGTCAAACAGTCAATAAAAGTATGGGTATTACACTTGGTGACACCATAAAAGAAGGAAATAAAACTTCTGATCAAGATAAGGCAACGACTATGATATTTCTCCGCCATCACCTTGATTAAGGGCTCAAAACTGAATACTTAACTATAAAGGATCCATCAACCCTTTGTAAAGATTTGAAGGAAAAATATGACCACCAAAAAATAGTGATACTACCTAAAACTCGCTATGATTGGATGCTTTATAAAAGTGTAAGCGAGTATAATTCCGTAATATTTAAGATCACTTCTCAATTGAAGTTATGCGGTGAAAATATCACTGATAAAGATATATTGGAGAAAACATACTCCACTTTACATGCAAATAATATACTCCTGCAGCAGCAATATCTTAAATGTGGGTTCACCAAATATTCTGAACTTATTTCGGTCATGCTTCTTGCCGAACAAAATAATGAACTTTTGATGAAAAATCATCAAGCCCGTCCAACTGGCTCAACACCATTCCCAGAAGTGAAGGTTGTGACTAGTAATGATCATGGACAAAGTAAGCAATTTGGATAGGGACGAGGGCGTGGGCATGGATTTGGACGTGGTCTTGGACATGACCGTGGGTGTGATTTTGGATATGGTCGGTGGCCATAATCACCAAAATTTCTCAAACTTTAAAAGGAAGCCTTACCACCAGAAGTGGACAAAAAATGAGGAAAGGCTTAAGGGAAGTACAATGGTTAAAAGAGATGAAAGTACTTGTCACCATTGTGGAATGAAGGGACAATGAAGCCGTACCTGTCGTACCTCCAAGCATATTGTGGATCTTTATCAGGCTTCTTTAAAAACCGTTGAGACTAATCTTACCAAACAAAGTGAATTGGGTCTTACCCATCTTGAAGCTCACCTTAAAGGTGAAGATCATATTGATCCATCAGCCTTTACACATATGGAAGTTAGTGATTTCTTTGAAGATGAGAATGTGGAGTTGACCAAATCTGGTGGTGGCTATATTTAAGTCATATGTTAAGATCTTATTAAGTTTCTAAATTTATGCTTGAACTTTTAAGTTTTAATGTTGGAACTATATGTTTGTTTGAACTATGATCATTATCCTTATCTGTTACTTATGTTATTCCATTTTACTATCAATTAAGCATTTGAAATATGTCTAATTGATAATTTTTTGTTTTTGAAGAAGCAGTCGTGACCTCTCATCATGTGTTGCAACAGATGAGGAATCAATTTGTTTGGCAGGTAGTGCAACAACACATACAATATTAAAAAATCAAAAATATTTTTCGCATCTAACACTAGCTAAAGCTAATATAAACACAATATCTGGCGCATCATATCTTATTGAGGGCTCCGGAAGAGCAAATATAATGTTACCTAATGGTACACAATTTATAATTGATGATGCAATGTTTTCCACTAGATCAAAAAGAAATTTTTGAGTTTCAAAGATATTTACGTCGAAATGGTTATCATATTGAGACAACAAATGAAAATAACAATGAATATTTATAGATAACTTCGATTGTCTCAGGGGGGAAGAAAATAATGGAAAAGCTCCCATCATATCAATCTGGATTGTATTATACTTTCATAAATTCAGTTGAGTCATATATGGTGATAAACAAAAATCAATGGACCCGGCAAATTTTATTATATGGCATGATCGTTTGGGCCATTCGGGTCATGTAATGATGCGAAGAAATATAGAAAATTCAAATGGGCATTCTCTAAAGAACAAAGTTATTCCTTTGCCGGAAGATTTTTCATATGTTGCTTGCTTTCAAGAAAAGTTAATAATGAAGCCATATCATTTAAAAGTTGCAATCGAATGTCCAATATTTTTGGAGCGAATCCAAGGAGATATATGTGGACCTATTATCCCATCAAATGGGTCATCTCAGTACTTTATGGTACTTGAAGATCGACATGGTGGTCGCATGTTAGTTTGTTATCCACTCGTAATGTTGCATTTGCAAGACTTCTTACTCAAATAATTCGATTAAGAGCACAATTTCCCGATCATAATATAAAGGAAATTCGAATGGATAATGGAGGAGAGTTTGCATCCCAATCTTTTAATGATTATTATATATCAATTGGGATTAAAGTGGAACATTCTGTTGCTCACGCGCACACTCAAAATGGTCTAGCCGAATCTTTCATTAAGAGGCTAAAATTGATTGCTAGACATTTACTTATGAGAACAAATTTACCAAATTCTGCTTGGGGACATGCAATAATGTATGCAGCGTCTCTAGTTAGATTAAGACTGATTGCTTATCAGAAATATTCCCCTTTGCAGCTTGTGAATGATCATGAACCAAATATATCTCATTTAAGAGTTTTTGAGTGTGCAGTTTATGTTCCTATATCTCCTCCACAACGAACAAAAATGGGACCCCAAAGAAAATTAGGGGTATATGTTGGGCTTGATTCTCTCTTAGTTATTAAATATTTAAAGCCCATGACTCGTGATTTATTAAAAGCAAGATTTGCTGCTGCCAATTTGATGAGACAATTTTTTTAGCCAATGGCCATGGGCAATAAACGGAATTGAGAGTTTCCGGTGGTGATCTGATCTGAGTGGCGAAGATTTGGCATCAGACACATTTTCGAACGAGTGCGATGTCGTCTTTTTTGAGGTTTGGCCAGCAATATCCTTGTCGAATTAGTTTAAAGCGAACTTTTGGCCTCCTGAGAGGTTGCCGCATATGCCCTCATGCACCTCTCTGAGGGCATAGTCGGACTCGGACAGACATCTTAGTAGTGTGACCGAGTAGCCTCGCTTGTATAAGGTGTCCTCCAAAATGGTAAATCGAGATGATTGAGTTCGGATTGTTCTAGCTTGGGCTCGATCCTCTGGTAAGATGTCGTTTTGGAGGTATTGAATTATGGGGTGCATCCATACTTGGGACTCTACCTATTCAGCTGTTTGGATTTCTGCCATCTCCAGGGCCGACGAGACATGATATCCGATGGGGGAGATAATCCAAAATTTGAAAGAGAAAGACAAGAAGTTTTGTGGAATGCAGTATCTCTGTCTCATTATGATCCTCGAACAAATCAGTGTGAACTTGAAGTTCAAATGATTATCCACCTACAAGAAGTGGAAAATAGATTGCCTCATACATTTACTGATGTCAAGACAGTGACAAAGCCACATATATCAGCTATCAATGTTCCTTGTAAAATTAAACTTCCTGATGTATAAAATAAAATATTACTAGCAAAAGAGTCTAATGCACGCCAGAAGCATGGTAGACCTATTGGATCCAATGATAAAAATCCAAGAAAAATAAGGAAACTTGATAAGCAATATGGTACATCAAATGACATCATTCCAAAAATTATAGATTTGATTACTGATGAGACGCCTTCAAAGGATGATCAAACACCTGAAATTGATGATAACGAAGAGATCTCTATAAACTACACCATTTCACGAAAGATGTGGAATAGAAAAGAAATAATCATGGATGATATATTTGCATATGCAACTCATCTTGGTATTACTGAAGAATCGAGGATCATGAACCTAGATCGATCTATGAATGTAAAAGATGAAATGATTGGCCAAAACGGAAAGATGCTATTGAGGCATAATTGAAATCACTTGAAAAACGTCAAGTTTTTGGACCAATTTTTTAAACACCTGCAGGTGTGAACCCCGTTGGTTATAGATGGGTTTTTGTGTATAAAAGAAATGAGAAAATTAAGTTATATGATACAAAGCACGCCTTGTTGCACAAGGATTCTCACAAAGACCGGAAATTGATTATGAAGAGACTTATTCACTGGTAATGGATGCAACGACATTCAGATTTTTACTAAGAATGTCAATTTTAGAAGGGCTTCGAATGAACTTAATGGATATTGTGACTACCTACTTATATGGGACACTTGACAATGATATCTACATGAAAATTCCTGAAGGATTGAAAATGCCTGAATCATGTAACTCAAAACCCCAAGAGGTGTACTTAATTAAATTACAAAGATCCTTGTACGGGTTGAAACAACCAGGACAGATGTGGTATAATCGTCTACCTTTTGAAAGAATGATATGTTAATAATGTAATATGTCCATGTGTCTTTATTAAAAGGACAAAAGGTGGATTTACTATTATTGCAGTTTATGTTGATGATTTGAACATCATTGGGACTCCTGTTGAACTTGATGAGACGATTGCATATCTGAAAAGGGAATTTGAAATGAAAGACTTGGGTAAAACAAAACTTTGCCTTGGTTTTCAAGTCGAACATTTATCAAAAGGAGTCTTTGTTCATCACCATCATATATTGAAAAGATCCTCAAACGGTATGTTATGGATAAATCATACCCTGTGAGTACACCTATGGTTGTACATTCACTTGAAGAGAAAAAAGATCTATTTCGTCCAAGAGAAAATGGAGAAGAACTTCTTGGTCCTGAAGTACTATGTCTTAGTGAAATTGGTGCACTAATGTATCTTGCCAATTATACATGCCCTGATATTGTATTTTCTGTTAATTTAATGGCAAGACATAGTTCTACTTCAACAAGAAGACATTGAACTGGCGTGAAACATATATTTAAATGTTTTTGAGGAACAATGGATATGGGTCTATTTTATTCTAAAGAATCAAAAGCAGAATTAATTGGTTATGCTGGACATCGAGCTGATCCTCATAAGGGAAGATCACAAACAGGTTACATATTTACACACGGTGATACTACAATATCTTGGAGATCTACAATTCAAACTCTTGCAGCAACTTCCTCAAACCATGCTGAGTTATTCACCCTTCATGAAGCAAGTCGAGAATGTATATGACTTACATCTCTGGTGCATCATATTCGAAAATCATGTGATCTTCCAGTTAACAAAGAAAGTCTAACTATCCTATACGAAGATAATGAAACTTGTATTACTGAGACTAAAAGAAAGCTACATTAAAGGAGATAGGACGAAGAACATTGATCCAAAATTCTTCTTCACCCAAGAACTTTAACAAATGGGAGAAATTGATGTTTGTCAAAATCGTTCATGTGAGAATCCAGCAGATTTGTTCACGAAGGCGCTCCATACAACTCCTTTTGAGAAATTAGTATACAAGATTGGGATGTGCATATTTCGAGATATATGTTAACAATTATAGCAATGTTAAAATGAGAAAGAGACATGATATTTTATTATTTGTACAAAACATGTACTCTTTTTCCTTCACTAGGGTTTTTCACACAGGATTTTTCCTAGTAAGGTTTTAACGAGGCATGATGTTTGTACGAGTCATCTAAGAGGGAGTGTTATGTATTATTAAATGACTCTTGACCTTTCATATATCCTTCATTATTATTAGATGACTCTTGGCCTTTCATATATCCTTCATTATTATTAGATGACTCTTGGCCTTTCATATATCCTTCATTAAGTTCATCCAACCTTTGGCTTTTCATTCTTGAATTTATACATCTTTTTAAGCCATGTAAAGGCAGCATATCTTGATTTAGATATCAATAAAATGAGTATGGTCTATATTGTCTCTATTATCTAGTTCTCTCAAGTTTTGTCTCTATATATATATATATATATTATTATATAACATAGACATAATTTTTCTTTTCTTGTACTATGGGTGTCAAAAATTGGGGTTCAATTTTACTGTTCCAAATAAGTGTTTCAAACCTTATTCCACCCCTACAGTCGGTGTGCAAATGTATTTTTAAATTTTAAAATTTTTATCTCTAATTTGTGATATCTAATTTTGATCTCTAATTTATGATCAAATTAGCGTGTATTATTGTGTGTAACTCCAAACTTTATAAAGTAGCACCCTATTTCCCCAGACCCCGTCGCTCTCTTTTCCCCACGACCCTCCCCCACCA
Source organism: Orobanche coerulescens (assembly GCA_033398695.1). Lineage (NCBI taxonomy): Eukaryota > Viridiplantae > Streptophyta > Magnoliopsida > Lamiales > Orobanchaceae > Orobanche > Orobanche coerulescens. Next base: position 137,872,533 of record CM065809.1, read on the forward strand.
AGCCAAGAAATAAGAAAATGGGTAATGCAGCACTTTGTGCTCCTTCAGTAATCTTCAATGGCGGAATAAAGATACTTTCCGGTACAGATGGGAAACTATTAATTTACACAAAAGTCCCTACGAAAGCAGCAGAGATCATGCTAGAAAATCCAGGCCATTTTCTCTGTGAATCCAGCAACCTCAGAGTTGGAGGAAGAATTCCAGGCATGTGTGCTGATGAGGGACTTGAGAGAGGCCATGTTTATTTTCTTCTTCCCATGGAAATGTTGTACTCCGTGTTGACAGATGAGGAGATGATGAAACTTGTATCGCAAAACGCATCCAAAGGAATGAGACAAGCTGTGTCGTCGTCGTCGTCGTCCCAGCTCTTGAAAATTTCCAAGATATTTCCAGCAGAGTTTAACTGTCTTTTCCCCAACGGTAATGGTTCACAAGTATTTAAGGCAGTTGATCATGATGATAATCATAACGACGACGATTCTGCAGAGATGGTGGTGAGATACTCAAGACCAAGATCGTGGCAGCCGGCTTTGGAGACCATCATTGAAAGTACTCCACCACATGCTTAGGCCTTCGGTTAGGTTTTTTTCTTTTTTTTTTTTTCTTTTTTATCATTATTATTATTATTATTATTATTTTATATCTATAAAATCCTTTTCATGATATTTTTTAAAAATATACTTTTTTGTTTTTCTGGCTTTCTCTTGTTTGGTACAACCGTTATTATGTAATAATTATATAAACAGCTGGAACTCATCATATCATCAGGAGTTCTTGGACAATAGAAAGTGGCGTTGTAAAGTACAATGATTACTGTTTTTTATTTTTTATTTTTAATAGATGGGTTTAGATTTGAAGAAAAGGGCTGATACCACGACACTCTGAACCACACCCCATACACATTCCGTATTTTATGGGTATTGTACCGCATATTTTACAGATAAAATAATCATAATAATATTATAATAAAATTAATAGTAAAGCACGTAGTAAAACACTCATAAAGCACGAGTGTATTTGGAGGTGTGGTTCAGGGTGTTGCCCTATCATTTCTCTTTGAATAAATGTGTGGAAGGATACAAAATGATTATAGATAGACGAATGATAAAAGAACACCCCCCCCCCCCCCACATATCTAAACACATCACATGTTTTATAGGGATCGTACCGTATGTTTTACCAAGAAAATAATTATAATAAAATTAATTGTAAAATACGCAGTACAACAACAACAACAACATCTAAGCCTTAGAGCATCTTCAAGAAGCTCTTAGTTGGCTCCTAAATATAATATAAAATATTAAGCTCTTAGCAAGTTAGTACATTTTTAAGAGTGTCAACTCCAACAATACTCGTTATATCTCTTCTCTATTTTATTTTTTATCAAACTTGGACCTCATTATGACAAAGATTCAAATTCAAACTTGTACAAGTGAAAATTAATCAAATACTCATGTTATAGTTAGTCATTTGTAATATAATATAATATAATTAATATTTTAATATTATGACTAACAAACTAAATATTAAATTACTGCAATATATTCATATATTATTTATAAATTTTGAATTGTTGATGTAAATAATGAGCCAAGGGTTATTTATAAATATATATCATTAAATTAATAAGAAATATATTTTCAAAATAATTTGTCTAAAAGTGAAATAAAAGAGAGGGAAAAGTAATGAATAATTTGGAGGGAATGAATTTTTTATTAATAAAAACTAATTAAGAACAATGTGTTGGCTCTTAAAAGAGAGGAGAGAGAGAAGAGAGAGAGGGTGCTCTTAACTTTATAAAGAGCCTCTAAGAGTATTTTGGAGCACTATTTTCATCTTGATTCTTTATTTTTCTAGTTAAGAGCCTATATAGAGAGCCTCTTGGAGATGCTCTTAGTCCCAAAGGCTAGCATGAATCAAATTTTGAAATCGTTAATGATCGTTACATAAATAACATAAAAGAAAAAAAGAGGAACAAAGTAGAGAAAAATGCAAGAAAAAAATGAAAAATTAAAAATAAATTAAAAGATAATATGAAAAAGAAAAGAAAACAGGATTAAAAAAAAGAAATCGATTCCATCCACCATCCGTATTCTTTCCGCCACATTTGCTCTCCATCGCCATACTTTCTCCAATTTCAAGAAACGCATATCATTTTCAATCATCTTTATCCAAGTTTTCTTAGCCTTCCTACCTTTCACAATATTACTTGTTCCCAACTTTCTAGCCTCCTCTGGGCATCAACAGTCTTCTTCACATGACCAAACCATCGTGTCGATTCTCCATCATCTTGTCTTATAGACGCAACTCTTACCTTCTCTATAATCACCTCATTTAAAGCCGATCCTTTTTGTATGACCACACATCCATCGTAGTATATGCATCTCGCCACATTCATCTTATGAGCAGAGACAACATTTCTGACCTAACACTCGGTGCCATATAACAGTGCAGGCCTAATTGTCATGCGGTAAAATTTACCCTTTAATCTATGAGGCATGTCAGGATCACATAAAACCTCTGTGGCACTTTTCCACTTCAGCCACCCTGCCTTTATTCTGTGAGCCACATCGCCATCTAGCTCTCCATCCTTTTAGATAATAGATCAAAGATACCGAAAGAAAATAGATCCATGAATAACTTTCCCATCAAATGTGATTATCCCCACCTCTCTATCACTGTTTTCGCTAAACCTACACTCCATATATTCAGTCTTATGCGCGCTATTTTGCGAAAGCGTAAAATAAAGGTGCGGAAAATAAATCGACACAGGATTTATAGAGGTTCGGCCAAACGTGCCTACATCCTCTCTTTGGTATCTTTTTCAATAGGGTAAAGGTCAACCTCTGCATCTCTCTTCTATCGGTCGAGGGATTACCGCTACAATCTCTCTTCCATCGGTCGAGATAAACCATTCACTCACTTGTCTTTATGTCGGTCCAAGTTAAACCATTTTCCTTTTCTATCGGACAAGGAATCAACCCATCTAGGTTTCAATAGGTACTAGACATATAACACCCCAAAAACCATCCGGGATATTACAGCGTCGTGGGTCCCGCGCCGGAACCCAGCAGGCTAAAAACCATTTCAAAAACATTTAAAAATGCCAAAAGGCCGATGACGGTAATATTTTAAATACTCAAATATTTTCAAAAACATAGTTCTCAAATACCGTCATAAAATACCATTTGAAAATACAAGGCAAAGTGCCAAATCTCGACAGTTCAAAATATACGTTAAGCCACCACTTATACGTACCGATAAAATAGTTTAGGAAAAGGGGTTTAACGAAATAACTCAAGTTCGTAAAGTGCCAAAAGGCCATTTAAAATACACACGAGTTGGTAAAAATACCGAAAAGCCATTTTGAAATATACACACGCGATGGATAAAAACTCGATTCAAAATACACATTTGCAAGGAATAAAACAATCAAGTAAATACTCAATACTCAAAAACATGCCATGACCGATTCGTAACATCCCCAAAAGCGTATGGGAATATTACACGCCGTAAACCCTTTCGCAAAGATCTACTGGGCTAACGTCCATAAACAACCAAATGCTTGCCGGACGAGTCAAACAATATAATAATACGAGGCTAAGGTCACTTACACATAAACACACAGAGGTGAGGTCACACAACTCTATCAACAAGACTGACTAACAACATTACCCACGCGAGGGTGAAATACAATACATCGGAAGGCGAAATCAACTCGACAACACAATGATAATAAAACAACTCTCGACTCATGATTAGTATCGCACTCGTCATCCTCTTGTGCCAATCCTGTTGCTCCCCGAATCTGCATGTACAGACGCAAAGCAGACATCCACCCCCCGAATACTCGGGGGTTAGTAAAACTCCACTGTTTTACTAGTGCAAGTATCAAACCATACGAAATGTAACAAGCAAATAGCAACTACGAATTTAATACGGAAATCCATTATCAAAATGTTCCCGAGAAGTTTTAGAATTTCGAACTCAAGTAAGAGATATTTGAAAAGGAACACATCATCTCGGGGATTTTTAAAGCAGAAAATCTTTTGGACCTCGAGTCCCAATTTACAAAACCTTTTCGTAAACAATAGGGCCTTAGCCCGATTCTCGTTTCAAAGCACACCAAATAATATATCATTATGAGTCCTAGATCGATATTTAAAATGTTACCCGAACGATCACTGCTACACGATCATTGTTCGTACACATCATGTACCGAACGCCGGAGGCCTCGACGGACCTTACCCGGACCACACACACCGTTCGTACACATCATGTACCGAACTCCGGAGGCCTCGACGGACCTTACCCGGACCACACACACTATTCGTACACATCATGTACCGAACTCCGGAGGCCTCAACGGACCACTACCGGCCACAAAGATCATTCGTACACATCATGTACCGAACTCCAGAGGCCTCATCAGACCCTACCTGGATCACACACCTTGTCCGTACACGTCATGTACCGGACTCCAGAGGCCTCGTCAGACCCTACCTGGTTCACATACTTTGTTCGTACACATCATGTACCGAACTCCAGAGGCCTCTTCAGACCCTACCTGGATCACACACACATCGACTCGACACAATTCATAGTCATTAAATGTCAAGTCATTCCACATTACGCCGAAATGTACAATCAAGCATGTAAACCAAAACAACACAAACATCATGATCATCACAACGACTCTTAACCAACACAACACACATTCGGTACACAATACATTGAACAAACACGTGTACAACCATCTCATATGTACATCGCAATCCTGCACAAATGGCACAACGCCTAACACGTATACCAATATATCACTATTATCACAAAGCCTTCAAATTTCGGAAAACACAACCAACTCAAACGGAACATATTTACGGAGGCAAGCAAAATCGTTATAGATATCATACGTAATTACTATTCACAAGATACAAGTCGTATAATAAGATACTTGCCTTGAATTATTGACGACACAACGAACGGAAAGGGAAGTCACCGACGAACGCTAGGAACCAACGAAACCGAACCTAACGATTCGAAGAATACAATCACAACCATTTCTAAATGAATACGGAATCGGAATACACCCGAAAACCCGCCTACGATTCATGTATATTCGCATATAAACAACAACGAGGGTGGACCACAACCAAACCCTCTCGATTCCGTAAAAATCACGAAATATACCATGAATCCGTAGGGAAACTAAGAATACCAACAAGATTAATCCTATTCATCATGAATTAATCGACAAAACGGAACGAATCAGACAAAAACGCGAAAACCCCCAAATCTACCCAAAAGTAAGGTTCTAAAGATCTAACCTTGATTCGCTGGATCGAAGGATGTTATAGGATGATTGATCAGTGATATAAACTCAGAAACTTCATGGATTTGTTGTCCAACAACATGGTTTCGTCTCCTCCAAAACCCCAGCCTCGGACCGAACTAGCGTGCGCTAGCCTTCCCGGCCTAGCGTGCGCTATCGGCTAGTATCGGCCGAGCACTCTCGGCCATGGCCCGCATGACCCGACACCACCGACAATTCTGCCGACCATGACTCGACTGCCCGACTCCCGCTAGCGTGCGCAACGGCCACAAGCTGCGGCGCTTGGCCCATCGAGCCACCGGACTAACAAACTCATCCGTGCGTCGCTGGTCGGCGACGGCGTCGCTACCCTGCCGGTTAGCGTGCGCCCACGGCCAAGCGATGGCGTGCGCTACTGCCGATCTGGCCGAGTCAGAACCTCGAATCCTCTGCCCGGGCCCGATGGCGTCTGGCCGACTCGGCAGCGTGCGCAACATCGCTGAAGCTGCGCGCGGCTCCGGCCGTGGCGTGCGCTCTCGCCGGTTCTGCCGTCTGCTCGGCGGTGCCAAGACTTAAGCGATGCCGCCGGTCGGCCGATTGCTCGGCCCGCCACGACCGGCGCTGGATTTAGAAAACACGGAGCGGACACGACGAAAAGTTCGCGACGACATCAACGACTCGAAATGAAAACGTAATACCATAATTAATCATACGCGACCAAGAAGCGGGTCGAGATAACAATTACGAATACGGATACCCATAACTTTCAAGAAATTACAAAATGGCCCAAAACGCCGGAAATCACGATACGTGATCGAATAACCAAACCGAAGTTCACAACACGTCTAACAAAGTTAAACAGACTTGCGGAAACTCGAAGCAAGATTTGGACGAGATTCGCAAGAATCGAACTCAAGTGCGGAAAAGTCGCTAAAAGCACGGAACTCAACAAAACAACACCGAAACGAACTCGGATGACAAAAGTGTAGAATTAATCATTCTCAGAATGACGAAACGGTCATGAGCGAGTCGTCAAAACGGACTCCGGCCGAAAAAAGAAATTTACCGAAAATCGAAAATTGCGGATATTACATTCTACCCTCCTTAAAAGAAGTTTCGTCCCGAAACTTAAAACAAGTAGGGAGAAGCAATATCCCGCCAGAAAAAAAAAACTCAATGAGATACACAAGAAACGCGTAACTAACGCCCAACGGCGAAATGTTACAAACAACGCAACGGAATATACGGTGTGAAAACACACTCCACGACGACCAACACAACGTCGCTGCCTAGGATTTGAAACAATAACGAGCAATTTACGTCACATCACATGCACACATTAAATCAAGAAACGCACGCGACAACAAGCCGCACCCGACTAGAACGGCTATGCGAAAGAAACAAATAGAGTATAATGATAGAAATCACTCTGTTACTCATCAACAAGGAAATGTCCGACGTCAAAACACAAAAAAAATTCAAGATAACAGAAAACGAGAATACTGGATATTACATCCTATCATACAAAAAATAAGTTCCGTCCCGAAACTTTAATTAAGGTTATCACAATGATACGAAACAAAATATAACGACACATAATAAAATACCATGATCATGACCCCGCGGTCCATTGTCATGCCTCGTATGTTCAACAACTATACAGAACTTATTCAAAATGAATATCATTTAACAAGTTCCAAACGTAAAAACGTCGCAAAATACCCCTCTACACGAGAAACAATCCGCGCGGCTAGTACCAAAAACACTATCATGGACATCAGCGCCCTCAGGAAGTAGGAATGGTACTCGGTCCCTTATCACCTCGGCAACAATCTCGCGATCGAACTTGATGCCCTCGTGTCCACAATTATAACAAGTCACGGGCGGTTTCTTACAATGCGCGCGTTCATGGCCTAATGCGTTACGGTTGAAACACCTAGGAGCATTACGAACTCAAAGACACCGTCTTGGGTCCTTTGGATTCTCTAGGACCGAGAAGGTCCCATGCTCGGCGTCTGAAGGTTGAGGTGTGGGAATCCCAATTCCCTTACTTCCGTCGTCATCGGAGATCTTCGCTTCTTCGCTGCGTACGGACTCGGTAGACATTATAGCCATTTCAAATGCTAAGGCTCGATCGATAGTCTTTCAAGGTTGTACACATAAAAGGAGCCATACACCGCCGAATCGAGGTTTCATACGCATATCGAAATAACGAACCTTATCTCGCCTCACTTTTCACCCGATCCCGAACATAACACAAATTGCGATTATAATCGACTATCGCTGGGATATTGACACGTCTCGGGCGTAGCCGAGAAAAACTCGACAATCCTACGCTCTTTAACAGCGGCGGACAATACTCGGCCTCCATGGCGCTTTGAATTCGGTCCAAGTAGCGAGTACGATCACTAGGCGCTACGGACTCCCACCGATCTGCGGCTTCCTGTCGAGTAGGTATTGAGCGATAGGCACTCTTCTCTCATCGGGGCAAGCTACGAGATCAAATGTTACATCCCAATGGAAGAGCCAATTCTCCCGACCTAACGAGTCGAAGAACCTACAAAGCGGGCGGGTGCATTCTCATCACATCTCGTAACCACTTACTAGCTCCGTTATCCTCATCTGGAATCCGTCACGGTGTATGCAGTCGATTCACATGCGCCAACTGGTCAGCCACCTGACGAAGGATCGTGGCGGCGCCAATGTCAACCCTACGACCACGTCCTCGGCCTCGACCTCTCGGCATACTGAACGGACGATCAATCGGAATAACACAACCAAATAAACATCACAACGTCAACATAGGACGATAAATAGCAGCACGATATAACATCAACCCCAAGTCATTACACACGTGCACGAACTAACACTGTAATTCTAGAACTTCATTAAAAAAAATTCACACAGTCACATTAACAGAGATGTTTGGATTTTATCAAATCAAACACGGTCAAAACCACACACATATCGTAAGGACCACACACTAGCAATGAAATAAAGTATTTCCGGGGTATTATTCAAATGATAAAATTTTAAAATTCTTAAGTTTGAAAAATTTAGTGAAATGAAATTTTTGAAAACACTTTTAATACCTCGGTCGTTCAATAAAAACCATGTATCTCAACATTTAGAAAACACTGAAACATTCTCCGGCGAGCACAACAACACCACAAACTTATGACAACCACTTAGCCCCAACACGTGGACATATGAAGTTCAAAATTTCGAAAACCAAAAATCGTTCTGCAAAATAAAAATTTTCCAAAATCCTTTAGTTCATAACCAAAACGACGGTAATATTTTACAATGTCTGAAGTACTTCAAAACACAGTTTTCAAATACCGTCTGATTGTGTCATTTGAAAATACACGGCCCATTTGTCAAATTTTAACAAATTTTAAAAAAAATCCACATAGACCGTGGTTTGACCGCACCACCAAAATATTTTCCAAAAATTGATTTTTACAAAAATTCTCAAAGCTAAAGTCCTTCGGAAAACATTCTCAAACTTACCCATAGCGTACAAAATTACAACGTTCCAAAAACAATCAATTTAAAACCACATACTCCAATGGCAACCAGGGTCGCCAATTCAATCAAATGCATCTCGTGGTATCAAGTTTAAGCACACAGCAAAATCATTCATCGGAGTTTCTCACAACTCTTCCGTCGGTACCTTTTCGAAACCCATCAAGGTTTACAACTTTCACAACATACCACCCCACCCGGTGGTTCAAAGATAAAACAATAAAGTGTCCAGTTCTACACACATACTATGTGCCACGAATATTAAACACAACTATATTACACAATACTATGTAAATAAAATTATGCGCCGCAATTAGCTCACTAAGATAAAATCGAGATACACAGGTATTACGCATAAAAGAGGAGACTTACATCCACAGGTCGCATGGAGGTGACGGTCGCCCACGATACTAATCTCGTCCGATAACATAACCGACACGTTGTGACTACGCACAACTCAACTTGTCACCTGACCACTCGAACGCCAAGACAACACATTACTCGACAATCACGACTTGACTCGACCCGACAGCCTAGGTTTCCGCAACCTAAGCTCTGATACCATAAATGTAACATCCCCAAAACTGTATGGGAATATTACACGCCGTAAACCCTTTCCGCAAGGATCTACCAGGCTAAACGTCCATAAACAACCAAATGCTTGCCCGGCCAGGGTCAAACAATATAATAATATAGACCGTTAAGGTCACTTACACATAAACACAGAGCAGGTGAGGTCACACAACTCTATCAACAAGGTGACTAACAACATTACCCACGCGGGTCGAAATACAATACATCGAAAGATCAAATCAACTCGACAACACAATGATAATAAAACAACTCTCGACTCATGATTAGTATCGCACTCGTCATCCTCTTGTGCCAATCCTGTGTTGCTCCCCTGAATGCATGTACACGGGCCAAAGCAGACATCCACCCCGAATACTCGGGGTTAGTAAAACTCCTTTGTTTTACTAGTGCAAGTATCAAACCATACGAAATGTAACAAGCAAATAGCAACTACGAATTTAATACGGAAATCCATTATCAAAATGTTCCAGAAGTTTTAGAATTTCGAACTCAAGTAAGAGATATTTGAAAAGGAACACATCATCTCGGGAATTTTTAAAGCGAGAAAATCTTTTGGACCTCGAGTCCCAATTTACAAAACCTTTTCGTAAACAATAGGGCCTTAGCCCGATTCTCGTTCAAAGCACACCAAATAATATATCATTATGAGTCCTAGATCCATATTTAAAATGTTACCCGACGATCAACGCTACACGATCATTGTTCGTACACATCATGTACCGAACTCGGAGGCCTCGACGGACCTTACCGGACCACACACACCGTTCGTACACATCATGTACCGAACTCAGGAGGCCTCGACGGACCTTACTGGACCACACACCTTTGTTCGTACACATCATGTACCGAACTCAGGAGGCCTCAACGGACCACTACCCGGCTCTGACATCATTCGTACACATCATGTACCGAACTCCGGAGGCCTCGTCGGACCTACCCGGATCACACACCTTGTCCGTACACGTCATGTACCCGGACTCCGGAGCCTCGTCGGACCACTACCGGTTCACACACTTTGTTCGTACACATCATGTACCGAACTCCGGAGGCCTCGTCGGACCCTACTGGATCACACACACAACGACTCCACACAATTCATAAACATTAAATGTCAAGTCATTCCACATTACGCCGAAATGTACAATCAAGCATGTAAACCAAAACAACACAAACATCATGATCATCACAACGACACTTAACCAACACAACACACATTCGGTACACAAAACATTGAACAAACACGTGTACAACCATCTCATATGTACATCGCAATCCCGCACAAATGGCACAACGCCTAACACGTATACCAATATATCACTATTATAAAAAATCCATCAAATTTCGGAAAACACAACCAACTCACACGTAAAATATTTTCTGTTGCAAGATAAATAGTTATACATTTCATACGTTTTTAATATTCTCAAGATTCAAGTCGTATAATAAGATACTTGCCTTGAATTATTGACGCAACGAACGGAAAGGGAAGTCAGACCGACGCTAGGAACCAACGAAACCGAACCTAACGATTCGAAGAATACAATCACAACCATTTCTAAATGAATACGGAATCGGAATACACCGAAAACCCGCCTACGATTCATGTATATTCGCATATAAACAACAACGAGGGCGGACCACAACCAAACCCTCTCGATTCCGTAAAAATCACGAAATATACCATGAATCCGTAGGGAAACTAAGAATACCAACAAGATTAATCCTATTCATCATGAATTAATCGACAAAAGCGAACGAATCGGACAAAACGCGAAACCGCCAAATCTACCCAAAAGTAGGGTTCTAAAGATCTAACCTTGATTATTTGGATCGAAGGATGTTATAGGATGATTGATCGGTGATATAAACTCGAAACTTCATGGATTTGTTGTCCAACAACATGGTTTCGTCTCCTCAAAACTTGACCTCGGGAGAGAAATGAAATGAAAAATGGCGAGAAAGTCATTTGATGTCATTTTTATCTTGGGCGGAACTAGCGTGCGCTAGCCTTCCCGGCCTAGCGTGCGCTATCGGCCAGTATCGGCCGAGCACTCTCGGCCATGGCCCGCATGACCCGGCACCACCGACAATTCTGCCGACCATGACTCGACCGCCCGACTCCCGCTAGCGTGCGCAACGGCCGGAAGCCTGCGCGCGCTAGCCGACTGCCCGAGAGCCCGGACTAACAAACTCATCCCGTGCGTCGCTGGTCGGCCGACGTGCGCTACCCTGCCGGTTAGCGTGCGCCACGGCCAAGCGATGGCGTGCGCTTCTGCCGATCTGGCCGAGTCGAGAACCTCGAATCCCTCTGCCCGGGCGATGGCGTCTGGCCTTCTTTCGGCAGCGTGCGCTGCTTTGCCGAGCTAAGCGCTGCCGTCCCGGCCAGTGGCGTGCGCTTCGCCGGTTCTGCCGTGCTGCTCGGCGATGCCCGACACCGGCGATGTCGCACCGTCCGGCCGGTGCTTTTGCCACGACCCGACGCCTCGATTTCCAAACGCGGAGCGGACAAGGCGAAAAGTTCGCGGACGACATCAACGACTCGAAATGAAAACGTAATACCATAATTAATCATACGCGACCAAGAAGCGGGTCGAGATAACAATTACGAATACGGATACCCGTAACTTTCAAGAAATTACAAAATGGCCCAAAACGCCCGAGAAATCACGATACGTGATCGAATAACCAAACGAAGTTCACAACACGTCTAACAAAGTTAAACGGACTTGCGAGAAACTTCAGCAATGATCTTCGGACGAGATTCGCAAGAATCGAACTCAAGTGCAGAAAAGTCGCTAAAAAGCACGGAACTCAACAAAACAACACCGAAACGAACTCGGATGACAAAAAGTGTAGAATTAATCATTCTCATAATGACGAAACGGTCATGAGCGAGTCGTCAAAACGGACTCCGGCCGAAAAAAAGAAATTTACCGAAAATCGAAAATTGCGGATATTACAGTATCACTCGGGAAGCTCACCCCTTCACGACTGCTACTAGCTCGATCTCCGAGTACCTAAAAATAAAGCCCACGGCGGGGTCAGCCACAATACTCAATAATGATAACGATCACATCATCATGAATAATTACATACCAATGTAATAATACTGTAAGAATATTACCAAAGTAAACTTACCATCATAACCTTACCAATCAATGGCAATCCATACCAAAATCGATCCTTACCATATTTCACATTTCGCATTCTCAAATGACGAAATGAACTCAACAACAATTATCTGTATTGTATTCCAAAAATACCAACAATCCTCAAAACATCATCATAACTCATAAGTGTGGGAATAATCCAATCTGTGCCAACTCCTGTCCGTCGGATTACACAATCAAATCTCAACCTGGATAAACCAATAATACACAACATATCTATAGATCAACTACCATATGATAATGATAACAAATCATGAAACATCGATGTACAGCCCGAATGTTCATACGATCAGTAACAATGATCAACCAATACATCAACTGAGAATATCATCGACATGATAACTCCAATATGACCAACAAATGATCAACGATAACCGAGAGTACCCTCAACATGGTAAACTCCCAACATGATCAACAAAGGATCAACAATAACCGAGAATACCCTCAACGTGGTAAACTCCAAACACGATCAATAAGGGATCAACTATAACCGAGAATACCCTCAACAAGGTAAACTCCAAACACGATCAACAAAGGATCAACTCTAACCGAGAATACCCTCAACAAGGTAGACTCCAAATGATCAACAAAGAACCAACAATAACCGAGAATACCCTCAACAAGGTAGACCCCAAATGATCAACAATAATAGATCTCAAAGAAATAACTCTGACTGTCGAACATACCCCTCGGGCGTATGAACAACCAGTCACAAACCGTCGAACATATCCAATCATACATGGACTATGAACGACCAAACAATATGGCTCAAAAGATGGACGTCACAGTACGCCCGATCCGGAAATGTGTCCATGCACATGTCCACCCGTATACGGAATCCAGAATATACGTGGGACAATGTACCTAATTAGCCTCACGAACTACGTCTCGTGTGCACGGTTCAATGCGGAACATCCACGCATAACCATCATGTTCCCGGCTAAAAATCCTACACAATAACCAATCGGCACACAGATATGACTCCAGATATGTCACGATGCAACATGACAATAAAACTCAAAGAATCACATATCCAATAACGATCAAAAGACTCACCGAAGTGAACAAAGACAAACTGACAAAGAAAAGTCGACACAACTAATCAATATCTAAAACAACAATCCTGGGATCATCATCCCCGACAAATGATCAACACGATCAACGACCTCAATACAATCAGCCCTGGGATCATCATCCCTCAACGAAATAATCAATACGAATCCCAATATACGAAACATCAGCATACAACATCTACAATAATTCCTCAGAACAATTATCCTCATAACTGAACAATACTGGAATTACCTCAAAGCCGAAGACAATATTCTTTCCACGAACCAACATCCCTGAACGAACACACAGTTATACGAATAATCCCGAAATAGGTATAGTCCATTTATACCAACAAACCACCGTCCCGACATCAATATTGACACGATAACTATCCTCGATATCCGATATTCTATATCCTTGACGAAAGATAACTCACGTCTTCCTTGAACACAATTAAATCATATACATTATGATTTAATCCAAACTAGAGCACGATATATAAACCATCATCCCGACAATTTACATTTCTAATAACATTGCTATATGAATTATAAATGAAATGAAAACGAAACCATTCATCAAATATTATAAACTGAACAAGTATAAACTTTCCTCGATACCGATAACATAAAGTCGTTACCGAAATCCATTGCCTCAGTCTACGAGCTCCTCAGCCCCGACCAAAATCAATCTACGAACTCTTCAACCTTAACCGCAACACAACGATCATAACCCACGATCAAAACATCACAAACTATTGCAATAACCAACACTACACCATAGATTGCCTATTGCAACCACATTTCTAAAAAATTGTTAAAAACCATTGCAATTGAGAAACCAAATCATATAAATTGCAATGCTTTTGGAAAGCATTGCAATTCCATTGGAAAAATCTAAGAAAGTTTAAAACATACATTCTATTGCAATACTTTTTTAAAATCGTTGCAGTATCTATTCATTTTGGGGGGGGGAAATATTGGCGGGCTCGTAAAATGTGAGCGGGATTTGTTGCCGGACTTACAAAAAATAACAAAAGAAAAAAGAAAAGAAAAAACAAAACCCACAACACACAGACACAACCCACACGGCCAACCCAGAAAAACCCTAGTTCTCTTCCCCCCCACCCCATCCTTCCTCCCACTCGGCTGTCGGTACGCAGACATGGTGAAGAAAAGCAAAAGTTCAGTAAATCGTTGAATTCATATGTAAATCATTCACTGTTTTTCCGAATTCAGGTTTTTTTATATGTTTTAACATCTGTGGGGTGGCAAATTTAATCAGAGAGCAAGAGCAAGCGCGTGTCGCTGAAGAAGAAGTACAAGATAATAAGAAAAGTGAAATAGCACCACAAGAAAAAAGCCAAGGAAGCGAAAAAATTAGGCCTCAACAAGAAGCAAAAGGTAGAAAAGGATCCTGGCATACCAAATGATCGGCCGTTCAAGGAACAGGATCTCAAGGCGCTCGAAGCCCGCCGTCAGCGTGTAATTCAGGAGCTCGAGGAGAAGAAAGTGGCTCGCAAGGAAAGGGTATACCTTATTCTTCATTCTATTTTGTTCAAATTTTTGCTAGTTGGTTCGATCTACTCAAGGAGTTCAGTATTTTCACATTGGCAAAAACTCAGACGAGACCATAGGGATGTGTTCCAGACGGAATGTAATTTTATAAGATGGTTCTAAATTTTAGTCTTTTAATTTTTTAGGTTTTTTCTAGTTTTTAGTATATAATTTTTATTTTATAGTTTTTTTTCTTTTTTTTTCAGTTTTTATTGAGATTATTTGAGCATTTTTCGCTTTTAAGTTTTTTAGTTTTAAAAAAAAGGAAGGACTCTGATGCACCAGCTGGTCCGACGGTCTAACCCAATGTTCCTCTTTTTCAATACACTTATTTTAAGAAAATCCATATGGATTTTGCGAGCTTCTGTTGACAATTGTTATTTTGTTTGTGTGTGTGTGTGTGTGTGTGTTATAATCGTTTAGGCTCACAAGAGAAAATTAGGCCTCTTCGATGATGAAGAAATGAAAGAAAATAGTTCGGTCGGAGAGGAAACCACTAGAAATTCGGTACATGAAAAGAATTATTGTTAATTATTGATGGATTCCTTCTTCATGCAACTCGTTTTAGGTTTTGGAACCATTTTATTTATTATTATTACTACTTTGAAAAATTTATGCAGACAACTCAGAGAAGACTTTTTAACCTGGAGTTATGATTAGCATATTTGAGAGTTCCTTATTGACTTTCAGTAGGAGAAGAAAAAGAAAAAGGGGAGGTTTGTTGTCCCAGGCCAGAATACTAAATGAATCAACACATGCTGGTGACCTTGAGCCTAAGAACTCAAGCCATTTTCAACACATGTTTTATTTCTCAAGATGTCTTATTTCCCTCAGAATGAGTTTTTTTTTTCTTTTGTCGTGGCATTTACATTGCCTACAATCCACCAATAAATTGTACAAAGTAAGACAGATGTTTGCCTTAACTGTATATCATGTTACTTTTTGTAGATCATATACGCTTCTTCATATTCTGGAGTTCATTTCTGCGAGGAAGAGATGTCAGTGATTGTAAAGAACGTTGAAAACCAGTTGCTGCTCCTGTGCAAGGGTGCAGACAGGTTCTCTCTCTTAGGACACTTAAATCTGCTAGAGAAATGTCTTGTTTACAATCGAGTCGTATATGAACCTGAAACTCATTTTTTTGGTTGTATTTATTGTATTTCCATGCAGCATAATGTTTGAAAGGATGTCAGATGATGTGCAAGATTTTGTGGCAGTAACAAAGGATCATATCAAAGGATATGCTGAAGCAGGTTTACGAACTTTAGTAGTTGCATACCGTGAGCTTAGTGAATTAGAGTTTAGTTCTTGGGAAGAGGAGTTTCTGATGGCCCAGAGAGATGATCTAATGGAAGCAGCTGCTGATAAGATTGAGAGGGACTTGGTTCTCCTTGGTGCTACAGCTGTTGAGGACAAACTACAAAAAGGGGTCAATGTTAAACTGAAATCTCATATTGCGTGTGTTTATTCCGTCTTTGCATCGAATGAAGTGCACCTTTTCTTTGAAGAAATAAAATTAAAGCAAATTTGTTTGATTCCTTATATATATATATTTATATATATATATATATATATATATATATATATATATATATATGTGTGTGTGTGTGTGTGTGTGTGTGTGTGTGCTCTGCAGGTCCCTGAATGCATTAACAAGCCTGAAAATGCTGGAATTAAAATTTGGGTTATAACAGGTGATAAGATGGAGACGACAATAAATATTGGGTAAGATTAACCAGCTTGGTTACCTTTAAACATTCGTGCTATTATATTGTTTTTGTGGCCACACTTATTTCTAACACAATATTTTTCTCCGTAGGTATGCTTGTAGCTCACTCAGAGAGGACATGAAATAATGATCGATGCATATGTTTTTTTCAGCTAGAGTAGTACTACTGCTCCAAATTGGATTGGAATGACTCAGATCATCAATATTTTTACTTGTCGTCAATGTTTTTAGGCAATTGATCTTTCAAAACTTTGTTACCTTTTCAATAAGCAGCTCAAGAACAGTGACGTGAGTAGCCTGAGACGAATGGTCCTTCCAAAGGTGCGCCCATACATCGGCCAAGCATCTTCTCTAACTTATAATAAAAGGGATGTTGTATGTATAGGCTTAAACTGATGTTCTTTTTTCTTCTTACCATGGTTAATTTCGGAAGATCTTGAGGCTCACCTCCCGATTCTTGACACCAAGGAAGGGATCCTTATCTACATGCTTGATATGGATGGAACTCGTGATTGGTGGTTCAAGTACAGGTTTGTTGAACTGAACATCCTACAACTTTTTTTATTTTTGGCTCTATCAATGTATATGTCACAACGTAAGCATCTTTACTTCATACAAGTTTAAATATATATTTTCCAACCTTTATGTATGTATGCGAATCTTGGCCAAATAACGGCAGGATGTACGTGCTCGAGTCTACTGTGGTATATATTATCTCCGGGAAATATTATTCATTCCCCCCTCCTTATAGTCAGAATTTTGTTAAGTTATTACTTTACTAAAATCTGAATTGCCTGATCTTAACAGGGGGATTTGTCGACCCCCACCGCTTAGCAACCGGCGATTACATTCTTGTGTACCAGAACATGGAAGATGGACGATATGTAAGCATTGTGAAAGCGGTCTCCGTAATAGTTTGTCTAATGCTTTACAAGAGTCGGATGCAACGGGAAATTTCACAAGGTAAAAGAATATCAATATAGAGTATCACAAGGAGTTGTTTTGATTTTGTCGAGGGCAATTATATCTCTTTGAAGCCATTGCATTATTTAATCTACTTTGTGATGAGCTAACTTTTTTTTTTTCTAATTTCAGATTGGGAGAAGTCCATAATGATTCAGAGAAGGATTTAGATGTGCTACTACTTCTATTGAGGACGGAGATGAGACGGATGAAGATGAAGATGAAGATGAAGATGAAGATGAAGATGAAGATGAAGATGAAGATAGATGAAGATGAAGAGGAAGAGGAATAGGAAGAGGAAGAAGAGCCATGACTCATGTTTATATAATGTTTAACTAAGATATTGGTCTATGTATTACTAAGTTAGATTGTGTGTCACTTGAACTTAGTTATTTTGCTTCAACTTGGTCATTTTCCTAAACTTAGTCTGAGTGAATTTATTGATGTTGGAACAGCAGTAATATTGCTCGGTTGGATTGATGTTGCGATATACCAATTGAAATAAATTTAATGGTCATGCCAGTTTTTTTATTTAGCATTGCAATAGAAGCTTAAATGTTGCCATATATGTCATATTCATTAATAAAATTAGATTGCATTTGATTCTAAATACGTTGCAATTGGGCATATATATGTTGCCTTAGGGTTGTCTGAATCCATGTATTGCAACAATTAACACAAAAAAATAGTTGCAAAAAAATGTTGCCATAGGTAGTCCAAAATATTGCAATGGTGTTAAACATGTTGCTATAGCCGTTAAATCGTTGCCATATACTATATTTGCAACGATAATATGCCGTTGCAATATGGTACCAAATTTGTTGCCATAAGGGCCCTATGGCAACCAGAGCAAAGTGCACGCTTGATTTCGGCATAATCGTTGCAATAGGCCCTATTGCAATGAATTTAGGGCATATTGCAACGTATTTTACACGTTGCTGTATGCAATCTATGGTGTAGTGCGATTAACACACATTTGGTAAAATCAATAACCGACATATCCAACTAACACACTCAACGGTTCAACGAAACCTCGATCATATACAAAACCGAATACTACAACTTAAACAAATACGAACTCATATCAACGATACAAGTCGTAACTCGATAATCAATATAACCGATCAATAAACCCAACGATTCCACAATATCCCGATTAAACACAAATCCGAACAACCAAATCAATCGATCATGAATTAAAAACCATAACACAATTCATAATCCGATAATCATATCAATAATCAATTTAACCAAGTCTAAGCATTACCGATTCCATATTCAATCTTAAATACGATTACAAGTTTCCTCCTTATATAATCATAATAAAAACCAATTACCAATTATCATCATCAATCCGGACGATCCGATTAATTCAACATTATAGATAATCATATTCCAAGGGTTTCAAATATTTCCATTATCCGAATTGAACACTTGTTCAATACGTATGAATTCTCAAACTCAAAAGTGAATCATAATCTTATCAAACCCGGAGCCACATTCGTATTCCTATACGAATATTGTACCAAAACACATAACTTAGTTCTAGATATGAATATTCCATATTCATATCCAAAACACCAACATCACTTAAACATGTTCATCAATTCATATAATCCAAGAATTCCTTAAGAACACAACTTATTCCGAAATCACATTTAAAATCCTCAAACGACATAATCCGATGTGTTCTAACATCTAAACAATCTTCATTCATAATTCGAGGTGTATATAATCATGTTCTTCAACATATACTTCTCATAACATCATGAATCGCAACAAACTACCAAGAACATCGAGAATACTACGATTCCATAATCATAACAACATAATCAGGGCAGCTGGACTCTTGGTCGTGGCTGCGGGGAGGTCAGCTTTTGGGACGATACTTGGATTGGGGATAGGCCGATTTCTTCTTATTGTCAGATTACTGGTAGACTCCACCTTAGGATTAACGAGTTATGGGTTGATGAGACGTGGGACATGGGTAGGTTGGAGTCTATTGTTGGAGAGGAGCTAGGATTTACCCCTCAGTTCATCCAGGAGATCTCCGCGATTCCCATCGCCGAGGAGGATTCGGATAGTATGTGCTGGACTCTTACCTCTTCAGGTGCGTTCTCATTGTCGTCGGCTTGGTCTCACATCAGGGTGAGGGGTCATGCTAATCTTATTTATGGGGCCATCTGGACAACCTTACTCACACCGACCATTTCGGTGTTTATTTGGCGTCTTCTCATGCGACGGATCCCGACTGATGACATTCTTCAGGGGCGTTTCATTGGCTTCTAGATGTTTGTGCTGCTCGCATTCCCTTACCCAGACCTACCATACTAAGACCATTGCCCATCTTTTCTTGGAGAGTGATGTGGCTCGTGACGTGTGGGAGTATTTTGGCGCATGGACACATTTATCCCTACCCCACTCTCAGAATATTTTTGAGCTCCTAAGTTTGCACACGGCACACACTTTAGGCACGCGATTTTCATTATTCCTTGTCTGATCCTTTGGTTCATCTGGACGGAAAGGAATAGTGCAAAGCATAGGGCGGTTTCTTTGCTTTCCTCTCATGTTATTGTGTAGGTGGAGCGCCATGTTGCTTTATTGGCTGCTGTGGGGCTGATTTCCTCTTAGTTTTGGGCGAGATGCTCGCCACCTGATCATTTTCAATGAGCCTCATCTTCTCCTGCTCAGACTCGTCGACCCATTCCGGTGGTTTGGCTTCGACCCGAGACCCCTTGGATCAAGCTGAACACGGATGGTTCGTTCGATAGAGATACCCAGGTTGCGGATGGGGGAGGTCTGATTAGAGACCATCACGGAGAGCTCCTTCTTGCTTTCCACTCCTCTTTTCAGGCCTCTTCGAGTTTTGATGCAGAGATCCAGGCGCTGGCGCTTGGTTTGATTTTAGCTTCCCAGAGATCGAGACATGTTTGGATTGAGCTATATGCTGCTGCTGTGGTGACCCTGCTATCATCTGGCCATCGGGGCTCTTGGAAGGTTCGTCACACTCTTATGCATATCTGACACATTCTCCGAGATATTCAGTTCAGAGTCACTCATATCTTCCGGGAGGGCAACAGGCCGGCCGACTACCTCACTGAGCTCGGCATGTCGTCCCTCGGTATTCAGACTTATACTTACGATACTGCTCCTATGTTTCTTCTCTCCCTTATACGGATGGATCAGCTTGGTTATCCTTCATTTAGATTTAGGTAGGTTTCATTTTTGATTGATTGATTGATTGCCTATTGGTCCGCACATTAGCCCATGGCATCTGTGGTGCACCTTGTATTGATCTAGCGGGCCGTAGGCACTTTAGATTTTAGGCTACGGATTATGGTCCATTTGATCATATTTCGGAATTGAGTTATTTTGATCTACGGGTCCGCACATTAGCCCACGTTTTTGTGGTACACTTTGTATTTCTTTAGCGGGCCGTAGACTTCTTTGATGTTTGGACCCGAATTATGGCCCATTTTGGGTCATAATTCGGGACTGATACTTTGTATTTCTTGATTTCTTCTTTTCTACAGGTTGGTGGGTCCCGCCTCAACCCCCCCTCCACACTGGACGTTTTTAAAAAAAAAACATAATCAAGGCATTTGATCATCAATTCTTTATCTTCCCTTAACAAAATTCCCGTAATTACCAAGAATCATCACAACAACTCATAAACTAGCACCATATGAATTAATCATCGACAACAACATCCAAAAATCCGAATTCAAAGAGAGGATTATCCAACATACCTCTTAGAAGATGAATACACAAGTAAACACTTGTCTTGATTAACACGGTGCGAAGAAATCATCGAAAGAAAAGAGTCCCGGTCCAACATCCTTCAAAAAGTTCATTCCTAAATCACAATGATATCAATTCCATCACAATTCTACGAAAATATATAGAACTTCCCAAGTTCTACCCATTGAGGCATTTTATCGGACACCTTGAAGGCATAGTCCAATTTAATCGATTTAACGGAGAAATTCTCGAATTTGTTCCATAAAAATTCAAGAGTAATGAATGATTCCGAGAATACAACAAATTTCCATCAATAATCTGGATTAAAACGAATCAAATCGGCCAAAACACCAAGAAACTCTAAAAATCCTCAAAACCAAAAGTTCAAGTGTTCTTACCTTCGATCCGAGCAAAAGACGATGTTAGACATGAATCAAACTTCCAAAAAATGTTGCTCCATGATGTCTCCAACCAAAACCATCGATCCCTGATGAAAAATCGTGAAAAGAACGAAGAAAAAATGAAACTGGTTGAGTGACCCGTCGCCCAGGCTTATATAACCGAGACCTGCCGACACCCTTACGTACGTAACCGGCAGCTTCCTTACGTACGTAATCGGCCTTTGAAAACAATCTGCCCACTTTGGTCGGAATCCCTACGTACGTAACCGGCAGCTTCCTTACGTACGTAATCGGTCCTTACGGCCGTTATCGGCCAGTCTAAGCCCCCAGCGAGTCACTGCCGACCATGCTCGGCCACTACAGGTCCTCTCGGCCACGACTCGGCCAGCCGCCTCGTAACGTACGTAACACTTAATCCATTGCGTACGTAATACGTACGTTGACTTGCTACAGTATTATACTCGTATTACGTACGTAATACACCCTGTATAGCGTACGTAAATCCATCCGTTGACTCACCTGTCTACATCCGCGCCGAAAGCCACCGACCATGGGCCTCACTATCCGATCACAACTCGGTCCTGTCTAATTCCTCTTGTTACGTATGTAATGCCTTATGCATAACGTACGTAAAGCGTATAATTTAGCGTACGTAAGTCCTTAAAATTAACGTACGTTAAGGGCTCTATACTTAGCCAAAATCTAACTGTTCCTGTCCGACGTCTCGACATACTGGATACGAACATACGGCATACTGAATACACATATACTCAACCCAAAAATATTCTCATACGATATACCTGATATCCAAATCAGTTCAACCTGATACAACAAATCCTCAATATAACTGTCAATCAAAACGTCAATTACACAAGTATAACTGTCTCGGTCCTCAATTTATTTTATCCATACTGTATAGATACCAAACTATACAGTATATCTCAGATAAAATAACGCAAAAAATTTATACTGAAAATCTGGGTATTACAGGACAAACCTTACGTGAATATCAATTGCGATTCTAACAATGTCGGATCCTTGATCCTAATGGCACCAAATCCAATCTTATATATCCTTTCTTTTTTCTCTCGTGTATGTTTTCGTGTATAACACTCAAACACTTATCAATATAAGCTCAAATATAACAATAATAATGTTTACAATGATATCACAAGTATAGATGATTTGCTCAAGGTTGTTGTGTGGATTGATACCAAATGGTTTGGTATTTATAGCCAATTTCCTCCAACTAGCCGTTAGCTCCTCTTGACTCCTTAGCATGCGCTAGCCTTCCTGCATAGCGTATGTTAACATCATTTACGTACGTTAAGGCATCTTGCTTACGTACATTAACTGCTTGCAACTTTAGTTCAGTAGCTTCTGTCCATACTATTACGTACGTTATGGCTTCCCGATTGCGTACGTTAAGTTCACTATTTAGCGTACATTAACTATACTCTGTAGCGTACGTTAACCGTATATCCGTTGCATGCTTTTGCCAAACTGTCCATTGTAAGCTTGACTTTGACCCGGAATCTTCCAACGGGTGTCTGTTTGAATTCGTATTCAAACTTCATTACGTATGTTAACACCTTTGTGTTACGTACATTAAGCACCTTCGATAGCGTGCGTTATTCTTGTGACTTAGCGTGCGTTAATATCATCAGGTAACTTCGATGAGACATCAGGTAGCTTTCACATTACGTACGTTATGTGCTTTGCGTTACGTACGTTAAGCTTGATCAGGTAACTTTGCTCTTGTCTGATCAGGTAACATTGCTCTCATCTGATCAGGTAACTTTGCTCCCGTCTGATCAGGTAATTTTCCTTCTTGTCTGATCTGATCAGTCAGCATTCCTCAACTGTTCTGGTCAGGTAACTTTTCCCATTTCGAGCTTCTTCGACTTCTTCGTTGTTTTGTTTCGCTTCTTTGTTGTTTTCCTTTGTTTTAACAACTAATCATCAAAACTCGATAATGAATATTTGGAATAAATTCCAACAATCTCCCCCTTTTTGATGATTACAAAATAACACATTGAATGGGATAAACCTGTAAAATAATATTTATATATATATATATATATATATATATATATATATATATATATATTGGCGATTACATCTGACTACCTTTTTAGATGGTCTAATTACAGTTTGATCCCTATTGTTTCAGATATTACAATGAAGGACAAACTTTGCACTGTCCAGAAACTATATTTACAACGAAGGACAAAAGTCAAATTTTCAGATAATTTCACTGGAGAGAGAGTACTGATATTCCGAATTTGCCCTTTTATTTTTTCTTTTCTTGTTTACCCATTTATTTTTCGCCTCACGTGGCATACTGACCTCATTGTAATATATATAACACTTTTGGACTTCAGTGTAATAAATTTTCAAGCTTTCTAGAAAAAATATTTTTTCCAAAAAAGAAAGTATTTTCTGGAAAAAAAATTATTTTTCGAAAAAATAAAAAAAAATTATTTTCTAATAAAAAATTTATCTTTTTCGAAAAACTAAAAAATATTTTCTGGAGAAAAAATTATTTTTGGGCAAAATAATATTTTTTCGAAATAAAATTATTTTCTGGAAAATTTTCTGGAAAAAATATTATTTTTTCAAAAAAATAAAACTATTTTCTAGAAAAAAAATAAAAAAAATATTTTTTCGAAAAAATTAAAAAAATATTTTCTGGAGAAAAATGTATTTTTTGGCAAAATAATATTTTTTCGAAATTAAATTATTTTCTGGAAAAAAATATTATTTTTTCGAAAAAATAAAATTATTTTCTGGAAAAAAATAAAAAAAATATTTTTTTGAAAATATTAAAAAAATATTTTCTGGAGGAAAAAATATTTTTTGGCAAAATAATATTTTTTCGAAATAAAATTATTTTCTTGAAAAAATAAAAATTGTTTTCTGGAAAAAAAATAAAATAAAATATTTTTGAAAAAAAAAATATATTTTATGGAAAAAAAATATATTTCGAAAAAAAAATTATTTTCTGAAAAAAATAATATTTTTTAAAAGAAATGTATTAGCCAAACACTTTAATAACTTATAAGCTATTTGTTTAATATGAAATGTATTTTAAAAGAAATATTTTATTCAAGTAAATAGAGGGGCATTTTCGTCTTTTTAATAGAAGTCAACACCAATTCGGATTTTTGTCATTCGCTGTAATTTATGAAACAATAGGGACTAAAGTGTAAATAGGTCATCTAATAGGGTAGTTGGTTGTAATTTCCCCATATATATATTTGTACGAATCAAAATTTTCGGCTTTGATCGTTTCGTTAGTTTCCATCTCCCATCCTTTCTTATCTCCTTTTCAACCTTTTTTTTTTCAACTCCGTCGTTTCTTTTTCGATATTTCACCTTTTCGACTTTTCTTTCTACTATTCTCTCCCATTTTTATTATTCGTAGAATATATATGTATTTTTCTCAACGCTTTTCTTTTCTCCCATTCAACTATTTTCTCTCCCTTTTTGTTATCAGCAAAACATATAAATAACGATAATAAGATTTGATAATGTGATAAAATGATATGATAATAAATGCATAAAAGGGTAAACTCCCCCTGACAAAAATATCTCCCTTTAAAAATATAAACTCCCCATGAGTAAAATATTTATTGATGAAAATTAATTTTTGGGAATCCATTCGAAAGTCGGTCGTTTTTCATAAATATGGATGATGTTCGGAATAGCGATTCCTTTTGGAGTCCAAATCTTTTTAATTTTAATCGTCCGAAGTGGGCTTTTACAATTTGAAATATGATGCCTAAATTTTAAACATTTTTCGCAATGCGGTATTTTCAAATTTAAGGATTGATTTATGAAATTCAATTTGAATCCTAACCCCTGTTTATTCAAAGTGGATTTTTGAACCGAAAACATTTGTTCAAATTTTTCGTTTCCACACGAAAATTTCTTTGTTATAACTTTAAGTTCGTTTTGAACTTTCAAATGATCATTCTTTAAGTTATTTTCAATATCAAGGCAATTTGAATTATCGATCTCGATAAATTTCCCTTTTTCAGACTTGGAGAATTCATCTCCCAAAATTTTATTTTTCGATTGAAGGGATTTTATTTCGGATAAGGCATTTTGAAAACCGGTATGCAATAATTCGAATGCGTCAAATAATTCATCGTAAGAATTACTTACTTGGCTTTCGACGTCGTTGTCATCGAATGAACTTCTGGCCATGAGTGCGAGGTTATTTTGATTGTTGAAATCCTTGTCCTCATCTTCGTCACTCCATGTGGCAATTAAGACTTCCTTATTTGAAGTTGATGCTCAACAATTCTTTGCAAAGTGGCCTGGTTTACCACAGATGCGACAGTTGTTGCCGAATTTCTTAGATTCGCCCGATTTGATGTCCTTCTTTCTCCGGTTTAATAAGTTTTGAAACTTATTTATATTCTTGGCATAATATGCCGATTCTTCGTCACTATCATCCACCGAGGTTTTTTCTTTTACTGACATCTTAGCTTTTCAAGCTATCGATTTTTCTTTTAGTTTCGACTTGTTGTTCCGTGATTTTAGAACAATCTCATAATTAATTAGCGAACCAACGAGGGCGCTAAAGTCAAGCGTATTGAGATCTTTAGATTCCATGATCGTCGTCACGGTGCTGTCCCATTCAGCAGATAGTGATCTTAAGAGTTCTTTACTTTTTCACTACTTGTTAATGATTTCCCAAAACAAGCTAATCCATTAGAAATGACCGAAAAATGATCGAGCATGTTCGTGATGGATTCTTCACTTTTCATCATAAATACCTCGTATTCATGTAGGAGCATATTTATTTTCGTCTCCTTTACTTGAGACGTTCCTTCATGTGTGACTTCTAGCATTTTCCATATCTCTTTGGCACTATCACACGAAGATATCCGGTTGTGTTCTTTCGGATTTAAGGCACAATATAATAATTGCGTAGCTTTGCAATTATAGTGATCATTTTTTCAATCGGAATCATCGTACTCTTCAAAACTTTTAAGCGTATCTTCGGATTTGATTGGAATTTTCGGACCAAGACAGGTCACTTTCCACAGCTCGATGTTGTAGACTCGAATGAATATTGACATCTTCTTCTTTCATGTCATGAAGTTTCATCCATCGAAGAATGGAGGTCGATTTAGAGCAAGGCCTTTGACCGGGGCAAGTTGAAACGCCATTTGGATCGTCTTCTCCTTGGATGTTAAGCTACTCCTAGGAGGTACCGCTCTGATACCAATTGTTGGAGAAATATCGGTTATGCGGGCTATTTTGAGAAAGCGTAAAATAAAGGTGCGTAAAATAAATCGACACAGGATTTATAGAGGTTCGGCCAAATGTGCCTACGTCCTCTATTTGGTATCTTTTTCAATAGGATAACGATCAACCTCTGCACCTCTCTTCTATTGGTCGAGGGATTACCGTTACAATCTCTCTTCTATCGGTCGAGATAAACTGTTCACTCACTTGTCTTTACGTCGGTCCAAGTTAAACCGTTTTCTTTTTCTATCGGACAAGAAATCAACCTATCTAGCTTTCTATGGGTACTAGACAAACCTCATGTGGATATCGATTGCGATTCTAACAATGCTGGATCCTTGATCCTAATGACACCGAATCCAATATTATCCTTTCTTTTTCCTCTCGTGTATGTTTTCGTGTATAATACTCAAACACTTATCAATATAAGCTCAAATACAATAACAAGAATGTTTACAATGATATCACAAGTATAGATGATTTGCTCAAGGTTGTTTTGTGGATTGATACCAAATGATTTGGTATTTATAGCCAATTTCCTCCAACTAGCCGTTAGCTCCTCTTGACTCCTTAGCGTGCGTAGCCTTCCTGCATAGCATACATTAACATCATTTATGTACATTAAGGCATCTTGCTTACATACGTTAACAGCTTGCAAGTTTAGTCCAGTAGCTTCTATCCATACTATTACGTATGTTATGGCTTCCCAATTGCGTATGTTAAGTTCACTATTTAGTGTACGTTAACTATACTCTGTAGCATACGTTAACCGTATATCTGTTGCATGTTTTTGTCAAACTATCCGTTGTAAGCTTGACTTTGACCCGGAATCTTCGAATAGGTGTCTATTTGAATTCGTATTCAAACTTCATTACGTATGTTAACACCTTTGTGTTACGTACGTTAAGCACCTTCGATAGCGTGCGTTAGTCTTGTGATTTAGCGTGCGTTAATATCATCAGGTAACTTCGATGAGACATCACGTAGCTTTTTACGTATGTTATCTGCTTTGTGTTATGTACGTTAAGCTTGATTAGGTAACTTTGCTCTCGTATGATCAGGTAACATTGCTCTCATCTGATCAGGTAACTTTTCTCTCATCTGATCAGGTAACTTTTCTTCTTGTCTGATCTGATCAGTTACCATTCCTCAACTGTTCTGGTCAGGTAACATTTTCCGTTCCGAGATTGTTCGACTTCTTCGTTGTTTTATTTTGCTTCTTTGTTGTTTTCCTTTATTTTAACAACTAATCATCAAAACTTGATATGAATATTTTGAATAAAATATTCCAACACCTTGGTACTTTATCATATGGCTTCTCTAAATCAATAAAAACCATATGTAGATCTTTCTTTTTATCTCGATAATGTTCCATCAACTACCGGATAAGATAAATTGCTTCCATGGTCGATCTTCCAGGAATAAATCCAAACCGATTTTCTGTTATCTTCACAAATTTCCTGATCCTTTGTTCAATCACTCGTTCCCATAACTTCATGGTATGACTCATTAGTTTAATTCCACGATAATTAGAACAATCTTGAACAGCACCTTTGTTCTTATATAAAGGGACGAGAATACTTTTTCTCCATGGCATCTTATTTCTTCTCCAAATCTTATTGAAAAGTTACCCATTCGATCCCTCTCTCCCCCCAAACACCTCCAAACTTCAATAGGTATACTATCTGGTCCTTCTGCTTTCTTTGACTCCATCTTCTTCAATGTCATGGTCACTCCACCCTTTTGAATTCTCCTCTTAAACTCTCGATTAACCATACTTGAGGGGATGTTTAAATTCCCAATATCTTATTCTTAATGGCCATTGAATAGGGTATCAAAGTATGACCTCCATCTCTCTTTTATCTCTTTATCTTGAACCAAAACTTTTTGGTCAGAATCTTTCACACGTTTAACTTTTCCATATCTCGCGTCTTCTTCTCTCTCATTCGAGCAAGTTTATAGATATCTTTTTCCCCTTATTTTGTATCTAATCTTGCATATAATTCTTGATTGGCCTTTGATCGGGCATTTCGCACTGCCTTTTTAGCTTATGTTCGAGCTTTCTTGTACTTCTCATAATTCTCATCGCTCGAGCATTTATCGAGTACCTTATAACATTCACGTTTGGTCTTTATCACTTGCTTAACTTTATCATTCCACCAAGATGTGTTCTTACTTGATGGTATGTTTTCTTTAGATTCTCCTATGACTTCTTTTGCAACTTCCTTTATGTTATGCTCCAACAAGTTCCACATCGAATCTATATCCATCTCTATGTAATCAGACCAAATACCACTATCAACAATCTTAGCCACAAAAGTATGTCGAGTCTCCCCTTGGAGCTTCCACCACTTAATTCGAGGGTCAACTTGTGGTCTTCTCTTTCTTAATTGCCTCTTACCTCGAAAGTCAAGCACCACAACCCTATGCTGTGTTGCAGCACTCTCACCGGGTATCACCTTGCAATTAGTAAAACTTTTTCTCCAAACATTCCTTACTAAAAAGAAATCAATCTGACTTGCATTACCTCCGTTCTATATGTCACCAAATGAGAGTCCCTTTTCTCGAACCAAGTGTTCATAATACCCAAGTCATAAGCTAATACGAAATTCAATATACCATATCCTGCTTCATTCCTATCCCCAAAACCAAAGCCACCATGAACGCTCTCAAAGCTATCTCTGCTAACACTGACATGCCCATTGAGGTCACCACCAATGATCAATTTCTCACCCATAGGAATTCGTTCGGCGACCTCTTCAAAATCTTCCCAGAATTCTTGTTTGATCGATGCATCCAATCCTACTTGTGGTGCATAAGCACTTATGATATTTAGAAACTCATCTCCTATCACAAGCTTAATACACATTATTCTATCGCTCTTTCTTGACACTTCCACCACATCATCAATGATTTCTTTATCAATGACGATACTGTAATATCCGCCATTTTCATGATATAATATTATTATTTATAATAATACTAGTAATGCATTTCATTTCATTTAATCTCATTTGGAGGACCATGAATATTTATTTCGACGTATCACAAGTTCTAGCCCGAGTTATTTTTGTCAGATATATTCAAGTAGTCATTACTTATTTTTATAATAGTGTTATTAATTATTCAAGCATAATACTAACACTACTATTATTAATATTATCATTATTATTAATAATAATATTATTAATACTATTGTATTAGTAATAATATTAGTATTATTATCGTTATCATTTTTCAGATTATTATTATCAATATTACCAAAATTATTATTTTTACATTTACTACTATTATTATTATTATATCATTTATAGTTAACCATGTGTTTTAACTTAACTAACTATGATTAAACTTAATTAATCATAATTAAGAACTCTTCTTTTCTCAGTCGATCGTTCCTTCACCAGTTCTTTCACTTTATCAAAACTTTTTGATATATATCCAATATACGGTCCTAATTCAACAAAAACACTTTAAAACTATACCTATAAATATACTAATAATCCTATTGCAAAATCCTTTGCAATTTATCACCACACAAATTCTGACTTCACACGCTGAAACAAAAAAGTAGAAGAAAATACACGATTTCTGCAACAAGTTCATCACGCCAGAAAAGTTCCATACAAGAAGAAGAAGAAGGCATCATCTCCCTACTGCACGATCGATCCAGCAGTCTCGAGAAAACTATTCTGCACAATATCGTTCCTGCTTAAAGCACTCAGATTCTCATCTTCTCCCTTCAGGCCAGCAACAAGTAAAATCATATCTTAGTTTTCTTCTACTCGTCTGCAAATGTCAATTCTTGAATACAAATTCGTTGCCTGAATCTAAACCACAACCGGATGCCGAATCCAGAATCCAACTCTGAAGTTGAAACTCTCGAATCATATCTCGTAACATTGTTCAACCTCAGACGATCTCAACCCTTCAGCCTGAGCCAAACCCAAATTCAGAAAACTCTAAACCATATTCAGAAAACCCGAAACCAACAAAAAATCACAAAAACGGGAAAATAATTCTAACACCTAACCAGTTTCAAACCCCATCTCAGTTAAGCACCCTCAGCCAAGTCCAAATCCAAACTCAGATTTCCGACCCCTTTATCAGCAAACACAGAAACCCGAACTCAAATTCGGAAAATCAGAAACCATATCCAGCCCGTTTCCCTACCAATTACAAACCAGAAAATTCAAAATTTTCACTTGCCTGAACATAAGAAACCCAAAACCGGACTGAGCCCGAAACTGAACATTCGAAACCAAATCGAACTCAGAATCCCAAATCTGAACCCAGCCCGTGCGCCATCACTTTCTTCTCGACCGCATAATCAAAACCTTTTCCTGAACCGAAACTTCCATCGCGCCGCTGCTGCAATGCTGTCGGCGATCGTGAACAATCCGGTTTGGACTTGCTGGTGTATACATCCGTATCACGATTCGTGTGTCTGTGAAAGACTCGTAACTAGTGTTTGTGTACGTGTGTGTGTGTGTATAATTTCGTAGGCCATGAATGAATTTTATTCCCTTCGAATCGGAACTCTGAGAAAGAGAGAGAGAAGAATTTTAGAGAGAAGGGAGTTCACAGGAAGAGAGTGAGAAGCGAGGGATGAGTTCTTTCGGTTGGAGATAGGGTTAGGGTATTTATATTCGCGAGATTTTAGGGTTTTTCAATTTAGCCCTCGCTTTTCCCGGCAACTTTCGATTTAACCCCAGACACCTTTTAATTATTTCACACTGATCCCAGACAGATTTCTATACCTTCAATTCAGTCCTATTTTGACCAAAACATTAAAATATTGACTCTTCAATTAATGTTAATAATTAGTCCAATTTTATGCATATATTTTTAATTTCAGTAATTATATCATAATATTTTATAATGATTAAATTATTATTATATGTAGACATTAACGAGGATTTACGGACTTAGGACTGTGAGTCGAGCATCTTCATATTCAGTTCAAGCAGCATCATTTATTCAGGTGGGAATTTTCACTATCACTTTAACTGCTTTAATTATATTGTATATGTGATATTCTATTCATGTTTAAAATTGACGATACATGTTGTAAATCAGGCTCACTTGTGTACGTGTAAAGAGGTTATCTTAAGATATATATTGTGTGGGGACACCTGCACAACCTCAATATTCACATGCGTGCTCGATTCATGTTATATGTGGTATTGTATGTATGTATTCATGTTGAGAAAAATATTATTGATAGAATAATCATTTAAATACTTTCCATGAGATTGTATATTACTGTGATATGTGTGATTTCCACGAGCTGAAGAAAGCTCACCCCCATCTGTATTGATCCCGCAGGTTAAACCGAGCCGGATGGACGAAGGAGCGATCCGAGAGGACATATGATGAAATTTTTATTAAATAATGTTTTTCTTTATATCTCATGTTTTGAAATTTATTTGGGGAAACTTTTGATTAGAAATTAACAATTTATAAATTGTTCTTCCGCCGCAATTATTATCTCTTATCTATGACGTGTTGGTTGCCTTAATTAAAAGGTATTTATTTTAGTCAGTGTAGCGACTCGACTTTGTAGGCGAGAATTTTAATATTCTCAAAAGAAATTATTTTTCGTCAAAATTTACCTTTTTACTTATTTTCCCTTATAATTACCCCTAGACAGTCGGGGCGTTACATAGTGGTATCAGAGCGGATTTTACCTTTCTTTAGACTCGCTAAAATATAAAAGTATCATATGCTCTCAGCTTCGCCACTTCATCACTCCGTCCGAGGTACCAAATTTCAATCATTATATATCATTTCATTTTATTACATGATTGTATATGTATATGCGAATTGTTAGAATGGCCAAACCTATGATGACACCACGTAAGAGGGTTCTTTCTACATTTGACTCGCTTCTTCTGGCGCGCAAGGAATGGTGGGACGATCCGAGTTTACCAGAAAATGCACCAAATTCTGTCATCAATAGGCTGAGCAAGTGCTTGCAGTCTGAAAAACGAGGTTCCATCA
This sequence comes from Orobanche coerulescens, assembly GCA_033398695.1. Classification (NCBI taxonomy): domain Eukaryota; kingdom Viridiplantae; phylum Streptophyta; class Magnoliopsida; order Lamiales; family Orobanchaceae; genus Orobanche; species Orobanche coerulescens. The sequence goes on from CM065809.1 coordinate 137,905,844, forward strand.
CGCAACAGCTAGACCACCTAATGGAGAAGTTACCCGATGATTGGAGTTATTGCATCTTCCGGCTATGGAAAGAGTCCATAAAGAGATCACCAGAAGAGCAAGAGACCACAGATGATTTCCAGTTCGTAGCTGGACGTTTATTGGATATGTACGCTCGAGAGGCGACACCAGCTGCAAATTGGAGTTCCAACTCTACGGATGAAGAAGACCCAGAAGAGGATCCTGAAGAAGACCCTGAGGAGGATCCTGAAGAAGACCCAGAGAAAGTTCCCGATGAGAGCTCAAAGGTGGACCTCGCAGAGAATATGAAGGATGTTTTGATGGCAGACATCGAGTCTGATGAAGACGTTACTTCATAGATTGAACCGCGACCCCCTATTCCTATTATAGAGATTATTAGCAGTGAAGATGAAGAATAGCCGTAGGCTTAGTTTATTTTATTTTATAACTATTACGTTGATATTTCCAGAAAATGTTTCCAGTTTCATTTCTTTCAAAACATATTATATAATGAATATCAGTTATTATATTGCCTTTATATTTTTATGCGTTGTGACTATTACGTGCGTACTAACTGTCTTCTTATTCTTTATTCCCCGCACTGCGTCGACTAATGTGTTTTACAACTCGTTGACAGAATCATGGATAACCGTGGTGTAATATCCGGATAAATTGTCGAGTATTTTCGTCCGTATTTGAACCTTGTATTATTCGAATTTGTGATATCAATAATCGAAGTATGATCTTTCCCGTATGCACGATCATGTCAACCTTGTAACTTTATACATGCAACTACGTCGTAACGTACGCTAACTAGTAAGCGTAACGTACGTTACGAGTCACGGATAGTGTACGCTATGAGCAAGGCATAATGTACGTAAGGAAGTCAATTATTGATCAAGATTGGTTGGAACATGGGCCACCTCGGGACGGAGACAAGGATAAGATTCCCCACGTGGCCCGAACAGCTTTTTGAAAAAGCAGGTCAACGGAGATTAACGTACGCTAAGGGATGTACATAGCGTACGCTAAGTATGTTTATTACGTACGTAACCCTGTTGATATAGCGTACGTAAGAGAGTATAGAAATGAGACAGTAAGCTACCATTAAACGGTAGCATACGCTAAGGACATCGGGTAGCGTACGCTAAGTGAATAACGTACGTTATGCACGAAGGCTAACGTACGTAAAATCAGAAATTATAAATGGGACAGCACCCCATTTCATTTCACTTCGTCTCTTTCACTTGTCCTTCACCTCTTTTCAAGTCCAGAGAGCCCCCCTACTACCTAAACACCTTTAGATCACATATACTTGGTCATTGAGGATTAGATATCACATATACTTGATCATTGAAGATTGGATATCACATATACTTGATCATTGAAGTTAAGAAACACCTTGGATTGGCACTCAATCAACCGAAGTTAGATTCTACCTATTGTCTCGGTGCTTTCTTCATATTAAGGTATGTTAATGCTATCTCCAACCCTTGTATTTGTGTTCTTAAGGATGTTATGAACATACTACCGAGATTATTAGGTTCCATAGATGACTTATATAACCGAATATCATGTTTAGGAAGTTGGAATGTTTATGCTTAAGATACCATTGTTAAGAGCATTATAGTTCGAATCTTGTTATGATGAATAAGTAAGGGAATTTTTCTGAGATTGATAAATCCGTATTGAATGGTGTTTCGATAATGATCAAGACTCATAATTGATATCACCTTGTTAGACGGACTTAAGAGAAGAATCATCGAAGGTTTTGTCATAATTCGTAAAAGTGGATTGGTTGGATATATATTCTCAACGAAAGTTTAAATGAAGTAATCGTATCAACCTAAGATTATCCAAACCACATATGAGAATTCGCAATCAAGATTGAGTATGGCATTGTGATAATATGCGTATCCTTGAATTCGAAGATGTATAAAACCGTAGGATATTTCAAGTTTGCATGAGTAATGTATGTGTGAGTATAATATACGTTAAGAACTATGCATTACGTATGCTATATCATCAGACGAGATAACCATCTGATCAGAGAAGTGAACTTCCAAATACATAATTAGCGTACGTTAGGATTTGGAGTTTACGTATGCTAACGTACAGACTTAACGTATGTTACCTTGGGTATGTAACGTACGTTATGAAGAGTGCAGTCAGGATTCGTAATGTTGAACTTTCAGTCGTAGTTTGGATTGCTAGATGTTCGTACATTAATTACTTGACGTAAGATGAACTCTATATTATTTCTTCTGTTTTAGGTCTGAGTCTTACTATGTGATTGATCGAAGGGGCGACCTTCGAGTGTATTGATATTCATTGAAGTTTTATCCTTGTCATCAATTTCAGGCAAGTTCCTTGATTATGATTTACATATTGATGTTGTACATATTATCGTGCATATGTTTCGTTGTTATATGTCCACCTCGTGTTGGTCCGACGGGATCATCTTGGGATCTATGCTAGCGTGCGCTGGATCATCGGACAGGTTTTTCCACATCGTGTGTAATACCCGGTTGTAATTCAGTCATTATCATTCAGTAATTTCATTCGGTGATTGTCACTCAGTGGATTTTCACTCATTTATAATCATTCATCAATCATGTTCGTTCACCGTGTTCACCGTTCGGAAAAACTTCGAGTTGTGTATCGTTATTGTTCATTGTTTCAACTTTCCTCATATGAGTTCGACTTTGTTAGATCACCATTAATTTTTGGTGACTCTACAAATTCTAAATCTTTGCAATATTATAGAACATCGAGTTAGCTTTCCAATGGTTCAAACGGTGAGTCAATCGGAGTCCGGACGAGAGAGTTATGGTCGTTTTAGCTCACCCGCTTATTTTTCAGTTATTGGCCGATCATCGCCGACCAACTCGGCCGTGTCGTCCGACACGGCCCGTGCCGCACTCGTCCGAAATGCCAAGTCTCTGCCACGTGACTCGACCGTGTCGTTTGGCATGGCCTAGTCGAACTCTTAGGATAAGCCGACTGATCGCCGACACGCCCGACCGTGTTCCGTGACACGGCCGAGTCATGCCGAAGTCATTGCCGGACGGGTCACTATCGGAAGGCCCTTCGCCGCGACCGTGTCAAGCGGGACACGGCCGAGTCCTGTCGGCCAGTGGCGACACGGCCGTGCCGATCGGCGCGGCCGTGTCCGGCAGGCGATCAATCCCTATAAATTCATTTTTTGAGCATTTCAGCTCATTTCTTTCCCTTTTCTTCACCTACAACCGAGAGAGAGAGCTTGAGGGAGGGTTTTTCCTTCACAAATCATTTGAGTGTTTGATTTTCTTCATCTTCTTTCGATCGTGAAGCCCGGACAATCAATCCAACGCGTGTTCTACGGACCTTAGTACTTGAATCTCCGAAGGTAACATCTCTAGAACCCTACTTTCGAATAATTGGGGATTTTGGGGTTTTTGTCCGATTCTTTCCGTTTTGTTGATAGATTCTTGATGAATATGATTAATCTTGTTGCTATCATAAATTTTCCTACGGATTCAGAGTATTTTCATAGTTTTGCAGAATCGAGAGGGTTTGGTTGTGGTCCGCCCTCGTTATTATTTTGTGCGAATATACACGAATCGTAGGCGGGTTTTCGGGTGTATTCCATTTCCGTATTCGGCTAGAGTTGGTTGTAATTATGTTCTTCGAATCGTTAGGTTCGGTTCCGTTGATTCCTAGTGTTCGTAGGTGATTATCCTTTCCGTTCGTTGCGTCATCAAAATATTCAAGGCAAGTATTTTTGGAAACCTTTATGCTTAACGTGAAATAGTAATGTATATTGTGTGTGATTGCTCACCTCGGGAGGGTCCGACGGGATCACGGAGGGAATCCAATGGTATAGCCCTGGATTCACGAGTTTGTTTCGCTAGCCAGCTCGGGAGGGTCCTTAGGGATCACGGAGCGGGATCAATGGTATAGCCCTGTTCCCAAGGCGATGCGTGTGCGTGATTTGTTTTATAATATGGCCATCTCGGGAGGGTCCTTAGGGATCACGGAGCGGGATCAATGGTATAGCCCTGTTCCCACGGCAAAATTTGTTGACTGTTTGTTTCCTTAATAGACATGTCTGGTTTTGTTTTTTGTTATGATATTGGTGCATGTACTTTGAAATGTGTAAGCGATTGTTTTGCCTTGATTAATCGTACTTGCGTAATTGCTAACCCCTCTGGGACCCGTTTTGGGGAAATTCTTGTTATGGATTTCAGGTTATGATTATCCGGACGAGCGGGCACCTGGACAGTACGAGGACGTTGGCCAGGGTCGTTGACATGTGCATTTGGGTCTTTCTATTTCTTTCGTCCATTTCGATTTGGTTGTTCTAATAATTATAAACTTATAGAGTGTACTCGCGAGTACTTAGGTTTGTCATTTCAAACTCCGTATTGTACTACTTTTAAATTGTTACATTGTTGGTTGATGATCATTTCGCCGGTTGCTCCGGGCGTAACTTCTTATGTCTTATAATTAAATGTGTGTCCTCGCTAACCGGGATGGTTAGTCGAGTGGAGTTTTCTTGTTTGTAGCCTGGTGGGTCCCATGTGGGGGTCCACGGCTGTAATATACTCGAATATCTCGGGTGTTACGTAAAATGGTATCGAGATCTAGGTTTATGGATACCTAGGCTTGTTGGTTATTTGGGTCTAGTCGTATTTGTTTTGCACATTGTCACACCGCCGCCAAGATCCCGATTACTTCGGTGCTCGTAAGTTTTCTTATTCGGCTCTTTTGTTTCTTGCATTGTATTTCCACTTTTGAATCGTAGTTGCTTTTCCTCCCTTACTCGTCATCGATATACTTCTGTTATCTCTCAACTTCAGTATGGATGCCGGAGGAAACCGTGGTAGTGGTCGTGGTCGTGGACGCGGCCGAGGACGTGGGGCAGCCGGTGGGGCGGCCACGTCGCATTCTTTGGGAGCCGGTAGTACCGGTGACCGTCACAGTCATGCTTCTTCTCAGGAGCACGCCGATCTTGGTATTGCGGCTGTTATGCAGCAAATGGTTAACCAGATGGCGGCTATAGCCCAGGTGGTCCAGAACCCCGATCAGGCCCATGCTAATCGAGGCGGAACGGATCGTTGGCTTCAGGATGTCATCAAGATGCATCCTCCCCAGTTTTCGGGAGCTTCGGACCCGATCGGCTGGGAAGGGTGGATCAAGGAGATATCCAAAGTATTCACTGCTACCAACTGCCCCGAGGACCGTAAGGTCCCTATTGCTCAATATTTTCTCACGGGAGATGCTACAGATTGGTGGGAGGCCGTTGGTCCCATAGATCATGTTGCTTCATGGGCCAAATTTCAAGAATTGATGGTGACCGAATATTGTCTGGCTTGGCCGATGTGCTCGAGTGCATGCTTTCTATGATGCTCAACCACGGGATATCCCCGTATCTCGTGCCATTGCCGACTTTAATAAGGAGTTGGGTTATGTGAAGACCCAAGTTGTCGCCGAGAGCGACAAAATTTTCCATTTTTCCAGAGGATGAAGTTGCCCATTCGGGACTATATGTCCGGCTCGCCTGTGCTACCTCGAAGGATTATCGAGTCGAGCCCTTGCTTATGATATGTCGGTGACGGCGAGTGATTTGGCTCGTGAGAGCAAGAAGCGAAGTCGGAAACTTTTCTCGTCCTAAGAGTGGAGGCCGCAGAAATCTCGAGCTGCGAATATTTCTACGGCGGTTCGGCCTGCTTTCTGGGAGCTTTGGTGCCGCCGAACCCCGCTCGTGAGCTCACATGCTTTAATCGCGGCTTCGGGTCATAAGAACCGGACTGCCCTCTTCCGCCTTTAACTTGTCATACTTGTGGTCGGGCCACAAGGCTTCTTTGTGATCGGAGCGGCCGCGGTGCCCGTTCTTCTCACCCAGCACCTATGGAGCCGAGTGTGAACCAGGGCTCATTTGCTCCGCCGCCTCCACCGAGTGCCGGCCGAGGTAGGGGTCGGGGTCAACCCGCTAGAGGAGGAGCTTCCAGTGTCGGCTCCACCCAGCCGCGTATATACGAGATGAGGAGGGCCGATGACCCAGCAGCTACTGTGGCGACAGGTACCGTTCATATCCATTCTCATCCTGTCGGTGTGCTTTTTGATTCGGGTGCTACGCATTCATTCATTTCTCTAGAGTGTGTACGCCGTTTGAGTCTCGACTGCTTGTCACCTTGCGAGCCTTTCATCGTTAAACTTCCTAGCGGTGATAGAATTGTCGGTGATCGAGAAGTCCGGGACTGTTCTGTGATTATTTGTGAGAGGGCTTGGCTCTCTAATCTTATTGCCGTGAGTATCGAGGGTGAGGATTTGATTCTCGGGGATGATTGGCTCGAGCGGCATGGCGCGATCATGAACTACCGCACGAGAATCATCACTATGTTAGCCGAGGACGGCACCGAACACTCTTTCGCAGGGCGAAAGAGAAACCAGAAGTTTGTTATTAATGCCTTGAAGGCGGTGAGACTCCTGCAAAAAGGGTGTACTGGTTATTGGTGCTACGCCTTGAAGGCGGAGAATGGTGGAGTCGAGCTTTCATCGATTCCAGTCGTTAGTGAGTTTCCTGATGTATTTCCTGACGAGTTGCCGGGATTGCCACCAGATCGTGAGGTTGAGTATGCTATAGAGTTAGAGCCGGGTGCGGCTCCGATTTCGAAGGCGCCGTATCGCATGGCACCTTCAGAGATGTCAGAGTTGAAGAAACAGTTGAGTGAACTTCTTGAGTCGGGGTATGTTCGACCGAGTGCCTCACCTTGGGGCGCACCAGTCTTGTTTGTGCGTAAGAAGGATGGTTCACTACGTTTGTGTATCGACTATCGTGAACTGAACAAGGTGACCATCAAGAACAAGTATCCTTTGTCGAGGATTGACGACTTGTTCGATCAGTTGCAGGGAGCGGCGGTATTCTCAAAGATTGATTTGAGATCGGGGTACTATCAGCTCCGGGTGAGGGAGTCCGACGTGCCGAAAACGGCTTTTCGGACGAGATACGGACATTATGAGTTTGTAGTTATGCCTTTCGGGTTAACTAACGCGCCGGCGGTGTTCATGCAGTTGATGAACAAAGTCTTTATCGAGTATTTGGATAAGTGTGTCGTCGTCTTCATTGACGATATTCTTATTTATTCGAGGAACGAGGAAGAGCATGCCCATCATTTGCGGGTAGTGTTAGACATTTTGAGGACCGAGCAACTCTATGCGAAGTTCTCGAAATGTGAGTTCTGGCTGAAGGAAGTGATGTTTTTGGGTCACGTGATTTCAGCCGAGGGAGTTCGAGTGGATCCGCAGAAAATTGAGGCAGTGTTGGATTGGGCATCGCCCACAAATGTGAAGGAGGTCCGTAGTTTCTTGGGTTTGGCTGGCTACTACCGTAGGTTCGTCGAGGGTTTCTCAAAACTAGCTCGACCACTTACACAGTTGCTCCAGAAATCCGAGAAGTTCGTCTGGACCGATGAGAGGCAGTCGAGTTTTGAGGAGCTGAAGAAGCGTTTGACTTCAGCCCCGGTTTTGGCATTGCCATGTGGCAACGAGGGTTTTGCCGTTTTTAGCGATGCTTCGGGTCAGGGTCTTGGGTGCGTATTGATGCAGCACGGCAAGACCATTGCCTATGCGTCGAGAAAGTTGAGGCCGTATGAGCTTAACTACCCTACTCACGATTTGGAGTTAGCGGCGGTTGTCTTTGCACTCAAGATTTGGCGTCACTATCTTTTCGGCTCTGCATGTCAGATTTTTACCGATCATAAAAGTCTGAAATACATATTTACTCAGCGAGAGTTTAATATGAGCCAGAGGAGTTGGTTAGAGTTGATTAAGGATTATGACCTCGAAATCCTTTATCATCCGGGTAAGGCGAATGTCGTGGCCGACGCCTTGAGTCGGAAACCGATTGCGTTGCGAACGCTTGAGGTCCTTACGCCTCAGTCTGAGCTTCGGCGGGCTTTGATCGGGTTAGATGTTGAGGTTTTGCTGCCTGGATCTGTCGGGCAACTTTGTGCCTTAGAAATTTCGTCGTCTTTGATCGATGAAATTAAACTGAAGCAATTAGAGGATCCGATGATTACTCAAATCCGAGAGAACGTTCTTAAAGGAAAGTCTCCTGGGTTTGTGATTCACGAGGATGGTGTTTTGAGATTCCAGAGTCGGCTTTGTGTACCGAACGATCCAGAGTTGCGACAGAGTATTTTGCGTGAGGCCCATTCCACACCCTATTCCGTTCATCCTGGTTCGAGTAAGATGTACAAGGACACGAGGAGGAACTTCGTGGAATGATATGAAGGAGGAGGTCGCACGGTTGTGGCGAGATGTTTGACTTGCCAATGTGTCAAAATCGAGCATCGACCATTTGAGTTATTGCGATCACTTCGCTCCGGAATGGAAATGGGAAGATATATCGATGGATTTCATTACGAGTTTGCCGAGATCGAGATCGGGCATGAATATGGTTTGGGTGATTGTTGATCGTCTGACCAAGTCGGCACATTTTCTGGGCATCAAGGACTCTTGGGGCCCAGAGAAATTGGCTCGTGTGTTTATCGCGCAGATTTTGAAACTTCACGGTACTCCGAAGTCTATTGTTTCGGATCGTGATGGCCGTTTTGTATCGCACTTATGGCAGGCGGTGCATAAGGCGTTGGGTACCCGTTTTTGAGTACCTCTTTTCATCCCCAGTCAGATGGACAGTCGGAACGCACTATCCAGACATTCGAGGACATGTTGCGTGCTTGTGCCCTCGATTGGAGTAGCGACTGGGAAGAGCATTTGCCATTGATCGAATTCACGTACAACAATAGTTGGCACGCGTCGATTCGGATGGCACCGTATGAGGCGCTTTATGGGCGACGATGTCGATCGCCGATTTGTTGGAATGAGGCGTCCGATTTGGTCGGGACCGAGCCGGATGTCGTTTTAGAGACGAAGCGGAAGATAGAATTAATTCGGGAACGGATGTTGACGGCCCAGAGTCAACAGAAGTCATATGCCGATGTCCATCGTCGACCTTTAGAATTCGAGGTGGGAGACCACGTTTTGCTGAAGGTGTCGCCGACGAGAGGAGTTTTCCGTTTCGGGAAGAAGGGGAAGTTGAGTCCGAGATTTATTGGACCCTTCGAGATTCTCGAGCGGGTCGGTGGGTTAGCATACCGTTTGGCGTTACCCCCGGCCTTGAGTCACATTCATAGCGTTTTTCATGTTTCCCAGCTGAGGAAATATGTTCCGGATCCTAGTCACGTCATCGATTATGGCGAGATTGATATTGCTGAAGATATTACTTTTGAGGAGCGTCCTTTGAAGATTTTGGAGCATCGTGAGAAACGACTGAGGCATAAGATCATCCCTTTGGTCAAAGTGCAGTGGTCGAGACACGGTGTCGAGGAAGCAACTTGGGAAACCGAGGATAGCATGCGTGCTAGGTACCCTGAGTTGTTTGTTTCTTAAGTTTCGGGACGAAACTTATTTTTAGAGGGGTAGAATGTAATACCGGTTGTAATTGATCATTATCATTCGAGAATTTCATTCGGTGATTGTCACTCAGTGGATTTTCACTCATTTATAATCATTCATCAATCATGTTCGTTCACCGTGTTCACCGTTCGGAAAAACTTCGAGTTGTGTATCGTTATTGTTCATTGTTTCAACTTTCCTCATATGAGTTCGACTTTGTTAGATCACCATTAATTTTTGGTGACTCCAAAAATTCTAAATCTTTTCAATATTATAGAACATCGATTTAGCTTTCCAATGGTTCAAACGGTGAGTCAATCGGAGTCCGGACGAGAGAGTTATGGTCGTTTTAGCTCACCCGCTCATTTTTCGCTTATTGGCGATCACGCCGACCGAACTTCGGCCGTGTCGTCCGACACGCCGTGCCGTACTCGTCCGAAATGCCGGTTTCTGCCCACAAGACTCGACCGTGTCGTTTGGCACGGCCGAGTCGAACTCTTCCGGATAAGCGAACCGATCGCTGACACGCCCGACCGTGTTCCCAGACACGGCCGAGTCATGCCGAAGTCATTGCCGGACGGGTCACTATCGGAAGGCCCTCGCGCCGCGACCATGTCAAGCAGACACGGTCGAGTCCCTCGCCGCCACCATGCGACACTACCGTGCCGATCGGGCGCGGCCGTGTCCGGCAGGCGCCAACCCCTATAAATTCATTTTTGAGCATTTCACTCATTTCTTTCCCTTTTCTTCACCTACAACCGAGACACAGAGCTAGATGGAGTGTTTTTCCATCACAAATAATATGAGTGTATGATTTTCTTCATCTCCTTTCGATCGTGAAGCTTGACAATCAATCCAACGCGTGTTCTACGGACCTTAGTACTTGAATCTCCGAAGGTAACATCTCTAGAACCCTACTTTCGAATAATTGGGGATTTTGGGGTTTTTGTCCGATTCTTTCCGTTTTGTTGATAGATTCTTGATGAATATGATTAATCTTGTTGCTATCATAAATTTTCCTACGGATTCAGAGTATATTTTCATAGTTTTGCGGAATCGAGAGGGTTTGGTTGTGGTCCGCCCTCGTTATTATTTTGTGCGAATATTCACGAATCGTAGACGGGTTTTCGAGTGTATTCCATTTCCGTATTCGGCTAGAGTTGGTTGTAATTATGTTCTTCGAATCGTTAGGTTCGGTTCCGTTGATTTCTAGTGTTCGTCGGTGATTATCCTTTCCGTTCGTTGCGTCATCAAAATATTCAAGGCAAGTATTTTTGGAAACCTTTATGCTTAACGTGAAATAGTAATGTATATTGTGTGTGATTGCTCACCTCGGGAGGGTCCGACGGGATCACGGAGGGAATCCAATGGTATAGCCCTGGATTCACGAGTTTGTTTCGCTAGCCAGCTCGGGAGGGTCCTTAGGGATCACGGAGCGGGATCAATGGTATAGCCCTGTTCCCAAGGCGATGCGTGTGCGTGATTTGTTTTATAATATGGCCCGCTCGGGAGGGTCCTTAGGGATCATGGAGCGGGATCAATGGTATAGCCTGCTCCTACGGCAAAATTTGTTGATCGTTTGTTTCTAAAAGACATGTCTGGTTTTGGTTTTTGAAATGATATTGGTGCATGTACTATGAAATGTGTAAGCGATTGGTTTGCCTTGATTACTCGTACTAGCGTAATTGCTAACCCCTCTGGGGACCCGTTTTGGGGAAATTCTTGTTATGGATTTCAGGTTATGATTATCCGGACGAGCGGGCACCTGGACAGTACGAGGACGTTGTCCAGGGTCGTTGACATGTGCATTTGGGTCTTTCTATTTCTTTCGTCCATTTCGATTTGGTTGTTCTAATAATTATAAACTTATAGAGTGTACTCGTGAGTACTTAGGTTTGTCATTTCAAACTCCGTATTGTACTACTTGTAAATTGTTACATTGTTGGTTGATGATCATTTCGCCGGTTGTTCCGGGCGTAACTTCTTATGTCTTATAATTAAATGTGTGTCCTCGCTAACCGGGATGGTTAGTCGAGTGGAGTTTTCTTGTTTGTAGCCTGGTGGGTCCCATGTGGGGGTCCACGGCGCTGTAATATACTCTGAATATCTCGGGGTGTTACATCGTGTTGGTCCGCGGGGTCATCTTGGGATCTAGGCAGTGAACGCTGGATCATCGGAATTACCATGTGTATGTTGTGATGTCATGTTGTGATTATCAATTTTATATTATATTTATGAGTCTTCTCGTAGGGAGAGACTCGTTGGTATTTTTGTCATTTATGTTATTATTATTCTTCATGAGACGTTGGATAATATGTTGTGGTACTTATACTAGCATCGTTGTGCTAACCCCTTCGGGGGTGAATATTTGTTTATGTTCAGGATCCAGGAGAGCAGGAAAACAACCACTGGAGCTGCATGACGACGAGGGTACAGAGTGATGTTCCAACTGGATTTAATTATCAGATGTTTGTGTTGTTTTAATAAGTACTCGAGTACGTTGTCTTTTGTGATGTTGGATTTGGCTATGTATTAATGTTCTCCGTTGGACGTTTGTATTTTCAGTACTGGTTCAGAACCGTTGTATTTTATTTCAGTTACTTTCATTTGTTGGTATTTGTTATTGTCTTTTCGTTTCATCAGCCTTGTAAATTCTTACGTAAAGGATTTACGGCGCTGTAATATTCCTGAATATATTGGGGGTGTTACAGAATATCGTATCGGAGCTAAGATTATGGATATCTTGTCCATTGGGTTAAAATAGGAGTCGTATATGTCTTTTGAGATAACCGGCCGTGAATGACATCATTGTACTCCCTACGTCTTCGTGTGAGCGGTGGTTGTAAGTTCCTAAAACTCTCTCTCGTCCTTTACATGTGATACCTCTTTATACTTGAACATTAGAATGATATTGCTACCTGTATATTGAGTATTTATGCTTACAGTATGTTGAGAGGAGGATGTGGACGTGGTCGCGATCATGGACGCGGACGAAGGAATGCTGAGAGAGAAGATTCACCTTCAAATCAGGCTAGCCACAGCTCAGGCGAGCCACAAAAATCTATTAACAACGAACCAGAACCTGCCGTTCCCGACATCCTTCGTCAGGTGGTTAACCAGATGACTCAGTTTGCTCAGGTTGTGGACCGAATGCAGGTGGCAGTAGGATTGCAACAGGGAGAAAGACAGCAAGGCATCCCAGACTTGGGAAATCGCGGAGACCGATGGCTACAGGAGGTGGCGAAGATGAAACCGCCCAAATTCAACGGCTTTTCTGAGACACCGACATGGGATCATTGGTTGAAGGAACTGGAGAAATTTTTTGTCGGGATTAATTGCCCAGACGACCGGAGAGCCTTTATTGCTTAGTACTTTCTGATAGGGGAAGCGTCCAAGTGGTGGGAGGCCATCCGACCCAGAGATCATGATGCCGACTGAGGAGAATTTAAATTGATGATGGAATATCAGTACTATCCCTGTCCGTTGAGGTAAGCTAAAGTTTGGGAATTTTTCTCTGCACAACTGTCATACGTGCCAGTATCCCAGACGATTAAAACGTTTAATCAGCAGATGGCGTTTGTTCGACACCTGGTCAGAACAGATGCTGAAATGATGATCCATTTTTGATATGAGGATGAAACCGGAGATACAAAATTACATGTCAGGTTTTGAATGCACCACTCTCCGTCAGTATCAGGACAAAGCGTTGGCATATGAGATTAAGGAAGCAGTGATGGAAAAGTTCACCGAAACCAAGAAAAAGAAAGTCTCTAGTAGTTTCACAGAGCACAAGAGCAGTGGGGCCCGCAAGGCCCAGTTATCCTTTCATTCATTCAAAAAACCTCCACACCCATCCAAGAGCAGAAAGAACTTCGGAGCAGTATCGGCCATGACGGATGTAACCAGGAAGTGCTTTAACTGTGGTCGGATGGGACACTATCGAAGAGATTGCTCACTTGTTGCCGTGACGTTTTATGATTGTGGTCGAGTGGGACATCGTTCGGTGTTCTGTGAGGAGGCTGCAAAATATTTTAGAGCTCGTGCGTCACAGTCAGTTCAGAGAGAGACAAGTGTTCCACAGACGCAGCAGAGTGTCCAGCCACCCCGGAGTTTTGTTCGGGGATAGGGCAGAGGACAGTTCGACCGAAAGGGGACATCAAGTGCCGGATCTGTTCCTCCATGCCTGTATGAGATGAGGAGGGCAGACGATCAGGATGTTGCTGACGCATCAGGTACCGTTCAGATCCTTTCACAACCAGTTAGTGTTTTATTCGATACAGGGGATACACATTCATTTATATCATTGTCTTGTGTAAATCGTTTAAACATTTATGGTTTTTACTATTGTGAGCCTTATGTTGTGGGTTTACCGAGTGGAGAGAGAATTGTGGGAAACTTGGAAACTAGAGATTTTCCTATATCCATTAGAGGCAGAGAGCGGCCCTCAAATCTGATTGTGATAGAAATGTAAGGAGACAACCTGATTCTCGGATATGATTGGATTAATCGATATGGAGCTATTGTAAACTACCGGAATAGGAATATATTGATGATAGCTGAAGATGGTTCCGAAATATTGTTCGATGGATGGAGACCAGGATGCTCGGGAAAGGTGATCAAAGCAATGAAAGCTGTCAAACTGATAAACAGAACTGTACAGGATACTGGTGTTATGCAATGAAGAAGAAAGACGGAAAAGTGAAACTTTCATCCATTCCTGTCGTGAACGAATTCCCGGATGTATTTCTTGATGAATTACCTGGACTACCTCCACGATGAGATGTAGAATTCACCATCGAGATGGAACCAGGAGCTACACCAATTTCAAAGGCGCTGTATCGTATGGCACCTACTGAGATGTACGAATTGAAGAAGCAACTGGAAGAGTTATTGGACAAAGGCTATATTCAGCCAAGCGTTTCGCCCTGGGGTGCACTAGTTCTTTTTGTTCGGAAGAAAGATGGATCGCTTCGATTGTGTATTGACTAACGAGAGATGAACAAGATGATGATCAAGAACAAGTATTCGTTGCCACAGATTGATGATTTGTTTGACCAGTTCCAAGGATCAACAATATTTTCTAAGATCGATCTAAGATCAGGATATCATCAGTTGAGGATTAAGGAATCCGATGTTCCGAAATCAGCATTCAGAACTTGCTACGGACACTATGATTTTGTAGTGATGTCGTTTGGTCTCACTAATGCACCTATCGTGTTCATGCAGTTGATGAATCGAGTGTTCATATAGTATTTGGACAAATTCGTAGTTGTGTTTATTGATGATATTCTGGTTTATTCCAAGAGCCTGGAAGAGCATGTGCAACACTTACGGATCGTTTTGGACCTCTTGAGAAGCGAACAATTATATGCCAAACTTTCTAAGTGTGAATTCTGGCTAAAGGAAGTGATGTTCCTCGGTCATGTGGTATCAGCGGAAGGAGTCCAAGTAGATCCCCATAAAATCGAAGCAATTATGGATTGGAAGTCTCCTAAGAACGTGAAGGAAGTCAGGAGTTTCTTAGGACTTGCTGGGCATTATCGTCGGTTCGTGGAATGGTTTTCCAAAATTTCCCGCCCACTTACTCGATTACTACAGAAGACCCAAAAGTTTGAGTGGAACGAGATGTGCCAGACAAGTTTTGATGAATTGAAGAAGAGATTAACAACGGCACCGATTTTAGCGCTACCACAGGAGACTGGAGGATTCACGGTTTACAGTGACGCTTCAAACCAAGGTCTCAGGTGTGTACTGATGCAGAATGAGAAGGTGACCGCCTACGCGTCACGACAGTTGAATCCCTATGAAGTAAATTATCCAACACACGATTTGGAGTTGGCAGCTGTAGTTTTCGCCTTGAAAATTTGGAGACATTATCTGTATGGGACTCACTGTCAGATCTTCATGGATCATAAGAGTCTCAAATACATCTTCAGTCAGAAAGAGTTAAACATGCGGCAGAGGAGATGGTTGGAATTGATTAAGGACTATGACTTGGAGATTCTTTATCACCCAGGCAAAGCAAATGTGGTGGCTGATGCACTGAGCCACAAACCCGTTTCTATTCGAATGCGGGAGACTCTCACCTCCCAGCCCAGCATTCAACGAGAATTGATTCGCGAAGGAATTGAAGTATGGTTGCAAAGAGTCCAAGGACAACTGTGTCTGATGGAACTAACTTCATCATTAACAGAAGAAATCAAATCTGAGCAATTGGATGATCCTCTGATGGTTCGGTTACGTGATGAAGTGAGTAAGGGAAAGGCCCCAGGATTAGTAATTCATGATGATGGAGTTTTGAGATTCCAGAGCCGACTTTGTGTTCCCAATGTCGATGTTTTGAAACAGACAATCATGAAGTAAGCTCACAGCATGCCCTATTCTATCCACCCGGGCACCAAGTAAGATGTATAAGGATCTGAAGCAGGATTTCTGGTGGGGCAACATGAAGAAAGATGTAGCGGATTATGTCTCAAAATATTTGATTTGTCAGCAGGTTAAGATCGAACATCAACGACCTGCCGGAATGATGAAGCCGCTCCCGATTCCTGAATGGAAGTGGGATGACATATCGATGGACTTTATCACTAATATGCTGAAGACCAGAACAGGGATGAACATGATTTGGGTGATAGTTGACCGTCTAACCAAATCGGCTCATTTTCTAGGCATTAAGGACACTTCGGGACCAGAGAAGTTGGCACGAGTATTTATTGCAGAGATAGTCCGATTGCATGGTACGCCGAAGACCATTATTTCTGACCGAGGCGGTCGCTTCGTGTCACATTTTTGGAAAGAAGTTCATAAAGCCTTAGGAACTGAGCTGAACTTTAGCGCAGCTTATCATCCACAAATAGATGGACAGTCCGAGAGGACTATTCAAATAGTGGAATACATGCTGAGAGCTTGTGCCTTAGATTGGTCGACTGAGTGGGAAGTTCATCTTTCACTGATTGAATTCACTTACAATAATAGTTAGCATCTTTCCATTAAGATGGCACCTTTTGAAGCATTATACGGGAGGAGATGCAGATCGCCCCTGTGTTGGGATGATTCATAAGACTTGATTGGGATGGAACCAGAGTTGATCATACAGATGCAAGAGAAGATAGCTTTTATTCGTGAAACACTGTTGACCGCCCAGAGTCGGCAGAAATCTTATGCAGATGTGGGTCGTCGCCCGTTGGAATTTGGTGTTGGAGATCACGTGCTTTTAAAGGTTTCTCCTACTCGTGGAATTTTTTATTCTGGGAAAAAGGGAAAGTTGAGTACGAGATACATCGGACCGTTCGAGATTCTTGAAAGAGTTGGAGAGTTGGCGTACAGGTTGGCCTTACCGCCATCACTGTGTCACGTTCATAATGTGTTTCACGTATCTCAGTTACGAAAGTACATATCAGATGCCAGTCATGTCATTGATTTCGGCGAGATCGAAGTCGCTAAGGATGGCACGTTGGAAGAAATACCGATCAAGATATTCAAAAGTCGAGTCAAACAATTGAGAAATAAACCAATCATTTTGGTTAAGGTCCAATGGTCGCTCCACGGAGTTGAAGAAGCCACTTGGGAGATGGAGGATAGTATGAAGTCCACATACCCAAAATTACTTCCGCCTTGAGTTTCGGGATGAAACTCCTTTTTAGAAGGAGAGTATGTAATATCTGGATAAATTGTCGAGTATTTTTGTCTATATTTGAACCTTGTATTATTCGAATTTGTGATATCAATAATCGAAGTATGATCTTTCCCGTATTCGTATTCGCATGGATGATCATATCAACCTTGTAACTTTATACATGCAACTACATCGTAACATACGCTAACTAATAAGCGTAACGTACGTTACGAGTCACGGATAGCGTACGCTATGAGCGAGGCATAGCGTACGTAAGGCAGTCAATTATTGATCAAGATTGGTCGGCACATGGGCCACCTCGGGATGGAGATAAGGATAAGATTCCCCGCGTGGCCTGGACATCTTTTTGAAAAAGCAGGTCAATGGAGATTAACCTACGCTAAGGGATGTACATAGCGTACACTAAGTATGTTTATTACGTACATAACCCTGTTGATGTAGCGTAGGTAAGAGAGTATAGAAATGAGACAGTAAGCTACCATTGAACGATAGCATACGCTAAGGACATCGGGTAGCGTACGCTAAGTGAATAACGTACGTTATGCACGAAGTCTAACGTACGTAAAATCAGAAATTATAAATGGGACAGCACCCCATTTCATTTCACTTCGTCTCTTTCACTTGTCCTTCACCTCTTTTCAAGTCCAGAGAGCCCCCTACTACCTAAATACCTTTAGATCACATATACTTGGTCATGAGGAATAGATATGACATATACTTGATCATTGAAGATTGGATATCACATATACTTGATCACTGAAGTTAAGAAACACCTTGGATTGGCACTCAAGCAACCAGAGTTGGATTTTACCTATTGTCTCGGTGTTTTCTTCATATTAAGGTATGTTAATGCTATCTCCAACCCTTGTGTTCATGTTCTTAAGGATGTTACGAACATACTACCGATATTATTAGGTTAATGATGACTTATATAACCGAATATCATGTTTAGGAAGTTGGAATGTTTATGCTTAAGATACCATTGTTAAGAGCATTATAGTTCGAATCTTATTATGATGAACAAGTAAGGGAATTTTTCTGAGATTGATAAATCCGTATTGAATGGTGTTTCCATAATGATCAAGACTCATAATTAGTATCACCTTGTTAGATGGACTTAAGAGAAGAGTCATCGAAGGTTTTGTCATAATTCGTAAAAGTGGATTGGTTGTATCTATATTCTTAACGAAAGTTTAAATGAAGTAATCGTATCAACCTAAGATTATCCAAACCACATATGAGAATTCGCAATCAAGATTAAGTAATCCAATTAGCATACCTATAACGTGTGCTCCCACTAACCATTAATGTTCGACAGGCACTCTCCATGTCAAAGAATACGTCATACAAGTCTTCACATAAAATTAACGCCCAGTCAAGTTTCATCGACTTGCGAATGATTAAGTATTTGAGCTATAAACCTTTCCAGTGCCTATCCCCTTATCCAATAAGAAGTGGAATGTTTTGCTCTCAACTACACGGACTAGTTTCTATATATATATATATATATATATATATATATATATATATATATATATATTTACGAGGTAGAAATGTCAGTAACTACCAGTAAATAAAGAATACATTTGCCTTATGATAATCAATTACATAATGAAAAGTACAATGCCCTCACTCAAACATCCCCTGAGTGGCATTCGAAGGCATACTCCTAACACCAGATACTTGCTTAGTCAGTTCATTGTATTTAAAGGATTCTCGCATTCGCGCATTGCTCGTGACGTTTTGGGGCTGAGCAAAGTAGTTATTTTTTTCCTTGCTTGTACTACTGCTCTTTATCTTAAGTTTTGGGACGAAACTTATTTTAAGGGGGGTAGAATGTAATAATCCTATTTTTCCCATTTTTGAATATCTCGATTTTTGTGATTTATTGAATTATTATATTCTTTTCTCCCGAAATATTTCTCCCGGTGCGTAATTGACATTTGAGTTCTTGATTGAGATTCCTACCGAGCATTTCATCATGTTCGTTTCCATGCGATTTCGGAAAATTGGGTCGTTGAGTCATGGCGGCTGGGCACCGGCCGTCCAGGTGCGGCAGTGACTGGCCAGGTACGCACGAGTAGCCCACACGGGTTGGCGCTCATGCGGCACTCGTGCGGCACAGGCAGACTGCTGGGCAGTCTCTGCGGCCGCGCACGAGCAAGGCGCACGGGCCGGCGCTCGTGCGGTACTGGGCAGGAAGTAGCAGGCGCGCCCGAGCAGTGCTCGTGCACGGTGCTCGTGCATTACGGCAGAGGCCAAACAGTGCCGCGCACGAGCAAGCCACACGACCGGACGCCCGAGATGTAATACCCGAGATTTTTAATCCAGTTGTTCTGAATTATTTGTCGCCTGGTGCCAGTTATTTTATTTCGTTATGATTATGTGAGATTAATTTATCTGTCATGAGTGGTATGATATATCCTGTTGTAGTGTTCGTCGAGTGAGACTTGTATTGCGTGCATTTCTTTTATTAAAAGGCGCACTTGTGGCATGTTATGTTCCGTGAATTGCTCGTTATTGTTTTGAATCTTAGTCGGTGCGTTGCGTGATCGAGACGTCGTCGAGTATCGAGCCGGATGGTCGGGTTTTGGCTGGGTCGAGTTACGGCCATAAGGCTTGGCCGATTACGGCCATAAGACTCCCGCACACCTTGTCCTGGGGACACTCAATTACGGCTGTAGGGATTGTCAGGTTACGGTCGTAAGGCTTAGTTACATCCGCTAGGCATTGGCCGGTTACGGCCATAATACATCGGCAGATTTCGGGCAGTAGCCCTGGGGAATTGGTTACGGCCGTAAGGCTATGCCGAGTACGGCTGTAAGGGGTGCTCGTTACATACATAAGGCTTCGGCCGTTACGTACGTTACATGGATTGGCCGAGTTACGGCCATAAGACACTGCCGGTTATGGCCGTAACACTATCGGCCATATATAGGCCTGAGCGTCAGCCAGACCTCATTTTCTTACATTTTCTTCATCTGGTGGCGGCTGCGTATGGGAGTGATCGAGGAGAGGAGTCCTTTCTCGGTTCTAATCAATTCCAAGATGTTTTGGAAGGCTCTTGTCGATTATATCATCCTTTAATCCTTGTTCTTCGTCGGATCGAGGTAAATTCTTGAAATCTCCTAGGGTTGACTTTCGGGAATTCCTTCTTGATTTTCGTTGTTCGTCCGATTTTGATGAATCGGTTGATGTTATTGAGCATTATTAATCGTGTTCTAACGGTTGGATATCCATATTTCGGGTTTGTTCAACTCGATTGGTAATTCGAGTGTTCTTGGGAGTTATCGAACATTAAATGTTCGATTAAATGTCCCAACGATTTTCCCTTCAATAGTTTGGTGGGATTTCCATTGTTTTTGGTCTTGATTCTTGTTTTCGTATCTTCGTTGTTTTTTCCGAAGGATTGTAGGTGTTCGAGGTTTCTCGGTTGAGTCGTGATCGCCGGAGTGTTCGGTATCGGTTATCGAGGCAAGTATCTTGCTATACGAATTGTGTCTTGTGATTAGAGACTTCGTGTTAGGTTTATGATAATTTGGTTTGTCTTCGTGAATATATTTCGTGTGATTTTATAATTGTGAACGAATGATGGTAGTGATGATATCCTCATTTGGATAACGTCTTGGGATTGTGTTGGTTGCGATGATCATATGGTTCGAGTCGTGCGTGATTAATCATGGATGAGTGACCGCGATGATTATGATAATTGTGTGTTGATTTGATTACTTACTTGAATATGTATTACAGTGCATTGTTGAATGATTTGACATATTGATGATAATATATGTTGCTCGTGGTGATGTGCTGAGTTGATCAATATGAGTTATGTCGGAATGCATGTGATCCAGGTAAAGGTCTGACGAGGCCTCTGGAGTTCGGTACATGATGTATACGAACAGTGATTGTGGGGTCCAGGTAGGGTCTGACGAGGCCTCTGGAGTTCGGTACATGATGTGTACGAACAACGTGTATGTTCCAGGTAGGGTCCGACGAGGCCTCTGGAGTTTGGTACATGATGTGTACGAATAATGCGTGTGGTCCGGGTAGGGTCCGACGAGGCCTCCGGAGTTCGGTACATGATGTGTACGAACAGTGATTGTATAACAGTGATTATTTGTATAACGTTTTGAAGTTGGGACACGAACTCAAAATGATATCTTATCTAGTGTGTTTTGAAATGAGAATCGGGCTGAGGCCCTGACGTTTTCAAAAAGGTTTTGTAAATTGGGACTTGAGGTCCAAAAGAATTTCTACTTTAAAAATCCCCGAGCTAATGAGTTCCTTTTCAAATATTTCTTGCTTGAGTTCGAAATTCTAAAACTTCTCGGGAACATTTTGATAGTTGATTTCCATAGCAAATTTGTAGTTGTTATTTACTTTTTGTATTTCGTATCGTATTATACTTGCACTAGCAAAATAGTGGAATTTTGCTAACCCCCGAGTAATCGGGGGGTGGATGTCTGTTTTGTGTCCAGGTGCTTGCAGGTTCGGGGAGCAGTCACAGGATCAGCACAGGAAGTGACAGTTTATGATACTAATCGAGAGTTCGGAGTTGAGTCGAGTTGAGTTATCGTCAGAGTCGTATTCCGCTTTCTGCTATTTTGTATCTTTACCTCTGCATGGGTATTCATTGTATAGAGTTGTATTTTTATGTTTACGTCAGTTGTACGACCTCACTGGTCCGTGTAGTTGTTTATAATTGACCTTAACGGTCCGTATCATTGTATTGTATGCCCCGGCCAGGCACACACTTGGTCGTTTTGTGATGATTAGCCTGGTAGATCTTCGTAGGAAGGATCTACGGCGTGTAATATTCCCATATGATTTTGGGGGTGTTACATTTATAGTATCGGAGATTTGGTTGCAGAAACCTAGGCTGTCGGGTTAAGTCGAGTCGTGAACTGTCGAGTAGTGTGACGTCGTGTCATTCGAGTTGTCGGGTGACAAATTGAGTTGTGCGTAGTCAATGTGTCGGATGTGTTGTCGGACGAGATTAGTATTGTGGGCGACCATCATCTCCGTGCGGGCTGTGGACGTAAATCTCCTCTTGTATGCGAGGTACCTGTGTTTCATGATTTCATCTAAGTGAGTTAATTGTGGTGCATAATTTTATTTGCACGGTGTTGTGTAATATAGTTGTATTTGATACTTGTGACACACTGTATGTGAATGAAACTGGGCGTATTGATATTTTATCTTTGAACCACTGTGTGAGGTGGTATGATGTGAAAGTTGTGAACCTTGATGGGTTTCGGAAAAGGTATATACGGTAGAGTTTGTGAAAGACTCAGATAGATAGTTTTGTTATATGTTTAAACTTGATGCCATGAGATGCATTTGATTGAATTGGTGATCCTGTTTGCCGTTTGGTCACGTGGTTTTATGCCTGAAGGCGTATTGTGCCGAGTTTAGGACTGCCGGGTAATTTGTGTGAATTGGTGTTCTGATTTGATAATTGTTGCAATGATTGACTGTGTGCTTGTTGTTTGAAACAATGTGAGTACTTGTTGTGAGAGACGTTGTATCCGGGAGCCTCTGAGGGCGGGGCGAGAACTCCGTCCTGGTGTACGCTGCAATGAGCGGATCCATATGGTTGGTGAACGCTGGTGTTTCATCATGCGTGAGCAAGGGGGGGATCTTGTGGGAGTGAGCGCCGGCGCAGTGACATGTTCAAGGGGCGGCCAACATAGTGGAGTGAACGCCAGTGCATACAGGTGTGCAAGGGAGGCGCCTGGCAGGCTTATTGATTACGGATATTTGAGTGACAGCTAAGACCCTGATACCGAACGATTTTCGTGTTTCAAAAGTTCTTTCAAATCATTTTAAAATATTGGTCTCGATAAAGACTGAGATTTGTGCTTCTGAAGTGTATCTCAACTCGTTTAAAACGTTGCTATCAGGATTAATTAACCAATGATATCTGACGAGATTTCTGAGGGTTAATTAATCAAGGGTCTTGAGCAGGATTTGTCGAAATGAGATGTTGTGACCTTGATTGTGCTATGATGATATTATGTGGATTGGGTTGAGGACCCCGTGAGATTGTTGAGACGATTATTCTTGTGACGATATTCTGTGAATTGGGTCAAGGACCCCGTGAGACGATTGATATAACGGTTTCTGTGATGATAGTATTTTTTGAATTGGGTCGAGGACCCCGAATAATGTTGAAATGGTTTTCTTGTGAAACTGTTTTTCATATACTAGGTCAACGACCCCATAAATCTTGATATTATTTTCTAATGAATTTCCATTCGATTTTCAAAACCCCAAACCATTAACGGCCCGAATCAATGATAACATTTTTAAACCATCTTATCAAAATATTTCTCAAAATATTTTCCTTGTCAAAAAGAGGGTTTTCGAACTGAGTTCTTTGACTCATCGGGTGTAACACCCCCAAATCCCATTGGGTTATTACAGTGTTGTGGACCCCAATACAACTGAAATACAATAAATTAACCAATAAGTGAAAATCATATTCCCTACCATGATATCCGACACAATATTCCGATGAGGAATTCCAATGACAAAAGTGGGCCTACATGGCCAAAATGAAATACAATGACATCCACGAGCCTTGCTCGGATAATACAACATGACAACAACTGACACGACTGAAGTAAACTCTCACTAACTGACCAACATGAACAATTCGGACTAGTATCGCTCGAATGCCTCGTCGCCAACGTCATGCCCCTGTGTCTCAACTCTCTCCTCGCAAGCACCTAAAACATGAAAACATGTTCCGCCCCCACGGGGTCAGTCATCCAGATAATGAACATCAAATACATGTATAACATGATATGCATCCAAAGGCAGAATGAAATGGTACAATGATAATAATATGAGATGCTCACAAACCAAGGTAAGAACCGAGCATTCGTGAAACACTATGCCCACGGCATATGATTAATACCTGCTCAACAGGTTAAAGTATACGTGCCCAACGGCAAATCAGCGATACAGAACACCACAATGAATTATACGAAGATGAACCAAACCAGAACCTAATTAATTATGAATCACAATGCCCGAAGGCTCCAATGAAATTACCAAGACATCACAAAGGCCTGAAAGCCACTCAGCCGAAGCTGTCAAATATCACAATCACCTGAAGTTAAACAAATTAAATCAGATCAATGAGGGCCAAAGCCACGGCACAAAGCCGTATCACCATTAGGGCCGAAGCCACGGCACGAAGCCGTATCACAATTAGGGCCGAAGCCACGGCACGAAGCCATATCACAATGAAACCATCCAATGGCCGTGACCTACTGAACCGTAGGTGTTGGGAACCAACTGCGAAGGTTCAAGCCCCAAACTTACCCATAATGAAATCACCCAGTGACCGTGACCTACTGAGTTGTAGGTTGGGTACCAACCGCAAAGGTTCAAGCCCCAAATTTACCCATTATGAAATCACAAACGACAACAATCCAAAGATTACCGAATTCACAAAAATGATAGTGTGCTGCCTTGAGTCGGCCAACACGACGACAATAACTCATGGATGGGAACTATCCTCGACAGTCCCAATTCGATACCTCAATTGCCTTAGAATGGCCAACCGATAACAATGATGCAGCGGATGATTCAATAATTCGATTGCCTTAGAATGGCCAACCGATAACAATGATACAAGGAATGCCTCGGCACCTTTAATCGGTTACCGACGACAAAGATGAGAATGAATACGCCAATACCTTCAATCGTCCAATGCAACATGAATGATAGGACGCCAACATTAATAACGATGATTAGAATATTGTCTTAGATCGACATCAATATTAACAACAACAATCGATACATCGATACCGCGAACCGGCTATCGACAATAACATTAACAACGAGTATCCCAATGCCTTGAAACGGCCATTAATGAACAATAATAAACATTTGGCATAGTTGCCGAAGAGTATCATATCGAACGATCCCCTAATATCAATGAATTCATGAAGAGACTAAGTCTCGGAATGATACAACACATTCATACACATATATGATAACATTAATCTCATTGACTAATACAAGTATAAAACTTGCCTCAAACCGAAGGTGAGAAAGTCCATCCACGATCAATGTTCTTAATGGAAATGCTGACCGCTCGAACAACCTTGAATAACAAAAGTACCAACAATACGCTTAATATACGAATCAAGCATGATCACAACCAACTCAAAAGTCAATACAACACTACCCGAAACTTATTGGGGCATTCTAACAACCACGTTGTAAACAATCTTCAATGTTTACAACCCACACTCAATTATACCGACAACTAACTTCCAATGAATGATTTAATCCAACAAAACCTCATTAATATCATCAATAATCCCATAGAAATACTTAAATCGGGATTTCAACAACATCTAGTCGAAACCCCCAAAAATTCCAAAGTCAACAGCAAGATTTTCTTGAAAAAAATTCTCAATGATTCACAAATTCCGAAAATTACACCAATGAACCCGTAAGAATACAAGTATCCAAGATATATAATCCATATCTAACATATTCCAACATAATATCAAGCTTACACGAAGAGATCGGAAGGAAAAACCCAAAAATCCGAAATTCTAGATCCAAGAAGTTATTACCTTGATTTGGAGTGATGAAACTGATTAAATGATGATTAATCCGATTAAGGAGCTTGAAGATGATGATAGATGGATTCAGCTCGAAGAAATCTCTCCAAAATGTTCGGAATCGCTCAAAACCGATGAAGGAATGAAGTGAAATGAAAAAATGACGAATCTGAAATGCACTGGCTAATATATACTGGTCCTAGCTTAGCGCACGCTATGACCTGATATGTAGCGTGCGCTAACGGGTTAACCCGACAGTCTAGTGAGCTCTGCCTGACTCTTTAGCGTGCGTTAACCCAAAAAGTTAGCATGCGCTAACTGATATCTGATGCCCAGTGTCTGGAGTCCAGAACCTCCCGTTCTCTGATCTGTTCGCGATAGCGTATGCTACACCCAAACTCAGCATGCGCTACTACATCATTAGCGTACGCTAATATCCATTCATAGCGTACGCTATGAATTATTCCAAATCAGTCCAGTCCACTGGACTCTGCCTGATCGACCTTAGCGTGCGCTATATTGCTAGCATAGCGTGCGCTATCCGAACTCACTAGCGCGCGCTACTTACCATTCGTAGCGTGCGCTACTACAACTCAACTGCAGTCCAGTACCTTCTGGACTATCTGCCTGAACCACGCTAGCGTGCGCTACTTCTGATTACCTAGCGTGCGCTACCTGTACTTGATTAGTGTGCGCTAACTAAGGTACATAGCGTGCGCTACCTCACACATAAATTACCAAAACATAATGATGATGATGATACTCCCATCTCAATCTTGAACAATGATGAATGACGAATAACAACTGATATGCGATTCCAAAGTACGCCTAACGGTGAACACAGTTGAATGAATATGACTGATGAATGATTATTACTGAGTGAAAATTACTGAATAGAAATAATGAATTCACATCCGGGTATTACATACTCTCCCCTTAAAAAGAGTTTCGTCCCCGAAACTAAGGGTAAACATCTCGGGGTATGAACCACCCATCATGATCTGAAAACAGCTCTGTACAATTATTCCTTGGAACCATATCAACCGCACGTCCTAGTCCCCATGACTAGACGTCTCAGAACTCAATGAACGATTACCCAGATAATCACGAAATCTCGATTGCAATACCAAAGTAACGCAACAAATGATCTCAAAATCTCAAGATTCTCAAATACGATCCTAAAAAAATAGATCAACCATAAGTGATTCACAACCACGATACACTATTACGGATTGAGTTACCTAGTCATCCGAAAAACAAGGCCACATCTAAAATGTACCCCATATCGATATCTTCCATATCATCAATCTCCTCGATCCCATCGATTCAAGGGAGACCCAAATCTGAACTCATCGCTTAATCATGATCCCGGAAGGTCACAAGAACATGAATGATCGTAATGAATGATAATGAATCGAAATCCAACAAGGATCATGAATGACTCACCGAGGTGAAATAATAACGCAATCACATAAAAGGATATTCATTCCTTACGTTGTTGAACAGTATACAACAATCACATAAATGAATTAATGAATTAAGTTGAATGATGAGCATCAATGTATGCCCGAATGAAATGCGTAAGAGCATAAGTAGCCGAGTGTCCGGAGTCCTGCATATACACCCGCTATTGGCTTAATTAGTCTCACGGTCCAATGTGTCCGGAGTCCCGCGTATACACATTACCATGCGCACAGTCCAATGTGTCCGGAGTCCCGCGTATACACATGACCATGGTGTGCCTGACTAAAATTCCACACATGCGCCAATCGGCCATGCATTATAATTCCGGAAGATCACCAGAACAAAAATGACCAAGGTGAGGATTAATGAATAGAATCCGATAAGGATCAAGAACGACTCACTGAGATGAAATAATGATACAACGAGTGATAGCTTCAATGAAATGATTTTGGAACCGTCGTTTCTCATGAGTTACATGATGAGTTGATAAATACAAGTCTCGGCATGAACGATATATTATGAGTGAATTACATGTATGAATGAATGAACGACAAATGGAATGAATGATTATACTATTACCGATCAAGAATTAACTTGTTTAAAACCGGTGATGAAGGTCCTTACCTCTGGCTCTCGAAGCCTGATAGGACCCCTTGGATGATGCACGGCCTGGAGTAACAAAATCTCTCGAGGTTTGTGAGCTCACTCGAAATCTATTGGCACTAGAACTCCTGCAGTATTTCTGCCGGTGTTCCTGCCTCCCGCACGGAAAACAAACAATATATGGCACCGTACACCGAGTATTAACGTGCCCTGCTGAATCACAGTTAAAGCAGACAATAGTCGAACTCGTCGTCTGAGATGAAGATGCTTTCCCAGCACGAAGATGACTAGAAAACAACCTCTTGGACGTCGGGGCCCGATGTCCTTCAGAACGAATCGGCATCCTAGTCCTCTCACCAGAAGAAACTGAAGGGTGTTTCTGAGTAAGCTCCTTGATCAAAAGCTCTGCTCCAAGAGCCTTCTCGATGAACTCACCAAGTGAATTACAATTGTGATTGAACAACTGCATCCTCAACTGTAGATTTAGCTGCTTGCTAAAATACTTGATCTTATCCACCTCAGTACGGATAACTGACGAAGCAAACTGAAGTAGTCCTGAAACTTCTCAGCAATGACAATAACAACCTCGTCCTCGACAGGTTCAGGGTTCAAAACCTCTAATAACTTGGCTTCACGAAGTGGATCCAGATAATACCTCTCTAACATGAGAGTCTTGAACTCACTCCAAACACAATTACGACCGGTGGGTTTCACAGAAAGCCACCAAGAATAAGCACCCTTACTCAAGTAGTAAGCCGCTACTGCCACTTTACTCTCTTCCGGACACTGAACCATGTCGAAGAGTTTATCAAAATGCTCATGCCAATGAGCAATATCAGCTGGTTCCGACGAACCCTCAAAAGTAGGCGGTCTCTGACGAGAAATATCGCCGATAATCTGACTCACTCCTCCAGTCCGTCCATGAAACGGAACCTGGAATCCCTGCTGCGGTGGACCATGAACCATCGAGGTCTGCATGGTCTCCATCAGACGTGTCATCTGAGTCATCTGGGCCATCATGCCCTGTATATATATGAATGGGTCCACCCGAACACTTTCTGATTGAGCTGCATCTCGGGTACGACTCCCTGACAGTGAATGATTATCTGATAGTGAATGAGTATCATAGCTAACTGATGAACGCTTGATATCCCTCGCATCCGCGTGGGTGTTCACACGAGATCCCGGGTTTTGGCCAGCACCGCGGCCTCTTCCCCTGCGTCCTCTAACAGCTCTGTCCATACTGAAGCAGGAAAGTCGCATGATGATTACAGATCCCGCATGAAGATCGCATTTTGATTACGTTACATAATGATAATAATGAGAATACACGCTTATCACAATGAATGCATTAATAATGCAATAAAATGATCGCTGACATTATGCCGGAATACGATAGGATCGCATGAATGATCAAGTGAGGTAACATGATTATATGACGAAATTCCAGTAATGATTATCTTGAACAAGTTAACAAGATTGATAATTCGATCCACAGGATCACAACTGAGCAATGAGATTGACTGAGTGATTAATGAATTGACATGATCGATAAGATCAAAATGATGAATGAGGATTATTGACTGGTGAATGAGTTGATCCTTAGTACTTACACAAGTCACACGTGCTCCAACACAATTAGTCATGAATCAATCGTAACACATATGTCACATATAATTTTCAACAAAGCATGTATAATTATTGACATGATGAATGTATAAACATAAAGAGAATCGAGTCCTTACACAGGTCATACGAAGCTTCGAGGTCTCGCGATACTAGTCTTTACTGACGACGACTCGATGAATGAATGACTTGTGCAGTCGTACAAATTTCACGACTCACAAAACCCGACTATCCAGATTGTCATAACCTGACAGTCCCACTACTACCGCGTCGGTAGAGCCACATAACTCGCATATTAGGGTATCTCACAACCCAAAGCTCTGATACCACTTTTGTAACACCCCTAAATTCCATTGGGTTATTACAGTGCCGTGGACCCCACACCCATAGATCCACCAGGGGAAAACAACTGAAATACAATAAATTAACCAATAAGGGAAAATCATAGTCCCTACCATGATATCTGACACAATATTCCAATGAGAAATTCCAACGACAAAAGTGGGCCTACATGGCCAAAATGAAATACAGTGACATCCACGAGCCTTGCTCGGATAATACAACATGACAACAACTGACACGACTGAAGTAAACTCCCATTGACTGGCCAACATGAACAACTCGGAATAGTATCGCTCGAATGCCTCGTCGCCAACATCATGCCTCTGTGTCTCAACTCTCTCCTCGCAAGCACCTAAAACATGAAAACATGTTCCGCCCCCACGGGGTCAGTCATCCAGATAATGAACATTAAATACATGTATAACATGATATGCATCCAAAGGCAGAATGAAACGGTACAATGATAATAATACGAGATGCTCACAAACCAAGGTAAGAATCGAGCATTCGTGAAACACTATGCCCGTGGCATATGATCAATACCTGCTCAACAGGTTAAAGTATACGTGCCCAACGGCAAATCAGCGATACAGAACACCACAATGAATTATACGAAGATGAACCAAACCAGAACTAAATTAATTATGAATCACAATGCCCGAATGCTCCAATGAAATTACCAAGACATCACAAAGGCCTGAAAGCCACTCAGCCGAAGCTGTCAAATATCACAATCACCTGAAGTTAAACAAATTAAATCAGATCAATGAGGGCCGAAGCCACGGCACGAAGCCGTATCACCATTAGGGCCGAAGCCACGGCACGAAGCCGTATCACAATTAGGGCCGAAGCCACGGCACGAAGCCATATCACAATGAAACCATCTAATGGCCGTGACCTACTGAACCGTAGGTGTTGGGAACCAACCGCGAAGGTTCAATCCCCAAGCTTACCCATAATGAAATCACCCAGTGACCGTGACCTACTGAGTTGTAGGTGTTGGGAACCAACCTCAAAGGTTCAAGCCCCAAACTTACCCATAATAAAATCACAAACGGCAAAAATCCAAAGATTACCGAATTCACATAAATGATAGTGTGCTGCCTTGAGTCGGCCAACACGATGACAGTAACTCACGGATGGGAACTATCCTCGACAGTCCCAATTCGATACCTCGATTGCCTCAGAATGGCCAACCGATAACAATGATGCAGCGGATGATTCAACAATCCGATTGCCTTAGAATGGCCAACCGATAACAATGATACAAGGAATGCCTCGGCACCTTTAATCGGTTACCGATGACGAAGATGAGAACGAATACGCCAATACCTTCAATCGGCCAATACAACATGAATGACAGGACGCCAACATTAATAACGATGATTACAATAAGGTCTTAGATCGACATCAATATTAACAACAACAATCAATACATCAATACCGCGAACCGGCTATCGACAATAACATTAACAACGAGTATCCCAATGCCTTAAACCGGCCATTAATGAACAATAATAAACATTTGGAATAGTTGCCGAAGAGTATCGTATCGAACGATCCCCTAATATCAATGAATTCATGAAGAGACTAAGTCTCGGAATGATACAACACATTCATACACATATGATAACATTAATCTCATTGACTAGTACAATTATAAAACTTTCCTCAAACCAAAGGCTAGAAAGTCCTTCCACGATCAACGTCCTTAATGGAAATGCCAACCGCTCGAACAACCTTGAATAACACAAGTACCAACAATACGCTCAATATACGAATCAAGCATGATCACAACCAACTCAAAAGTCGATACAACACTACCCGAAACTTATTGGGGCATTCTAACAACCACGTTGTAAACAATCTTCAATTGTTTACAACCCAAACTCAATTATACCGACAACCAACTTCCAATGAATGATTTAATCTAACAAAACCTCATTAATATCATCAATAATCCCACATAAATACTTAAATCGGGATTTCCACAACATCTAGTCGAAACCCCCAAAAATTCCAAAGTCAACACCAAGATTTTCTTGAAAAAAATTCTCAATGATTCATAAATTCCGAAAATTACACCAATAAACCCGTAAGAATACAAGTATACAAGATAGATAATCCATATCTAACATATTCCAACATAATATCAAGCTTACACGAAGAGATCGGAAGGAAAAACCCAAAAATCCGAAATTCTAGATCCAAGAAGTTATTACCTTGATTTGGAGTGATGAAACTGATTAAATGATGATTAATCCGACTAAGGAGCTTGAAGATGATGATAGATGGATTCAGCTCGAAGAAATCTCTCCAAAACATTCAGAATCACTCAAAACCGACGAAGGAATGAAGTGAAATGAAAAAATGACGAATCTGAAATGCACTGGCCAATATATACTGGTCCTAGCTTAGCGCACGCTATGACCTGATATGTAGCGTGCGCTAACGGGTTAACCCGACAGTCCAGTGAGCTCGGACTGCCTCTTTAGCGTGCGTTAACCCAAAAAGTTAGCGTGCGCTAACTAATATCTGATGCCCAATGTCTGGAGTCCAAAACCTCCCGTTCTCTGATCTGCTCGCGATAGCGTATGCTACACCCAAACTCAGCGTGCGCTACTACATCATTAGCATACGCTAATATCCATTCATAGCGTACGCTATGAATTATTCCAAATCAGTCCAGTCCACTGGACTCTGCCTGATCGACCTTAGCGTGCGCTATATTTCTAGCATAGCGTGCGCTATCCGAACTCACTAGCGCGCGCTACTTACCATTCGTAACGTGCACTACTACAACTCAACTAAAGTCCAGTACCTTCTGGACTATCTGCCTGAACCACGCTAGCGTGCGCTGCTTCCGATTACCTAGCGTGCGCTACCTGTACTTGATTAGTGTGCGCTAACTAAGGTACGTAGCGTGCGCTACCTCACACACAAATTACCAAAACATAATGATGATGATGATACTCCCATCTCAATCTTGAACAATGATGAATGACGAATAACAACTGATATGCGATTCCAAAGTACGCCTAACGGTGAACACAGTTGAATGAATATGACTGATGAATGATTATTACTGAGTGAAAAATTTCTGAGTGAAAATTACTGAATAGAAATAATGAATTCACATCCGGGTATTACATAGGGGGCTCGTCTAAAGTTTTCATTGATGTTATGTTATGATTGTGTGAATATCTTTCACCTTGTGTAAGTGAATGCGCTTTTGTGCTGGTTGTGTGAATGTGTGGTTCATGTTAAGGCTTCGCGGCTGTTGAGTTTTGTGTTGATATTTTTCGTATATCTTGTATATTATGTACTTGTACTAGCAAATTTCAGTTTGCTAACCCCTGAGTATTCGGGGGGTGGGTGCTTGTTTTGCGCTCAGGTTGCAGCTCGGGAGCAGTCACGAGATTGGCTTGGAAGAAGATGGAGGATGATGGTGCTAATCACACAAGAGTCGGAGTCTTTTCTTTTGTCAGTATTTCTCTTGTGATCGAGTATTCACCCTTGCACGGGTGTGATTTCCATTTATTAAATTGAGTTGTCATTCTTTTTTATATTCAAGTTTATTATTGTCGTTCAGTTGTGAATTATGTTGGTTTTTGAATTGTTTAATGACCTTGTCGGTCTGTTTTGTAATTAATTTGACCCTGGACGGTCAATCATTGAGTAGTATTTTAGAGTTTAGCCTGGTAGATACTTGTGAGAAGGGTCTATGGCATGTGACATTTCCGGTCGAATTCTGGGGGTGTTACACGATTATCCCTGGATAATTCGAGCTACCACACTGAAATTCGAATCTCTTCTCATCGTACCATACTGATGTATTATCTAGCTTATGAGTCTTACTCAGAATTTCACCATGATATGCATTATGCACTACATTTGTACGTATACCAATCACATTTTCAAAACATCTTTGAAATCATACAATCTTGTCAATAAAACTCATTTTCGAAAGTTCTTTCAAGAATTTTCAAAACTCATAACGTCTATATATATATATGTATATATTCGTAAGACTACAAAAAATCGATTTCCAAAAAAAATTAAACCAGCTCGCTTATGTCATGTAACACCCCCAAGATATTTAGGGTATATTACAACGCGTGGACCCCTACGTGGGACCCACCAGGCTAAATATTTAATATCGCTCGTCTAACTATCTCGGTTAGTGAGAAAACACACATCACCAAGACGAAAATTAAATAAAACGCCCGGTACAACCGATAAACCAAACATCACCGAAAATCACAAATACAATTTAGTATCCATCTTCCAAATTAAAATGCCTAAGTACTCGCGAGTACTGTCTATCAGTTTACAAGTTTGAAAACAAACGTTTAAAATGGGCAACTAAATTAAAGGAACTCATTTGCACAAGTCAACAACCCTGGCCAGCATCCTCGTACTGTTCCAGTGCCCGCTCGACCGGCTGAGCGCAACCTGAAATTCATACTATGAATTTCCCCAAAAATGGGTTCCCCAAAGGGGTTAGCAATTACGCTAGTACAAGTAATCAAGGTAAACCATTCGCTTACACATCTCATAGTACATGCATCAAAATGTTTCAAAATCAAGACATGTCTTTTCCCAGAAAACAAACAGTCAATAATCACAGTTGAAAATTTGCCTAGGACCGAGGCTAAACCACTGGTCCCATCCGAGGCCTCTAAGGACCCTCCCGGACTGACCATAGTTAAAAAAATCACGCACATGACTTGCCTAGGACCGGGGCTAAACCACTGGTCCTATCCAAGGCCTCTATGGACCCTCCCGGACTGGCTATCCAAACAAGCTCGTGAATCAGGAGCGAAATCACAGATTCTTCTGAGGCCCCGTCGGACCCTCCCAGAGTGAGAAAATCACAGACATATACATTACCATTTCATATTAAGCATAATGGCTTCACAAGAATACTTGCCTTGAGAAATTGACGGTGAAAAGAATGGAAAATCAACCACGCTCGCTAGGAACCGACAACCCCAGACCTAACGGTTCGAAGAATACAATCACAACCAATTCTACATATGTACGAAAATAGAATACACCCAAAAAGCCATCTACGATTCATTTAAATTCATACAAAAACAACAACGATGGCGGGTCGCAACCGAATCCTCTTAATTTCACAAATACCACGAAATTTACCATGAACTCGTGTGGAAAACATGAGTACTACTAAGATTAATCACATACATCATGGATTAATCAACAACACGGAATGAATCGAACATTAATCAAAAACCCCCAAATTCCCCAAAAATAGGGTTCTAGGAGATTAACTTGGATCGAAGACGAAGAACACAAGTAGATGTTGGCAATCTACACCAAGAATTCAAGGAAGATGATAGCTAAGATGATTGGAAGAAGAAATTGCCTCAAAATCGCCTCTAGATCGCACAAGCCGCGGGGAAGGAGGATAAAGTGAGAAAATGATGAAGTTGGCTTGCTCTGTCCCTTATATATAAACACGCCTTAGCGTGCGCTAAGGGCTTACGGTTAGCGTGCGCTAACCAGCTAACCCTGGTCCAGAACCTTCAGTTCTGACCGTTAGCCTGCGCTACTCGATAATTAACATGCACTATTAGTCCTTGTTAGCGCGCGCTATCGGCCTATAGCGTGCGCTACTTGGTCGTCTCCAGAGTCCAAGAACATTCTGCCTCAACTGTCCGGCCGAAATAGCGTGCGCTACCAAGTATATAACGTACACTAACAAGCTACATAGCCGCGCTATGGCCCGGTGTAGCATGCGCTACTTGTTCAATCCTGTTCGGAGTCCAGAACCTCAAAAATATTCTGCCCTTACTGGAGTACCGGATTAGCGCGCGCTTCCAACACATCTAGCGTGCGCTAATTTCCACCATGGCGTGTGCTAATTTACAGACTTAACGTGCGCAAATTTACAGACTTAGCATGCGCTAAACTTCCCATGCACAACACAACTATCCGAAATACACAATACAGGATCGAACCACCAAACAAAAGCTCACAACATTCATAACGACATAAGATGGATTTACGACTACCCCGAAACGGAAGTTCCGAACAACGATCACGAGAATCGAACCAAATAGCGATGAAATGATCTTAAACGCGGAATTGAGTAAAACAAGTCCGAGTGACAAAAAGTCCCGTATTAAATGTTCTCAAAATATCAATACGGTTACAAGTGAGTCAATAAAAATGAAAAATACACCAAAATGAAAAATACCGAAAAAAGGAAAAATGCGGATATTACATGTCAAGTACTCGATGACAATTCTTTTTGAATACACACGATTTCGAAGTTTTAAAATGAAAGTTATGCAAATGATTGACTACATCTATACTCATGTATACCAATTCACCTCTTCACCAACTCCACCGATATTCGGTCAGAAAAATCGCACGATAGATTCCAATCTTACTGTATAGACTACGTTAAAATCACCTTTTTCTCAGATGACTTGCTATATCGACCACTATTTCATTTTGCAACACTTCAACTATGCCATGATAAAACATGTTTTAACAACACTGTTTCTCAAAATAAATTTAAGAAAATACATTTTCATAATAGCGAGCAAAATAGTATTCAAAATATATATAATTTTGAAAAGTATCATTTCCAGATGTTTAAAAATAGTATCGTGCATTCTAAAATGAACTAGCATGATTACATGTTTCTCTTAACGATTCACAACATTTCTCCCAAATTCAAACTGCGTTTTCCAAGTTTACCTTACCTTTTGATTTTCCATAATCATAGTTTCTCAAGATCATTGGTTTTGTCCCAACTATTATATTCTGCTACCTCATACTGTAACACATAATATTTTTCCGAATCTGCTTATAAATGCAATTAACCTCAATGCAATCCAAAAATACAAATACTTACAGATCGTGAAGCCGACGATTTCCCGTGATACTGGCATATGTCTCAACTTTAGAAATATACTCGATACAGATATTTTTCAAAACATACGTTTTGCGAAATCAGATTAACTCAAAGACACAACAGATCTCTCTCCGAGAAAACACGTTAATAGCATTTGGATAAATTTAAAGCAACCACAGTATCACACTGGTAAACCACATAACACACAAGCCCGGGTAATCAATAAAAACTCAAAGCTCTAATACTTGTCAACCGACAACTCGAATGACATGATAAAAATACAACTCGACAGCCTAGGTTTCCACAACCTAAGCTCTGATACCATATTCTGTAACACCCCAGAGTCATCCGGGAATATTACAGCACCGTGGGCCCCGCGCCAGAACCCTCAAGTATAAATTACATTTTAACAAACATTTCAATACCCCCAAGCGGCGACGATGGTAATATCTTTTAAAAATATTCAAAGACTTTATAAAATTCATTTATGAAATACCGTCGTAAAATCTCATTTGGAAGTACAAGGCCGAAATGCCAAAACTCAATAGATTCAAAAGTGTACGTTAAGCCACCGCTTATACATACTAACAAAATAGTTTAGAAAATGAATTTTCAAAATAACCTGAATTGTAAAATACCAAAAGGTCATTTAAAAATACTCACGCAGCAGATGATAATTCCACAATTAGAAATACAATTATAGCAGAATAATAATTAGACAAAATACTCAATCCGTTAAACACGCATAATAGCGAGTATCCTCCGGGAAGCTCATCTTTTCATGACCGCTACAAGCTCAATATCTAATAACCTAAAAATAAAGCCCACGACGGGGTCAACCATAATACTCAACAATGATAACGATCCTATCACATCAATATTACATAACAATGAAAATAATAAGTAAGAATACTACTAATGTAATCTAACCGTCATAACCTTACCAATTTGTTGTGAGGAAATCCCTCACACTATGCCGCAAGTGCACGGTGTCAACAAGTAATAAAGTGATAAGTAAGATATCGTTCCCTCGAGGACTGATTTCACTAAGTACCAAAATATAGTCGACTCGTAATTTTATTTGAAGAACAATTATATGGAATTTATACCTAAACTAATTGCAGAAAAATAAATAGAAAATAATAATAATAATAATAATAATAAGGGCGTAGGATTATGATTTTCACCTCAAACAATCAGGAATGATTTTTATTTAATTCCAATTCACTTTTATTCAATTGATTGTAAGCCAGGAATTCCTAAATTATTCTAAAGCCTTTCCCAAGGTCGATAGAAAATACTAAGAATTATTAACTCGATATATCCCTATTCGAATTAGATAATTAATAGCTAAAACAGTTCAAGAATTCCCACAATGAATAGGCTTCACAATTCCCATGAGTATATCCCTATCTCACGACAATCATGATTTTTATCACAAGAACTATGCCTAAATTTCATCTCCCGAATCCATAAAGACATTCAAAACAATTCAACTTTTGGCCAGACAATTAAAAAGCATTTAGAACAATGAGAAAAATTCAATTCAATATGAATAACGAATAGATTGAAATAAAAATAAATAAATCAAACCGTCATGTAATCGGCTACAATCACAACCCTACTCGAATATATCTAGAAACTAAGATGCGGAAAAATTAAGAAAAACCGTAGGGATCTGTGGTCCTGTCGTCGCCCACAAATCTCCTCCTTGTGTTCTTCGATCCCATCCCACGATGTCTTCCTAATCGATCTCCCGGATAATCCCTTTCTTCTGACCTTCAGTGTTTATTTATAGCTCTCTTCAGCTTCCAAAACACTTCCGGGAATTAGGTTGGGAACAGGCTCCAAAAACGGCCCAGAATCGCGGCCAACACCTCAAAACCGCCTCGTGGGCCGCGGCTCACTTAATCTATGCTGCGGCCCCTAACCTTCAGTGGGTTGCCTGGGCACTGCATTTTCCTCCTGGGTCGCGGCTCACTTAAGCTGTGCCGCGGCTCACAGTACAGTCTGCTCGGCACTTGTTTAGCCACCTTCGTGTGCCGCGGCCCGCTTTCCTTGTGCTGCGGCCCCAGGCCAAAATTTGCCTTTTTCGCCCGTTTTTCGTCGTTCGAGCTTCCAGACTCCAATTTCCTACAAAACATATAAAAATAGTGCATTAAAAGCTCATTTAAGCATTTTTAGGCTCAAAATGGATATAAACTAATGATAAATAAGCGCATAAAAATACGCCTAACAAATACCCCCAAACTTGAGCCTTTGCTTGTCCTCAAGCAAAAAATCAATTTTCAAATAAAAAGTATCATGAATGATCGTGCAAATCCATAGTGCTCAACTTAATCAATACTGCCCTGAGAAATTCAAAGAATAATACGAGTGTCGTAATAGTGAGTCACATCCACGGACACTGATTCCAAGAAGTAATCATTTTCAGTCCTAACCAACCGTTCATGAAGAAAATCAAGCTCAAAGATTAACAAGCGTGAATTTAACCGACCGCCAATATGCAGGGTTAGAGTAAACAAGCTAACTCGCCCAGCCCCACAGTCTAGTGGCAAAATTCAAGAGTTTCATTATCAAAATTACTCCTCGGACATCATTCCCTTATGTATGATCATAATAAAGACTCGAGTTAACCACTAGGTTCGGATCTCGGGATGTTTCATCGGGATAATCCTAGGGTGGACTTCCATTCTCATATATTGGGGAACCGTTTGACGTAAAAGACACTCATGGGGCACATGGATGCTTCTAGTTACTA
The DNA here is from genome assembly GCA_033398695.1 of Orobanche coerulescens. Lineage (NCBI taxonomy): Eukaryota > Viridiplantae > Streptophyta > Magnoliopsida > Lamiales > Orobanchaceae > Orobanche > Orobanche coerulescens. The sequence goes on from CM065809.1 coordinate 137,945,194, forward strand.
AGTCCCCCTCTACAGCGGAGAAAAAACTCGAATAGCAATTCCCGCATGTCAAGGTTGCTGTTTTACGCGAGAGTAAACAACGGGTCACGTTAATACCCCCGGTTACTAGGCTTCCCATCATCGGCAATGCGATATTTCTAAACAATTAGTCTATTCAGGGTTGTCGTTTTACGCGAGAGTAAACAACGGGTCACGTGAATACTCCCGGTTACTAGACTTCCCATCATAGAACAAATATAATTTCTCGACTTTTTGGGAAAAACTGTCCGACTCTAAACTCACTTTAAGTGCCAACAAGACTCATGTTACTGGACGACTAGCTAACCGAAAAGTATAACCAAATGTATAGGCGGCGACTTGAAAACATGTATGTATCCTTTCTTATACGCTAAGATTTCTACAAAAACGAAAAAATTTCGGACCTAAATGAATACTCAACGGAAACAGAAATTGCTGACTGTAACTCGACTAAAACTCAACCGTTTCTTCCAAGAGAAATCAGTATTGTAACATCAGTTTTACACACGGAAGCACGAAAAATTCACGAAAAGTAAAGCAATGATGAAATCGCAATTTATAACCAAGAAAAATTAAGAAAATAACGCATGCTTCAATCTATTCCACTACACATAAAATCATCAACAATAAAACTCATGTGAAGATAAAAGAGATAAGGAAAAGTGAAACTTATTCCAAATGTCTTCTTGAACGCCAGCACATGTCTGAGTGGAATCGTCTGTCAATCCATACTTCAAATAATGCCCAACATCACCAGGAACCCCCAAACTTAGTCTCTAGTCATGAGATAACTGTAGACATAAAGTCAAGAAAGACTAGAATATGAAGGATAATAACTCATTGGGGTTAGAAATAAAAATATTAGAGAAATCAGGGCCACAAGAATACACGAATCCAAACGAAATAACAAAACAAAGAAAAGAAAATTATTAACGAAAAATCAAATAAAAATAACTAACTAGAAAGCAAGTAAAAATGATGGGTTGCCTCCCATCAAGCGCTCTATTTTACGTCTTGAGCACGACGTGGCAAAAAAAATATTTAACGTGGCTTCTTTCTAGGGAGATTGCCAAATACCCCCTTCTTACAATCTATAAGCCTCTTATTCCACAAGGGAGGCTTTGGTTCATGCCCGATTGCCAAACATAATGAGTAAGAATAATTATGCGGACAGCCAAAAAATAATGGAAGAATATAATAATTGTAAGGCACGAAAAAATAAGCAGAGTTCGAATGGGTAGATAATAAAGACATATCCTGAACAACCACATTAGAACTCAAAGAATCAGCCTCAACAAAATCAAAATTAATGGGGTCAATCTCTCCCATTATGGATTTAGGAAAAATTATGCGTGGCACCGTTAATAAAATTTTTGGCACAAAAGTGTTCACCTTATTAGTCGAAGTTTGATGACAATTTAATGAAATTTCTTTGGAAATATCATCAATTGTAACTTCTTCTACAAGCTCATCACACTTTAGGTAATTATCAGGTGCTGGGGGATCGACCCTAAAACTCAGTATGTCTTTCTTCTCAACCTCCCCCTCAACTTCACTAATAAATCGATGAGCTGGAAAATAACCATAGTGAATCTCAAGACCACGACGTGCGTATTCTCGCTCAAGAGGGGTACTATCAGGATTTTTGAGAGCGTCTACATATTGTTCAAGCATGGTCTTTTGTTTTGGGAGAGGGGGCTGACTGATCGCTGGGATTCGCGTAGTATGGTTTTCAAATCCGATCAATTTTAAAATTTGTAAAACCTCGGAGTATTTCCAAGGTGTCGAACCCAAGAGAATTGATGTGTCGAAAATAAAGGAATTAACTCTACTCAAAATTTGACTGTTATTTAGGAATCCGAAAAATTGTTTTGATTCTAATTATCTAACTTTAAAAATCGAAGAACAAAATATTAAATAAAAGATGAAATATCTAAATTAAGCAAATAAAGCAAATTAGCAAGATAAAATCACAAGTCGAAAGGTAATTGATCCTAGGGTAGTATCATCTAATTGAGTTCACACAATTTGTTCACTTGATTCCTTTTCCCCAAATTTTAATTCAATCCTAGAAATAATCACTCAGTCGATCTAGAATTCCGATCAAGGCAACCTAGAAAGATAGTTAATTTAAGCCCTTTTCCCCGCCAGGGCTCAAAGAATTTAAATCACTTAAAAGCGCCAACTTATTTATCTATGATTTATCTTTCTCCGCTAGGTCTCAAGATAAAATCATATTGTGCATCAAGTATTTCCACTAATCAATTACTCCTTCCGGACAAAATCAATTAGCTAACATGCATCGATTAAGGGCCCTTTAATCTAACATGAGATTTAACACAACTTGAACACAAGCCTAGGATGAAAGGTCAAAAGGTAATCAAAGGAACATCATGTGAACATCAATTAAAATTACTAACCCTAGAATCAATCAATGAATTAGCCAGACATAATTGAAATTAAACAAGAAATAGATGAAGAATGCATATTATTAATATGAAAAGAGAGATTACAACCCTTACGGATGAACTCCGAGTCTTCAATCTCTGAAAAACAATAATAATTCTCCTCCAAAAAGTTCTTGCATCCAAGGAATAAATCTTGCTAAAAAGATGTAAAAAAAAAAGTCTAAAGATGATGAAGGATGAAAAGGGCTGATGAAAGATTGATAAAAGATAGATAAAAGATAATAGAACTAGGTCTAGGAGGAGGTTTTTATAGCCTAAGGGGGTTAAAATCCCGGTTAGCCCTAATCTAGAAAACAAAAACTATCCAAAAGAGTCAAAATCCGTCAAAACACGAGAGTCCGCTGGGCAGCATATCGGCCGATAGGCTGGCCGATAGGCTGGCCGATAGTTGGTTCGTCGATCTCTTCACTCGGTAGGGCAGGAACTCCTTTCGGACGGGTCTCTCGGCCGATAGGCTGGCCGATAGGTTCGTCTGTCTTTCGCAAAAAATCCGTTTCTTCGTCCGTTTGACTCGACTCTCGGTCCTTTGTCTCGTTTTGGGTCCTTTTGGCTCTAAAAACCTGCAAACACACTAAAACCAACCCAAACGCGTAATACGGCTCGACTAATCATAAATAAGCCAAATACGAGCACATTAATCACGAAACGAGATAAAAACCTAGTATAAAATCATAGAAATAAGTGGTAAAATTACCACTTATCAAACCCCCCCAAACTTAAGCCTTGTTCGTCCCGAACAACAAAAAGAAAAGAAAAAGAATGTCGTGAATCATCGTGCAACTCATAGTGTTCAACCTAATCAATACTATCCTGTAATGCTCTCTAAATAATCTGATTGTCGTAAAAGCGAACTGCACTCAGAATAAGGATTCCGCAAAGTAGACAAGTTCAGTCCTAATCATTCGTTCATGAAGAAAATCCAGCTCAAAGATTAACAAAACGTGAGTCAAATCGACCGTCAATATGAAAGGCTAAAATAAACAAGCTAGTTCGTCCTGCATACGCCTAGTGGCACATTTTTCACGAGTTTTATAACAAATAAACCTCGGTCAGTATTCCCTTATATATATATGTTCAAGAATTTGATTCGAGTTGACCACTAGGTTAGGATCTCGGGATGTTTCATCGGGGTAATCCTAGGGTGGAACTTCCATTCTCATGTATTAAGAAACCGTTTGACGTAAAAGACACTCATGGGGCACATGGATGCTTCTAGTTACTAAGTTCCCGTCTACAGCGGAGAAACAACTCGAATATATAATTTCCGCATGTCCGAATCAAGGTCGCCGTTTTACGCGAGAGTAAACAGTGGGTCACGCGAATGCCCCCGGTTACTAAGTTCCCTATCATTGGCACATGTGAAATATCTGGTTCACTAGTCTAATCAGAGTCGTCGTTTTACGCGAGGGTAAACAACGGGTCACGCGAATGCCCCCGGTTACTAGACTTCCCTTCATAGAACAACATTATCTCAACTTTTGGGAAAAACTGACCGACTCTAAACTCACTCTAAGTGCCAACACGACTAAAGAAACAGTACGACTCACTATCCGGAAGATGTAACCAAACGTCTTGACGGTGATTTTAAAACAAGTATGTATCGTCTCTTATCTGCCAAGACCTCTACAATCACGAAAAATTTTGGACCTAAATGAATACTATGCAAAACAGAAATAACTGACTACAACTCGACTAAAACTCGACCGTTTCTTCAGAGAGAAAAACAGTGTCGTAACATCGGTATCACACAAATAGAAGCTCGAAAAATTCACGAATAAAGAGAAACTAAGACAAGCAAGGCTATCTAAAACAAACAACTAAAATCAAATAAAAGTAAACACGAAATCTAAAAAAAAACTACTACGACCTAAAAAAAAATAGAAACTAGCAAACACACCAAACGAAAATGAACATAACAAAAACTAAAAACTAAGCAACAAAAAGCCAAAACCACGCAACACCAATATGATAAGCACAAATAAAAAACAACGGGCACCAACACAAGCAAATAAAGATACAAGGCAAACAAGGTACTCACACGTAAAGAAATTAACAAAGCCGCACTTCTCCCCCCCCCCCCCCCCCCAAACTTATTTCGCATCCTAAAGGAGGAATAAGTTTGAAAAGAGAAAGGAGTGGCTTTGTTAATGGAGTACCTGATCACTGTGGCGGAAATGGCGGGTTTGTCGGCGAGCTCGGATCATAGCGGGCATGTGAATCGGGGAAAGGAGCAAAGTGGTACATCTCGTGTAGCATTCGGTGGTAGTGGTCCTCCCGGCCCACCTATCTTCCCCGCCTCTTCCTCTCTTGCTCCCTCCAAGCAATCTCCTCTTGTCGCCACACTCGTCCTCCTCGGCTCGTTTCTCCACGAGCTCGTATAACTCATTGACCCGAGTGGCAACAGACCCACCCGAAGTCTCAACCTCGCCCAACCGAGTTCCCAAAGAACCAAACTCGGTTGTCAAAGAACGCATACTCGCCAAATGATAGTTGTCTTGCGCCTGCATACTCTCTTCGTGCATCTCTCTCTCTCTCAAAAAATCTCGTCTCAAAAGCCTCAAAATCCGGAGCTCTCATCTGAAAACTACTACCTCCACCGGTGGGAATCTCGTCACGGCTACCCCCCTCGGGTATATCATCCATCTCCTCCTCGGCTCCCTCCAAGAACGGCTCATCAATGGTCACCTCCTGGCGTTGCCTCTTACGAGATGCATCCAACGGTCGGATAAGTGCCACATGAGCCGCGGAGCTCATACTCCACCTCGCATATACATCGGGCGCGTCGCCCATCACAGAGGTCAAGGTCGGAGAGGGGAGTCGGAAGAGGGACACGGTATTGTTCCGACCGTGCAATTTCCAGTCGAACCCCTCGGTGAAGGCAAGCATCTCTTGCCTCTGCAGTGTCGGTTTATCCAAATAAATATCTCGGGACACCGGCTCTCCGCTAATGCGCACCCCGAGATGCTCCGCGATAGGGGTCACGAACGCCCCAATCCCAATCCTCTGCTTCCCGGTCAGCCGGGCTTGTTTCTCCATGTGCTCAATCAGAAAACATCCGGCATGCTTCCGTATACCGTTCAAGGCCGACCATAAAAGGTGAAGATCAGTGGACAAGCACGTCCCCGAGTCGGTACGGCTCAAGATCGTCGAGGTGAACAGACGGTGGATATAACGGAGAACTGGGTTCCTGATCGAGGAGGCCTTGGCATATGTCGGATTATAGATGAGAAGTGTCTCCTCCCTGCGGTAAATCATCTTGGACCACAGCTCTAAGTTTTCTTTGGCATGATCGCTCTGCTGGAATGACCCGTCCTCGGCCCCGTTGATAATGGCATTAACTTCGACGGCCGAGAGCTTCCTTTCTATGTTGTCGAGGTTGAAGCGAATAGATGCCGGAGTCCCGTTCTCCCTAAAAACCTCAAGTGTGGACAGAAACTCCATGGTGAGCACGTGGTATGCGAGATAGTTTGCCCGAAAAATTTGCTCAAACCCGCACTGCCTCGCTAGTAGCACAATATCATCGTATACACCCATACCCCGAGCCGTCTCCTCATGCAAAAATCGGCAATGCTTGTGTGACATTCCGATAAGGTGCGACCACCTTCTTTTAGACTCTGGCCCGGTCAATCTTAGCTTGACTTTCTTCGGGTCGAGCGCAGCCGGGATCGGAATAGCCGGCACTACCTTCGTCGGAGCCTTTTCCTTCTCTGTGGTTGCCTTAGATTTTCCTATTTTACTGGATTCGACTTCTTGCTTTGCTTTCCCATTTCAAAGTTCCTACAAAACAACCATCCAATCAATATCCAATAAGCAACTCATAGTACAAACATTCAACGAGCATCGACATAATCCAATAATCCCACAATATCAACTAAGGGCCCTACAATGCCCAATAAACATCAAAATCATAGACCCGACAGCCATATACTACGATCAACGAATCACACAACCTCCCCCAAACTTAGACTCCCCCATTTCATATTCTAAGGATCAAAATCACCACCCACAATAACAAAACAACACACTACGATCATATTAGGGCAAATTCTCTCAAATCCAATCTAATTCATCAACAATTCAACTCATATCAATTCCAATTAATAATTCAATTCAACAAATTCACCCAATTTCAACAAAATGCGAAATTAGGGTTCTTCCAATTTGGGGTTTTTTTTCAAAATTCGTTCAATTTCATCAATTAATCCCCCAATTCGAAGTACCCATGAACAATCAAGCATAGATAACATGTTTCCCTCAAGATTCTATCAACAATCGGGCATAAAATTCAAAGAATATCAAAGTCTAACAAAAGCCCCAAAAAGTGGATACCCAATTCGATTTTCATCAAAACTCCAAAAGGAATCCGTCAAAGTGCTTCAAAACATGTATAGAATTGAAAAACAAGAGGATTAAGCGTCGAAATTACGTACCTTGATCGAGTTTGAAGGAAGAAAAGTAGAAAAAATTCGCTCCTTTCGTTCTATCGGCCGATAAGTGTGTAAGTGTGTGAGAAAATCGGGTGTGGGGGTGTTTAAAAGGGGTATTAATCAACCGGGTCGAAGTGGATAATGGGCCGGGTATGTCCTATCGGCTAGGCCTATCGGCCGATAGGCTGGACCGATAGGAACTTCTGTCTCTTACGTACCTCATATCGGGTGGGACTATCGGTCGTTAGCGCACTCCTATCGACCACCGCTTTCAACATGTAATTTTTTTATTTTCCTCACCTATCGTCGGGCCTATCGGCCGATAGGCTCGCCCGATAGGATCTTCTGTCTCAAAAAATTTTCCACCTTTTCTTTTCACATAATTGGTCCCGCTTTTGCTTGGATATGGCGATTAAAGACTGCAAGTATCCAAAACTCGGCGTAATGGATTAGAACTTAACAAAACTAACAAAGCTACTACGAAACTAGAAACTACAAAAATCACGCAAACGAAAAATCGAAAATAAAAGAATAAAACGAACTAATATACATACGTTGGGTTACCTCCCAACAAGTGCTACGTTTAACGTCTTTAGCTAGACGATACCTCATTCATTCCGGGTCTTCGAGGTAAGTGACATACTTCTCTTCGTGGTGCAAGGGCTTAAAATAGTGCTTCATCCGATGTCCATTCACAATAAACTTGTTCCCATCTTCTGTCATCACGACACATGATCCGTTTTGATTTACTTGAAAGACGGTGTATGGACCAGTCCACTTTGACATCAGCTTCCCCGGAAATAGATGAAGCCGTGAATTGAAAACGAGCACTTCGTCTCCCGGGACGAAGTCCTTCTTCCGAATGCGATCATCGTGAAACTTTTTCGCTCTTTCCTTGTAAATCCTTGCATTTTCGAAAGCCTCGTTTCTCCATTCGTCGATTTCCAGTAGCTTCTCTCTTCTTGATCCACTAGCTTCAAGAAATTCGAAATTAATCCGTCTAGTGGCCCAATACGCTTTAACTTCCACCCACCGTAAATGACAGATTTCCCAAAGACGAGCCGGTATGGAGACATTCCAATTGGAGTCTTAAACGCGGTCCGATAAGCCCAAAGTGCATCATCTAGATATTTAGCCCATCCTTCTTGTTCGTGACCGTCTTCTCTAAAATTTGTTTGATCTCCCGATCAAGTAGCTCGGCTTGTCCATTAGCTTGTGGATGATAGGCGGACGTAATCTTATGTTTAACTCCATATTTTGCAAGAAGGGTTCCTAACCACCTATTATTAAAGTGGCTCCCCCCGTCACTCAACAAAGCTCGTGGATTCCCGAAACGAGTCAAAATGTTCTTATTAAGGAATTTAATCACTACCTTCGAATCGTTCGTAATCGTCGGCATCGCCTCAACCCATCTCGATACGTAGTCGACCGCAAGTAAAATATACGAATAGCCTCGTGATTTTGCAAACGGACCCATAAAATCGATACCCCATACGTCAAACAACTCTACTTCCATAATAGTGTCCGCGGCATCTCGTCTCTTTTGCTATGTTCCCAATCGTTGGCATCTATCGCAATGTTTCACAAAAGCTTGGCAATCTTTATGAATAGAAGGCCAATAGAAACCACATTGGTACACCTTCATGGCCGTTCGATTCGCTGCAAAATGACCCCCACTCGGTGCACTATGGCATTCTTCAATTATCCTTTGCCATTCGCTTTGTCGAACACACATGCGAATAATCCCGTCTGCGCACCTCCGATAAAGAATAGGGTCTTCCCAATAGTAGAATTTAACGTCATGGAAGAATTTCTTTCTTTGATGAGAAGAAAGACCCGTTGGAACATGCTTGATAGCAAGGAAATTAACATAGTCCGCGTACCATGGTGTATCATCGTCCAAGGCTAGAATATGCTCGTCTGGAAAGTTCTCCTTTATTTCGACCCTCGAATCTTCTCCCTCAACCGGCTTCTCGAGACGGGAAAGGTGATCGGCAACAACATTCTCGCACCCCTTCCTATCCCGGATCTCCATGTCGAACTCTTGTAGAAGGAGTATCCATCTCACTAATCTCGGCTTTGAATCCTTCTTGGCAAATAGATAGCGAATCGCTGCGTGATCGGTATGAACAATAGTGTGAGTGCCCACTAGGTAAGGTCGGAATTTGTCGAATGCATAGACCACAAAAGCAGCTCTTTTCCGTCGTGGTGTAGTTCATTTGGGCCGAATCCATCGCCTTACTCGCATAATAAATTACCCGGAAAAGCTTATCCCGCTTCGACCCAAAACGCCCCAACGGCCCAATCGCCGCGTCGCACATCAACTCGAATGGTGCACCCTAATCCGAGTGATCAAGATCAAGGCGTCGAAATTAAGGCTTGTTTCAATGTCTCAAACGCCTTTAAGCAATCATCATTAAACTCAAATTTCGTGTCTTTCTCGAGCAAGGAACATAACGGCTTCGTGATTTTTGAGAAATCCTTAATGAACCGTCTATAGAACCCCGCATGGCCTAGGAAGCTTCGTACTGATTTAACATTGGTTGGAGGCGGTAATTTCTCGATAGCAACCACCTTCGCTCGATCAACCTCCAATCCTTCCGAAGATACTCTGGCAAATCCTCGGAAATTTCACCAACATCGGAATGTGAGTAAATGGAGTGTTAAATGCAATGCTCCAACAAGTCGGTCGGGGGCGGCATAATAGACTCAATTTCATAACATTCCTCGGGCGCATCCTCGGGCCTCTTTATCGCGTCATAGATGGAAATTTTCAGATTTTGATCATTAACCCGAAAAGTAAGATCACCCTCTTGGACGTCGATAAGTGCTCTCCCCGTCGCTAGAAACGGTCTCCCAAAGATCAATGGTTGATTCTCGTCCTCGGGCATATCAAGAACTATGAAATCGGCCGGGAAGACTAAGTGTTGGACTCTAACTAACACATCCTCCACAACTCCCCTTGGATAAGCGATCGACCGGTCCGCCATGAGTAGAGAAATGGTAGTCGGCTTCATCTCCCCAATCTTAAACTTCTTAAAGATGGATAGAGGCATAAGATTGATGCTTGCCCCGAGATCACACAATCCATTACGGAACGTTTGGTCGCCAATCATGCATGTCAAAGTAAAATGTCCCGGATCCTTCTGCTTGAGCGGTAGCTTGTTTTGAATGATAGCGCTACACTCCTCTGTCAAATTTATGGTTTCAAATTTCCCCAACTTCCTATTGCTTGCCACAGCGTCTTTCAAGAATTTCACGTACCCCTGCATGTCTCTCAAAGCGTCTATAAGTGGAATGTTGATATTCACCTTTTGAAACATGTCGATAAATCGTTGAAGCTTTTCATCATGTCTCGACTTGGCCAATCGCTGTGGAAATGGAGTTTTTATCTCAAAATCCTTCACATTCGAACTTCCAGGAGCCTTTCGGCCGATAGGGGGGTCGATAGGATCCACTGCCGGCATTCTGTCTGGGTATCGGTTGGGACTATCGGCCGATAGGCTACCCGATAGGTTCTGCTGTGTTTCATCTGCCTTCTCGTTCTCGGCTCCCGTTTCTAGTACATCCTTGTTTCCAGATTTCTCAACTTCAGCCCCATGATTACTGTACCTTGTCCCACTCCGAAGCTCGATTGCGTTGCATTGTTGCGTCTTCGGGTTGGTCTCGGTGCTGCTCGGAAAATGGCCCGGCTTATGAAATCCGGCTTGGGCGTTCGCCATTTGACTCATTTGGGTCTCCACCATCGACATCTGCTTTGTTAAGGCTATCACTGAGTTTCCGATAGATGTCACACTATGCTCGAGAGCCCCGAACCTCTTGTCTACTTTATAAATAAAATCTTTTTGACTCGCCTCCAATCGTTCCAACATCTCTTCCATCGGTGTCTTAGCAATCGGCTCTTGAATAACCCCGTTTTTCACGTTAAATCCCGGTGGTGGCTGAAGAGCATTGTTCGGGTTGGCATAGGAGAAATTAGGGTGGTTTCGATTGTTCGGATAATAGTTCCCCATATTTCCCCCTTGCCGGAAGTTTCCTCCTTGCATGTAATTTACATCCTCCTTAACTGCAATAGGCTCGTTTAGCTCTTCAAAAACTGAATTGACTCCCAAAGTATTCTTTTTTAGCATCTCAAGTTCTTTTTGTTGTTTTTCAAATTTCGCCTTCAAATCACCGTAGGCGTCCTCGTCACCGGATGGAACCTTTCTTCTCGTCATCTTCCTATCGGTCACCTCCTCGTAATCATTGTTGATTGCTAGCTCGATGAGATTCTTGGCCTCTTCATAATCGTTAACAAGAAATCCCCCTTTCGATGAATAGTCCAACTCTCTTCTAGCCTTCCTCGTCAGACCCCGATAAAACCGAATGTAAATTTCCTCCTTGTCAATTCCATGCTGTGGGCATTTGCGAAGTAGCTTCTTAAATCGGATCCATGCATCGTATAAGTATTCATCCTCATATTGCTCGAATTGCAAGATATCGTTGATTTGTTTTTGCACCTTCGAGGGAGGATAGAACTGTGCTAAGAACAACCGAGTCATCTCTCTCCAAGTACCAATTTCCTTCCGATCTAGGCTCTTGTACCAATCTAGCGCATCATCTTCTAAGGAAAACCGGAATAGGCGGAGCTTAATGACATCCGGAGGCACTCCGTTTTGCTTGATGGTGGCACATATGTCCAAAAACGACTCAAGGTGAGCGTTTGGATCTTCATTAACCCCTCCTCCGTATGTTTGAGACTTCACCGTAGCGATGAGGGACGGCTTCAGCTCGAAGTTGTTGGCATCAATCTTTCCCCAACCTCCTTCTTGATAATCGTCCAGCTTAGGTCGGAAGCGGGCATTCAATGGGATCTTCTCGGGACGAGCGAGTTCTCGTGGTGGGTCAACAATGCCGGCCATGGTATCAACGAAAGGTATAGAAATAGTCTCGGTTCTCGCTTCTTGCTTCTTCCTCCTCAAAGACTTCTCGATTTCCGGATCCAAAGGAAATAAGTCCTTTCCTTGGGATCTTGTGATCATGCACCGCCTACAAAGAAGAGAAAACAAGATGTGAGGAAACGAGATCGAAAATTAATAATAATAGTAAACAACCTAAAGTAACAATCTCTTCTTTTTCGAATTATCCCCTTAAGTTTTCTATCAATTCCCCGGCAACGGCGCCAAAAATTGATCGCTGGGATTCGCGTAGTATGGTTTTCAAATCCGATCAATTTTAAAATTTGTAAAACCTCGGAGTATTTCCAAGGTGTCGAACCCAAGAGAATTGATGTGTCGAAAATAAAGGAATTAACTCTACTCAAAATTTGACTGCTATTTAGGAATCCGAAAAATTGTTTTGATTCTAATTATCTAACTTTAAAAATCGAAGAACAAAATATTAAATAAAAGATGAAATATCTAAATTAAGCAAATAAAGCAAATTAGCAAGATAAAATCACAAGTCGAAAGGTAATTGATCCTAGGGTAGTATCATCTAATTGAGTTCACACAATTTGTTCACTTGATTCCTTTTCCCCAAATTTTAATTCAATCCTAGAAATAATCACTCAGTCGATCTAGAATTCCAATCAAGGCAACCTAGAAAGATAGTTAATTTAAACCCTTTTCCCCGCCAGGGCTCAAAGAATTTAAATCACTTAAAAGCGCCAACTTATTTATCTATGATTTATCTTTCTCCGCTAGGTCTCAAGATAAAATCATATTGTGCATCAAGTATTTCCACTAATCAATTACTCCTTCCGGACAAAATCAATTAGCTAACATGCATCGATTAAGGGCCCTTTAATCTAACATGAGATTTAACACAACTTGAACACAAGCCTAGGATGAAAGGTCAAAAGGTAATCAAAGGAACATCATGTGAACATCAATTAAAATTACTAACCCTAGAATCAATCAATGAATTAGCCAGACATAATTGAAATTAAACAAGAAATAGATGAAGAATGCATATTATTAATATGAAAAGAGAGATTACAACCCTTACGGATGAACTCCGAGTCTTCAATCTCTGAAAAACAATAATAATTCTCCTCCAAAAAGTTCTTGCATCCAAGGAATAAATCTTGCTAAAAAGATGTAAAAAAAAAAGTCTAAAGATGATGAAGGATGAAAAGGGCTGATGAAAGATTGATAAAAGATAGATAAAAGATAATAGAACTAGGTCTAGGAGGAGGTTTTTATAGCCTAAGGGGGTTAAAATCCCGGTTAGCCCTAATATAGGAAATAAAAACTATCCAAAAGAGTCAAAATCCGTCAAAACACGAGAGTCCGCTGGGCAGCATATCGGCCTGGCCTATCGGCCGATAGGCTGGCCGATAGGCTGGCCGATAGTTGGTTCGTCGATCTCTTCACTCGGTAGGGCAGGAACTCCTTTCGGACGGGTCTCTCGGCCGATAGGCTGGCCGATAGGTTCGTCTGTCTTTCGCAAAAAATCCGTTTCTTCGTCCGTTTGACTCGACTCTCGGTCCTTTGTCTCGTTTTGGGTCCTTTTGGCTCTAAAAACCTGCAAACACACTAAAACCAACCCAAACGCGTAATACGGCTCGACTAATCATAAATACGCCAAATACGAGCACATTAATCACGAAACGAGATAAAAACCTAGTATAAAATCCTAGAAATAAGTGGTAAAATTACCACTTATCACTGACTGACCCTATTAGGCAAATTATTGATATCATCGAAATTTATGAAATGCCAATGGTCACGATAATCAAAGGAAAACATAATGAAAAAATAAAAATATAGAGACTAAAGAAAAAAAATCTTCAAATTAAAATTAGAGTCGCCTGGTAATGATATTAGCGAAAAATCAGTCCCCGACAACGGCGCCAAAAACTTGTTGTGAGGAAATCCCTCAAACTATGCCGCAAGTGCACGGTGTCAACAAATAATACAGTGATAAGTAAGATATCGTTCCCTCGAGGACTGATTTCACTAAGTACCAAAATATAGTCGACTCGTAATTTTATTTGAAGAACAATTATATGGAATTTATACCTAAACTAATTGCAGAAAAATAAATAGAAAATAATAATAATAATAATAATAATAATAAGGGCGTAGGATTATGATTTTCACCTCAAACAATCAGGAATGATTTTTATTTAATTCCAATTCACTTTTATTCAGTTGATTGTATGCCAGGAATTCCTAAATTATTCTAAAGTCTTTCCCAAGGTCGATAGAAAATACTAAGAATTATTAACTCGATATATCCCTATTCGAATTAGATAATTAATAGCTAAAACAGTTCAAGAATTCCCACAATGAATAGGCTTCACAATTCCCATGAGTATATCCCTATCTCACGACAATCATGATTTTTATCACAAGAACTATGCCTAAATTTCATCTCCCGAATCCATAAAGACATTCAAAACAATTCAACTGTTGGTCAGACAATTAAAAAACATTAAGAACAATGAGAAAAATTCAATTCAATACGAATAACGAATAGATTGAAATAAAAATAAATAAATCAAACCGTCATGTAATCGGCTACAATCACAACCCTACTCGAATAGATCTAGAAACTAAGATGCGGAAAAATTAAGAAAAACCGTAGGGATCCGTGGTCCTGTCGTCGCCCAGAAATCTCCTTCTTGTGTTCTTCGATCCCGTCCCGCGATGTCTTCCTGATCGATCTCCCGGATAATCCCTTTCTTCTGACCTTCAGTGTTTATTTATAGCTCTCTTCAGCCTCCAAAACGCGTCCGAGAATTAGGTTGGGAACAGGCTCCAAAAACGGCCCAGAATCGCGGCCAACACCTCAAAACCGCCTCGTGGGCCGCGGCTCACTTAATCTATGCCGCGGCCCCTAACCTTCAGCGGGTTGCCTGGGCGCTGCATTTTCCTCCTGGGCCTCGGCTCACTTAAGCTGTGCCGCGGCTCACAATACAGTCTGCTCGACACTTGTTTAGCCACCTTCGTGTGCCGTGGCCCTAGGCCAAAATTTGCCGTTTTCGCCCGTTTTTCGTCGTTCGAGCTTTTGGACTCTAATTTCCTACAAAACATATAAGAATAGTGCATTAAAAGCTCATTTAATCATTTTTAGACTCAAAATGGATATAAACTAATGATAAATAAGCGCATAAAAATATGCCTAACACAATTCGTGATAATCCTCATCAAAATAATCCTCACCATATTCCACATCTCATATTCTCAATAACACAATGAACTCATACACAAACATGTGTACTGTATCCCAAACAATACCCAAGATTCTCAAAACATCATCGTAACTCACTGACACGAAATATACCAACTCTGACCAATTCAATCCATCAGATAACACTATCAAATCTCAACACGATAATCGATTGTCCATCAAAAGACAAGTACCTTGATGGAAATATGGAACATACCTCAAGATCCGCAATGCCACGACGAATCATGTCAGTCTAATTCGAGATCAGATCAATACAACATACGAACGTGGTCCTACAAAAGACCTACAGATTCATACTCACATGACAACATCAATATGCTCACAAAAACAACAACACTATATACTCATGGAAATCCTATGATCCAGCGCACGCAACATAGATCTCAAGATGATCTTGTTAGATCAACACGAGGTGGATAACGAACAATATACATATGCACAACAACACATGATAATCCAACGATCCACCGTGCACAACATAGATTCCCACGATAATCCCGTCGCACCAACACGTGGTGTAAAACCCGTCCAACGATCCATCACACACAGCATAGATACCCCAAATAATCCCCTCGGACCAACACAAGGTGGACATACAATAATGATGCACAATGCATAATAACAACAATACATAAATACATGACAACAACAATACACGAATGTATCACAACATGATCCACACTAAATGACAAAAATGATTAGAGTATTTGCCCCGAGTCCTTCGAGAGCAGTCTCGATGTCAAAAACCATCACCAACAATTATCCTCAATATTCGACGATCCAAAGTATTGCGGACTGTAGATAACTCATATCCTCGTCTTTACCACAATAGATCCTCGATACCCACATATACCAATAATGAATGTAAATCATATACATTATGATTAAACTCCCAAACATAGGAAAACAACATACAATTCAAACCTCGAGAATTCACAATTATATTCATTGCTATATGAATTATAAACGAATGAAACTGAAACCATTCATTAAATATTATAAACTAAACAAGTATAAACTTGTCTCGATACCGATACGACGATAGTGAAGTTGTTACCAATTCCTTGTCTTTGTCTACAGACTCCTTGACTCTGACTAAAGCAATTCACGATCATTCTCGAACTCAACCGCAATACACGGTTCTAAACAACTATCAATTATCACCATCTATTGTAGTAACTAATTAACAACAAATTCGATAATAATCAAAAACCAATATAACCAATCAACAAACACAATGGTTCCACAATATCTCTATTAAACACAAATTCGAACAATCCAACTCGAACAATTCGGAACAAATAACTGCAATACGATTCCACAATTGGATAATCATATCAACAATCAATCCAACCCGATAGCAAGGATTACAACATACTCAATTCTGAAATCAATCTAATATACGGATTAACAAGATTCCTCCTTGTTTATAACTATAAACTCATAGTAAATTAGTACTGATATAATCACCAATTTCGAACTATCCAAATAGTTCAATATCATGAATAATCATATCCCAAGATTAATCATAATCTTTCCAATTCAATCTCATTATCGTAATCATATTGTTATACGAAAATCACATCATCAATCAACATAACTTAGTTCTAGATATGAACATTCCATGTTCATATCCAAAAACATCAATACTTCAACATAAAATCATCTCGATATGTTATATTCACCAATAACTTCTTCAAGAACATCCCATAATCATGTTCATAATCAACAAAACGACATAGTCCAATGTGTTATATCTAAACCATCGTCTAGATCATAATCCGGTTAATATCTCCTTTCATTTTCGGATTCTTGATGTTATTATTGTTTTTTACTTCGTATGATGATAAATATGGAAGTGATGTTATGATTCTTGGTGTTTCATGGGTTTGTATTGAGAAATAAGATGATATGATGATATGTCTTGAACATATCTCTTGAAAATAAACAACATAATTCAAAACCACAAGAATCATATCAACATCCATATATTAACAACAACATCAACATAATTCGGTAATTCAACTCGTAATCATACTTATCCACTCATTTATATGATGATTATCAACTCAAGAACACCAATATTTAACCCAAGACGAAATCCCAAAGTGAAGAGTAATTACCTCTTTGAAGAAATGGATTGATTCTCAAGATTGAATCTGTTTCCAATCACTTCCAAGCTCAATATTTTTAAAGACATTCAACTCTACAATACCCAAGTGTTTCGGATGAAATGAAAGAATGGCCGAAAATGAGCAACAATACCCAACTACACATATATATACTGCATATTATTAGCATGAGCTAACGATTGCATTAGCATGCGCTAAACCTGTTCGGCAGTAAGCTGAGTTTCTGTCCAACGACTTTAGTGTGCGCTACTCTCACTAGATAGCGTGTGTTACCTGCCATAGCGTGCGCTAACTGACTTTGATAGCGTACGCTATCGTGGTCCAGAGGCTGCTGCCTTGTTTCACATAATGGTTTACGTGCGCAAAACCCATGCCATAGCGTATGTAATATCGACGTGACTTGCTACAGTAATATAATAATTTAAATATAATAATGATATATTAGATTATTAAAATATTACCATATAAAAATATAAGAATATTGAAAAAATATATATTTTTAGTTTATTTTCATACTTTTGTACTTCAACGGTTATTTGATTTTTCAAAATTATTTTGTTCTGGTTGTAAAATAATTATAATAATGCCAAATCATATAAAAGAATTTATATTAGTAAGAATATGGGTTGGATACTTTTAATGAAAGTTGATAATAATAAATATAGTTTAATTTATTATTTATAAAATTAGATATAAGACTCATATTGCCCTACATGAAAAATAAATGTCTATGCTTAATTAAATTATGGTTTTCCTATCATATGCCCTTAGATTTATAAATTAAAGCAAATCAAATAATAATTTATGTGTATGTGTGTGTATATTGGCTATGTATATTTTCTAATACATTTACAATATATAGATATTTAATCACAAATTATTAATATAATAAAATATTTAACATTTTACGCTGTGCATACGGAGGACATCTAGTAGGGGTGTATAAATGGTTCCTGCTTAGGCTAGAATCGATCGAATCAAACCGAGCTTGCTCCGGTTATAATGCTGCCTTGGTTCGGTTTTTGCCTTATTACATAATTTTTCGGTTTTCGGTTCGGAACCGGAACCGAACGGTTCCGAACCGAAAACTGATTTTATAATATATTTATTAAATATTATTTTTATATTTTATACTTTTATATTTTTTTATTTTAATTTTTGTAAATTAAAAATTTAAAACCCTAATATTGTTAAATAAATATTATATTTTGTTAAAAATTTATAACAATATATTATATATGTATTAAATATTAATATTATATTTTATAATCTATAATTTAACTCGTGTGAAAAAAACGGTTATGTCGGTTTAACCAAATCGGAACCGAAAATAATTGGTTAGGTTCCAGTTAATCGAAATTTTACATGGTTCAATTTTCGGTTCTCATTATTGGGCAATTATGATTCCGGTTAACCGAAAATTTCGGTCCGATTATCCAGAATCGAACCGTTTGACACCCTAACATCTAGTTTAATAAAATTATTAGAACCGCGAAAACTAATACTCCTCAAATCTGCCAATATTTGCCACGTGTCGCATTATCGTCACATTAGTCATAATCATTAACCACACACACCCCAAAATCAATCAATCATGAAATTCCACATTTTCACCCACAACACACACTAGCCATGGGTCTCAATCTCCTGGCCTCGATTCCGCCCAAACCCCCTTCACAAATTCAAGTTAATCATTCTGGATCGCCGACCTAGTTTTATACGCCATGGCGATAGTCACGGGCGATAGGTACCTCGAATCACTTGTGAAATTCGTGGGAAACCAGGCAGCCAAATTGATCGAAGGGACTCTGGTGTTGAAATTGAATCCCGTGGGCTTGCGTTACGTGAAATCTAGACTGGAAGCGTTGGCGGAGCTGGAGAGTTTGTTGGCTGGAGCCCCGGTGGATTATTTGCGGGCGTATGTTTCTGATTTGGGCGACCACCGCGCGCTCGAGCAGTTACGGAGAATTCTTCACCTGCTTCCGTCGTTGAAGGTAGTCTCAGTGGTGCCTCCTTTGAGGAGGGATCCGACACCGTTGTATTTGCTTCCTTTTGGGAGGTTGAAGGTTTTGGAGATCCGCGGATGCGATTTGTCGACATCTGTAGCGAAGGGGTTGCTTGAGTTGAGGTTTACGCTTGAAAAGTTTATATGCCATAACTCAACTGTGAGTGCTGATTTTTACTTCGCAAATGGAAAAATCTTCTTTCTGCTTGCATTAGTCAGGACCGGTCCTACATTTCGTTGGCCCTAGGCGAAGGCTGATAAATAGGCCACTTACTTAATCTAATATACGTTCAAAAAATTTTGAAGTAGAACGGAGTAATGTATAATGAGTCTCATTAAAATTTTGTGGCGCAAAATTCTCTTTAGGGGAAACACCATCAAGGAAATAGTGTTCCATCCTAATTCATTGCAAGAAATAACGAAGAGTACAAAAATTTAGATGATAAAACCAAACCGAAGTGGAATCATATAAACAAAATGACAGATTCCTAGCATGAGAATAAGACAAGGCAACAACCAACCAATATATATTTTTCCTACCAATAGCATAAAATTATAAACAAAACCATATATTCCTACTTCCCTAGCATTAAATCGTCCCTCGTTCCTAATTTTCCATTTTCTCTTAATCCATTTTTTACCTTTCTTTTAAAATCAAGGCATTGGAGGAATAGACACAACAAGGCACAGATTTAAGTTATGTAAACTACTAAACTTGTATATTATATAACTAATTGAATGGAATTGCTGAAAAGAGAAGAGAGTAGCAAAACTAATTGGGAGTTGTTTTCGAGTTAGAAAGTGGAAACAATATTGTTCAACTTTAACCTTTAAATTATAAAATTGAAAAGTGAAGACAATCTTGTCCAATTTTAATATTGTTTGTTTGTATGCAGACACGCTAATCTTCAATGAATAGATATTTTTTTTTTCAATTTTGGGCCATGTATTGAGTAGAGGTAGTAAAAAAAATTTTTGAGCCCATGTTTGGACTGGGCCTTGGGCCGGCGCACTCATGGCCTACCCAGCCCTGGCATTAGTGATCAACTTGGGTTTTGTTTAGTTAGTGAAGAATTTGGTTTTGGTTGTGCGGTGATTGCTTCAACTTGTGTATGACATTAATGAAAAGCAAGTTTATATGGTGAAAGTGGTTATTTTCATTTCTTCCAATCAGCACACGAGGTTATAGTTTCCATTGCTAGATAAATGATGACCTGTTGCATAATCTGACGATTTAGCTTTTTCTTCCATTAACTTTTTTGTTTCTGTGGGAGATATTTAAATACGTAAGGTGTCTAGGATTTCTCAGGTCAATGAAGTATTTCTTTTGTCTGCTTCACGCAAAGAAATGACATTTTTTGAAGCACTTTGATCTCTTATATTACTGAGCTTTAGTTTTATTCATCACAATTTGCTTAGGATGCACTGCGGCATGTATTTGCAAGTAGAATTATGGATATAAAGGATTCTTCCCAGTGGAACCGGTTGTCTTTTGTTTCATGCGCATGTAATGGCTTGGTCCTCATGGATGAGTCTTTGCGGCTTCTTCCTGTGGTTGAAACTCTTGATCTGAGTAGGAACAAGTTTGCAAAAGTGGATAATCTCAGGAAATGCACCAGATTGAAGCATGTGGATTTGGGATTTAACAATCTGAGAAGTATTACGTCATTTGCGGAGGTAACATGTCCAAAACTAGATTTTAGGCAAAGAAGATGTAAAGTGGTCAGCTGAATGCAAGTTATTACATGATTGTTTTTCCCAAATTTTGGGCTGATAATCATACATAAACTAGTGGAGATTCTGACAACAAATTTTTCTAAACAGTACGCATGATAACTTCTGTGTGATAGATGAACTTAACCAAATTAATTTTGTATTCATTTTTTTTTAAATAATGAGAAGCAGATGGCAACTGAAACAAGATGCTTATAATAGTCTGTTAAAGCACTGTTTCAGCATAGTGTTGTATGCTTCAGGTTTCAAGTTTCATAATTCAAATATGCTATGAAGTATTAATTGACCATAATTGAAGGTTTTCTGAAGCTAGATGTCTGTGAATAAGTCTGATTAAATCTTATACACACTAAGTTTTCAATATATGGTATGCTTATCATAGACATGAGAAACAGAAAAGAACTCTATTTAGTTGATTCCTTGTTTATTAATGCCTTGCTTATTTACCTGGAAATACAACAACATCTAAGCCTTAGTCCCAAAATGATTTGGGGTCGGCTAACATGAATCAAACTTTGAAACCGTCAATGATCGTTACATAAATAACATAAAAGGAGAAAAAAAAGGGAAAAAAGTAGAGAAAAAAGTAAATAAAAAAGAGAATGAATGTTAAAAAAAATCCTGAAAAATAAACTAAAAGATAACATGGAATAAAAGAAAATAGGAAAAATACAGATAAAAAAAAATGGGAATCAGATTCCATCCACCATCCGTATTCTTTCTGCCACATTTGCCTCTCTATCGTTATACTTTCTCTAATTCCAAAAAACCGCATATTATTTTCAATCATCTTTATCCAAGTTTTCTTGGGTCTTCCTCTACCTTTCACAACATTACTTGTTCCC